>JBBMOL010000198.1:177648-777648 GCA_037954665.1 Laguncularia racemosa
AGTTGGAAGAAGGAGAAAGTGAGAATTGAAGACAAAAAAAAAAAAGAAAGGTGAGGAAAGGAGAAGAAAAGATGGAAAATAAAGACAAGAGGGTATTGATCTTGTGTATGTGCATAGGTGAAACTTATGTGTACGTGTTCGTATGACATTATTACGATGGAGGTGGGCATATATGTGTGTAAAGGGTGGCTGGTGTATGTATGGTGATGAAAGCATGAGTGAGGATAAAACCTAGTAGATAGGTGGGAAACCCTATAGGTGGAGATGTCAACAAAGGAGAGAAAAAAGAAGGTGATATAAACCTTTAGTGACGACTAATCCTATGGGTTGTCCTATAAGTAGTTCATTGGAAGATATTAGGGACAAATTGATAAATGAAAGGTTTAAAGATGCCTCATGTAAAGGAGAGGCAAATTTGGGAAAATTACAAAAGGGAGAATAATAGGGAAAAGACAGAAGAAAAAGTGGAAAGGTGAGGCCGAGGAGGAAGGGTGAATTGCTTGAAAGAGGTGACTGTGTCTGTGTGTGAAATTAAACGGGCAAAAGAGGTGTTTATGTTGGTGTAGATGGTGAAGGGAATGATTCGAGCAACGTCCAAGATGATGCCCTGGGGGATATTTGGAATGAAATGAATTTTATGATGGAATGTTCAAAGGATGCTGAGGAAGATCATTCTTGGCCAAATACCTTAATGCAAAACCTTTAGTTGCCCTCCCCAAAGGTATCTTACCTATATAGAAGAAGGAATTCCGGATTTGGCAAGTCGAAGATATTCTATTGCTTGGCTTCTACACAAGGAAAGCAAACAATCGGCCACAACAACTTGAGGTGTTGAAAGTAATGATTCCTAGAAAGGTCATTCCAACTAGAATGCTGTATCAGAATTACGTTGAAGAAGTGTTCGACATTTCGAATCTTGTTCGCCTAAAGTTTCTTAAGGTGGAGACTTCATGCCTTGCCATCAAACGCATAAAGAGTAGAGTACACATATTAGGTGCTAGGAAACTACCAAAGTCAATGATGGGAATCAACCCCATGGTTCTAACAGTGGGGAAACCAAATTGGATACATGAGCTCAGATATCCACATGTTGTTGATAAGCCGCAAAATACCCTTATCTAGAGTAATGAAATTGTGCTTTATTGTTGAATTTTTAGATGATTTGTTGACGAAAAGGGTGCTTAATGGAATGAATGTTAATTTCAGGATCTTCTAGAGTATTTTGGAGCTAAGGGAAGGAGTTTTGAAGAGTTAGAGCAAGTTTCGAAGGAATTGGATACATTACATGTGAAGAAAAAAATTCTGGAAAGTACATAAGCAAGATACACGCCCATGCACTTTGCTGTTTTACTTATGTATACTGAAGCGGTTTTCTGGAAAGTACACGAGCAAAGTACATGCCCATGTACTTTGCTTGTGTATTGGAATGAATGTTAATTTCAGGATCTTCTAGAGTATTTTGGAGCTAAGGGAAGGAGTTTTGAAGAGTCAGAGCAAGTTTCGAAGGAATTGGATACATTACATGTGAAGAAAAAAATTCTGGAAAGTACACAAGTAAGATATACACCCATGCACTTTGCTGTTTTACTTATGTATACTGAAGCAAATTTCTAGAAAGTACACAAGCAAAGTACACACCCATGTACTTTGCTTGTGTATCTAAGTTTTGCTTCTATTCGATGACGTTTCAAATACACGACCAATGTACACTCTCATGTACTTGCTCGTGTATATTCACATAAGGACAACTGGAAGCAAGCATGAGATACACGAACGAGATACATTACTTGTGTATCCGGTTGTGTATATATCCATTCGGGGTATATGTATAAATAGACCTTCAGTTAGCCCTAAAGAGAGAGGTTACGAATTTTTCATTTTCTCTCACTCTCATAACAGCAAGGAAAAGAAGATTTTGTCGATTCCAAGGGAGATTGAAGATCCACGAAGAAAAAGATTTTATCTTTAAGGGTTGTGACCATGAACTTTATCTATTCTTCTAGTAATTGTGTTTCTTTTGTCAAATTTATGGAGGAGTAGACCCTAGATCTAGATTTTATTTGAAACTTCTCTGTCATGTGATAAAGATTTGATCTTTAATGTAAAGTTGTTGACTTTCTTATGATTAATTGCATGCTCTTCAATTGTTTCTTAGATTCATAGATCCGGAATATGAATTTATGTGTGATATCATATTAGTTAATTGAGAAATTGCTCATATGATTAGATCTAATGCAATTAATGAGATTTGATTGTTCTTCTAGAGATAGGAAACAAGAGTCTTCTGTTTACATTAATTATTTCGATGCGAATTCATGTGCTTTATGCAATTCTAGGTTGCTATTAACTAAGGAGAGATCCTATTTGATAAAACTAGGATTAGATAGGTTAATATACTTGAGAAAGTAGTTAACTTGACTAGAGAATTCGACAATATAAGAAGTCAATTATAACAATCTTCAGAAATCTAATGAATTACATGATAGAGAAGGAGTAGAATAAGATCTAGGTTGCTTTTGTTAATTGATAAATCTTCAGAACCATTGTTGTTAGTGAGTTGTTAGTTTTGAGATTAGAGTAATCAAGTTTCGAAAAACGTTATTAAGCGACGGTTAGATAATAGGAATGGAGTTAGTACTAGTAATTGGTGTATCTCTGAGGGACAACCTTGTGCTTACTTGCTATATTATGCTACGAGAGGTGCACTTGCCTATTGCTTCATAGTAGGATCAAGAACAAGAATTCAATTTATTAAAACCATGATTGGCAACGATCAAGTTTTTGGCACCGTTGCCGGGAATACACCAATATTAGAAACACTTTTTACTTATTAATTTAACCAATTTATTTCTTTCTTATCTTTCTTCCCTTTTCTTCCTGAGAATTTGGTGGCCAAAGGCTTAAGCATTACTTGGGGGATAAAACAGTTTTGGAAGAAAAGGAGGAGTTGAACCTCATTCTCATCTCCATTTGAGCTCCACCAGTTCATTACGTCGAGCCAATGATGTTAAACAACAGCGCTTCTTAGGAGGCAACCCATGTTACTTAGGTAAGTTTTCTTCCTTACTCTTTACTTTCTTTATTATCACCCATTGTTTTGGAGTAACTTTTGCAGGACAGCAAGCTATAGTGGGGCTAACCAAGTTTAGATTCTATGAAAGTTACCTTAATAGAGCTTCTTTTAAGCTCTAAGTGTGGGAAAATTCAGGATGGAAGACGTTTTCAAGGGAGTGCAAGATGAAGAGGATGAAGCAGACGAGAATGAAGATGATGATGATGATGAGATTGATGAAGATGAGGAGGCTAGTTCGAAATGATAAATGACTTTAAGTTAACTGTTTTATTTTGCATATTCGAGGAGCTCTTTCTCTTGAGCTAGACTCTTCCTTGCTGGATGACTGTAATAATGACTGATCTCTATTTACTCTTTTACCTTTCATTTTTGTTGTGTTGAACTTTGCTGATCTAGGTGCTATCCTACGAATGCAAATGGTCCCATAACTTTCCTTGGCAAGCTTCATTGATATAGATGATCGACATTCCGCTAACTACGCAATTGGTCCGTCACTTGTTTAATCTCGGGAAGTCTCAGTTCCTTTTCTTTTTATTTTTTTCTTTTTATCTCTTTATTTCCCATTATGTTCTTGAATGATAAAGACATTGGGGACAATGTCTCAATCTAAGTATGGGGAAGGGGATACTAAAGAAATTTGATAAAGGTTGTGCTGAATTGTATGAGTCATTCAAAAATTTCCCCTATTTTTTTTCTTTTTGCTTGATAATCGAATTTTGAAATCATGATTGCAAATTACGTTATATTTTAGCATTTAGTGAATGAATTCCTCTAAAAGAGTGTTGTGCATGTCACCTTTGTCTTCTTTGGAACATTGATACTTAGTCAAAGTTATGGGATAAATCATTGTGAAACAAGTTTACTTGTTATTTAGCGATGGAATTTAGAGTTAGGATCAGACAAAGGTCCTCTGTAAAATGTTAATTGGTTCTATTTCTAAGCTTACTAAGAGGTATATCCTTGTTTCAAAGATCTTAAGAGCCATTTAATCTTTCATGAAAGGGCAAATGAAATGATTCACTTGGTGATCCTTCTTAGAAGATCTCTTTAAAGTAATAATTTAATGAAAGCATGTTATACTTGAAAATAAAGGATTGGTTAGTATGGGCAGGCTTTGGTCCCTCAGAAGAGCGAAGTTTGACTCCGCTACTAACTAGTCAAAATAATAAGTTAAGGTAATAGAGGTTAGATGGGGTCCCTTTAAAACCTGGTCACCTAAGTGCGTTTGGCCTGGGATCGGCCGACCAAGGAAATTACCGTAACAAGATGAAATACCATAAAGGCAAAAGTTGAGAGGGTCCTGTAACTCAAGTAATTAAGCCCGTAGGAACGCCCTCAATTGAGGGGATAACGTTTGTTAACTTGGGTGACGAGCCTAGGATTATCGGTTGAAAACTCATTACATGGGTTGCAAGATCCTAAACAGCTGAACTAAAAAAAGGATGAAAATAGTGAACTATTACAAAGAATAAAATCTTTGAAGAGATCAACTAAAAAGGAGGAGGAATCTAGGGGAAACATAGATACAATGTACTTTCATTATTGATTGCTTTGCTTAGAGAGATAATTGAGAAGATTATAGACTCTTTAGTGGTGGTTGAAATGTACCACGTTTCCTTTCGCTCTGATTGATCTTGTGTCTAATTTTGATCATGAAAGTCATTGTTAAATGATGAGGGTAAAGCTTGGTTTACTATGATTAATCCTAGAAATTTGACTAAAGTATCTTTGTTACAATACTTTCATGATAAGGTGAGAAGCACACTCATTAGATTGGGGGATTGCATTGAGCTTTAAAGATGAAAATTCATAAATGCTAATGTGTGAGTAGTATTATTTGGTAACGATAATCATGATTAATGAGAATTTTGATTAATGTTTTATTTTGCTTGAGGACAAGCAAAGACTTAAGTGTGGGGAAGTTTGATAAGTCGCAAAATACCCTTATCTAGAGTAATGAAATTGTGCTTTATTGTTGAATTTTTAGATGATTTGTTGACGAAAAGGGTGCTTAATGGAATGAATGTTAATTTCAGGATCTTCTAGAGTATTTTGGAGCTAAGGGAAGGAATTTTGAAGAGTCAGAGCAAGTTTCGAAGGAATTGGATACATTACATGTGAAGAAAAAAATTCTGGAAAGTACACAAGCAAGATACACGCCCATGCACTTTGCTGTTTTACCTGTGTATACTGAAGCGGATTTCTGGAAAGTACACGAGCAAAGTGTAAACACCCCATTTTTGCCGTAGGAATGAATAATAATTGATAATAATCAATTCTTAATTTTTTTCCAATTTTTCTAATTTTTCCCTAATTTAGCATAAATAATTAAAAATATTCAAAAAAATAAAAATAAATAGGAAAAAAACATCAATTTTGAAAAATGATTTCAGAAATGGCAATAATAAATAATAAATAATTTTTACAAATTTTTGAAATTTCAAAAAATACAAAAAAATAAAAAAATCGCATTGCATATATGCAATTTGCGAAATAAACAAAATCAGGAAAATGGGCTAGCTCAACTGGTCCGAGCCGTGGCTAAGTGGGTGCGTACGAGTGCGAGGTCGCGGGTTCGAAACACGGGGCAAGCAGTTTCCGCGTTTTGCGATTTTTTTCATTTACCTAAGACACGTGGCATCATCTGATTGGCTGGAGGGAACGCACGCGCCAGGCGCGTGATCGTCTTCAACCTCGGTCGGAGATCGCCAACGAGGGGAAAAATTCGAATTTCGGCCGTTTTGATTCGATTTTTTGCACAAATCCAACAAATCTTCAACAGAATTGAGATAAACATCATCTAATTGGAATCAAATCTCAACAAATCGAAGGATTTACACGAATCGGAGTTGGTTCATTTAACCGTCGATTCGATTTGCCTCGATCGGTGGAAATCTGAGCTTATCCAGCTCGATTTTGAAAGCATATAAATAGAGGATGAGGAGAGGAAGCGAAAACACAAATCAAAATTGAGAGAAAGTGAGAAACGAGAGCAAATCGGAGAGCATCGGAGGAAACCCAAAATCGCGATCACCGACCGGAGCTGAACCACCACCAGGAGGCGTTCTGAGAGCAAACCACCACCACCATTGGATTCAGCACCCCCGAGAAGCTAGGATTCGATACCTCACCCGTGACAAAAGACCGTCGGAACACCGTAAACGAACGCTCCCCGCCGCTATGTCCGACCCGACCTGTGCACCAACCCGGATCCAAGTAAGTCGGATTTTTCGAATTTTATTTATTTTATTTGTTTTTATTTGATTTATTATTTTATTAGTTATTTATTAATTAATTAATTTATTTATTTATGTTTTATTTATATTTCTATAAATAGGAAAATGTTAGAAATTAGATTTTTTAGGATTTAATAATTTAAAAAAATAATAAAAATAAAAATAAAAAAAAATAAAAATGTAGAGAATAATAATAAAAATATTAGGAAAATAATAATAAAACTTTAGATTTTAAAATAGGATAGATAATAACTTAGAATAAAATTTTTAACAAAAAATTTTCACAAAAATTATGAAAAATTAATAAAAATTATAAAAAAATAAAAAAATTATAAAAATTATAAAAATCATGAAAACTCATAAAAAATCATAAAAATTACAAAAATTAATAAAAAAATTAATAAAAATTCAAAAATTATAAAAATGAGTTTTATCACTTAAAAAGTCAAAATCCAAAATTGATGTTTTTCCTAAAAATCATTTTCAAAGTCAAATTAAAGCTTAGGCTTAGATTTTTTTTAGAAAAAAAAATCCCAAAAATGATAAAAACATAAAGCAAAAGAGATTTCAAAATTGAAATTCACAAACACACTTAAAGTTTTCAGAAAAGCAAACTACGGCTTGTTTGATCCTGGATAGCAGGTACGTAGGCACCCATTTGGGTCAACCCATAAAATGAAATAAAAAATCATTTTCTTGAAATAATTCAAAAACATAATAAAAAGTAACAGAAACAAAATAAAACACATTTCTAAATAGGAACAATTTTAGGAGATTAGGTGGTAACCGTAAGGTTTTAATAAGTTAGCCTCCGAATTTAGAAACTCCGGTTTTCCCTTTTCCTCTTTTCAAAAACGAGAAGGGGAAATAACGACGACTAGTGGTCTAAATTAAGACTAATCCGCTCCTTTAGTCTTAATTCAATATTTCCCAACAACAGTTGGGTGGCGACTCCAAAAAATTAAACGAAGTTCCTAACTCAAGTCGATGATCTATATTAGATAAGCATAGGGTCTAGTCTAGATCGGATTAGGAATGGGAAAATTCAAAATTAGACTCGACAAGATGGCGACTCCACTAGGGACCTATGCCAGTAGGCTAGCCACCTGAATCTCTTCGAATTGTTCTCTTTAAGAAATGTGTTTCAATCATTATTCTGTTACTAACATTTCAGGGATTAGTTAGATTTTCAGTTTTTGCATGCATATGTGTGTGTGAGTAGATGTGGTCGAACCCGGACCATCCTAGAACCTAAGACGGGGAGCCATTGTGTAGGTTTCGGGCGAAGTGAGTTGATTCACCATTCGGGACTAATTAGGCTGCCCCACCCTATGCTTCGATATGGCCTGAGATCCATTTCTTCGAGAATGCAGGAGGCCATAGAGCTTAGGAACCAATTAGAACCAACCTGCTTGCATACATAACATCATAGGGTTGACAATTGGTAACAATGTAATGGTTTGTTATTTTGTTCATGGAGTTCAAATTTATTTCCCTGTAATGTTTCATAATTCTGTTTGTAATTAGGCAATTTCTTATTGTAATAGATGGCTAGCACCGCAGTCGACCGCCTCCTCCGTAAAGAAATTCGGGTGTACAAACCTTTGGACCCAAAGTTGGTACTGGACCATTGGTTTACCTTGTACAACCCAGAGGAGCAGGCTTCATCCAGCAAAAGATCGGTTCCATCCTCTCACTGACAAAGATAGAGGTGAATTTGCCTTTAGTCCGGGCCATGCTCCAATTATGGGAAATCGAGCTCGCTGCTTTCTTTACGGGCCGCATGAGATCACCCCTACCCTGGAGGAGTACACCCAATTACTACAGGCTCCAACACTAACTGATCAAATCTACGCACCAGACCTTGAGGTCAGCTCAGCCAGTACCTTCAGCAGATTATTAGGCATCCGTAAGACAGCCGTCAACAAAGCCCTAGCAGACTGTAATGGATATTGCATATGTATGAATGATTTAGAAGCCTGTTTCATCGCCCGAGAGGACAATGGGGATAGGAAGGACATACTGTGTGGGGACCCCAAAACTTACAGACAGAGAAGGGTGGAACGCTTTCATCTTGACAGCCTTCGCCAAGATACTGTTACCCACCGGGACCTTCTATATTCACTACCGGGTTGCAGAGCTGGTAACCCAATTTCTGGAGGGAAGATCTTACATCCCGGCTTTACTGGCTGAACAGATCCGGAACTTGAATTTCCTCAAGAAGAAAGGCCATGGGATCCTTCGCTCAAGCCTCAACCTTCTGCTGATATGGTTTGTAAGCCACCTTAAGTGCTTCGGGTTGAACATGGTCCAAAAACCCTTAGCCCAGCAGGTGGATCTCGTAAACTCATGTATAGAAAAGGTGAAGCTACCCGACGAACTTACCAGCCACAGTTGGGTAGAGGTACTTAGAAGTTTCAGTGCTTAGGATATTCTGTGGACAGCTAGGTGGAGTTGCTGTAACAAAATCATCTTGACCTGTAGAAACCTCAAAGCAGTACCTTTAATCGGAATCACGGATTATTGGATATCACCCCAACTCAGTGGTCCTACCAGTTTGGTACCATCCAAGATATAGTTTATCGGCCCTCACTGGAAGCAGTCACCTTTGATACCAAGATCCAAACCTATTGGTAGCCGAGAAGTTTGCTAAGCTGGCAGAGGTCAAAGCACTTTGGGAAGCAAGAATTGAAAGTCCGAATGTAGACCTTGGGGACTAGATGGCGAAGTAGGAAAACACCGAGCCACCAGAGAGTTTGTAATCCGCCAGCTATACCAGACAGGGGAAAGAGCATATCGGGTTCCAGACGTCACCCAACCAAGACCAGACAAGATCAATCCAGAGATAGAAGTATACCTAGAATAGGTCAAGGCCCGAATGGAGGTATACTTTGAAGCTGCAGATCATAAGAAAGACATCTGGAAGGGACGTTTCAAAGAATCCGACCAAAGGAACAAGGCCTTGGAAGCATAATTGGAGAAGACCCAAGCCAAAGTCAAAGAATTAGAAGCTGTCATCAATGGGAAGTCTGAGCCTCCACAACAGAAGACTAAAAGAGCTAGGAAATAGATCATTATTTGTAATCCTTTATTTTGATTATCGAACTCTAAAATTTTCAATATTAATAAAAGTGAAGTTTCAATATTACATTGTCAATCAATTGTCAACCCTTTTATTTTTAGCATCTGCGTGACACATGCATATCATTTTGCATACATCACACTAAAAAACAAAATGCGCGCCCAGGTATCAAGATAGCTCCCAAGCAACTGAACCCTCCCAGAAGTCCAATTCTCACACGTTCAAGAACAAAAATGGCCAACAGTAGCGACAACCGCAACAACACAAATGCTGAAGCTGCCTCAGACTCCAGGATCGTATCCCTAGAACAAACGGTCCAACAATTGGCTGCCCAGGTCCACCTCCTAACTGAAAGCATCGGCCTCCTTCGCACCACTCAGCCAACCCAGGAAGAACATTCAGGGGCCAAGAAAGGGAAAGCAGTGGAGGGACAGCCTCCGGAGTATGAAGAAATCAATTCCCACCTCAACCCGGCTTTTGAATATGAGCCGAAGATCAACCAGGGACCAACCTCTGACGACTTGAAAAGGGAAATGGAAGAGAGGCAGAAGGAGATGGAGAAGCGACTCTTCCAGCAGCTCCATGACAAGATGAAAACGATTGAGGGCCCTGATGGTTTTGAACAAGCCGGGATCACCAATCTGCCAGCATACAGGGAAGAGGTATACCCTGAGAAGTTCAAGACCCCAGATTTCGAAAAGTATGATGGGACCGGCTGCCCCAAAATGCATACCAGGCTATATGCCCGGAAAATGAGCAAGTATGCTCAATACGACCAGCTCATGCTCCAGACATTCCAAGATAGCCTCACAGGCCCTGCACTGGTCTGGTATGCCCACCTGGACTTCAACACTGTCAATACCTGGGAGAAGCTAGCTCGGGCGTTTTATGACTAATATAAGTTCAATATCGAAGTCGCCCCATCTGTAATCGATCTGGGAAGTCTCCGAAAAAGGCATGCTGAGCCATTCAAGGAGTATGCTCAGCGCTGGAGAGCCCAGGCCGCCAGGGTAGCAATCCCGATATCTGAGAAGGAATTGACATCCATATTTGTCAATACACTGAACAAGACCTACTTTTCACACTTGGTAGGCCAGACCTCATCCAGTTTTGCAGAGGTAGTGGCTGCGGGGTGCAGGACTGAGAATGCCATCACCACCGGCAGACTCCAAACAATGGAGCCTCCTAGGGTCACACCGACACAAAGGCCTTTAGGAGGAAACAGAGCTAAAGAGTCCACCGTCAGCACAGTCCATTCCAGTAAAGCAGAAAAAGCTGGGACTCGTGTGACATTCCAGACCACGAGTACCCCAGCCCAACAACCCATGAAAGGTCACACCCAGGCCGCCTAGGACCCCAAGGCAGTTCACTCCAATCCCCATACCGCTCAGTCAGGTCTTCGCTCGGTTGAGGGCAGACAACTTGATCAGCTTCGAGATCCCCAACGACCGGTACAAGCCCAAGAATTTCGACTCAAGCCTCAAGTGTGACTACCATATGGGTCAAGAGGGGCATTCTACAGATAGGTGCTGGAGGCTCCGGCACAAGATCCAAGACTTAATCGATGCAGGAATCATACAGCTGGATTTTGTGAACACCCCAGCACCCAATGTCAATACCAACCCACTGCCCAATCATAAGCCCACCATTAATATGATCACATCTGAGGAGTCGGTTCCCAAAGAAGCCCCTAAGCAGAATACGACAGAGCAGCAGAAGAAGCAATCCCATCAAGCTCCAGAAGAAACACCAAAGGCACACATTAAAAATAGGTGTTAGCCGGAGACCCAACAGTCGGCACTTTGGGAGAATCACACGGGAGATTTCAGTATTTGGTAAACTATTCTTATACCCCGACTGAGCAGGGGCCCCTAGTGGATGGGGACCAGAATTTGAGAAAGAAGACAACCCATCAAAGGAAGAGGGGAAGACTATCAACATGATCAACTCTCATCAGAAGCCCAGGGTTATACAATGCTACGAGGGACAATCAGCTGAGGTACAAATCCCAAGAAAAAGATATGTATTCAATGTTCCGATAGCGGCAGAGAATTACAAGGCTGCACCGTTCGACTATCGGGCCCTCGAACAAGAGGGCCTCCTATGGTGGGAGGCATCACCCGCTCTGGAGATTATACGATCCAAAGTATAAAGGCCGACTGAAGAACCCAATGTGGAGAAAGGAGAAGAAGAGGAAGGGGGACTCGCTGCATTTACAAAGAATGGTCAAGGCGAGTGAATACAAGATCATGGAACAATTAAATAAAGTTCCAGCACAGATATCACTCATGGGCCTTCTCACAACATCCGAGCCCCACAGGGAAGCACTCTTTAAAGTACTAAAACAGATTCAGGTCCCAGAGGGCATCGCTACAGACAAAATAGGTCACGTGGCGGACTCTATCTTTACAATGGACCAGATATCTTTCTCTCCGGAAGAGCTAGGAGAGGAGGGAGACCAACATACCAAACCATTATTCATAGTGGTCAGGTGCAATGACACCATTGTCTCCCGAGTACTCATCGACAACGATCATCCCTCAACGTTTGCCCATTGGCAACGCTCGACTTGTTGGGGTCGATCCAAGCAACATAAGACCTAGCTCCACGGTGGTCAGAGCTTTCGACGGATCAAAAAGAGACATAGTGGGGGAAGTGAACCTACCAGTAGAAATTGGTCCACAAGTATTCCACATCGTTTCCAGGTCCTCGACATCCCAAGGTCTTTCAACTTGCTTTTGGGACGACCTTGGATACATGCTGCTGGAGCCATCCCCTCTAGTCTCCACCAAAGGGTCAAGTTCATTGCAAGCGGGCAGATAGTTACAGTATTGGGCGAACAGGATTACGCCATATACAAAGAGACTGCCATACCTTATATTGGGGAAGAAGGTTCAGAAGACCTGGGGCTGCAGATTTTCAATGAAGTGAACATGGTGACCAGCAAGGAGGGCCATCAGTTTAAAGAGGGGCAGCACGGACGTTTGGACTGGGTACATTCCTACGGCCACAGAAGAAGCGCAAGCAAGAGGTGTCAAAGGCAGAATGAAGGGGAAGCCGACCGACACCCAGATGTACATCCCACCTCTCCAACAATCTTTCCGAAAGGCAAACATCATTCAAGAGCTTCGGGTAAACGAAGAGGACGACAGCAAAGGGAATTCAATCCCCCGCACGTCCAACCAGCATCCGGCTCTGAACAATTGGTTTTGTTATCCTATCAGTAGCGCTAAGTTAGCTCGGAAGTAGAGAAAAATTATTAAGCAAATTTTATTGAGACTCTTTATCAAATTCAATTACAGTTTGTTTTCATCTTATATATATGCTTTCACTTTTATGTTATTCAAATCTCCTACCATCGAACATCAGGGATATTTCGCGCAGGTAGAAAATAAAAACGCTGATATCATTTCCAATGTTGCTGGGTCAGTTGTTGAAGGCGATATCCTAGACCACGAAATAATACAAGAAAATTAGCAAAAACATGAACAAAGTGGAATTTCGATCGACGAGCCTGTGGAGACAGTAAATCTAGGAAGCATGGAAAAACCTAAGAACCTCAAAATCGGGACCAGTTTGAGTGCCGAGCAAAAATGTGAAATAACCGAGCTATTAACGGAATATACGGATGTGTTTGCCTGGTCATATGGTGACATGCCTGGGCTAGACCAATCGATAGTGGTTCATAGGCTTCCCACAAGGGAAGATGTCAAACCTAAAAAACAAAAACTGAGAAGATTTAGGCCTGACATCTTGCGAAGATTAAGGAAGAAGTCAAGAAACTGCTAGAAGTAGGGTTCATTGAAGTATCCGACTATCCAGAATGGGTAGCAAATATAGTCCCTGTTATGAAAAAGAATGGAAAAGTACGCGTATGCGTAGACTTCCGGGACTTAAACCAAGCTATGCCAAAGGATAACTTCCCCCTACCTCACATTGATGTTCTGGTAGACAACACTGCGGAAATCATCTTTTCTCATTCATGGACGGTTTCTCAGGATATAATCAAATAAAAATGGCTGAAGAAGATAAAACCAAAACGATTTTCATCACAACATGGGGAACTTTCTATTACAAAGTCATGCCCTTCGGTTTGAAAAACGCTGGGGCAACGTATCAGAGGGCCATGGTCGCAATACTTCACACATGATGCATTGAGAGGTTGAATTATATGTTGACGACATGATAGCCAAATCCAAAGAAGGAGAAAGCCATATAGATATCCTGAGGAAATTATTTAAACGACTGAGAAAATTCCAGCTCAAGTTAAACCCAGAGAAATGCACTTTCGAGGTCACAACGGGGAAATTATTGGGTTTGTCATAAGCCAGGAAGGCATTAAAATCGACCCTGACAAGGTAAAGTCTATATTAGAGTTACCTTCCCATGCTCCGTTAAAGAAGTGAGAAGCTTGCTGGGAAGATTAAATTATATAGCTCGTTTTATCTCACAGCTCACCGACAAATGCCGGCCATTATTCCGTCTGTTGAAGAAGAACGCCACAATAGAATGGGACGACGAATGCAAGAGGCATTCAAGACAATCAAAGACTATCTTATAAAACCTCCGGTCTTGATAGTCCCGAAGCAAGGAAAGCCCTTATTCTTATACCTCACTATACTCCCTGAATCCATGGGATGTGTGCTGGGGTAGAAAGATGACGAGGGAAGAGAGAGTTCCATATATTATCTGAGCAAAAAGTTCATAGATGGGGAACAGAGGTACTCAGAGGTGGAGAAAACGTGTTGTGTTTAATCTGGGTTATGCATCGACTAAGGCAATACACCCTTTACTACCATATTGAGCTGCTGACAAAGCATGATCCCTTGAAATACTTGGCAGAGAAGCCAGCTCTGATAGGGAGAATCTCTAAGTGGAAATGCTCCTATCGAGTTCGACATCACATACATAAATCAGAACTCGATGAAAGGGCAAGCCTTAGCCGACCAATTATCGGAACACCCTGTCGAGACAGATTCCCAAGGACTACAGGCTCAATTTCCAGATGAAAATATATTAACAGTGGAAGATATACTGGTAGAAGACTTTGGGATAAAGTAGGACCCGAAATGGAAACTGTTTTTCGATGGAGCCGCCAACCATTCAGTTGCGGGGTTGGGGCAGTATTGATATCCCCAGATGGTGCTCAATTCCCTGCAGCGACGAGACTTACATTTCCCTATACCAATAATATCGCAGAATATGAAGCATGTATTCTTGGCCTCAAAATGGCTTGTCAAATGGAAATCTGCGAATTAGAAGTATATGGAGATTCGTCGCTCATCATACTACAAACAAGAGGGGAATACAAGACTAAAGACCCCAAACTAGTACCGTATCATCAACACCTGACAGAGCTAATTGAAGAATTCAAGGCAATCACTTTCACATACATCCCGAGAACTCAGAATCAGTTTGCAGATGCACTAGCCACACTAGCATCTATGATCCAGATAACAGGGGGAGCCGAAGTTCAACCGATGAAAATAGACATCGAAAGTCGGCCCGCCTACTGTTTAACCATTGAAAAAGTACAAGGTGACAAGCCTTGGTATCACGACATCAAGACTTTCCTCCAAGAAAGTAAATACCCTGAAAATGGCTAGCAAGAATGACCAAAGAACACTCAGAAGGTTAGCAAGCCATTTCCTATTAAGTGGGTCCGTGCTATACAAAAGATCATCTGATACCACCTTGTTGAGATGTGTGGACAAAAATGAAGCATGTGAATTGATGAAGGAAGTACATGAGGGAGTATGTGGACTTCATATGAATGGCTACATGTTGACCCGAAAAATCATGAAGTTAGGATATTATTGGTTGACCATGGAATCAGATTGCATAAAACATGTCAAGCACTGTCATCTGTGTCAAGTCTACGCAAACCGGATAAATGCTCCGCCCAACGAGCTACACTTGTTATCAGCACCATGGCCTTTCTCCATGTGGGGAATCGACATAATAGGCCCGATCACTCCAACAGCATCTAACGACCACAGATTCATACTAGTAGCGATTGATTATTTCACCAAATGGGTAAAAGCGTCATCCTATACCAATGTTACAAAGGGGGTAATAATCCGCTTCTTAAAAAGGGACATAATAGCTCGATATGGAGTTCCTGAGTCCATCATCACCAACAACGGTACTAATCTCAACAACAAATCGATGACAGGTTTATGTCAACAATTCCACATAAACCACAGAAATTCAACTCCCTACCGACCTCAAATGAACGGGGCAGTAGAAGCAGCCAACAAGAATATTAAAAAGATCATCGAGAAAATGACAACAACTTACAAAGATTGGCATGAAATGTTACCGTTTGCTCTCATGGCTTATAGGACTTCAATAAGAACATCTACGGGAGCCACCCCTTACTCATTGGTATATGGTACTGAAGCAGTGCTACCAGTTGAAGTTGAAATACCATCATTCAGAATCCTGTCAGAAACTCAGTTAACTGAATCAGACTGGGTAAAGAAGAGGCTTGATCAGCTAAATCTGATTGATGAAAGAAGACTTACCGCATTATGTCATGGCTAATGTTACCAACAAAGAATGGCCCGAGCATTTAACAAGAAGATGAGACCTCGATACTTCAAAGAGGGGGATCTAGTGTTAAGGAAGGTTTTCCCGAATGCCCAAGACTCCAGAGGAAAATTCACCCCAAACTACGAAGGCCCTTATGTAGTGAAAAAGGTTCTGTCAGGAGGTGCTTTGATATTAACTCATATGGATGGTCCGGAATTGAGAGACCCCATTAACATAGATGCTGTAAAGATGTACTATCCTTAGGCAAGGGAATTGAAATTTTGCCAATGTTTATGAAAGCCAATGTTCGATACAAATTTCGTTGAGTCGAGTTTTTACTTTCTACAAGCAAAGTTAATATCCCTGAATGGTCAATAATCCAAATCAATTATCATCACGACAAATATTCCTAAACACATTACCCACCACTTCACCAATGAAAGATAAACACTAAAATAATGATGAATCTCAATATATTTGGTAATATAGTTCCATCTACTTTTGAGCATTAGAACATAGTGCATTAGTAGGGTAACATTACCGTCAAAAGAGCCATGAGCATAAAGAAAGGAAGCACATCAAGATTTTCAACCCCGAGTCAAGAAAAGAAGAAGAGAAGTAGAAACAAACTAGCCCGAAGGTTCAGTTGTTTGGTAGCTGTCTACGATAAATTGGCAAGCATATTAAAATAATAATAACTATCATAAAAGGCATCACATCATTTAGCTCAGTCAGTAGAAAGCATATTCAAAAGCATAAGACGAGTCAGCCCATAGTGGGGCACTTGTCTAAACATTCCCTTTAATAGGGTAGTCAGCCCAAAAAGGGGCACTTCCCTAAACCTCTCTTAAGGTTAGCCCATAGGGGGTACTTTTTAAGACAATTCCATCTTAGGTCAGTCAGCCTATAGGGGGCACTTTCCTAAAACTTTGTTCTCATGGTTAGCCCATAGGGGGCACTTTTTGAGACAATTCCATCTTAGGTCAGTCAGCCCATAGGAGGCACTTTCCTAAAACTTTGTTCTCATGGTTAGCCCATAGGGGGCACTTTTTGAGACAACTCCATTCCAGGTTAGTCAGCCTATAGGGGCACTTTCCTAAAACATTGTTCTTATGGTTAGCCCATAGGGGGCACTTTTTGAGACAATTCCATCTTAGGTCAATCAGCCCATAGGGGGCACTTTCCTAAAACTTTGTTCTCATGGTTAGCCCATAGGGGGCACTTTTTGAGAAAATTCCATTCTAGGTTAGTCAGCCCATAAGGGGCACTTTCCTAAAACTTTGTTCTCATGGTTAGCCCATAGGGGGCACTTTTTCAGACAATTCCATCTTAGGTCAGTCAGCCCATAGGGGGCACTTTCCTAAAACTTTGTTCTCATGGTTAGCCCATAGGGGGCACTTTCCTAAAAATCTATTCTCAAGGTCAGCTCATAAGGGCACTTTTGAGGCAGTTCAATCAATTTTATCGTAGGTTAGTCAGCCCATAGGGGGCACTTTCCTAAAACTTTGTTCTCATGGTTAGCCCATAGGGGCACTTTTTGAGACAATTCCATTCTAGGTTAGTCAGCCCATAGGGGGCACTTTCCTAAAAATCTGTTCTTAAGGTCAGCTCATAAGGGCACTTTTTGAGGCAGTTCAATCAATTTTATCATAGGTTAGTCAGCCTATAGGGGGCACTTTCCTAAAACTTTGTTCTCATGGTTAGCCCATAGGGGGCACTTTTGGGACAATTTCATCTTAGGTTAGTCAGCCCATAGGGGGCACTTTCCTAAAAGTCTGTTCTCAAGGTCAGCTCATAAGGGCACCTTTTGAGACAGTTCAATCAATTTATCATAGGTTAGTCAGCCCAAAAGGGGCACTTTCCTAGATTCTCCCGATTAGTCAGCTCTTGGGGCACTTTTCGGAAATGTTCTTCCAAACAGTTGCTAGTCTAACAAGACGCTTCTGTTGACAGGTAGCCAGCTCATAAGGGCGCTTCCTAAGTAGATTTTCTTTCTAAGGTTGCTAGTCCGATAAGACGCTTCCTATCATCATTTCCCCTAAACGATACTTGAGATGTTTCCTATCGCCAACTAGTCAGCCCTTAAAGCACTTTTTGGGGAGGGAACATTACTCTAAATCGTTAGGACCATTTTAAATCGTGGGATTGTTAGCTCTTGGAGCATTTTCCTACCAAAAATTCCAGGTAACCAGCCAAACCAAGGCGTTATCTATTTAAGAGGCCAAAAATGGCGTCTTTCTTGTCTTTGTAGTTAAGTTTTTCAAACTTTACTACAAAGAGGGGAAGCTGTAAATACCCCATTTTTGCCTTAGGAATGAATAATAATTGATAATAATCAATTCTTAATTTTTTCCAATTTTTCTAATTTTTCCCTAATTTAGCATAAATAATTAAAAATATTCAAAAAAATAAAAATAAATAGGAAAAAAACATCAATTTTGAAAAATGATTTCAGAAATGGCAATAATAAATAATAAACAATTTTTACAAATTTTTGAAATTTCAAAAAATACAAAAAAATAAAAAAATCGCATTGCATATATGCAATTTGCGAAATAAACAAAATCAGGAAAATGGGCTAGCTCAATTGGTCCGAGCCATGGCTAAGTGGGTGCATACGGGTGCGAGGTCGTGGGTTCGAAACGCGGGGGAAGCAGTTTCCGCGTTTTGCGATTTTTTTCATTTACCCAAGACACGTGGCAGCATCTGATTGGCTAGAGGGAACGCACGCGCTGGGCGAGTGATCGTCTTCAACCTCGGTCCGAGATCACCGACGAGGGGAAAAATTCGAATTTCGGCCGTTTCGATTTGATTTTTTGCACAAATCCAACAGATCTTCAACAGAATTGAGATAAACATCATCCAATTGGAATCGAATCTCAACAAATCGAAGGATTTACACGAATCGGAGTTGGTTCATTTAACCGTCGATCCGATTTGCCTCGATCGGTGGAAATCCGAGCTTATCCAGCTCAATTTCGAAAGCCTATAAATAGAGGATGAGGAGAGGAAGCTAAAACACAAATCAGAATTGAGAGAAAGTGAGAAACGAGAGCATCGGAGGAAACCCAAAATCGCAATCACTGACCGGAGCTGAACCACCACTAGGAGGCATTCTGAGAGCAAACCACCACCACCATTAGATTCAGCACCCCCGAGAAGCTAGGATTCGACACCTCACCCGTGACAAAAGACCGCCGGAACACCGTAAACGAGCGCTCCCCGCCGCTGTGTCCGACCCGACCCGCGCACCGACCCGAATCCAAGTAAGTTGGATTTTCCGGATTTTTTCGAATTTTATTTATTTTATTTGTTTTTATTTGATTTATTATTTTATTAGTTATTTATTAATTTATTTATTTATTTGTTATTTATTTATTTATTTATGTTTTATTTATATTTCCATAAATAGAAAAATGTTAGAAATTAGATTTTTTAAGATTTAATAATTTAAAAAAATAATAATAAAAATGTAGAGAATAATAATAAAAATATTAGGAAAATAATAATAAAACTTTAGATTTTAAAATAGGATAGATAATAACTTAGGATAAATTTTTTAACAAAAATTCACAAAAATTATGAAAAATTAATAAAAAATTATAAAAATAATAAAAAAATTATAAAAATCATGAAAAATCATAAAAAATCATAAAAATTACAAAAATTAATTAAAAAATTAATAAAAATTCAAAAATTATAAAAATGAGTTTTATCACTTAGAAAAAATCATTATCGTCAAAATCCAAAATTGATGTTTTTCCTAAAAATCATTTTCAAAGTTAAATTAAAGCTTAGGCTTAGATTTTTTTTAGAAAAAAAAATCCCAAAAATGATAAAAACATAAAGCAAAAGAGATTTGAAAATTAAAATTCACAAACACACTTAAAGTTTTCAGAAAAGCGAACTACGGCTTGTTTGATCCTGGATAGCAGGTACGTAGGCACTCATTCGGGTCAACCCATAAAATGAAATAAAAAATCATTTTCTTGAAATAATTCAAAAACATAATAAAAGTAACAAAAACAAAATAAAACACATTTCTAAATAGGAACAATTTTAGGAGATTAGGTGGTAACCGTAAGGTTTTAATAGGTTAGCCTCCAAACTTAGAAACTCTAGTTTTCCCTTTTCCTCTTTTCAAAAACGAGAAGGGGAAATAACAACGACTAGTGGTCCAAATTAAGACTAATCCGCTTCTTTAGTCTTAATTCAATATTTCCCAACAACAGTTGGGTAGCGACTCCAAAAAATTAAACGAAGTTCCTAACTCAAGTCGAGGATCTATATTAGATGAGCATAGGGTCTAGTCTAGATCAGATTAGGAATAGGAAAATTCAAAATTAGACTCGACACAAAGTACATGTCCATGTACTTTGCTTGTGTATCTAAGTTTTGCTTCTGTTCGATGACGTTTCAAATACACGACCAATGTACACTCCCATGTACTTGCTCGTGTATATTCACATAAGGACACTTGGAAAAGCATGAGATACACGAACGAGATACACTACTTGTGTATCCGGTTGTGTATATATCCAATCGGGGTACATGTATAAATAGACCTTCAGTTCGCCTTAGAGAGAGAGGTTACGAATTTTTCATTTTCTCTCACTCTGATAACAGCAAGGGAAAGAAGATTTTGTCGATTCCAAGGGAGATTGAAGATCCACGAAGAAAAAGATTTTATCTTTAAAGGTTGTGACCATGAACTTTATCTATTCTTCTAGTAATTATGTTTCTTTTATCAAATTTATGGAGGAGTAGACCCTAGATCTAGATTTTATTTGAAACTTCTTTGTCATGTGATAAAGATTTGATCTTTAATGCAAAGTTGTTGACTTTCTTATGATTAATTGCATGCTCTTCAATTGTTAGATTCATAGATCCGGAATATGAATTTATGTGTGATATCATATTAGTTAATTGAGAAATTGCTCATATGATTAGATCTAATGCAATTAATGAGATTTGATTGTTCTTCTAGAGATAGGAAACAAGAGTCTTCTGTTTACATCAATTATTTCGATGCAAATTCATGTGCTTAATGCAATTCTAAGTTGCTATTAACTAAGGAGAGATCCGATTTGATAAACCTAGGATCAGATAGGTTAATATACTTGAGAAAGTAGTTAACTTGACTAGAGAATTCGACAGTATAAGAAGTCAATTATGACAATCTTCAGAAATCTAATGAATTACATGATAGAGAAGGAGTAGAATAAGATCTAGGTTGCTTTTGTTAATTGATAAATCTTCAGAACCATTGTTGTTAGTGAGTTGTTAGTTTTGAGATTAGAGTAATCAAGTTTCGAAAAACGTTATTAAGCAACGGTTAGATGATAGGAACGGAGTTAATACTAGTAATTGGTGTATTGTTGAGGGACGACCTTGTGCTTACTTGCTATATTACGCTACGATAGGTGCACTTGCCTATTGCTTCGTAGTAGGATTAAGAACAAGAATTCAATTTATTAAAACTACGATTAGCAATGATCAATTGTCATATTTATCTAATAATACTTTATCTTTACATTGTAGCAAGTAAATTTTTCGGTTTTACAGGATGGCAAATAAAATGCACTAAGGATCAATTGTGGGTCATTCTTAGACTTACATCTACTGGTCCACAAGTGTTCTATTAAAGTGAAGAACTAGCCATTTTGAAGACTTATTTGTACTTGTATTTTTTTGTTTGAGAACTGGCCATTTGATTGGTTTTATTATAATTTGGTTTTGTTGTTTTTACCCTAATTGGAGAAAATATAAATACTTGCTAAGTAGGGTTTGGAGGGAGCTTTTTGAACTTGAGAAAAATCATCCTATTCTTGCCGTGAGGAGAGTCCTTTTTCACGCATACACAACTCTTATCAATTTCAATTGAAATTTTGGCGAGTATGCTTAAGGAGTATTGTGAGTCACATCAATCCTTCTTAAGTTGCTTCTAATTATTTTCTAGTGCATCATATCTATTTGTAATTGGTTATGTTACTTTGTTCATCTTTCACGTGAATTAGGCTTCCAATTTTCAAATTTGATTCAATTCCAATTTAAGTGGAATTTGGTTCATTTTTATTGTTATGCTTTACATATTATACAATTGCATTTGATTCTCATCATAATTTGGCATTATTGTCATTTGAATTCGCGCAATTTAATGTTCAAGTGCTTGTTGGTGTCATGCCTTTTGTGGGATTGGTTTGGTGTTGATAAACTTCAATTCATGGATTGCAATTATACAAAAGACAATTGAAGACTCAACTAACAAGCCACAAGATGCATGACTCCAATCAACAACAAACATTAAAACCCCTAAAGATCAAGTGACATTCCACACAAATGACAATCAATTGTAATTCTGATATAGCACAAATAAATAACACACTTAGGATCTAATTTCACTAAAATGGCGTGATTCCAAGAATAGATATAGAACCCTAAATTGCATGTAATAAGAACTCAACAAGAACAAATCCAATTCGCATTAGATATGACACACTAGTATGAAATTGGAATCAACTTAAGGGATTTTATGTTACTCACAAATCCTCAAGCCTCCACTCGCCACAATCCTAGAAGAAGTTGATAAGAGTGTTTTATGAAATAGAGATAAGCCTCTCTTTCACATGAAAATGGTAGCTAAAATACAATGTTTAAAAGTCCCTAAAT
Source organism: Laguncularia racemosa (assembly GCA_037954665.1). Taxonomy (NCBI): domain Eukaryota; kingdom Viridiplantae; phylum Streptophyta; class Magnoliopsida; order Myrtales; family Combretaceae; genus Laguncularia; species Laguncularia racemosa. The sequence continues at coordinate 200,243 of JBBMOL010000198.1, forward strand.
AAACCTTAGTTAGCAACTATTTATACTTGCTCCTATTAGGGTAAAAACCACATGAAAATTACAAATAAGCCACTTGGGTGGCCAGTTCTAAGCAACACAATACAAGTAAATCAAAAGTCCTAAAAATGAGTAAAAAGTGACCAATTCAATAATAAAATACAAGTACAAAAGAAAATGATCTTCAAATGACCGGTTCTTCGATTTAAGTGAATAATTTGTTGGTCCACTTCATCTTCGGTTTATGTTGGTCCATGAATAACCTACAAGCAGAGTTTTAGTGAGTTTGTCCATCGCCTTGTAAAACCCAACAAGTATACTTGCTGGAATGCACAACAAATAAGTAATAGAAAAGAAGTTAGTATACAAATATTTCCAGGGTTGATTTGTTCAAAGAGGACCCTCATCGCCAAATTTTGTAACTCTTTGGCTCTTGCCTTAGTGATAGGTCTTGTAGGATTTTGATTCCTATCATCTCCTCAGGCCTCAAGAAGATTTGTCTTCAAATTTGATAGGTCAAATGCAATAGAGACTCTGTATCCTCCTAGCAAGTCATTTGTGAAAATATCACTATAGTCTCCCAGTACTTGAGATACCATAGGGGGTGGTTGCTCTCGCTCCTCCATCTCTAGGATATGACTCATCTGCAACACATATAACGGTCTATCATCCACTATAACCTCCTCTGACTCAAACTATCCCACCAATATTGTTTTCTCCTTCCCTATTTCACCTGTATGTTTTTTAACCTCTTGGCTCTCTGATGGTTTACTCATCTACCCTTGAACCTTTTGGATCTTTGATGGTTGACACATCTACTCCTAAACCTTTCGGTCCTCTAAAGGTTGACTCATCTTATTATGAACCTTAGGAACCTCTAATGGTTAACACATCTGCTTCTGAACAGCTTGGTCCTCTGAAGGTTGGCTCATCTAACTATGAACCTCAAGAACATCTGATGGTTGGCATGTCTGCTTTTGAACAGCTTGGTCCTCTGAAGGTTGGCTCATCTGACTATGAACCTCAAGAATCTCTGATGGTTAACTTATCTATCTTTACATCTCTTAGACCTCTAATGGTAACATAGGGTTCAATACTATATGTTTACCATCCTATTGGAACATATAAGTATTTTTATAACCATCATGTAAGACCATCTTATCATACAACCACGACCTACCAAGTAATATATGGGATGCACACATGAAAAGAATATCACATTCAATCTCATCATAGTATTTATCCCCTATATTAAAATGTACCTTAGCTCTTTAGGTTACATGGAGACTCCCCTGCTTATTCAACCAATGTAATGTGTAGGGTTCTGGATGTGGGGTAGTTACAAGTTGTGATTTTGATACTAATGAGGCAGCTACAACTACGACCATCAATGATAATGACACACAAGTTACCTTGTACCCCATAAGAAGTATGAAAAAAATTTTCTCTCTATCCATCATCAATGGTTAGAGAAGAAGTCAAGACTCAACATAGTAAATTAGTAAAAGGATACAAATCATTTAACATGGTTGCTTACTAATTTCAATAAGTCAACAACACACTTTATACCACGTCACAACCAACACACCTCAGCCTTACACTACACCTATACTCACAGTACAATACATACAATGGCACTTCCACGGTCCTCACACACCTACGGTGCACTATACAACTAAATGCAACACACACCTCTACAACGACTTCACACACACTCTCCTAAAATCATGTAACACACACTTCAACACCCATGGTTAAATTTTATTTTACACTACAACACACACACTTCCGGTAAACAACAACACTCTAATGTTAAACAACAACCACTACAAAAGGAAAAACCAAAACTTCACTTAACTTTACTCACACTTTTTCTCTTTAATTAAGGCAACAACAAGTAGAAGTATTATTAAACACTTCTCCAAATAGTAGGCTAATAATTCTAACTAAGCAAGTGTTTAAGAGTCAATACATAATTATTTCCACACTTTAATGCTTGTTTTGAAATTCAAATTTTCCCATTATTATTCCCTTTCTAATCACAGTACAAACATACTCATCCACTTCACGTGTAGCACCTTCCACACACATACACCTCTACAACAATTCACACCACCACACACACCACACACATACACGATGCACTCACTTCAATCACCACTACACATACACAATACTTCATGGTGAAAATTACCCTTCACTCAATATACACAACACAACTCCAACAACTCAATACACTCCCTTACACCGCAACTTATACACATACAACATAGCAACAATTCAAATGACACTCCTTAATGCAACTTTCCCACAAATGGTAAGAATCGATTTCAAATTCAAATGAAATGTATTCAATACCACTCAATAACTACTTCAAGTTAATGGAATGTGTTTGAATTCAAATGATTTCCTTTTTCCCACATAAGTTCAAATCAGAAAATTGTAGGTTGTACTCCTTCAATTCCGAAATCATACTAGGATCACATGGCACACTCCACAAGTTATTCAAACTATGGAATTCCAATTGATGGAATTTCAAATTCAAACAACTTTCCTTCTTCCACACACACAAGGAGTTCACGGCCAAGAAATTGATCACTAATGATCAAATCTAAATTTCTACTTCCAAGTTCACAACAAAGAAGCAATCAACAACAAATATGAAATGGAAGAATAAGAACCCTAATTTTTGAATTCACAATCACACAAATCCCTTCTCAAGAACTGATGCTTTGATACCAAATTATGATATGCTTCAATTAGTGGATTGCAATTATACAAAAGAAATTGAAGACTCAACTAACAAGCCACAAGATACATGACTCCAATCAGCAACAAACACTAAAACCCCTAAAGATCAAGTGACATCCACGTAAATGACAATCAATTGTAATTCCGATATAGCACAAATAAATAACACACTTAGGATCTAATTCCATGATTCCAAGAATAGATATAGAACCCTAAATTCCGTGTAATAAGAACTCAACAAGAACAAATCCAATTCACACTAGATATGACACACTAGTATGAAATTGGAATCAACTTAAGGGATTTGATGTTACTCACAAACCCTTAAGCCTCCACTCACCACAACCTTAGAAGAAGTTGATAAGAGTGTTTTATGAAATAGAGAAAAGCCTCTCTTTTATGTGAAAATGGCAGCCAAAATACAATGTTCAAAAGTCTCCAAACAAACCCTAGTTAGCAAGTATTTATACTTGCTCCTATTAGGGTAAAAACCACATGAAAATTACAAATAAGCCACTTAGGTGGCCAGTTCTAAGAAACACAATACAAGTAGATCAAAAGTAAAAAAAATGAGTAAAAAGTGATTGGTTCAATAATAAAATACAAGTACAAAAGAAAATGATCTTCAAATGGCCGGTTCTTTGATTCAAGCAAATAATTTGTTGGTCCAATTTATCTTCAGTTTATGTCAATCTATGAATAACCCACAAGTTAAGTTTTAGTGAGTTTATCCGTCACCTTGTAAAACCCAACAAGTATGCCTATTGGAATGCACAATAAATAAGTAATAGAAAAAAAGTTAGTATACAAATATTTCTGTGGTCGATTTGTTCAAAGAGGACCCTTATCACTAAATTTTGTGACTCTTTGGCTCTTCCCCTAATGATAAGTCCTTTAGGATTTTGATTCCTATCAGGTGTTTGCGCAATTGTCTTGTTGTTCTTACAATTGGATTACTAGGCACATCATCTTTTTGGTATCAGTGCAAGGTTTGGAGAAGGGAATTTTGTGAATCACATTTGGGATTTAGGGTTCTTGATCCTTCAAGACCGAAATTAGATTGTGTGAAGGGAAATTTGAAGTCTTGTGTTGAATTTGTTCTTAAATTGCTTGCTTGATATTTAATTGAAGTCTTGTAAAGAGTTGAAAATCAGCTTGCATCCTTACCGTGATTGGGTTGTGAGTGGAAGAAGGGGGAGTCTTTGAATTTGAATTCCATCATTTGAGTAGTGTTGATTGTCACATTATTCTTTCCTTGCAAGAATTTAGAAATTGGAGTATATAATTTTCAGAATTGCTATCCTTGCCATAGAGAATTTGGAAACAATTTGAATTCAAAACAAACTTTAAGTTTAAGAGTTATTGTGTATTGTTGATCTTAATACACTTTGACTATTTTTGAATTGTGTTCTTACCATTTGGAGAAGCCTTCATTAATTGTTCCGTTGTTGTGTTGTTGCTATGGATTGTTGAAGTGGAAGGGTATATAATTGAAGGGGTTGTAACGTGGTGAAGTGTATGTGTGTATTGTAGTGGAGAAGTGTTGCACCGTGGTTGTGTGTGTGTATGTGCCATGGTGAATTGTGTGTGGTGTAGAATAGTGTGTGTTGTGGTTAATTTTTGAATTTCAAAAGCAAACATTAAGAGTGGAAGTTATTATGTATAGATCATTTAAACACACTTGATTAGTTGGAATCATTAACTTGCCATTTGGAGAAGTGTTCATCATTGCTTCTAATTGCATTGTTGCCGTGATTGTATTAGTGTGCCGTGGGTGTATGAAGCTTAAGTGGAGCATACTTTGTGTTTGAAGTGAGTGAGGACGTAAAAGTGTGGTTGTTGTGAAGGGGTGATTGTGAAGTATATTACACTTGCCTTGGATTGTCTTTGTATTTCAACAAATCAAGTCATCAACCATGTCAAATGATAGTGTGAATGGAGGAATTGGCAATGAGGCCAATAGCTAAGTTAGTGGCGGTCAGGGTCATCGAACTGCAGGTGGCAGAACTTTGGAGGAGCAGTTATAGGACCTCACTACCGTTATTGCTATATTAGCAACAAGGATAGATCGGATGATGATGCCACAACCACCAGTGGCAAATCTTCAGGCACCACCACCTAAGGTAGTTCCTCAGAATGTTCACAGGGAGGGAGCAATTGGAGGTAATATAGGAAGAAGAGTAGAAGGAGATTATCATGCTCTTAGGGAGCAAAGAGATGATAATTTTGGGATTAACCCATACCCAAACAGGGATTTCAAACCACCTCGAGGATTGGAGTATGTAAAATTGCAGATGCCTTCATTCGATGGCAAGGGTTCAACAAATGATTACTTGGATTGGGAAGATAAAGTTGAGGTTCTGTTTGAGTGTTATGAAATCGATGATAATACTAGGGTTCATCTTGCAATTGTGGAATTCATAGGTTATGCCGCCTTATAGTGGAAAAATCTGGTGATTAGCAGATGAAGGGATGGAGAGGCTGAAATACATACTTAGAAGGACATGAAACGGGTTTTGAGGAAAAGGTTCATACTTGAACATTACAGGTAGGAATTGTTTATGTGTCTCCAAACATTGAAGTAGGGAGGCAAAACAGTTGATGACTATGTATAGGAGTTTGAGATACCAATGATTAGATGTAGATCAGTCAAGCCACTTGAGTAAACCCTAGCACAATTTGTGTCTGGGTTAAAATATGAGATTACCTGTGTTATAGAGTTGCAAAGGTATAATACACTTGATGAGGCTATACAGTTAGCCTTGAAAGTGGAGAGGTAGAGGCGATCCAACCCTTTTCGAGCCACTAGTAACAAGTATGGTACTTCTACTAAACGTATTAGAGTAGATGGCTAGATAGGTGGACAAAAGGGAATGGGAGAACATGTTAAGGCTATGGACAAAAACATCTCTAGCACTAATAAGGAGAAAAATGTTTCTAGGAAAGGTAAAGAGGTGGTTGGATCTAATTTTAGGCAGATAGTACCAGGGTCAACCAGTGGGAAAATGCGCCAGATTAAATGTTTCAAATGCATGGGTTTTGGACATATGGCTGTGCAGTGTCCCAATAAAAGGGTGATGACTATTATGGAGGGAAACGATGAAGATGATCAAGAAGAAGTTGTTGAGCCTACAAATTTATCCATAGCTCTACAGGAATATTATGATGATCAGGACGCTGAAACACATGTAGACAAAAATGGTGAAAATTACTTACCTATTAATGTGTTACGTAGGGTTATAACCATATCTCCAGATGTCAGGGACATACAGAGGGAGAACTTGTTCCACACATCTTGTCGTATTCGAGGTAACTTATGTGTTCTTTTCATCGATGGTGGTAGTTACACTAATGTCATATCTGTTGCATTAGTAAATAACTTATAACTAGCCACTAGTCCACATCCATACCTTTATAAATTGCATTGGCTGGACAACCGAGGTAGTTTGCATGTTACATAGAGGGTAAAGGTGCCATTTAGTATAATAGATAAATACAGTGATGAGATTATCTGTGATGTGCTTCTTATGTGCATCTTTCATATATTGCTAGGTAAGCCTTAGTTATTTGATAGAAAGGTGCTACATGATAGGTTTAAAAACACTCAAATGTTTCAGAAAGATGGTACACGGATTATTTTGACTCCTATGTCTCTATTTGAAGTTTGCTCTTTCTAGGAATAGATTAGAAAAACCAATGACTCCTCAAGACCTCAAGCCAACAAGCAAACATAAACACTAGGTGTTAGTCCAAGAGAAGACCCCTTAGATTTAAGAGCAAATCTTTCAAAGGCTCAAGGAGATGATAGGAATCAACCCTATGGTTCCAATAGTGGGGAAACCAAATTGGATACATGAGCCTAGATATCTACATGTTGTCATATTTATCAATAATACTTTATCTTTACATTGTAGCAAGTAAATTTTTTGGTTTTACAAGATGGCAAATAAAATGCACTAAGGATCAATTGTGGGTCATTCTTGGACTTACATGTACCGGTCCACAAGTGTTTTATTGAAGTGAAGAACCAGCCATTTTGAAGACTTATTGGTACTTGTATTTTTGTGTTTGAGAATTGGCCATTTGATTGGTTTTATTGTAATTTGGTTTTGTTGTTTTTACCCTAATTGGAGCAAGTATAAATACTTGCTAAGTAAGGTTTGGAGGGAGCTTTTTGAACTTGAGAAAAATCATCCTATTCTTGCTGTGAGGAGAGTCCTTTTCACGCAAACACAACTCTTATCAATTTCAATTAAAATTGTGGCGAGTTTGCTTAAGGAGTATTGTGGGTTATATCAATCCTCCTTAAGTTGCTTCTAATTATTTTCTAATGCGTCATATCTAGTTGTAATCGGTTGTGATACTTTGTTCATCTCTCACGTGAATTAGGCTTCCAATTTTCAAATTTGATTCAATTCCAATTTGAGTGGAACTCGGTTCATTTTTATTGTTATCCTTTATATATTATACAATTGCATTTGATCCTCATCATAATTTGGCATTATTGTCATTTGAATTCATGCAATTTAGGGTTCAAGTTCTTATTAGTGTCATGCCTTTTGTGAGATTGGTTTGGTGTTCACGCAATTGTCTTGGTGTTCTTGTAATTGGATTACTAGGCACATCAGTCAAGTGGAGATGTTGCTTTCTATGGTTTGGTTAAGGAAGCATTGTAGAAGGACATTGATTTCAAGAGGAAAGTAAAGAGGTTACCCGTTGGAATCACTCGATTCCGGTTAGAACTATGATGACCTTAAATAGGTGAGTGGGAAACTTTATGATATGCTACAATATTGTGTTATATTTTTTATATGCTTTACGTATGTAAATTCACTTGCTTGGCTATAGTTGTAAATGGGTCGTGATTATTGCTATTTAAGTTATATAGGGGGGTTAAATGAGTTTAGAAAAGAAGTTACGAAGAAATTGGTAGTTAGATAAGTTATAGATGAATACTATTTTAATGATGTAGAGGATAGAATGGACTAAGGGTTTAGATATCACTATCTTAACGATAGTACTTTGCACCATTTTGCTAGTGCTATTACTATAGGCTTAATATCGTGATTTAAAATTGTTTTCTTCAAACAAAACTAAAATATATAAACCTAACTTTTCCTTCTTTAGCTACTGAGTAGGTATGCATAACTGGAATAAATTATATATATATATCATTATATACACATATCAGAATCTACTTCTGAATATGTATATATGCTTAGACAAAATTATTTTCCTATTATATTTATAGAATACATTCTTGCATATAACTATACAAATCATAAGTGAAAATTTTTATTTTGCAAACTTTATAATTATATTTTCTTGCCCCTCTTAATAAGTGAGGGGAGGTGTCTAGTAAATTTATCCTTTAGTTAAAAATACATATATATATATATATATATATATATATATTGTACACGTAGGTATTTAAGGATTTGGAAGGGATATATACTTATGTGGCTACCCTAATTGACTTTTGAATGCATAAAACTAGGCACTTGAGAGTTGAAATGGCATAGAGGTGTCATGAAACGATAATCGTAAATCAATCCCTAGTGATTAATTTGACGTTTAAGTGAGATAGCACAAAGGTGTCAAGAAATGAGAACTATAGCTCAAACCCAAAGGGTTGATTTAACGGTAGATGAGATCGAGCTATATTACACTTTTATTGATTAGTCCCATACGATGATTAGTTTTAAAATTTATTCAATCATGATTTGTGTCGAACTTGACTGATTCTGTTTGGTTAACTTAATCTTCTCGATTTCATTTGTGACATGTAATGGTTAATATCTCTTGTTGTGATGAGTGTGGATGTAAGGTGTAATTGCTTTGCTTGATGGATTGATTGGGTTCCTAATGTTGTCATTAGATTTGTATTCCTTAAATGCTGATGTTTACTTTGTTACCTTAAGCATGGATTGGCCTGTGATTTTCTATCGCTTGATCACCCCGAACCAATTAATTAAAGAAGTAGACTTGATTAAAATTTGACATGCATTTACACGAGACATTGCATGAGATTGAACGCCATCACTGCTATAGAACTCGCTAAAAGTGATTAGAGGATCGTTGCTGATGGGTGTCGAATCGAACAAAAATAAAAACCTACTCCTAGACAACGATATGATTTGCGTATAGTAGTGAGTAGGGTCGTATCCACAGGGATTGGTTAAATATATTTCTATTCAAAGAGAATAAAGAAGAAAAGAAAAATGGGGGGTTTTGTTGGTGAATCAAAATAATATTGAAACAAGATAATAAAATCGAATATTGATAAAAGCCTAGCCAAAGGAATCAAGATAGTTTAATTCGAGGAATTGATCATCGATGCAAATGTTTTCTATTCTTATTTCTAGATAAACTGGTTATGGTTATTAACAAGCTCTAATAACCTATCTCTCCTTACTTCCTCGATAATCAAAACAAGCTCATTGATTATTTCTCTTATCGATTAGACAACCCTAAACAAGCTCTTAGGATTTAATCTATCAATAGCATTAAAAACAAGAGAGACCACCAATTCATGCCAGTAGATTATAAGATAACCTATTTAAACAAGATCATACATCTCCATAACATGAATTCGATCATCTATTTTATAATCAAACATGTTATTGTGTCACCGAGACTAGAACTATCAAACAATTACGGATTTGACGTGCTAGTTGACAATATATTAACTTGCTAATTGAGTAGAAGAGCTTTAATTCATACCAATCAACAAAGATAATATTAACAAAACTTCTAGAAGATATATAAATATCTAAAAACAAAGAATAGATTAAAGACAACTCAGTTAGATCTCACAATTCGTGGAGAATTAAACTTCAATGACCCTTTGGCTAGAAAATCTGCTTAGCTACACATGTTCATCATCAAAACGAAAATTAAAAGTAAAAACATGATAAGCCTCTGTTCCCGGTTTCCTTGCTCTGCCTCCTTCCTTTTTGTCTTCCAAATGATCCAAGATTATAAAAATCCTCTAAGGTTAGTTCTATTTATATTGTTAAGGGAATGGGAGATGATCTTTTGCTAGCAAGATACGAAAATATCTTTCCTTTTTGATGTAAATCTCGAGAAGTGAATAATCGTCCGCCTGGCACACCCTACAACATGGCTGTGGGTCAAGCCGTGCCTTCCTTTGTGTATAATTCACATATCATCTTCCGTGTCCAGTGTGTGCCACGTCTTCCACCACGGCTAGATATCAAGTCGTGCCTTCCTCTGGTGATTCTTCAACAATTTCTCCTCCTTGTTTAGTATATGGCACGTCTTCCATTTCAACTTCAACCACGTCTTCAACCACGGCTTCCACCATGTCTTCCACCACGGCCAGATCACGAGCTGTGCCTCTCTCTGTTGATAGTCCACATTTCCACCTTCTTGTGCAGTGTATAGCACGGCTTGCACTATGGCCGTATTATAAACCGTGCCTCCTTCTAGACAGATACACGGTTGTGTACTTCAACCGTGTATTTTCCCGTGGATTCTTCAAGACAGATACACGGTCGTGTACTTCAATCATGTATTTTCCTGTGGCTTCAAAACTAAGTACACGGCCGTGTACTTCAACTACACGCCCATGTACTTTCCTCCGGTGGTGTAAATCCTTGCCTTTGATCCAAATTGTAGATGACTTCTCTAATTTACTTGAATTAGCACTCTTGACTCCATTTAACCTGATTTATCACCATAATAAAATTAAGTACCATTTCCTTATGATTTCTATAAAATCAATAATAAATTAACACAATTCATACTATTAAGATTGAGTATAAAATGACTCTATCAAATTCCCCCACACTTAAACTCTTGCTTGTCCTCAAGCAATTGAATCAAATCAATTGAGAAATCCGTCATAGATTATACGAACTTTCTTTTCATCATTCTAAGCATCTATTCATTTGTAATTCATGACTTGTAATTTTAATGTCTACTACTTCAACCAAACTGGTTTCATGTGATCAAATTACCATGGACAAAATTTAATAGCTAATCTAAAAAAAAACAAACTTTAATCCTCATGTTTAGCAAAAGAATTTTTATTCAAAAGTAAATACTTAATCCACTAAGGAAAAACACCCAATTAAACTTCATTGGATATTATCAAGTATATAATCCTTGCAACATAAAGTAAAAGCATATAGTATCAACTCTTTCCATAGATTTTCTCCCTTTTTATTATAAGTCTTGTTTAATTCAATGAATGTTTACATTCATTGTTCTTTTGATTTAATCAAGCATCTATTTTGACGGGTTTTTTGCCCGCTTCTTTTCATGAACTTTTGCCTTTTTCGCCCTTATCGTTATAGTGAGTTCATTGAGTCGCACATCCCGAGCTCATCACTCAAGTGACCGGGTTTTGAGATACCCCTACGGACTCTTCCTCACTCTAACATTCAAGTTTGAATACTCTTAACTCAATTATTTGAATTATTGGAGTAATGGCTATGCTTGATTTTTATTTTTTTTCACAACAACTTCAAAGAGTATATAGTTGCTAATATAACCTAGAAGTAAACTTGTTTATTTTTCACTTAGGGACTCGACCTACTCTTAGACTTCCAATTCTAAAGCTAAATACAAGGTAAATTTGTTTCTTAAAGATTTCACTACTTAATTTTAACCAAGTATTCTAATCACAACAGTAGGTGAGTAAAGCATTTAAACAAGTCAATTTCACATTTTGTAGATGCTTATTACAACATTTAGTACAATCTCCAGATTTCATGATAATTTTGAAAAAAAAAAATTTCTTAAAATTGCTTAAGGACAAACATTCAAAGTATGAGTCAATTCTCTATTCTCTATATTTTATTATCCTCTCTCCCACACTTAGCTTAAACTGTGTCCTCACTGTTCCTAATTCAGCACAATAAAGAGGAATCAACACAAGAACATTAGAGAATAAGAGAAAAGGAATACTGGTACTTCCCTGGTATGAAGTGTAGAGTAATTGGAGTTCTCCCCTTAAGCACTAGAGAGTGTTATCTGATATATATACCCTTGTTGCAGCTAACCAAAAGAAAAAGAAAAATCAAAAGAAAACAAAACAAAATAAATTAATATGGGTTGCCTCCTATGAAGCGCCTTTCTTTAACGTCTTTGGCTAGACGTTCCTGTAATTAATCGCAATACTCAGGGTGAGTTAAACTGGTTTCTTCAATATTACATACTTGAAATCCTTCATAAAAAGGTTTCAAGCGATGACCATTGACTTTGAAGTTCTTGCCGGTTTCAAGACTTGCGACTCAAACTGCACCATGTGAAAATATGTTAGTAATAACAAAAGGACCAATCCACCGTGATTGTAGTTTTCCAAAAACAACTTCAATCGAGAATGATAAAGTAGCTACTTTTTGACCTACAGAAAAATTCTTTCGGGAAATCATTTGATCATGAAAATTCTTTGTTTTTTCCTTGTAGATTTTAGTACTCTCATAAGCTTCTCTTCGAATTTCCTCAAGTTCTTGTATTGAAGTTTTTTGTGCTCACCAACCTCATCCATTCGCATGTTACATTGTTTTACAAGCCCAGTACGCCCTATGTTCCAGCTCCACAAGGAGGTGAACAAAACGGTTTGCCAAATATCAAACAGTAAGGAGACATACCTATAGGGTCTTGTAAGCTGTCCCGGTAGGCCCATAATGCATCTTCAAGTCTTGTACTCCAATCTTTCCTACTTGGATTGACGGTTTTTTTTCCAGAATAGACTTGATTTTCTCGATTTGAAACTTCTGCCAATCCATTGGTTTGAGGGTGGTATGCGGTGGAAGTGCGATGAGTGACCCTGTATTTTTTTAGTAGAGTTTCCACTACTCTATTACAAAAGTGTGTGCCACGATCACTGATAAGAGCCTTTGGTGTCCCGAACCTAGCAAAAATATGAGATTTAACAAAATCCAGAACAACCTTGGCATCATTAGTTCGGGTCGCTTTGGCTTCCACCCATTTGAAACATAATCCACAGCAAGAAGGATGTAAACATTACCGAAAGAAGGAGGAAAAGGACCCATAAAATCAATACCCCATATATCAAATATTTCACAAGCAAGAATAGGGGTAAGTGGCATTTGGTCTCTACGTCCTAAGTTGCCAATTTTTTGACATCGTTCACAAGACTACAAAACATAAAAGAATCACGAAACAATGTAGGCCAAAACAAACCACACCCTAATACCTTTTGAGCTGTCCTCTTAGGGCCAAAGTGTCCACCACAATGCATATGAGTGACAAAATTGCAAGACAGAAGGAATATCGTCTTGAGAAATACACCTTATAAATGATCTCATCAGCACAATGTTTCCACAAATATGGATCATCCCATACATAGTACTTAGCAGCACTTTTAATTTTATCTTTTTGAGCCCTAGACAAATCACTTGGTAGTGTCTCAGTAAACCAAATAGTTGACAATATCAGCATACCACGGAATTTGTCTTTTGAATAGAAAGAAAGAGATATTCACCTGGAAAATCATCTTGTATTGGTGTTGACCCTTCACTGATAGGTATTCTACTGAGGTGGTCGGCAACTAAGTTTTCAGAGCCTTTCCTATCGCGTATTTCCAGATCAAACTCTTGTAATAAGAGTATCCATCGAATAAGTCTTGGTTTTGCCTCCTTCTTTTCGCGAGTAGGTATTTGAGAGCTGCATGATCAGAGTAAACAATTACCTTAGTACCAAGTAAATATGATCTGAATTTTTTCTAATGCAAAAAAAAACAGCCAAGAGTTCTTTTTTCCATTGTGGAATAGTTGCATTGAGCATTATCCAATGTTCTGGAAGCGAAATAAATGACAGAGAAGCTCTTCCAACTCTTTGGCTAAGAACGGCTCCAATTGCATAAATGCTCGCATCACACAATAATTTCAAAGGGAAGGTTCTAGTCAGGTGGTTGGATGATTGAGAGCAGAAATAACTTATCCCTCAATGTGTCAAAAGCGTGCTTACAGACCTCATCGAACTCAAATGTCACTTCTTTTGCAGTAATCGACATAGGGGTTGAGTAATTTGGAAAAATCCTTGATGAAGCGTCGATAGAATCCTGCACATCCTTAGAAAAGAGCGAATTTCCCGTACACTTACAGGGTAAGGTAAAGATTTAATCAATTCTACCTTAGATTTATCGACTTCAAGCCCTTAGAGGATACAATATGACCTAAAATGAGACTCTGTTCAACCATAAAGTGACATTTTTTCATAATTTTAAACACTAGATTCTTATCTATACATCTTTGAAGCACTTTTGTAAGGTTGTCAAACATGAATCAAAAGAATTACCATAGACGGTGAAAGTCATCCATGAAAACCTCTATGAATTTTCCACATAAATATGAAAAATAAACTAACCATACACCTTTGGAATGTGGTTGGGCATTGCAAAGCCCAAAAGGCATCCTTTGAAACACAAAATACCGAATGGACAAGTGAAAGTAGTCTTCCCTTAACTTCCCGGTGCCACGGGAAATTTGATGAAAACCTGAATAACCCTCAGACAACAATAGTGAGAATGGCCAGCCAAACGTTCAAGCATCTGATCAAGAAAAGGAAAGGGAAGTGATCTTTTCTATTTTACGCATTTAAACCTCCTGTAATCAACCACAAACCCTCCACCCCATTCTGAACCCGAGTAGGAATTTAACCACCATCAGAGTTTTCAATCACATCAAGCCTGTTTTCTTTGGAACAACTTGAATTGGACTTACCCATTTGCTACGGAAATGGATAGATCATACCTGCATCAAGAAGTTTCAAGATCCTTTCTTAACACCTCCATCATAGGCAGTTCAAACGACGCTGAACTTCCCTTAAAGGGTTTGCAATTTTCCAAAAATCTTGTGCTGCAGGGGGAGGGCTTAGTCCTTTTGATATGGGCTATGGACCATCCAAAGGCTTTTTTAAACTCTTTTAAACCCCCCCCCGATCAACTTTTCTTCTTCTAAAGTCTTAGTTTGTTAGAGACAAACACAACAAAAGTCTCATTTTCTCATAAGAAGATGTACTTTAATGTTCGGGTAAGGGTTTTAATTCCAGCTTTGGTGCCTCACAATAGAGGAAGAAGTATTGTGTTAGAAGGGGGTAAATTAATGTAGACACATTAGCTGTAATTTTAATGATTCCAAATCCCAAATCATGTCCTGCAAATCAAGGATATTACAACTTCTCCTTAAAGGTTTTTTTAATGCATTAATAGTAAGACTCCTATGAAGTCAATTTAAACCCCCATCACGTCTATCAAAACAAATGTACCTATGTTAAGGGCCCAATTAAACATCCACAACAAAAACCGGGGAGATATCACTAGTATATTTCAGGACATCATAAATGTTAAATTTAAATCACTTCACTACCCAAATTCCATAGTGAGGTTACCGCTTTGTACATCAATTTTCGTTCTGGATGTCTTAAGAAATGGTCTCCCTATAATATCATAAAAGGAATTAACGAGAATCATTATTCTCCATGTCAAGCACATAAAAATCTGCAGTGAAAACCCAACCCATTAACTTGTACTAAAACATCTTCTAGGACCCCTCAGGAAAGACATTGACCTTTTCGCAAGTTGAACAATAACACCTGTTTCCCCTTTCAAGGGACCAACATTCAACATTGATAAACAGACAAAGGCATAAAATTGATTGAAGCTCCTAAATCACATATAGCTTTAACATTCCAAGATTACCTATTTTGCAAGGAATGGTAAACATACCTGGATCCTTACATTTAAGAGGAACTTCTTCTGAAGAATTCTGAAACATTCTCACCCACACTAATCTTTTCATTACCTTTAGCTTTCTTTTGTAGTGCACAATTCTTTGAGAAATTTAGCATAAAAGAGGACTTGCTTAATTTCATCCAGCAAAGGAATATTTACCTCAACTTTTCAAAAGTTTCAAGAATCTCTTTTTTTTTACTCATTTTTGGTTTTCCCCCAATTAGAAGGGAAAAAAGGTGCTGTTGTCTTTTCCTTTTGGGGGTTTTTAAGAGGGGTCCTTTGGGGTGGTTGTTTTGCGGTTTTTTTTTAAATTTATTTTCTTTCTCGTCTCTTTCCCCAAATTATTCGGTAATTTCCAAATTTTTTCCCCCAATTTTTTTCCACTTCCAAGGGAATTGCGTTACGCTTTTTTTTTTGGGTTTGTTAAGTCTGAGAGGTAATTACCTTGAGTTTTTAAAACCGGTTTTAGAAGAAGCAAGTTGGCTTACCTGATTTTCAATTGTGAAGCCTGCTTTGTCTCATCCGAAATTTTTTTGTATTTTAAAAAAAAATTTAAAAAATTTTTTCCCCAAGAGCATACTTTAAATAAAGGGCTTTTTGGACTTGGTTTATGGCTTAGGTTTTGGAATTTTGGAATTTTTTGGTTTTTTCCATATCTAAGGGGTTGGATTCCCCCCCCCCAGTTAAAATATTGGTAGGGGGGAAATTTTTCCTTTTGGCTTTTCCGGGAATCCTCCTATAGCATTCCCCGCTCTGATTGTCATCTTCAAAGGACACCCCGTCATAGGGTGAAAATTGGGGCAGCCAAATTCTACAAGCCTTTTCCCTTTTTGCATTTCCAAGAGCTATCCCAATCCAAAAGGGGGGCAGTTAAATTTTATGTTCAAGGTTGAAACCTTCCTCAAAATTTCCTTTTCCCTTAAGATGTTCATGGCCCCTACCCCCCAAAATTTTGCGAAAATTTGGAGCCTAATGGAGATCAATTCCCCCGCTTGACCGGGTTTTAAAATTCCCAGGCCCTCCACTACACACCATCATCTTTTTCCTTTTTATCGGAAACAAAAGGCCTTAAAATTTTTTGGGGAAAGTTTTCAAATTCCCTGTTTTTGGAACCCCCCCAAAAAAAATTGCTTAAACCCTCCTAAAACTCTGAAGAACCGATCCCTTTTTTGATACCAAAATTTCTCTTTATACCAGCATCCCTAGAGCAGGGAAAAATTTTTCCAAGAAAACCTCACCATATCTATCCAAGGGGTTATAAACCTGGAGGCAAATAAAAAAACCAATTTTAGCTTATGATAGACCTTTTTATATTAATCTTTTATAAAATTGGGTTTAATTATTATTGTTTTTTAAAAATCAAAAAGGAAATTATTAATTCTATTAGGTAAAACGGTTAAATGGGTAAGGTGAATTTTAAAAAAAATTAAAAAGATCTAAATTGGATAAAAACAAGGATTTAAAAACCCGGGGAGGGAATACGGGGTTTGTAATTGAAGTACAGACCGTGTACGGGTTTGAATCAACGGGAAGATAACGGAAAAACAGGGCCGTTTCGGAACCGTTTGAGGCTGCCGGGGCCAAACCGTGTTACACGGGAAAAAAGGGGGAAAAATGAGGATTTAAAATAAGAAAAGGCCTGGGTCCCCGTGGTGTCACCCGTGGGCGAAAAGGTTGGAGCCGGGGGGAAGCAACGCCCCAAGGGAGAACTTGTTCATCCGGGGAAGGCCGGTTGAAAAATCTACCGGGGGGGGGAACCGTGCTACACAGGGGCCCGGGAAAGTATACGTGAATTTGATGAGGGGGTCGTTGCCCACCCCGTGGGTAGGGGTGCCAGGCAGCGAAGATTCACTTTCAAATTTTTGGAAAAAGGGGAAAAATTTTTATTTTGCTAGAAAAAGATACTTTCATCCCTCTAAAAATTAAATGAAAACCCTAGGGGTGAGGCAACTTTTGTTTTTTTAATCGGAATTTTGGATCGTTGGAGGCAGACGGAAAAGGGGTTTCATCAGTCTCTATTTTTTTTTCGTTTAATTGATGAAATATAGCTAAGATTTTTACCAAAGGTCATAGAGTTTAATTCCCAAAATTGTGAGGTCAATTGATTGTTTTTAAAATTTTCGTTTTTCGGATTTTCATTATCTTTGACTTTTGTCTTATTTCTTTGTTGTTGGTAAATAGGGCTTTTTCAAAAATTAGAATTAATATTGTAATAGCACGTCAAATCCAATTGTTTGATTGTCGTCTCAGGAACAAAACATTTGATTTAAAATAGTGATAAAATTCTGTTAGGAGGTTTGTGATATGTTTAAATAGGTATCTTAAATTCGGGCAAATTGGTGGTCTTTATTTTTTTAATGTTGGAATTAAAACCCTAAGCGTTTTTGGGGGTTGTCTAACGTAAGAAAAATCAAAGAGCTTCTCTTGGGTTTATCGGGGAAATACGGAGAAAATGGTTTTTGAGTTTTTAAAACCAAAACCTTTTCTGGAAAAAATAAAAACATTGCATCGTGACAATTCCTTAAATTAAATTTCCCTTGTTCTTTGGTGGTTTTCAATAACAATTTTTTTTTGTTTGACTTTTTTGATTCAAAAAAAACCCCCCCTCTTTTTTTTTCATCTTTTCCCCTTTTAAATAGAATATCTTTCCCCAACCCTATAATTCGCCCCTACCACCATATATGAAATCATTAATTGCTAGGAGAGTTTTATTTTTTTGGATTCGACCCCATAAAATTTTTGGCCCCGTTCCGGGGGTTTGGTGCAAATTTATTTCTATTCTTGTATAATTTTCTCAACAGGTGAACAACTTAAAATCTAGAGTTTAGAAGATTAAAGAGGCTGCGACAAGAAGCTAGATACCATAGACTGACTTAGTCGGTTTTCGTTCACCCCTTTAAAAACAAAAAAAAAGACTATGGAAATCCCGAGAAAACCCTTTAAAGGGGGGTTGGGGTGCGCCGGTTTTAAACAACAACCACTTTTTATTCATTCCCCCAATAGCTTTAAAATTTGTTGAAAAATTGGGTTAAACATTTACCCCCCTTTCAGGTTTTAGAAAGAAGATCCCATAAACATTTGAAAGGTTCCTATAGTGTGTTTAAATGACCACAAGGGAAACCGAGATAAATCAAGCTACATGCTTTCCCCCTTTTTTTTTAAAATACTAAAGCAAAGTTGGGGTTTTTTTTTCCTCCGGTTTAAACCAATGGACTGTTGGGGGGAAATTTTTGGACAAATTCTTCCCCGCATCTAACCGTGGTTAAAAAAAATTTGGTATAAAACGAGGGAAACCCCGCCTTCAGAGTTTGGGGGAGGTTCAAGCAACTTGGAATCCCCCAAAACATGGGATATTGAACAACTCCTACCAAAAATTTTTTTTGGGGGGCCTATTCCGAGGGGGGGAAATATGGTGCGGAGGGAGGGGCCATAAAAAAAAACCCCTGGTAAGTGGGAATTGATCTCCATTAATGGGCCAATTTTGCAACAATTTGGGTTTTGGGAGAACTCTTCAAAGGGAAAGGAAATGAGGTAATGTTTCTAAACCCTTTAAAAACAAATTTCTAAAAACCAACCCCCCTTGTGCACAGTCTTTTGAAACCCCGCAGGGAGGTTTGGAATTTTTTGTCCCAATCACCCCCAAACCCCAAAAGTGCCCCCCCATTGAAATAAACCATGAAACAAAGCTGTAGGGGGATTTTTCCCGGACAATGCAGGGAAGTTGACCCCCATTTAAAAACTTTTCAACCCCCAATGGGGGATCCCTAACTTCAATTGGCAAAAACCAAAAAACTTCCAACAATTTTAACCAAGCCATAAACCAAGTTCAAGGCCCTTCCACTTCAAGTAACCCTTGAGGGAAAATTTTTAAAAACCTTGCCATTAATACAAAATAATTTCAGGATGAGCCCAAAACAGAGCATCCAAATTTGGAAAAGGTAAGTAACTTTTTTTTTAAAATGGGGTTGGAAACTAAGGAAGTTCCTTCTAAACCTCAAAACCAAAGCAAAAAAGGTAAGCAATTCCCTTAGAAGTGGAACGAAATTGCAGGGTCAAAAGAAAAGGGGAACCCAACTAATTGAGGGAAAAGGTGAGAAAGAAAATGCAACCCAGCCGAAACAATCAATCAAAGGGCCCCTCAGAATCCCAAAGGGTTTTGAAAACGCATTTTTCCCTTTTCCCGCTAGAAAACCCAAAATGAAGGAAGAAAAAAGATTTTGAACTTTTTGAAAGTTGAGGAAAAATTCCCCTTTCTGGATGCAAATTAAGAAGTACCTGTTTTAAAAATTTTTTTAAAAAATTGTGACAAAAAAGAAAGTGAAAGTAATGAAAAAAATAGTGTAGGTGGGAATTTTCACTATTTTCAAAAAATTTTCCCCCCTAAAAGTAAGGATCCGGTATTTTACTTTTCCCCTTTCAAAAAAGGTAATTTGGGGAATTACTAAAGTTGTGTATTTAGGAGCTTCAATAAATTGTTATCCCCTTTCTTTTTTTTCAATGTTTTAAATTTTTCCCCCCTTTAAAGGGAAACGGTGTTATTTTTCAATTGCTGATAGGCAATTTTTATCCTGGGGATTATAAAAGATTTTTAGTAAAATTTTGGGGGTTTTTGGGTTTTCCCCCCGCAGTTTTTTACTTTTTTTGCAGGGAATGATTTTTTCCCCAAAAATTTTAATCGATATTTATTGGGAAAGCCCCTTTCTTAAAAATTTTAAAAAAAAAGTATACAGGTGGTAACCCACGGGGGAAAATTCGGGGTGAATTTTTAAAAAAAAAAAAAATTTTATAGCCATGAAAACCCTTTGTATTTTTCTTTTTTTTTTGTTGTGGATGTTATTGCCCCTTTAACCAACTAATTTGTTTTGATAGGGGGACAATGATTAAAAGTTGTATTAAAGGAGCTTACTTTTCCCATGCATTGAAAAATTTTAAAAGGAAAAAGCTTGAAATTTCCTTTGTTTGCAGGACAAATTTTTTGGGGTTTTTTGGAATCTTTAAAAAACCTTTTAAGGTATGTTTTTGCCCCTACTTTTTTTTAAAAACCCCCTTCAAACCCCAAAAAACTTTTTCCCCTTTAATTGTGCGGGCACCAAAGAAGAAAAAAAAACCCCTTCCCCGAAAATTAAGTATATTTTTTGGAGAAAAGGAGACTCTTGCTGTGTAGTCCCCAACAAGCAAAGTACTTTAAAGAAAAAAAGTTGAGGGGGGGTGTTAAAAAGGTACAAAAAAACCCATTGGATGGCCCCTAGCTGAAAACAAAGGACAAACCCCCTCCCCGGGCATGAAAAATTTTTTTGGGGGAAAAAGATAATTGCAAACCTTCAAGGGAAGTTCGGTCATTTGAATCCCCCTTGAGGGAAAATATTTTAAGAAAAGATCTTGAAATTTTTTATGGGGTTTTTAAACTACCCAAATTTTTCCGAAAGCAAGTGGGTAAGTCCAATAAAATTTTTTCCCAAAAAAAACAGGCTTAACGGGTTTTAAAAATTTGGGGGAAAAAAGTTTTTTCCCTACCGGGTTCAGAAGGAGGGGGTTTTTGTGTTGATTACAGGTTTTTAAAATTTAAAAAACTCGGGGGCCCTTTTTCCCCCCTTTTCCCCCTTTTTTTTAAGGGACCCTTAAAATTTGGGTTGGCCATTTATATTTTTGCCCTTAAAATGGTTTTTGGGTTTTTAAAAAAATTTCCCCCAGGGAAACCCGGAAGTCAAGGAAATACTTTTTTGTTTTGGGTTTTTTTTTGATATCGAAGGACCTTTTTGGGGGTTTTTAAATTTCCCCCCACTTCCCCAAAGATGAAAGGTTATATTTTTTTATTTGGGGAAAAAATTTTATAGGGGTTTTGGGGGTGACTTTCACCGCTATAAAAAATTCTTTGATTCATTTTGAAAAACCCTTTAAAAAAGGGCCCAAAAAGGTATAATAAAAATTTTAGGTTGAATTATAAAAAAATGTCACTTTTTTGGAAAAAAGGGGGTTCTTCTGGGCCCAAAATTTGGTATCTTCAAGGGGGTTTGAATCGAAAAAAGTTTAAGGTGGGAAATGTTTAAAAATTTTCCCCCTTAAACCCTGGAGTAAAAGGGAAATTCGGTCTTTTTTGGGAGTGCAGGATTCTATCGGGGCTTCAAAAGGTTTCCCAAATTTTTAACTCCCCCATTGTTGGGGTTTTAAAAAAAAAGGGTTTTGACTTGAGGTTAAGAACGTTTTAAAAAAGGGGGGGGGGAAAAAAGGAAAATTTTGTCCGATCACCCGCCCAACCCGTTTGGGCCCCTTTTCCCCTTTTGAAATCATTTTTGTGATGCAGCAATTATGCAGGGGGGAAATTTTTTGGAAAAAAGGGGGAGAGTTTAAATGTCTTTTAAATTAATGCTTCCGAAATTGGAAAATGTAATGAATTTTCCCAAAAAACCGGAAAAAAAAGAACTCTTGGTGTTGTTTTTGAAATTAGAAAAAAAGATATTTTTTTTGGGGCCCTTAAGGTAATTGTTTATCTGACCCATGAGTTTAAAAAACCCTGCTCGCGAAAAGGGGGCAAAAAAAAGCCCTTAAATTCGATGGATACTTTTTTTCAAGATTTTGTTTGAAGATTTGATGGGAAAGGCTGGCTTTTTTGCGCCCCACCTCAGTGAATTCCTATCGGGAAAGGGGTCCACACAAATAAAAACTTTTTCGGGTTTCCTCTTTTTTTAAAAAAAAAGCAATTTGGTATGTGATATTTAAATTTTTTGGTTCTAAGCTTTTCCCAAATGATTTGTCTAGGGCCAAAAAAAAAAAATTTAAAAAGTAAATGCTAAGTTTATGTAGGGGGTGACCCTATTTGTGGAAAAAAAAGGGGCTGCAAATCATTAGAGGTGTATTTTCAAGCGTTTTTCCTTTGTCTTGCAATTTTGTCACTATAGATGGGGGGACTTTTTGGGTTTTTAAAAAGGGGGGCAGAAAAAAGGGTTATTAGGATGTGGTTTTTTTTTGTTTCATTGTTTCGTGCCCCTTTTATGTTTGTAAGGTTTTTAAAAAGATTAAAAAGATTGCAACTTAAGGTGGGCCAAACCCCACTTCCCTTTTCTTGCTTGGAAATATTTGTATAGGGGGTATTAACTTTTGGGCCTTTTCCCCCCTTTTTTTGGTAATGTTTAACCCCTTTTTGGGTTTTGGGTTATTTTTTTAAAATGGGGGAACCAAAGAAACCCCCAATAAAAAATGCTAAATTTTTGGGGATTTTTTAAATTCAAAATTTTTGGGGGGTTTCAGGACCCCAAAAAGGCTTATCAGTGATCGGGGACCACTTTTTGTAAAAGAATGTGGAAATCTACAAAAAAAATTACGGGCACCCCGCATTCCAGCTACCCCCCCCAAAACCGGGTTTGGGCCCGAAGTTAAAAATCGGAAATCAAGCCCTATTCGGGAAAAAAAAACCCTTTCAATCCAACCCGGGAAGGGATTGGGGCCAAGACTTAAAGGATAAAGGGGCCCCCCGGACAGTTACAAAACCCCTTTGGAAATTTTCCCCTTTTCCCTTTAATTTTGGAAAACCCCTTGTTCTCCTGTGGAGGGAAAAAAGGGGTTTTGGGGTGAAAAACAAGTAAACAATGGTTTTTAGGGGGGGGGCCCCAAAAAATCAAAAATCGAAGAAATTCAAGAGAACCCGTACGGGGTTTTAAAAAAATTTCAAGGAAAAAAAAAAAGATTTTTTTGTCAAATGTTTTCCCCCCAAAATTTTTTCTGTTTTCCAAAAAGTTTTTTTTCCCTTTTCCCGATTGAAGTTTT
Source organism: Laguncularia racemosa (assembly GCA_037954665.1). Taxonomy (NCBI): domain Eukaryota; kingdom Viridiplantae; phylum Streptophyta; class Magnoliopsida; order Myrtales; family Combretaceae; genus Laguncularia; species Laguncularia racemosa. Next base: position 223,479 of record JBBMOL010000198.1, read on the forward strand.
CCCCAAAAAAATAAAAAACCCGGTGGTTTGGTCCTTTTGTTTTTACTAACATATTTTCCATGGGCAGTTGAATCCCAGTTTGAAATGTTAAGTTTAAAAACCCAAGGGTTCCCCGCTTAAAACTTTTTTGAAGGTTTTTAATATTAATATTAAAAAACCAGTTAATCCCCCCCAGTATTTTGATTGTTAAAGGGAAGTTAGAAAAGACTTTAAAAAAAGGCGCTTCGGGAGGCAACCCATGTAAAAAAAAAAAAATATTTTTTTAGTTTTTTTTGCTTTATTTTGGGGGTTTTTTTTGTTTAGTTTGTTTTTTTTAGTGTAGTTTTGAACTTTGGATCGCTAAAAAAAGGGGTACAAAATTGTGACATTTCCAGGTTTAAAGGGGAAAACCCCCAAAACCCCGGGAAATACTATTTTTTCCCTTTTCTTTTTTTTAAAAATTTTCCCTTTTAGTTTTTTAAATTCCCCTTTTTAAATTTTCCCTAAATTGGAAAATTGGGGACACGTTCAAGCTAATTTGTGGGGGAGGGATAAAAAAAAAATAAAAAAGGAACAATTATATCTAAAAATTTGCCCTTTTAAAAAATTTTTAAGAATTTTTTTTTTAAAAATTTCCCATGAAATTAGGATTAACAAAAAGGTTATAATAAGATCTACCAATGTAAAAATTGATTGTTAAAAAAGCTTTTTATCCCTCCCTGAAAATTAAATACAGGTTTAAAAAATTAAGAGGAAATCTTTAAAAAAAAATTTTCCCTTTTTTTTCTTTTTAATTGGAAGTCTAAAAAAAGGGTCAGCCCCCAAATGAAAAAAAAAAATTTACTTTGGGGTTTTTTTAGCTACTGTATATCTTTAAAATTTGTTTGTAAAGCAATCAAAAAAATTAAAGGAAAAAAAAAAAAAAAAAAACTTTACCCAAATTACCCCAAAATTATTCAACAAATTGGGTTTTAAAAATTTCAAACTTTTAAATTGGGTGAGGAAGAGCCCCTGGGGGTTATTAAAAAAACCCGGGGCACTTGATAAAGACTGGGAAAAATTTTTCCGATAATTTAAATTAAATAAACAAAAGGGGGCAAAAAAAGGGGAAAAGTTCAAAAAAAAGGGGGAAAAAAAACCCCTCAAAATGATGTTTGAATAAATCAAAAGAAGATGAATGAAAAAATTTTATTGAAAAAAAAAGATTTTAAAAAAGGGGGAAATTAGAAAAGGCTTATACCTATGCTTTTACTTTATATGAAAGGGAAATTATAGTCCGATAAATCCAATAAAATTTAAAATTTGGGGGTTTTTTCCCCCTTGGGATTAAGTATTTATTTTTGGGAAAAAAAATTTTTTTTGCTAAAAATGGGGGTTAAAGTTTTTTTGTTTAGATTGTAAAATTTTTGTCCATAGTAATTTGATCCCGGAAAAACCAAATTTGGGTTGAATTATGAATTAAATTACAAGTCGAATTAAAAGAAAAATGTTTGGAAAAATGAAAAGAAAGTTTTTAAACTATGAAAAATTTTTAAATTTTTATTTGAAAAAATTGGGGACAAGCAAGATCCTAAGTGGGGGGGGAATTTTGAAAAGAGCCAAAAAAAACTTAATCTTTATGTAAAAATTGTTTAAATTTCTTATTTTTTTATAAAAAACAAAAGGGAAAAAGGGTATTAAAATTTTTTTTGGGTTGTAAATGGGTTAAAAAAGGAGCCCAAGGATGCAAATTTCCCAAGAAAAATTTGAGAAGTCATCAAAACAAAAGGGAAAGAAAAGGGAAAATTTCCCCCCGGGGGGAAGTCTGGGGGAAAATTTAAGTACAGGCCTTAAATTGGTTTTGAAAAAAAAAAGGGAAAAATTTAGGTTAAAAAAAAGGGGGTATGGGGGAAACCGTTTTGGGCCGGCCCGGGCCCCCAAAAACCGGGTTTTAAACAAGGGAAAAAGGGGGGGAAAAAAAGAGGACTTTAAAAACCGAGAGAGACCCGGCTTGGGGCAGGGTATTTGTAAGCCGTAGGAGAAGCCATGTTTAAGCCGGGGGGAAGAAACGTCCCCAAAGGAGAACTTTTTGTCAGCAAAGGGGAAAGGGGAAGGGTTTTAAAATCTGTCGGGGGGAAAGTGCCACATGGCCGGAAAAAGATCGTGAATTTGCACAGGGAAAGGGGAGGCTTGCCCCCAGGGCCTTTTGGGTTTGGGCTTTCCAGGCAAACAAAAATTCCCCCTTTTCAAAAATTATTTGGGAAAAGGGGAAAAATTTTTGTTTTTTTAAAACAAAAGTCATGCTACCCCCCTTTAAAAATATAAATAAAACCCAAACCCCAAAGGGGGGAGGTTTTAAACTTTTTTAAACGGGAATTTTTGGGATATCTTGGGGCGAGGCAACCATTTTTATCAGTTTTTCCTTTTTATTTTCGTTTTTTTTTAAAAATGAGTAGTTAAGAAATTTTTACCCAAAGGGATATAGAAAAAAAATTTTTCCCCCTAAATTTTTGGGGGGCAAATTGACTTGTATTTAAATTTTTGTTTTTGGATATTTTATATCTTTGAAAAATTTTTTATTATTATTTTTAAAATTTTGGTGAAAGAGCCTTCAACTAAAATTGCAAGTTAAATTTGTCAAAAAGACGTAAAAACCCTAATTTTTTTATTGTTTAGTCTCGTGACACAAAAAACTGTTTGTTATAAAAAAAAATCAAATTCATTTTTTTGGGGGTTTGGGGGAATATGTTTAAAAAGGTTTTTTAAATCAAATGGCATGAATTGGTGGTCCTCTAGTTTTTAATGCTTTTGGTAGATTAAACCCCAAGCGCTTGGGGGGTTTTTAATGTAAGAGAAATAACAAAGAGTTCCCTTTGGGTTTAAACAAAAAAGTACGGAAGTTTGGTTTTGTTAGAGTTGTTAAAAAACCAAAACCGTTTATTGGAACAAGAATAGAAAACTTTTGATTGATGAAAATTTCCCTTAAAAATTAAAAAACTTTATTCCTTTGGCTAGGCTTTTATAAAAATTTTTCAAATTCCCAAATTTTTTTTTTGATTTTAAATTTTAAATTCAAAAAAAACCCCCCCCCCCGGGTTTTCTTTTTTTTATCCCCCTTTAATTTAGAAAAAATTTTTAACCCCCTCCCCGTGGTTTTCGACCCCACTCCCAAACAAATGCAAATATATAATTGTCTGGGGGAGGTTTTTTTTTTGTTGGATTCGACCCCATCCCCTTTTGTACTTAAAGAAAAAAAAAAGCACGAAATTTTATTTGATGCAGTTATTCCTTGCAGCCCCATACTAGAACACACTTTTTAAATCTTTAAAAAGTTTTTTAGGACTTCAATTTTTTCCCCAAAACCTGAAAAGGGGGTAGAGATGTAACAACCCCGATTTTAACTGAAAATTTTTAAAAATTTTAGTTGTTAAAAAAGGGGTTTTTTGTTTAATCCCCGGGGGGGAAATTCCCCAATGTTTTTCGGGTTTGCCAAAACGTTTCTTTTTTAAAAACAATGGTGAATCGACAAATCCATTTTTAAGTTCAGTCCCGGGGATGATTAAGGCTTCTCTTTGTAGCCTTTAAAGTCTTTTAAAATTTCCCCGTTTAAGTGAGTTCACCTTAAGAAAAAATTCCTACAAGAAAGAAATAAAATTTTCACCCAAACCCCGGGGAAAAGGCGCCAAAAAATTTTTTTTTTGGGGGTCGAAAAACCCAAAAAAAAAAAAAACCCATTAGACAAAGATATATTTGGGATAGTATTTAGTGGGTCGTAACCCCAAGGGGTTGGTTTTAAAAATATTTCCCATTCAAAGAAATTTAAAAAAAAAAGAAAATGGGGGGGGTTTTTTTGGTGAAACAAAAAAATATTTAAACAAGATAAAAAAACGAAAAATTTTTTTAAAACCTGCCAAAAGGGGAAAAAAAAAAGTTTTTAAATTTGAGGAATTGATTTATCGTGCAAAAGTTTTTTTTTTTATTTCTAGAAAAATAGTTATGGGTTTTTAACCCCAAACTTAAAAAACCTATCTCCCTTTTTTCCTCAATAATCAAAACCAAACCTTTGATTATTTCTCTTAAAAAATTTGAAAACCCCCCAAAAAGTCTTTGGATTTAAAATTTTTAAAAGCATTAAAAAAAGAAAAAACCAAATTTATGCCCCAAAATTTTAAAATAACCTATTTAAACAAGATATAATCCCATAAAAATGTTTGATCAACCAATTTTTTAATCAAACATGTTTTTGTTCACCAGACTAGAACATCAAAAAAATTAGGATTTGAGTGTAGTTGAAAAATTTTTTAAATTGTAATTGGTTGAAAGGGGCCCAAAATTATACCAAACAACAAAAAAAAATTAAAAAATTCTAGAAGATTATAAATATCAAAAAAAAAAAAAAGATTTTAAAAAAAAATCAGTTTTAATTTTCAAAAATTGTGGAGAATTAAAAATTAATGCCCTTTTGGGAAAAAAAAATTGCTTAGCTACAAAATTTCATCATCAAAAAAAAAAAATTTTAAAAATAAAAAAATGATAACCCTTTTTCCCCGGTTTTTCCCTTTCTTGGGCCCCCTTCCTTTTTTTCTTTTCCCCCGATCCAAGATTATAAAAAACCCAAAGGGGTTTGTTTAAAATTTGTTAAGGGAATGGCAAAATCTTTTGTAGCAAGATACGAAAATATCTTTCCTTTTTTTTATGTAAATCTCGAGAATGAATAACGTCTGCCTGGGACACCCTACAAATGGCCGTGGGTCAAGCCGTTCCTTCCTCCCGTGTATAATTCACATATCATCTTCCGTGTCCCCGTGTGTTTCCACTTTTTCCACCACCGGGTAGAAAGTCAATTTATGCCCTTTCCCCTTGGGGATTCTTCAAAAAAATTTCTCCCCTTTTTTTAGTATATGGCACGTCTTCCATTTCAACTTAAACCCCCTCCTTTAAAACCCCGGCTTCCACCATGTCCCTTTCCCCCACGGCCAGATAAAGACCGTGTCTCTCTCCCGTTTATAGTCCACATTTCCACCTTTTTGTGCAGTGTATAGTACGGGTTGCCTATTCCGTATTAAAAAACCGTGCGTCCCCTTTTAACAGATACACGGTTTGTGTACTTCAACCGTGTATTTTCCCGTTTGGGTTTTTCAAGACAGATACACGGTTTTGTACCTTTAAAACCCTGTAAATTTTTCCGGGGGCTTCAAAACTAAGTACACGGGCCCTTTTACTTCCAAATACACCCCATGAAATTTCCTCCGGGGGTGTAAATCCTTGCCTTTGATCCAAATTGTAGATGACTTCTCTAATTTACTCGAATTTTGCACCTTGACTTTCCTTTAACCTGATTTATCACCATAATAAAATTAAGTACCATTTCCTTTGATTTCTTAAAATCAATAATAAATTAACACAATTCATACTATTAAGATTGAGTATAAAATGGCTCTATCAGTTGTTCTACCAAGTGCAAACTAAGTGATTAAGGGATTGTCGCGCCTTGACAGTTCCAAGTCCGGCCTATCTCTTAAGGGTGTAAATGCTCGGTGTAGTGAGGCACCTAAACCTAGATCATTAAAGTTAAGACATAATATAAATAAGTGATAAAAGTAATGAGATTGTGTGTAAGACCTAGGCCATGATGGTGGCTTCGGAATCTCCAACCCAAGGTCAAGGGGGGCATAAACCCTAGACTTTACGTCGGTTACTGGAAGATCATGCGAGATGTTGCATTCATAGCATATGATTTGAAATTGCTTGTGCCTATGTAGCATTGAAAGTATTACACTCTCATTCACTGAGTTGTAATGTGCTTACCCCTTCACAGACCATTTTGTAGGTAGAGATTATGAATGCTCGAGATAGGATAAGATGTGAAGTGTCGAGAGTTTTTGGAAGACAAGAACGATAAAGTAAGAATTGTGAATGATAGATTATTTAGATGAAATGTTATCTTTGGACCCTTATGTAAAATTGAATTTGTAAAACTTAGAATTTTATTTCATTTTATCGGTTAGTAAGGGGTACCAATTCTCTATGATTATGGTTGACCGTAGGGTATAGAATTCATAGTTATATTTTATTATATAACTATATATAATATGATTAGTTATAAATGTAATTAATTATTTGAGTTTTACAATCTCTAGCTCATAAGATGATTACCATGTAATGGATGCACACGTCCCAATGATAATTTTTAACGGGAAACTTTCAGGCCCTCCTTTGGGGCGTGACACATATGTATTAAGGTAGGTGATCCATTTAACATTACACCTAGTTTTTCACCAATCCATGCTATTAAAGAAGCCTTATTGACTCTTTTACCAAAATGTACATGATTTTTCATACCAGGCCTTATGTGTGGGTATTGGGGAAAAAAAAAACTTAAAACAATAAGTGCTCACATATCTACTTTACATCTTGAGGTGGATTCATCAAGTCTTTACTTGTTGAAGATCCTTGTATTGGCATCTTGCTTCGAGTAGATGATTATGAGAAATAGGTATGACAATCTTTAGAGTTTACATGTGTGGTATTTTAAGTATGCCTTAAGGTTTCTATGATACTAAAGAGGAGTTCTACTCATATAAGAAGTGAAAGCTTGATTTTGAATGGTCTAGTGAGGGTAAAGAGAGAATGGTAGTGGTGTCAGTAGATTTAGAGAGAGAAAGTAGTTTTTTATATGGAGAACCCACTTGATGAAGTAGAAATGGGGTTTTGTTGCTAGAATGATCCCTTAGATTGTAGGGAGGAAGTGTTTAGTTTAGGTTTTAAGAGGATATTTGAGGGTTTATTAGATGTGATCAAGAGAATGAAAGACTAAAGAGAGAAACTAGGGGGATGATGAAGAAAGGAAGAAAAGGAAGTAAAGATGTAAGGGGGGTCCTGCATGCATAAAGCCAATCATAAGAATGGGGCCCAAGCAAGTTAAGGTTGACCAACTGCGGTAGACCTCCTTAGTTTGGACTAACCTTGAGTTGATTGGGCTAGTTTAATTTGACCTCATTTTGTCCTTTTATGCATTTTCCCTTAAATTTTAAACAAATTTTATGGGCTCATAATGTAACATTTTCTATTAATTTATCATTTTTCTTGCTATGATTGAGTTCTAAATATTTGAAGTCGATCATGAGACTTTAAAAAGCTTTTGCATTCTAATTTATTTATTCTTAGACACTACAAAAACTTATTAGTTCATGCTACTATAAGTTAAATTACTTAATTGGTTATATATAGATATTTGCATGGTGTCCTTTCTATCCCAAAGAACAATTAATTTCCAATGACTACAACTTTCCCACCTAGATTCTAACTTAGACTCACACTAACACAACTCCTTAACTCAAAGACAACTCCTAGACTTTTGATGATTTGAACTAACTCGATTCATGATTTAGCTAGAAATTTCATCATTCTTTTGGAAATATATAGTCAACTATACATATATTTGCAAATCTTAAGGTTAAATTGTCAATTAAATTTCAAGTGTCTTTTATTTTATTTACATTTGTAAAAGGTTCATTTCTTGATAGTGTCATCTTTGAGTTTAGTGTGATAGACTTTTTTTTATTTTAAGATAATTTAATTCACATATCATTAGTTCCTTTAATTTCTAAGTTTTATTTCTTTATGTATTTTATTGTGTTTCAACAATCTTAAGGTTTCAAATTTACAGCGGTTGAAAATAATTTCTGGAATATACCATTCCATATTTTATTTATTATCAACTAGCTTTATTTTATCTATCCTTCATTTGCTCATAGGCATTTATTACTCGTTTCTCACACTCACATGTACTTCTAAGAGTTCTTGATTCCTAAACACTAAATTTGATACCCCCTAAATTGCTATGCTTCAAACCTATAGATGCCACCATTCACCATGTGCTTCTACAAGGCACAAAAGGCTTGATCCTATGCTTTTTAGTCATTTTTTTCTCCATTTAGTAGTTAACCCAAAAACATTTTTGCTAAAAGAGGTGAATAACACCTAACAAGCAACTATCTTTCATAAAATTACATGCAATGCACATGCCACACCATAAGCATACCTAACATGCTAGTGCCATAAATAAACATATAAAATAACAAAGTTAATTTATATATGTTTAGCTAATTTGATTTTGAAGGTGTAAACTTTTTAGTGCCCCACGAGGAAAGGCTATTGAGAGAGTGGATCCATTTAAATGCACCCAAATGAACAAATTTTTGAAAGTGTGAAGCAATTGTGGCATTTAAGAAAATAGATTTTGAAAGTGAAGATCCAATAGATCCTAAGAGTCAATTTTTTAAGTGTGGTTTGGGCTCCCAAGAGTACTTTTTTTTTTTTTTTCTTGTAAGCGTAGGTCTATAGTGATCCAAGATTTTTGCAAATAACATTAGTTTTGTTCAAGCGCAATCATCACATAGCAATTTCATGTGTTCTTTTTATTTATCAATTTATTTATGTTAAATCTAACAAACACAAGCAATAAACAAACAAAAACACTTGCCTTTATAGCTGTAGCTTGCCATCTTTTTCTATTTTGTCGTTTGAGTCTTGCAATGAATCGAGTGAATTATATTACTTTGTTTTATTTAAGATAATTATTAATTTATTTGTACTTTAGTTAATTTGAAACGATCAACCAATAGGTAATTGATGTGGGTGGTTGAATGGGTAATTTATAAGAGAATGGGTGTTTCCCACTTACAATGGTGATTGGATATTAGTCGAAGGCTACCTTTCTATTTTGTAAGTTGTCCTTTTCTTTATGCATCTTCGAATTATGTATAGAGCCCTTTTAAATACGCAATACGTATTTATTTATCCCAGCCCTTAATTCTATTCCTCTTTTTACGTCCATCCTCAGCTGATGCCCAGCAAGGATAGTGGCAGTGGCACGAAGGGTCTCCTGGGGATATTCGCCGCTGCCGCTCCAACATATATACGATCCCACGGCGTTTTCTATTTTTTTTTGGTTTTTTGGGTCCATGCTATGACGTTGTCCTATTATAACACGTAGATGCAGTACATGTAATCCAACATATGTGATGAATTTTCGTGTTCTACACACATATCCAGGTGGACCTATCAAATTTAAGATTTTCTATGTACATTTATTGTTTGCTTTATTTCATGACCGTTATGCATATATGGTTAATTAATATGTATTGCAGCAATTTTAATTTCAGTTTGTTTGTTTATTTTGATTTTTGGATTAAATTCCAAAAATAAAATGAAAAAACAAAAGCTATATTGCCAACTTATGTTTAACATCTTACTTGGTGGCAGTGAAAGTGAAGTGAGGCAAATCGCTGCTATAGCCTTAAATGCTATAGTTTGGGGAGTTCGTTCATTATCGTGGCCCAAGTAGCAAATAGCGATGCAGTCCCTGGAAGGGCTAGCGGGTAGATCCCTTTAATTTCCTGTCGCCTTTGGAGGGGCGGTTGCACTCGCTGATTTATGGTATTCTGTAAGAAATTTTGGCCTAGCTCTGACCGACTTCGTTCGTCCTTTATAAGTCAACTCAGATGTAGTGTAGTGATTGTTCAGAGAAAAAGGGGAAAAAAAAATAAATAAATAAAAAGAAGACGGAAGAAAGAAAACCTCAGGAAGATACACCACCTTTTGTGTTTATTAGGGCATCATGATTTCATCATAACGGGTACGTGGAAACATCAACAGACGATTGTAATCCAATGGATTGTGGTTTTTGATCAATGAAATTAAAAGGCATCAGATATACAAAACAATCCGACGAAAACTACATAAGATGAACATGCATGAATGTATCTATTACAACTTTTTTACATAGATCCCTTCGTCGTCAGACTAAAATGTGTTTCGCGCATTATGTCCACGATGGGTCCACGTGAATAACATTTTCTCTTGGTTTTATCGGTCCACCGTTTTCTAACTTCCACTTCATGGTTCCAGCAATAATACGGTACACAATAAATAATTTAGAAGTCCAGAATCAAATATAAGTCCAATTTTCTTATATTCCTTAGAATCAACAAATCAGAAATCCTGTCTGTTAAGGGTTGTGTACAAGAATGCTACTACTAGTAAGACACACGTGCCTGAACGATGCAACTTTTAAAGCAGTAGATTATGTATCTTTGTAAAAAATACAATTAATTTTTTTCATTATTATCTCATAACCACGCGACAATTTATGTTAACTAATCGTATTTTATATCTAAATTTAAAAAAGGTTTATCTAGTCTATTGATCATATTTAAAAACTTATACCTATAATCTATTCAATCTAATAAGCATGTTCTAATATAAGTTTAATCCGTTTATTGATTAAGAAAAATCTAAATACAAAATATGTTATAACTATCAAGTTTCTACTTGAAAACACATTTTCAATCTCGTTGTCCATTTGGTTAATATATACAATGGAAATTACATTGAAAGCTATATTAATACTTATAAAGTAGCTTTTTCTATTTTTAAGCAAATTATATAGATAAATCTAATAAAAACATTATAGCTCAAGAATTCAATCATCCATAATCAAAGAGTTAATGATGGTAACTAATAAGACTGATGGCTGGCGATGTTTGGGAGCATTAGATGATGAAGAGAGAGAGAGAGAGGTGTATGTGCAAATATTAGAAAATAGGTTAGAGTAATAAATAGTAGTATATGAAATTAAATATAAATACTAGACTTTTACAATTTGGGTCAGACATATATATAGGCTTCTAAATAAATTTATTTATAAATGGGTCTGATCCGTTAATTTTTTTTTTTTTTTTTGTATTTTAAATGTCAAGTGTAAAATTAGCAGCCAAATAATCAGTAATAGTAGGATATTCATCTCGCAAAAATCATGTTTTTGTTGGCTTTCTAGGTCATATTGCAAACCATGCGTTTCGTAGTAGAAGCAGATCAAAATAAATCAGAAATAGTTAAATGAACCAAATGGCGGACATAAAAAGAGAAGTTCGCGTGGATTCACGAAGCTCAGGCAGGGGGAGGGCCCATGAACATCCACAGAAAGGCCCGGGGTAAAAGCCCCCTTTAAGCGTCATAATCCCCCCAGTCATGTCACGAACCCAAAACCCTTTCTATAAAAGAGGTTGATTGTTATAACGGGGATTTTAAAATTTCTTCCTTTGTCTAGAAATAACATCGAAAAGTGCTGTTGTATTCGGGCGTCCCAAAAGCAAATTTCCTAAAATTTTCAGAGTAATCTCGGGGGAAAACAAGTTTTTATTAGGGGGTTTTTTTGGTGCAAATTACGGGAGTATGGGAGAGGTTCCCACCCACCGTCGTCTTCACCCAAAAGGAGAACTTTTTTTAAAATAGTGAAGTGATGAGGAGTTTCGAGAAGTCCCTTTGGAAATAAAGAGGAGGAAGTAAAAGAAGAAGAAGTGGATTTGGGAACCCTCCGACTTGGGCATTCATTATGGCTAAATTGGTTTGATTGTATTTAACATTTTTGGGGTGTGGCCTTTTCTTTTTTTTTTCTTTTGGTAAAATTATTTGTACTAAAAAACCGAAAGCCAAAAACCCCCGTGTGATTTTTTGAAATTTTTTAACATGTTTTTTTTTTTTTTTTTTTTATGAATAAGATCATGATTTTTTTGGAGATTCTAACCCATTTAGCTATTTGTCAAAGGATCATTAGCGTCTAGGGAGGGGGCTAACAAAATGGCTTTTTTGGGGTTTATTTTCATTTATTTATTATACACAAAAAAGGTTAAATGCTAATTGGTAGTCTGTAAGATCAGAGTATTCCTTTTCGTGGCTTGGGTTGGGGTTCTCAATTACGGGCGGTTATGAAAGAAAAAACTACGCGAAACGAACGGCTAAAAGCAGCTATTATATATAATCAGGTAGATTTGTCTGCTTATGTTTTGGGCCCCGTGATAATTATACTGTAAAATTCCCAAATACCAATCCCTGAGTTCTAGTCGAGGATCAAAATTGCTGTAATGTTATCTACGACGTGGGAAATTAATTGACCCTGCATTATCATTAGTCTTTCACGAGATGAAATATATGCAATCTTTGAAGCAGTTTTTGATGACTGTGTTTGCTTACAACATATTTCACTTTTTTCTTGGGGATCGATTTTAAATTCTTCGTTTTAGAAACCCCCGTCATTATTAATCGGTGTGTTTTTAACTTCAACATGTAAAAAAGAATCCGCTGGGGTTTACTAGAGATTTAAGATTCACTTTTAAAATTTATTGATTTGTTTTGCCTTGTTTTAATTTTGCTTGGTTTTCCCAATGCTAATACCGTTGTTTGATTTCTCCAAAATATGTCTTTATCTCCCTTTCCTGCTTTTCCCTCTATTTTCTGGGAAATCTTTTGAAAAGAGGGGCACGCTTTCGATGTTGGGCTTAAAACCCAAGAAAAAAACCCTAAAAACCCAAGACGTTTTGTTCTAGTTTTATTTTATTTTTTTTTTTGGCGTTTCATATAAAGAGCTATAGGGGATTGGGTTTGATTCAAGAGTTGGGAGAGCGTACAGATTTCCCAAAGAATATTTTTTTGTGGAGTTTGGGTCTCTAAATTTTAATAACAATGAGAGAAAAAACAAGGAAATTTACGGAAAACCAAAGGGTTATGAACTTTTAAAGGGGAATCTACGGAAAAAAAAAAAAAATCTCCCCATGTTTTAAATCCAAGAGTGAAATCCCATTTTACAAAAGTAAAGTTACTTTTTTCAAGGAGTTCATAAAACCTTTCCTTGCAAAAGATTTTGTTTTAGAAAAAAAAAAAAAGGGAAGGGAAGAAGAATTGAGAAATACTAAGCAAAATCACTATTTTTTTTTTTAAAAAAAAGAATCCCAAAAATTAAAATAAAAATATGAAAATTTGAAGCCGATTTAAAAAAATTTTTTTTAGAAATGTGTTATGAATTTACTGTTAAATTTTAAACATGATTTATACTTTTAAGTTATGAACTTTTAGAAAAAAATTACGAATCACTCTTCGAGTACCATAAAAGAATTATGGAAAAGTGGAAAGTTACGTAATCTCAAGCATTTTCATTACCCTGCTAAAAGGGGGAAAATTAAAATGATAAAAGGGAAATTTAAACATTTAATTTAAGTATTGTTGTTTTTATTAGAGTAATTTCAAAATATGAAAATTTTAAAGGAAAATGGGGATAAAAAATGCAAGTTAAAATTTGGCCTTTTATTTTCCTCAAATTCTGATTTGAAAAATTGAAAAAAAAAAAGCATTAAGATTTAGTAGCAGCTAAAAATTATTGAAAAAAAAATAAAAGGGAAAAAAAATGAGAAAGTTTTCCCAAACCTTCTTCGACCTCCGGACTGATCATTGGAAAACCAATCACCAAAAGAAGTGAGTTGCTATCGCTGAGACCCCTTGGGTTGGGTGGTTCATGGGGTACAGTTCTTGGCCTAGGGGTTTTAAAGAGCGTGTTTTGCCCCCTTTCTTTTTTTTTTCGTTCATTTATGTTTCAAAATTTCCAATAAATTTATTTATTTTTTTTAAAAATTAATGTTATTTATTCAAAATACCGGGAAAAAAAAAATTTGAAGACAGGGACGGGTCCTTATAGTTTGTATGCTTTAAAATTTTTAAGTGGTTTTCCAAACACCATAATAAAAGACTGTCTTTTAGGCAATTATAAAAGTCTCATCGATTAAACAATATGTCTTAGGGACACATCAAACCTTTTCTAAATTGGCATTGCCCAAACTCAATTTACTAATTATAAAAAAAAAAAAAAGAATAGAGAAAGGTATAAATTGTTTTATAAATTATTAATATTTTTAAGCTTATAGAATTTTTTTATTCGGAACCAATAAAAATTGACAAAAAAAATAAGTTCAATTTGGGAAAAGAAAAAGGGAAAGAAAGAGTGTATAGTAAAAAATACTTGTTCCGAGTTTATAAAAAAAAAAGAAAAAGAAGATTCTAAAGACAAAAAAGCATTTGAAAAAAATTATGTCTAAAACCCAAATACGGACTTTTGGATATAAAAATAAAAGGATTAATTAAAAACAAAGACCCCCCACTACTGGTTGAGCATATTTAGGAAATATATTTGACTATTTCCACAAAGTTGTATTTAATTTTTGGGGGATAGTTTTTATTAATTGGAAAGTTTAATTTTTTCTTGGGAAGAAAATCTTTGGATAAAAAAACTAAAAAGGGAAGGATTGTCAAGCATTAAGGAATTGACAACATTTTTAAAATTTTAAAAAATTATCTAGATTTGAACTTACAAAAAATTGAATCAAAGAATTAAAAAAGAAAAAATTTGAAGATAGCTATGATCAAAAAGGGAAAAACAAGATTTGAACATTGTTGCACCATCTATAAAAAAGGTGATGTAGCAAAAAAAAGAAAAACAACAATAGCAACAAGAACAACCAAGATAAAATAAGGGATAATTTCTTACAAGAGCAAATTTAAATTATGATAAAAAAAAATTTTAAGTTTGAGCAAAAATTGTAGGGATTTTTAATTGGGTTTAAAACCTCAAAGATTTGGGAAAATTCATTTGAAATTTAATTATATTGTTTTTCTTTGTATTTTCTATAATTAACTTGTGTGCTTTGTTTTCCCAAATACAAGCACATAATACAAAAGAAGAATTTTGTTACACAAATTTGTACTCAAAATGGCGTGATGAACTTGGGTTCCAAATACGCAAATACCAAAATTTGGGTGTAAGAACAAACAAGGGATGTGATCTTTAATGGGGAACACACAAAATTTAACAAGGATTCAATTTCAAATTAAAATAATCAAATCAGAAAAAAACAAACCCCAATCCATGTTTTAAAAAACAAGTAACTACAAATTGTACCCAGATATTATCACTAAAAAACAATTTTTAAACAACAAAAGTTTAAAATTGATATGACTCACAATTTTACTCTTGTTTATTCTCGCCCAATTTCCAAAGAAATTAATAAGAGATCTTTTATTGTAAATGATGTGCTTTTAAAAAACCAAAGCAATTTTTCACATTGCAATTGTAAAAAGCAATTAAACAAATCCTAAATATGGGTGGGGACCAAGCTTGAATAACCAAGTAAAGATTTGCTTTGGGGACCAAAAAATGAAATGCCTTAATTTGATTAAAAACATAACACTCAAAAAAAGAAGCAAATTTTCCCGGGTCAATAACCCTCCAAAATTTGGGTGAAAACCTTTTAAAACCTTTATAATCCAATTTTTAAATCAATTAATTTTTAACACCAAAAGATGATGTTTCTTAAATGGATCAAGTTTTCACCCAAAACAAGATTAATTGGAAATTTTCCCAAATTTCACAAGACTAAAAGTGGCTGAACTACTTATGCAAAAGCCTCCACAAAAATGATTTAATTCCCTAGCAATTGGGAAAAATTGGGAATCAACAAGACAATATAGGATCCAAATTTTTTCTAAAAATTTTAAGCAATATAATGATAGAATTTTACCCCACAAATTTATGTGAAATCAAGAACCAAAAGAAACCCCCAATCCTAATCAAAACTAGATATTACACATTAGCATGAAAAGGAATTTAACTAAGAAAAAGTTTTGCTCACAAAACCCTTTTGTTGCTACTCACCACAAATTTCCCTTTAAGGAATTTTATAAGAGTTTTTTGAAAATTTTAATATGAACCCCCAAATTTTCACGAAAAATAGGCCCGCAATTTTTTTTTCTTTCAACTTACTATATAAACCCTACTTAAGCAAGTATTTATACTTTTCTCCCTTTTAAAGGGTTAAAAAGGCTAAACAAATTTTTTCTTGCCACTAAAGGGTGGTCGGTCTTAGTCCCCAATTACAACCAAATAAAATGCCCTAAAAAAATTACAAAATAAATGGTTCAAAAAAAAAAATTACAAATTTCCAAAAAAAAAGTCTTTCCCCAAGCCGCGTTTTAATGGAATTCGTCGGGGCCAACTCATCTTTGGTTTAGGTTGGTTATGGATAACCCATAAGCTGAGTCTTAGTGAGTTTTCAAACGCCCTGTAAAGCCGGGTAAGTGTGCCCGCTGGAATAAACAATAATAAGAATAGAAAAGAGGTTAGTATATAAATAAATTTTGGGGTCAAAATTTTTTCAAAAAGGACCTCATTGCCAAGATTTGAAAAACCTTTGGTTCTTGCCCTTTAAAGGGATAGGTTTAGAAGATGGTTTACCCTCTTCCCGGAAATAATAGGTTTTCCCAAAAAGCCTCATGTAAGCCCCTCCTTCATATAATCACGGCTTCCCAAAAATAAAGGGTGTAACATAGGAAGAATATCACATTAAATATTACGTCTTACCCCCTATACTGAAAGGTCCCCTACCCCTTTTGGCACTAAAGACTCCCCGATCATTTAACCAATGTATTGTGGGGTTTAGGAGTGGGCTAATTACAAGTTTTAAAATTTTAATATAATGATGGTTAATTAGACCTCCACCTCAATAAAAATGACCGTTTTTTTATCTCAAAAAGTTGGAACAAATTTTTCTTTGTTCTCATCAATGGTTGGAGAAAAAGTTGTTAAATTTGTAAAACAAAAAACTTTGACTAGTTAATCACTTCTCTAACACTAAACTTCAACACCCTGGTGCAATCAAGCAACTAAGACAATATATACTTTTTGTCATTCAAGTATGAAAAAATTGAAATACAAATAAATCTTCCGTGTTAAGTTATTTAATTCAACAACAATGTTTGTAATGGTTCGTTATTTCACCTTTTAAGTTTGCTTTGAATTCAAATTCTACTACTCCCCTTCCCTTTTTTGGGGATTTAATCCAATTTGTGTTAATGTGGCACCCTTCCCCCAACATGAGTGTAAAGGGGTTAAGCCTGCAAAAAAATCCCCAACAACCCAAAAGACAACCAAATTGGATTACTTTTTGGGCAAAATTCACTGTGAACCCTAAATGCAATTTGGATCCCAATGTTAAAGTTTATAAAAAGTTAATCAAAGAAGTATTTTAATGAAAATCCAAAAATACTTGAAATGCCCGGATTCCACCAAAAAACAATAAACAATACCTGATCCCCTTCCCAAAAGGGGTTTATTTCACGGTTTAAGAAAGTGTAATGATGAATCGAAAAAAAATTAAAAAAAAAACAAAAAGCCATTTTTGAAAATAAGAAATCAAATTAACCCAAAAAGTTTCAAAAACCTTAATTGCCCTAAGGGCCCAAAAAGAAATTATATAACTTAATTTCTCTTTGTTCACTTTCCCAAAATTCCAACTCTTGGGATTAAAATTTGATAAGAGGGATTGAACTAGGATGAACCCTAAGTTCTCTCAGTAAAAGGATGTTTGTATATTTGAAAATTCCCCCCAAAAAAACCCAAACTTAAGTAAGTTTTTATACTTGCCCCCTTTTTGGGTTTAAAAAAGTTTACTAAATTAAACTATCCCACTTTTAGGGTGGCCAGTCCAAAAAAAAAATTTTAATTAAAAGCAAATGAAAAGTGTCTCAAAAACTTAAAAATAAAAGTCTAAAAAAAAAATAAATTAAAAAGAAAAAAATAGTTTCAACATGCAATTCTTCAATAGGATTCGTGGGCCCAACTCATCACTGGTTTGGGTTTCGGTCTATGGAAAAACCCATAAGCTGAGTCTGAGTAAATTTTGTCCATCGCCCTGTAAAGCATGAAAAATGTTCCTTTTTGAATATACAATACATGAAAAAGGGAAAAGAGGGTTAGTGGGGAAAAATTAATTTCCCTGGGGTTGATTTGCTAAAAATGACCCCTCTTCCCAAGATTTGAATCCTTTGGTTCTTCCCCCTTAATGATAGGTTTTATTGGATTTTGATTCCTATCAATAAATTTCCCACAAATTCACAACTGGCACTTCTCTCACTAACATTCACCCCCCAACAACACACAAAATTCAGCAATTCACTTATGGTGCACTAATTTCACCAAAACTTTACTTAACTTTGCAGCACCTTCCCCTTTTAATGTACATAAATTCACATTGCAACACTCCTTCAAAATACAACTCTAATTCGCCATTCCAACAATCATTTCCCACACCGTCACTTACAAAAAAAGGTAGCAACAAATTCAAATTCCATTTTAAAAATGCAACCTTTCTACAAATGGTAAGAAGCAAATTCAAATTCAAATAGTCATTAAACTCAATTATACACAATAACTTCTTCAACTTAAAGATGGTTTTTGAATTTGAAATAATTTCCTTTTCTCCAAACACTTCAAATTGGAAATTTAAAGGACAACCAAAATTTCCCGAATTCACCCAAACTCCTTTCACTTTTTTTGTTTTAAAATTTTCTATTTTTCCCAAAAGTGATTATAAAGAAACATTACTCTTCCTCACGACAAGCTAAAGGGAAACCCCCCCACTTTGCAAATTCTTCCATTTAAAAATACAATTAAAAACCCAAACTTATACAAAGGCACCCTAAATTTTAAAATTTAAAATTTGGGTTCACTTATTCCCAACCCTTTTCCCCACAATTGGAAAGGAAGCAATTTTCAAATTCAAAGGGACCACGGGAATAACTTCTACCATTTTAAAGTGTGTTTTGAAAATCAA
Source organism: Laguncularia racemosa (assembly GCA_037954665.1). Taxonomy (NCBI): domain Eukaryota; kingdom Viridiplantae; phylum Streptophyta; class Magnoliopsida; order Myrtales; family Combretaceae; genus Laguncularia; species Laguncularia racemosa. Next base: position 241,934 of record JBBMOL010000198.1, read on the forward strand.
ATAGCTTCCATATATTTCCCCCATAATTCAATTATGAAAATGCAAAGTATACCCCCTATTTCCGAAAACACAAAAGCAAGGAATACACTTCCACTTTCTTAAAAAAATTTGAGGTAATTTCTAAGTTTGAATTTTGAATCAAGAATAAAACTTCTACCCCTTTTCCCTTTCCCAGGGGAAATCCTCAACAACAAGAAGCTACAACAAATCCTCCAATTCCACTTAAAACAAGCAGCAAATCTCAACTTCTCGAAAAGAAAATTTAAAAGCAATTAAATTTCGAACATACAAAATTTTGGATAAAAATGAACAACTCTAATTGAAAATGGAAATAAATTTCCCCCCCAAACCCACTAAATCCCTTCTCTTAACTTGAGCTCTGATACCAAAAGATTATGTGCTCAAAAACCCAAAGCACTATACACAATTGCAATTATAGAAGAAATTAAACAAACCCAAAAATTTTGGGGTGTGACCAAGCTTGAATAACCAAGTATGATTGCTCTGATACCAAAAGAGGGTATGTCTTAATTTGATTAAAGGGGTATATACTCAAACCAAAGGGAAACAAATCCAGATCAAAAAACCCCCTAAATGGCGGGGAACCCTAAAAACCTTTATAATCCAATTTTTAAATCAATTAATTTAACACTGAAAGGGTGATGTGCTTAAATGGATCAAGCACACAACCCCAAGTTTTAAATTTGGGAAATCCCAAATTTTCGCAAGACTAAAAAATGGCATGAACTACTTATGCAAAAGCCTCTACCAAATGGGTGAATTCCACTAGAATTGAATAATTGCAATCAATAAGAAAAAATAGGATCCCCAAATTTCCCTAAATTGTAAACAATTTTAATGATAGAATTGAAACCCCATAATTTTACGTGAAATCAAGAATCAAAAGAACACCAAAACCTAATTTAAAACTAGATATTAACCCAGCTGAAAAGGAATCAACTAAGGAAATGATATGACTCACAAATCCTTTAGTTGCTACTTGCCACAATTCCTTGAAGAAATTTTTTAAGAGTCTTTTGAAAAATTTGGGAAAATGGCCTTAATTTTTCAAAAAAATAGGCAAAAAATTTTGTTTTCTTTCAACTTACTACATAAACCCTACTTAAGCAAGGGATTTAACTTGTTCCCCTTAGGGTTAAAATGGGGGTAAACAATTACATCTATGCCACTAAAGGGTAGCCGATCCCTAAGTCCACAATTTCAACTAAAAAAAATGTTTCCCCAAAAAAACTTACAAAATAAATGGTTCAAAGGAAAAAAAAAACAAAAACAAAATATTCTTCAAAGCCAGCACTTCAAATTTTGGAATTTTTCGGGCGGTCCCCCAGCTTTTTATCCCTTTTGGGTTTTGGTTCGGGGTTTTTTAATTTGGATTTAAAAAACCCCAAACCCCAAAAGCCCTTGGGGTCTAAAGGGTTTTTTTAGGTTTTTGTTCCCCCCAAAAACGCCCTTTCCCTATTAAAAAGCCCAATAAGTTGGGGGCCCTTTTCTTTTTTTGGAAAAAAAACCAAACCAAATACCCTTAAAGTAATTTTTTTGGAAAAAAAAGGTTTTAGGGGATTATAAATTAAAAATTTCAAAAGGGTTTCGGGGGTTTTTGTTTAAAAAGGGGGGGCCCCCTCAAATTTTGGGCCCCAAAAATTTTTTTTTTTTAAATCCTTTTTTTTTTTGGGGCCCCCTTAATGATTTTTGGTTCCCTTTTGTAAGGGGTTTTGAAATTTTTTCCTAAATTTCCCAAAAAATTAAAAAGGAAAAAGGAAAACCCCTTTTCATTGGGCCCCAAAAAAAGTGGGATTTGTTTTTTTCCTTTCGTAAAATAAAAAAAAAAAAATCCCCAAAAAACCCAAATTAAAAACCCAAATAAAAAATTTTTCACCCTTTTTGTCCTCATATCTCTCAGGTTCTGATCATCATAGTATCTTGCAAGGCCATGAATAAATCTATAAGCTCGATAGCTTCTTCCTCTCTTCTTCTTCAGAGACTTCCATAACTGTCATTTTATTCACTCTTTTATTTGAGACATGTACATACATTTGTCTAATCCATGTATTTGAAACATTTTATCTAGCACATCTTCCCATTTGGTTGACCCCGATCTATCTTGCCTAACATCAAATCCAACTACCACTTTCCTTTCTGAAACAATTTTCTCTTTTCTTTCGCTTGGGATAACTCTGTATACTGGCCTTGGCATGTTCACCTACTCCCTTGGCTTGATCCACCCAATTGACATCAGGCCCTTCATGGGTTTTGTAGTAATATTGGCCTGGTACTAGTGTCATCGGAATAGTTTAGATCGCCTATGCCTTTCCACTTTTAAGGTTAACTGTATAACCTCTTTTCAAGTGTACTATACACGTTGCCAGCTCATCACTCAGTCTATTCGATATTTTCAAGCCAGACACCAAAATGTTGCTTGAGTTTGCTCAGGAGGTCTATTGATTCCAAATGCTGTTCATTACGTCTCAAAACTATTGGATATAGTTATCCACTATTTGCCTCCATGTCTCAATGTTAGAGACAATTAATAGTTCTTGCCTATTGTGTTTAAGAATGATCCTTTTCCTCAAACCGTTTCATGTCTCTCTTGGTGTTTTATTTCAGCCTTCCATCCTTCGCCTGCTGATCACTAGATTCTTTCACCATAAGGCGACATAACCTATGAACTCTACAGCTTGACAAGACGAAGCTTGGTGTTTTCTTTAATTCATAAACCACTCCCCAAAATGGCCCTTAACCGTTTCTCCTAATCCAGGTATTCATCTGTGAAGACCTTCGATCAAATGAAGTATCTACAGTTTCAATATTCTAAAAGGGGGTTTTCCCCCGGTGTCCTGAAAATCTTGTTCAGGTATGGATTAACCCAAAGGTTATCTTCTCTCTCCTCCTTAGAACATGATTGATCTCCTTCCTCTCTCTTGTCATTTTTCTCCTACTGTTTCCTCCTTTGACATTTTGAGGAGTTACTTCTTAGGTGGTGGTTGCTTGTGGAGTTGTCATTGTGGTTTTGTTGTATCGTCATCTTATCAATCCTTGTTGCTATTGTAAGCAACAGAGTCGTATGGTCCTAAAGCTTATTCCTCCAATGTTCTCCACTGTAGTACGATGACCTGTCCTCGCCACCAACTTAGCTATGCCTCTTTGCCAATTCCCCCATTCACAACTATCATTCGACATAGTGGTGGATTTGATTTGCGAATTTCAAAAGATAGTCTATAACAATGTAGTACCCACTCCTTCACTACAACTACATTCATTTGCCACACAAAAACCAAATAACCTACGAAAGTAAACACAAAAAACTTCACTTAACTTCACACATTCAATTATGGCAACAACAAATTGACGCAATAATTTAAACACTCTTCCAATGTAGGTTAATGAATTCAACTTAGTAAGGGTTCAAGCATCAATATCATAATAACTCCACACTTAATGCTTGCTTTTGAAATTCAAATTTGAACCACTTTAATCCTTTTTAATCTACATGCAATACACACCACTCCACTTCCACGTGCTAGCACCCTTTTCACCATAACAACCGCATATAGACACAAACACGTTTGTAACACCTTTCACAACACAACTTACTCTACCACAATACACTCTTCTCAATCATGGTGCAAGTTTCAAACACTAACTTCCACTTACACTTCACATGCAGCACTTCCTCAATCACCAAAACTCTCACGTCACTCATAATCACGGATCATCAAATTATAAATACTACTCTTTAATGCAACTTCTACAAAATGTAAGAAGCAAATTCAAAATTCAAATAACATCAATTAATATATATATTACTTCTTCTAATACTTAACGAATGTGTTTGAATTTCAAATAATTTCCCTAATCTCCATGCTAGGCAATATGATTAAATTGCAAATGACACTCAATTTCTGAAAACACAAACAAGTAGTTCATCTTTCTTTGTCTCAATGAATGTAACTTCAATTCTGAACAAGCGCAAAGGTACACTCCTCTTTCCCTCATGGCAAGTTTCAAGAAGACAAAGGCTACTACAAGTACTCTATGTCTACTTCAACAACACAATTTTTTGCAACTAAAAAACACGAGTAATACTAAAATCTCATTTCAACAATTTGGATCAAGAAGGCAATTCAAGAAACTTAAATGTCAAATGAAGTTCACATAATTCCCCTTCTCAAAAACCGAACTCTAATACAAATTTATGATGTTGCTATGATTCCTATAATACAAGCACACAATACAAATGAAGAACTCAATTACACACTTTGTACTCAAAATGAGCGTGATGAACTTGATTCCAAATAGCAAATACTTAAATGATGTAAGAACAACAGTATGTGATCTTCAATAGAAGATCATGCAATTAGACAAGGGATTCAATTCAAATTGAAATAATCAAAATTAGAAAAATACAAAACCCTAATTCACGTGAATGAACAAGAAATATACAAATTGTACCTAGATATTTCTCACTAAACACAATTTGCGAAACAACAAAAGTAAGATTGATATGACTTCACAATCTATTCTTGTTAATTCTCTGACACAATTTTACAAAGAAATTGATAGAGATCTTTGATGGTAAATTATGAACCCTCATGGCCAAAGTGTATGTTTTTCTCAAAAAAATGCCAAAAATCCCCCAAAAATACCTTAGCTAGCAAGTATTTATTGTTGCTGTCCATTAGGTGTTAAAACACACCAAAATTCAAAGATGCCACTAGTGGCCGAGTTCCAAAAACATGAAATACAAGTACAAATTAAAATGGTCAATTCTGATAAGCAACAATTACAAATTACAAATGGTTTTTCAAGTGGCTAGGTTTATCATTCAATTGAAACAATTTGTAGGTCGTTGGATGTGACTCATGATTGTCCTGCAAGTTGATCTTTAATGCATGTATTTGGTCATGCCTATAAAATCGATAAATGTACCTACTAAAGTGAAAAATCAAACATTTTTAGATAACATTGTGGCCTTATGTGGATGTTGGGGCTCATGCATCTAAGTCAAGTGTTCCCTACTGTTGGAATCACAGGTGGATTCCCATCATAACTTGTGTAGATCTTAAGTGAGATAGAGATAGAGAGAGTGACTTGAATTATATTAGAGTAATTGTAAAAATGACTAATCATTATTAGCACTCTTTAGGATTTTATTCTCTTATATAGTGGAAGAATTGATAAAATCATACTAGGATCCCTACAATCGAGGTTGGAAGAGTAGGAATGATACTAAAGGTAGAACTCTATACATTGCTGATTGATTCTCTTGATCTCTACCCTTTTTTATTTTCATTTGCAATTAATTATTTACAATGGCAATTGTTAAATTTTGTTGCCAATTTAATGAAAAACCTTGGTTTAATATCCACTAATAGTAATTAAAGGGAATTTTAATTTTGCTATTTGAAAAGAAAAATTAATTTAAGTAATCAATTAAACCCCCCTTTTTGTTACCAACTAAGACCAACAATTGGTATAAAAGCTTAGTTTGATTTTGATTGAGGAAAATCAATGGTGAAAAATTTTGATAATTTAAACTGGGTAAAGCACCTTTTTTTTCAGGGTATCTAATTTTGCTTTTTTGGAAAATTTGGATAAAAACTTTTGTCAAAGTATCAAACAAATGAGCATGGGACTTTATTGTTTATAGAAGATGATTAATTTTTTAGGTGATATCAGCAATTAGATAAAAAGAAGAAAACAAAAGCTATCTGCCCTGAAGGGCACCCTAGTTATGATAGCCTGTTGTGCATGCTACAAAATTCCAGAACTTTCCGTTGTCTCAACTTCAATAACTACATAAGGTGTTGTTACTACTAGTTAACCATTTTGAAATGAGAAGTTGACAAATGAGCATAGTTATAACCCATCTATTTATTATTTCACACAATTTACTTTACCAAGATCTAGCATAACACTGGGGATGGTGATAAGAATTCGACCTTTATGATGTGCTAAACCATTAGAGCACAATCAAAGACTTGAAAAAAAATCTTAAGTCAAGGAAAAAAACGGATCCACAAAGGGGGAAATTTTTCACATGAACCCAAATGAAGTTTTAGGTTATCCAAAAGTTCAAAGTAAAATTGAAATTTCCAAAATGATATATTTCTAAAAACACTCTAATTCAAAATACCCACGAAGAAAAAACCAAAATGAACAAAAAAAAAACCTAAATTTCCCAAAGGGAAACTCCTTTCCATAGTGAAGTAAACGTTTTCAAGGAAATTCTTCAATGAAGATTCAAATTCAATTGCAAGTACTTCACATAAAAAAAAACAATATTTTGTGAAAAATAAAATTGTATTTCTGACCCCCAAAAAACTATCTCCATTCACCCTAGATATGGGCCACTAGGAAGAAAAGAAATCACAACAAAATGAATTGATCAATCATATTCGATGGGTTTCAAATCGCCACAATTTCAACTTTGGGGTTGAATTGATAAGAGTTTAGTGAAATTGGAACCTAATTTCATGTGGGAAAAAAGGTTTTTTTCTGCAAAAATAGGGGTCCTAAACCCTCTCTTAAGCGGTATTTATACTTGCTACTCTAGGGTTAAAAAGTGTCAAATTTTTAAAAATTTGCCACTTTTTTAAAGGGGGCTACCCTAATGAAGTTACAAGAAATTAAAAATTTTACAAAATGTTACAAATAAATAGTCCTTGCAAAAAGAAAAAACATAATAGAAATTTGGGCTTCAAGATGCCGGTCTTTATGGTTCATTTGGGCCCCGCTATCGTCGGTTAAGCGGGTTTATGGTAACCACAAGCTGAGTTTGAGGGGAGTTTGTCCATTGCCTAAAAGCTGATAAATATTCCCGTTGGTTATAAAATACATTTAAAAAATAAAAGAGGTTAGTAAACGAATTTAAATTTTAGGGTCATTTTCCAAAAAAGGGGCCCATTGCCAAGATTCGAAATCTTTAAATTCTTGCCTTTAAAGTTTAAGTCTTGTCGGATTTTGATTCCCTTTCCCTTAAGTAATACTAAGGGTAGGTAACAAAATCAAAACTCAAAAATCTTTTTTTGATCACTATCAAATTTCCAAATCGAAGAAACAACTAAGCCAAATTTGGAGCCTAATCAAATACCCCCAAATCTCGATAGCTTAAACCTATCTAATACTCTGACCTTTTAAACCAATCAAGGGACTATCTAAGGGGTTACATGAAAAGGGCCTTTTTCAGCTTAGATTTCATGAATGTTTATCTTTTCTTTCTAAGGAGGCATCCAATATTATAATGCAAATCCTTTTTTTTACACCTTACAATTGATGTGCCCCTAGAATTATTTTTTTTATCTCTTTACTTTTACCACCCCCAACTTCCCCCCCCCCCCCCCCTTGATGGATGTCAAATTTCTAACAAAAATAAAACCTCCCCCTTTGACAATTTATGATTTGTGTATATTTGGGGTTTTGGGTCTTTTATCACGGGATTGGTTAAATATATTTTATTAAAGAGAAATAGTGGAAAAAGAAGAAGGGGGGATTTTTTTGGGAAATTTCAAAATAATACTAAAATCAGATTAAAATTTTGAATAATGTAAAAGCTAGCCAAAGATCAAGATAGTTTAATTTAGGATGCCCATCAAATTGCAAATATTTTCTATCCTTTTCAAGATAAGGGTTTTATGGTTTTTAAACAATCTTTAATAACTATCTTCTTTTACTTTTTGATAATCAAAACATGTTTCTTCGATTTTTTCCCTTATTGATTAGACAACCCTAAACAGCTCTTAGGATTTAATCTCCCCAATAGCATTACAAACAAGAGGATACCAATTCATGCTAATAGATTATAAAAATAACCTTTTAAAAAGATATTATTCAAACTGAATTTGACTTTATTTTAAATCAAAAATGTTATTGTTTTTCACTGAAACTAGACTATCAAAAATTTAAAGTTTTTAAAATTTCTATTTGGGACAATTTTTTATACTTGCAAATTGAGTAGAAGGCTTTATTCATACCAATCAAAAAAGAAAATATTGGACAAAACTTCCAAAAGATATTTAAATAGGGGGAACAAAGGGTTTTTTAAAAAACTCATTAGATTCAAAACCCGTTGAAAATTTTAACTTAATGATCCTTTGCTAGAAAATTACTTTCTACACATGTTCACCCCAAAAAACAAAAAAATTAAAAGTAAAAACTTTGAAAGTTTTTGTTGCGGTTGTCCCCTGCTCTCCCCTCTCCTTCTTCCCTTATCGTCCAAAAGAATCCTTTTTCCTATAGGGTTGGGTTTCTATTATATTGTTAAGGGAATGCAGAGGATCTTTAGCTAGCAAGATACGAAAAATATTTTTCCCTTTTTTCAAGTAAATTCGGAAGTGAATAATCATCGCCTGGCACGCCCACCAACAGGGCTAGATTTCGAACCGTCCCTTTCCCTTTCTGTTGATAATTCACATTCATTATCCTTGTTCAGTGTTATGCCTTGGCTTCCACACGGCCAGATTTAAAGTGTCCCTTTCTCTCTGTTGATCTTCACAATTCCTCTTCCTTGTTCAATGTATAGCACGGCTTCCACCCGGCCCAGTTCAAAAAACCCGTCCCTCCCTTGTTGATTCTTCAAGACAGATACCGGCCGTTTTTTACTTTAATTGTTTGTTTCTGTTGATTCTAAACCAAAGTACACGGCCGTGTACTTCAAATACACGCCCATATACTTTCTCCGGTGGGGGTAAACCCTTTCCCTCTTTAATTTCCAAATTGTGGGATGACTTCTCTAATCACTTGAATTAGCACTCTTGATCCATTAAACCTAATTTATCACCATAAAAATTTTTAAGTCCCATTTCCTTATGATTTCTATAAATCAATAAAAAATTCAACGACATTCATACTATAAAGATTGAGTATTAAAAGGGCTCTATAAAATTTCCCCCCCAACTTAAACTCTTGCTTGTCCTTAACCCATTGAATCAAATCAATTAAGAAATCCGTCACGATTATACAAAATTTCTTTTCATTTATTTTAAACATCTATTCTTTTATTAATTCATGACTTGTAATTTTAATGTCTACTGCTCCAACCAAACTAGTTTCCTGTGATTAATTACCTAGACAAAATTAATAGCTAATCTAAACAAAACAAATTTAACCTCATGTTTAGCAAAAGAAAATTTTTTCCAAAAGGAAATACTTAATTTCCCATTAGGAAAAAAACCCAATTAAAAATTCATTGGATATTAGCAAGTTATAATCCTTGCAACATAAAATAAAAGCATATGGTATCTACTCTTTTCCCCGTTTTCTCCCTTTTTTATTATAAATCTTATTTTCATTTTAATGAATTTTACATTCATGTTCTTTTGATTTGTCAAGCATCTATTTTGATGGGTTTTTGCCCGCTTTTTTCATGAACTTTCGCCTTTTTACCCTTAAACGTTATTTTGTGAGTTCATTGAGTCAGCAACATCCCGAGCTCGTCACTTAAGTGACCGGGTTTTAGATACCCCTACGGAAATCTTCCTCACTTAACATTCAAGTTCGAATACTTTAACTCCCAAATTTTTTGAATCATTGGGTAAAGGCTATGCTTGATTCTTTTTTTTTTTTCTTTCTTCAATTATTGCTAGAGTTTAAAAATTGTTATGGGTTTAAAGGGTTACCCAAGGAAAAAAATTTCTTCAACATCTTTACTAAGTGTTTTTCTTTTTTTCAAAAACAACTTCAAAGAGTATACAGTAACTAATATAACCTAGAAGTTTGACTTGTTTATTTTTCACTTAAAAACTAGACTTTCTCTTAAACTTCCAATTCTAAAACTAAAAAACAAGGTTTAAAATTTTTTTCTTAAAGATTTCCTACTTAATTTTAACTAAGTATTCTAATCCGCAGTAGGTGAGTAAAACACTTGAACAAGTCAATTTACATTTTGTAGATGCTTATTACAACATTTAGTACAATTCCAGATTTCATGATAATTTTGAAAAATTTGGCTTGAAATTGTTTAAAGGGGACAAACTATTCAAAGTATGAGTAAATTTCTTACCCTGTATATTTTTTATTTTTTGCCCTCTCCCCCCACACTTAGTTTGAACAGTGTCTGCACTATTCCTAATTCAGCACAATTAAAGAGGAATTAACAACATAAGGAACATTAGAGAATAAGAGCAAAGGAATACTAGTACTTCCCTGGTATAAAGTGTAGAGTAATGGAGTTACTCCCCTTAAGCACTAGAGAGTGTCATCTGATGTTTAACCCTTGTTGTAGTAATCAAAAGAAAAATCAAAACAAAACTAAAATAAAATAAATTGATTTTTTTTTTGACATAGGTTTGCCTCCCATGAAGCGCCTTCTTTAACGTCTTTGGCTAGATGTTCTTGACTAGATGTTTGGGTAAGGTTTTAATGCCAGCTTTGGTGCATGTGTTGATGAGTCAATAACATCCATAACAAAAAACAGGGGGGGTATCGCTAGGATATTTCATGGCATCATAAATGTTAAATTTAATCACTTCACCATCAAATTCCATAGTGAGGGTTACCATCATGTACATCAATTTCTTCTTGGATGTCTTAAGGAATGGTCTCCCTAATAATATCAGTGATGAATTATGAGAATCATCATCTTCCATGTCAAGCACATAAAAATCAGCAGGAAAAACCAATCCATTAACTTGTACTAAAAACATTTCTAGAACTCCCTCAGGATAAACATTGGAACTGTCAGCAGTTGAACATAACACCTTTTCCTTCAGGGACCAACATTTAAACATTGATAAACAGACAAAGGCATGACATTGATTGAAGCTCCTAGATCACACATAGCTTTAGCGATTCAAGATTACCTATTTGCAAGGGAATAGTAAAACATAACCTAGGTCCTTACATTTAGGAGGAAGCTTTTTCTGAATAATAGCTGAAACATTCTCAATCACACTAATCTTTTCATTACCTTTCAGCTTCCTTTTGTTAGTGCACAATTCTTGAGAAATTTAGCTTAGCGAGGTATTTGCTTAATTGCATCAAGCAAAGGAATATTTACCTCAACTTTTTGAAAAGTTTCAAGAATCTCTTTTTCTTCAGCTTCATTCTTGGATTTCGCTAATCTAGAAGGGAAAGGGGGTGCTGTTAACATGACCTTTGGTGGCTTAAACCCGAGACCTTCTAATCTGGTTGTCCTGCTGGCTCGGAGTCGAAATCTCTTTCTTAGTCTCTTCCTCAAGATTAGATGGGTGTCCTTTCTTATTTGATCCTTGCAATTCTGTTCCACTTCTTAAGGTAATTGCAATTAACGCTTGCTTCAGATTTGTGATAGTTTGAGAAGGTAACTTACCTTGAGTTTCTAACCTGTTTACAGAAAGAAGCAAGTTGGCTTACCTGATTCTCCAGTTTTGAATGCTCTGCTTTGTTTCCCTTGAAATTGTTTTGTATTAACAGCGAGAGATTTAACAACTTTCCTCTAGAGACATACCTGAGGTGGATGGAGCTTGGGGTACTTGGTTTGATGGCTTAGGCTGGAATTGTTGGAAATTTTGTAGGTTTGTTGCCATATCTGAAGTTAGGATGATCCGTCCATCCAGGATTATAAGTATTCGAGTAGGGATCATATTTCCTCTGCGGCTGTCTTGGTAATCCTCCTACAGCATTGACATGCTCATGATTGTCATCTTGCAATGTGGGGCACATGTTAGTAGGATGATTAGGGCAGCACAAATTCCACAAGCCTTCACCTGCTGTGTATTTCTGAGGGCTATCTGCTGCACAAGGGAGGTTAGGTTAGAAATTTGATGTTCAAGGTTAGAACACTTACCTTCATTTACCTTCCTTGAAGATGTATCATGCCGTTACCCAAATTGTTGCGAATTAGCAGCCATAATGGAGATCAATTCCCTAGCTTTGACCAGGGGTTTTATTCACTATGGCGCCTCCATTAGCAGCATCCATCATCTTCCTCTCCATCGGAAAGCAGACCTTCATAGAAGTATTGAATGAGAAGTTGTTCAGATATCCCATGTTGTGGATAGCTTGCATAAAGTTGCTTGAACCTCTCCCAAAACTCAAGAAGAGTCTCGGTGTCCCTCTGTTTGATACACAAATTTCTCTTCTTATCCCGCGGCTCTAGATGCAGGGAAAAATTTGTCCAAGAAGAGCCTCACCATATCTGTCCAAGTGGTTATAGACTGGGGGCAAATTAAAAAACCAATCTTTAGCTCTAGTACTTAAAGAAAATGGAAAAGCACGTAATTGATTTGATCGTCAGATATCCCTCGCGGCCTCATACTAGAACACACTATATGAAACTCTTTCAATGTTTGTGGAGGATCTTCATTCTCAAGACCATGAAAGGTGGGTAGCAGATGTATCAAAACAGATTTCAACTCTAAACTCAATAGCCAATTCGGATATTGAATACAAAGTGGTTTGTTGATTCACATCCGGTCAGCTAATTCTCTTAATGTTCTTCAGGATTTGCCATATCGTCTTCTTTTTCAGAATCAATAGATGAATCAGTACAAATCCGATGCCAAGTTCAGTCCAGGGGATGAAGTATTGATATGGGTTTCTTTTTGACGCAGCCTAGCTTCTCTCCACTGTCTCTTAAAAGTCTTCTCAATCTCTGGATTATAAGTGAGTTCACCTGTATGAGAAGAACGAGTCATACAAGAATAGAAATAAATTTGACACCAATCCTCGGCAACGGCGCCAAAATTTGATGGTGTCGAATCCAACAAAAAAAAATACTCCTAGACAATTATATGATTTGTATATAGTAGTGAGTAGGGTCGTATCCACAGGGATTGGTTAAATATATTTCTATTAAAAGAGAATAGAGAGGAAAAGAAGAATGGGGGGTTTTGTTTGTGAATCAATAATAATACTGAAATCAGATAATAAAATTTGAATAATGTAAAAAGCTAGCTAAAGGAATCAAGATAGTTTAATTCTAGGAATTAATCATCGATGCAAATATTTTCTACCCTTTTTATCCATGATAAACTGTTATGTTATTAACAAGCTCTAATAACCTATCTCTCCTTACTTTCTTGATAATCAAAACTGCTCTTCGATTATTTCTCTATTTATTAGACATACCCTAACAGCTCTTAGGATTTAATCTTACCAATAGCATTACAAACAAGAGAGACTACCAATTCATGCCAATAGATTATAAGATAACCTATTAAACAAGATCATAATATCTCGATAACTGAATTTGACTATCTATTTTATAATCAAACATGTTATTGTGTCACCGAAACTAGAACTATCAACAATTACGGATTTGACGTACATAGTTGAACATATATTAACTTGCTATTGAGTAGAAGAGCTCTAATTTATACCAATCAACAAAGATAATATTGACAAAACTATCCAGAAAGATATATAAATATCCGAAATCAAGAGTAGAATAAAGTGATGTGCCTAATCACACTTTAAAGCACATTCAAAGACTTAAAAAAAGATATCTCAAGTCTAGGCAAAATCGGATCCCAAAATGGCACTTTTCTAGTGAACCCTAATGTGAAATGATGAAATTCAACCTACTAATGATATAATCTGAATACCACAATGGAAATGGCTTCTAATAACACTTCTAATATCATATAATCACGAAAATCAAGCCTCAATGTTGACAAAGAAATCGTGAAGGAAGATCCCTTTTCTAAATGGTGAAATTCACGCTAGCAAAGAAATCCTAATGATGAATTGAATCAACTTGATAATTCTTTCAAATAATCAAATGAATTCTTGTACATAAGATGTAAATCTGACCAAGAACTATCTCTAATCAACCCTAGATACAACACACTAGAGAGGAAAAGAAATCACAACAAGTAGGAATTGATATGACTCACAAATTCCAATTGTTGCACTCGCCACAATTTCAAGTCTTGGAATATGAAATTGATAAGAGTTGGAACCAAGGTATGAACCCTAATTCACACGTGAAAAGAGAGTGTATGTTCTGCAAAAATAGCTCCTTAAACCCTCTCTTAAGCAAGTATTTATACTTGCTACTTCTAGGGTTAAAAAAGTGCTCAAAATTACAAGTTTGCCACTTTTAAGGTGGCTAGCCCTAAATGAAAATTACAAGGAAATAAAAGTGTCCTAAAACCCAAAATACAACTAAAATAGTTCATAAAAGAAGAAATATATAAAATAAATGGTCTCATGATGCCGGTCTTCTATAGGATCCATCGGCTCAACTCATCGCCGGTTCAAGTCGGTTCATGGATAACCCACAATCTGAGTCTGAGTGAGTTTGTCCATTGCCCTGTAAAGCATGATAAGTATTCCTGTTGGAATATAAAATACATGAATAAGATAAAAGAGGTTAGTATATAAATAATTCCGGGTCAATCTGCTCAAAATGGGCCCTCAACGCCAAGATTTGAAATCCTTCAGTTCTTGCCCTAATGATAGGTCTTGTCGGATTTTTATTCCTATCATTTCCTCGGGCCTCAAAAAGATTTGTCCTCAAATCTAGTAGATCAAATTGTAGTAGAGATTTTGTTTCCTCCTAGTAAGTCACCTGAATAAATATCTCTGCAGAATCCCAAATCTGAAATACTACAGGTGGTGATTGTCTTCTCTCTCCATTTCCAGGATGTATCTCTTCTGCAACACAAATAATGACCCATTATCCACTAAGTTACCCCTGTACCAACCTGTTCCACTGAAACCGTTTCCTCTTTTTCTAACTCATCTGTATGTTGCTGATCCTCATGGTCTTCTAATGGTTGGACCAACTGCTCATTACCCTTTAAAAACCTCTGATGGTGAACATAACTGTCTCTGAACAGTTTGGCTCTCTGGTGGTTCGCTCGTCTGACTATGATCATCAGGATCCTCTGAAGGTTGGCACATCGGTGTCGGCATCTGCACAGTTTTGGTCCTCTGATGGTTTGATCATGTGGCTATGATCCTCAAGATTTTGTGATGGTTGTTTTATCTGTTTTTGCATCTCCTGGACCTCTGATGGTGACATAGGGTTCAATACTATACGTTTACTATCCTTTTAAAATATATAGTATTTCTTATAACCCATCATGTAATACCATCCTGCCATACAACCATGGTCTACCAAGTAATATATGGGATGCACAAAGAGGAAGAATATCACATTCAAGCTCATCATAGTACTTGTCTCCTATACTGAAGGGTATCCCTAGCCCTTTGGGGTTACACAGAGACCATCTTGATCATTCAACCAATGTAATGTATAAGGTTTGGGATGTGGGATAGTTTCATGTTTCAACATCGATACTAATGATGCAGTTACAACATTAGTACAACTACCGCCATCAATAATAATTGCGCACAAGTTTCCTTATACCCTACAAGAAGTATAGAACAAGTTTTCTCTTTGTCCCTCATCAATGGTTGGAAAAGAAGTCATGTCCCGATGCAATATGTTAGCATAATGAAACATTTCACTAGACATGATTGTACTAAAATCCAACAATACAATAATTATCTTCACACTTCCAAGGTTCAAGTACACAAACAAACCACAAATAAAGTACACTCAACTACTTCTAAGTAGATAGAATTAAATTCAACAACAAGTGTTTAAGTAACTAGTTCAATTACTTTCACACATTTAATGAGTTGTTTGAATTTGAAATTCTATTACTCGCTTTCCTTTTTTACTAAAGCTTGACACCCACAATGAATCTTAATGTGCAGCACCTTCAATTTACATAAATCCACAAATTTACATCACCACACACACCTTCAATCACGGTGCACTCACTCCAACCAATAACTCCACGCAACAACACAAACAACAACAACAATTGAGATGTATCACTTCCAGGCAACAACAAGGTGAATATTGATTACAAGTAATCTTCAACTTCTATGGCAAATAATGAAGACAAAAGATTAATAAGTAGCTTTCCAAAATGAATTCGAATCCCACTATAGGCAGCAACTTTCAATTTGAATTTCAAATAACTTCACTTATTGCAAGCCTTCTCAATTGGTAACAATGAATTCAAATTCAAATAGCAATCATTAACTCCCACAACTTAATTGCATATGATTTGAATTCAAATAATTCCTTACTAACCAAACTTAATGTAAATCTACAAATTTAACTTCACAAATTCAGAATTACACAAGGGAATTCAAACAACAAACTTCACAACTCCACACGCCACAAGCTATACGGCAACAATTGGTAAGTTTCACAATTTCAAAACAATTTGCTAAGGTAATTTCACTTTGTACTTCTGCTCTTCCACGTGAATTAGTATCCACAAAGTGATATAATAACCTTCCCAAATCAACTCCAATAATCAGCAAATTAAATCTCAATCCAAAACAATTTCGCAATCTCAAACTACAACAACAACAACAACTACACAATTACGTTTTTTTCCACTTGATCAACCTAATTGTTGATCACTTCCACGAAATTTAATTAAATCCAATTCCCTTATCTCAACCTGGCTCTGATACCAAAAAGATGATGTGCCTAATCACACTTTAAAGAACATTCAAAAGACTTAAGAAAAGATATCTCAAGTCTAGGCAAAATCGGACCCCAAAAATGGCACTTTTCTAGTGAACCCTAATGTTGAAATGATGAATTCAACCTACTAATGATATAATCTGAATCCCACAATGGAAATGGCTTCTAATAACACTTCTAATATCATATAATCCACGAAAATCAAGCCTCAATTTGACAAAGAAAACCGTGAAGGAAGATCCCTTTTCTAAATGGTGAAATTCACGCTAGCAAAGAATCCTTAATGATGAATTGAATCAACTTGATAATTCTTTCAAATAATCAAATGAATTCGTGTACAATAAGATGTAAATCTGACCAAGAACTATCTCTAATCAACCCTAGATACAACACACTAGAGAGGAAAAGAAATCACAACAAGTAGAATTGATATGACTCACAAATTCCAATTGTTGCACTCGCCACAATTTCAAGTCTTGGAATTGAAATTGATAAGAGTTGGAACCAAGGTATGAACCCTAATTCACACGTGAAAAGAGAGTGTATGTTCTGCAAAATAAGCTCCTTAAACCCTCTCTTAAGCAAGTATTTATACTTGTTTACTTCTAGGGTTAAAAAAGTGCTCAAAATTACAAGTTTGCCACTTTTAAGGTGGTAGCCCTAAATGAAAATTACAAGGAAATAAAAGTGTCCTAAAACCAAAATACAACTAAAATAGTTCATAAAAGAAGAAATATATAAAATAAATGGTCTTCATGATGCCGGTCTTCTATAGGATCCATCGGCTCAACTCATCGCCGGTTCAAGTCGGTTCATGGATAACCCACAATCTGAGTCTGAGTGAGTTTGTCCATTGCCCTGTAAAGCATGATAAGTATTCCTGTTGGAATATAAAATACATGAATAAGATAAAAGAGGTTAGTATATAAATAATTCCGGGGTCAATCTGCTCAAAATGGGCCCTCAACGCCAAGATTTGAAATCCTTCAGTTCTTGCCCTAATGATAGGTCTTGTCGGATTTTTATTCCTATCATTTCCTCGGGCCTCAAAAAGATTTGTCCTCAAATCTAGTAGATCAAATGTAGTAGAGATTTTGTTTCCTCCTAGTAAGTCACCTGAATAAATATCTCTGCAGAATCCCAATATCTGAAATACTACAGGTGGTGATTGTCTTACTCTCCTCCATTTCCAGGATGTATCTCTTCTGCAACACAAATAATGACCCATTATCCACTAAAGTTACCCTGTACCAACCTGTTCCACTGAAACCGTTTCCTCTTTTTCTAACTCATCTGTATGTTGCTGATCCTCATGGTCTTCTAATGTTGGACCAACTGCTCATTACCCTTTAAAACCTCTGATGGTGAACATAACTGTCTCTGAACAGTTTGGCTCTCTGGTGGTTCGCTCGTCTGACTATGATCATCAGGATCCTCTGAAGGTTGGCACATCGGTGTCGGCATCTGCACAGTTTGGTCCTCTGATGGTTTGATCATGTGGCTATGATCCTCAAGATTTTGTGATGGTTGTTTTATCTGTTTTTGCATCTCCTGGACCTCTGATGGTGACATAGGGTTCAATACTATACGTTTACTATCCTTTTTAAACATATAAGTATTTCTATACCCATCATGTAATACCATCCTGCCATACAACCATGGTCTACCAAAGTAATATATGGGATGCACAAAGAGGAAGAATATCACATTCAAGCTCATCATAGTACTTGTCTCCTATACTGAAGGGTACCCTAGCCCTTTGGGTTTACACAGAGACCATCTTGATCATTCAACCAATGTAATGTATAAGGTTTGGGATGTGGGATAGTTTCATGTTTCAACATCGATACTAATGATGCAGTTACAACATTAGTACAACTACCGCCATCAATAATAATTGCGCACAAGTTTCCTTATACCCTACAAGAAGTATAGAACAAGTTTTCTCTTTGTCCCTCATCAATGGTTGGAAAAGAAGTCATGTCCCGATGCAATATGTTAGCTAATGAAACATTTCACTAGACATGATTGTACTAAAATCCAACAATACAATAATTATCTTCACACTTCCAAGGTTCAAGTACACAAACAAACCACAAATAAAGTACACTCAACTACTTCTAAGTAGATAGAATTAAATTCAACAACAAGTGTTTAAGTAACTAGTTCAATTACTTTCACACATTTAATGAGTTGTTTGAATTTGAAATTCTATTACTCGCTTTCCTTTTTTACTAAGCTTGACACCCACAATGAATCTTAATGTGCAGCACCTTCAATTTACATAAATCCACAAATTTACATCACCACACACACCTTCAATCACGGTGCACTCACTCCACCAATAACTCCACGGCAACAACACAAACAACAACAACAATTGAGATGTATCACTTCCACGGCAACAACAAGGTGAATATTGATTACAAGTAATCTTCAACTTCTATGGCAAATAATGAAGACAAAAGATTAATAAGTAGCTTTCCAAAATGAATTCCGAATCCCACTATAGGCAGCAACTTTCAATTTGAATTTCAAATAACTTCACTTATTGCAAGCCTTCCTCAATTGGTAACAATGAATTCAAATTCAAATAGCAATCATAACTCCCACAACTTAATTGCATATGATTTGAATTCAAATAATTCCTTACTAACCAAACTTAATGTAATCTACAAATTTAACTTCACAAATTCAGAATTACACAAGGGAATTCAAACAACAAACTTCACAACTCCACACGCCACAAGCTATACGGCAACAATTGGTAAGTTTCACAATTTCAAACAATTTGCTAAGGTAATTTCACTTTGTACTTCTGCTCTTCCACGTGAATTAGTATCCACAAAGTGATATAATAACCTTCCCAAATCAACTCCAATAATCAGCAAATTAAATCTCAATCCAAAACAATTTCGCAATCTCAAACTACAACAACAACAACAACTACACAATTACGTTTTTTTTCCACTTGATCAACCCTAATTGTTGATCACTTCCACGAAATTTAATAAATCCAATTCCCTTATCTCAACCTGGCTCTGATACCAAAAAGATGATGTGCCTAATCACACTTTAAAGAACATTCAAAAGACTTAAGAAAAGATATCTCAAGTCTAGGCAAAATCGGATCCAAAAAATGGCACTTTTCTAGTGAACCCTAATGTTGAAATGATGAAATTCAACCTACTAATGATATAATCTGAATACCACAATGGAAATGGCTTCTAATAACACTTCTAATATCATATAATCCACGAAAATCAAGCCTCAATTTGACAAAGAAAACCGTGAAGGAAGATCCCTTTTCTAAATGGTGAAATTCACGCTAGCAAAGAAATCCTTAATGATGAATTGAATCAACTTGATAATTCTTTCAAATAATCAAATGAATTCGTGTACAATAAGATGTAAATCTGACCAAGAACTATCTCTAATCAACCCTAGATACAACACACTAGAGAGGAAAAGAAATCACAACAAGTAGGAATTGATATGACTCACAAATTCCAATTGTTGCACTCGCCACAATTTCAAGTCTTGGAATTGAAATTGATAAGAGTTGGAACCAAGGTATGAACCCTAATTCACACGTGAAAAGAGAGTGTATGTTCTGCAAAAATAAGCTCCTTAAACCCTCTCTTAAGCAAGTATTTATACTTGCTACTTCTAGGGTTAAAAAAGTGCTCAAAATTACAAGTTTGCCACTTTTAAGGTGGCTAGCCCTAAATGAAAATTACAAGGAAATAAAAGTGTCCTAAAACCAAAATACAACTAAAATAGTTCATAAAAGAAGAAATATATAAAATAAATGGTCTTCATGATGCCGGTCTTCTATAGGATCCATCGGCTCAACTCATCGCCGGTTCAAGTCGGTTCATGGATAACCCACAATCTGAGTCTGAGTGAGTTTGTCCATTGCCCTGTAAAGCATGATTAAGTATTCCTGTTGGAATATAAAATACATGAATAAGATAAAAGAGGTTAGTATATAAATAATTCCGGGGTCAATCTGCTCAAAATGGGCCCTCAACGCCAAGATTTGAAATCCTTCAGTTCTTGCCCTAATGATAGGTCTTGTCGGATTTTTATTCCTATCATTTCCTCGGGCCTCAAAAAGATTTGTCCTCAAATCTAGTAGATCAAATGTAGTAGAGATTTTGTTTCCTCCTAGTAAGTCACCTGAATAAATTTCTCTGCAGAATCCCAATATCTGAAATACTACAGGTGGTGATTGTCTTCTCTCCTCCATTTCCAGGATGTATCTCTTCTGCAACACAAATAATGACCCATTATCCACTAAAGTTACCCCTGTACCAACCTGTTCCACTGAAACCGTTTCCTCTTTTTCTAAACTCATCTGTATGTTGCTGATCCTCATGGTCTTTAATGGTTGGACCAACTGCTCATTACCCTTTAAAACCTCTGATGGTGAACATAACTGTCTCTGAACAGTTTGGCTCTCTGGTGGTTCGCTCGTCTGACTATGATCATCAGGATCCTCTGAAGGTTGGCACATCGGTGTCGGCATCTGCACAGTTTGGTCCTTGATGGTTTGATCATGTGGCTATGATCCTCAAGATTTTGTGATGGTTGTTTTATCTGTTTTTGCATCTCCTGGACCTCTGATGGTGACATAGGGTTCAATACTATACGTTTACTATCCTTTTTTAAACATATAAGTATTTCTATACCCATCATGTAATACCATCCTGCCATACAACCATGGTCTACCAAGTAATATATGGGATGCACAAAGAGGAAGAATATCACATTCAAGCTCATCATAGTACTTGTCTCCTATACTGAAGGGTACCCTAGCCCTTTGGGTTACACAGAGACCATCTTGATCATTCAACCAATGTAATGTATAAGGTTTGGGATGTGTGGATAGTTTCATGTTTCAACATCGATACTAATGATGCAGTTACAACATTAGTACAACTACCGCCATCAATAATAATTGCGCACAAGTTTCCTTATACCCTACAAGAAGTATAGAACAAGTTTTCTCTTTGTCCCTCATCAATGGTTGGAAAAGAAGTCATGTCCCGATGCAATATGTTAGCATAATGAAACATTTCACTAGACATGATTGTACTAAAATCCAACAATACAATAATTATCTTCACACTTCCAAGGTTCAAGTACACAAACAAACCACAAATAAAGTACACTCAACTACTTCTAAGTAGATAGAATTAAATTCAACAACAAGTGTTTAAGTAACTAGTTCAATTACTTTCACACATTTAATGAGTTGTTTGAATTTGAAATTCTATTACTCGCTTTCCTTTTTTACTAAAGCTTGACACCCACAATGAATCTTAATGTGCAGCACCTTCAATTTACATAAATCCACAAATTTACATCACCACACACACCTTCAATCACGGTGCACTCACTCCACCAATAACTCCACGGCAACAACACAAACAACAACAACAATTGAGATGTATCACTTCCACGGCAACAACAAGGTGAATATTGATTACAAGTAATCTTCAACTTCTATGGCAAATAATGAAGACAAAAGATTAATAAGTAGCTTTCCAAAATGAATTCCGAATCCCACTATAGGCAGCAACTTTCAATTTGAATTTCAAATAACTTCACTTATTGCAAGCCTTCCTCAATTGGTAACAATGAATTCAAATTCAAATAGCAATCATTAACTCCCACAACTTAATTGCATATGATTTGAATTCAAATAATTCCTTACTAACCAAACTTAATGTAATCTACAAATTTAACTTCACAAATTCAGAATTACACAAGGGAATTCAAACAACAAACTTCACAACTCCACACGCCACAAGCTATACGGCAACAATTGGTAAGTTTCACAATTTCAAACAATTTGCTAAGGTAATTTCACTTTGTACTTCTGCTCTTCCACGTGAATTAGTATCCACAAAGTGATATAATAACCTTCCCAAATCAACTCCAATAATCAGCAAATTAAATCTCAATCCAAAACAATTTCGCAATCTCAAACTACAACAACAACAACAACTACACAATTACGTTTTTTTCCACTTGATCAACCCTAATTGTTGATCACTTCCACGAAATTTAATAAATCCAATTCCCTTATCTCAACCTGGCTCTGATACCAAAAAGATGATGTGCCTAATCACACTTTAAAGAACATTCAAAAGACTTAAGAAAAGATATCTCAAGTCTAGGCAAAATCGGATCCAAAAAATGGCACTTTTCTAGTGAACCCTAATGTTGAAATGATGAAATTCAACCTACTAATGATATAATCTGAATACCACAATGGAAATGGCTTCTAATAACACTTCTAATATCATATAATCCACGAAAATCAAGCCTCAATTTGACAAAGAAAACCGTGAAGGAAGATCCCTTTTCTAAATGGTGAAATTCACGCTAGCAAAGAAATCCTTAATGATGAATTGAATCAACTTGATAATTCTTTCAAATAATCAAATGAATTCGTGTACAATAAGATGTAAATCTGACCAAGAACTATCTCTAATCAACCCTAGATACAACACACTAGAGAGGAAAAGAAATCACAACAAGTAGGAATTGATATGACTCACAAATTCCAATTGTTGCACTCGCCACAATTTCAAGTCTTGGAATTGAAATTGATAAGAGTTGGAACCAAGGTATGAACCCTAATTCACACGTGAAAAGAGAGTGTATGTTCTGCAAAAATAAGCTCCTTAAACCCTCTCTTAAGCAAGTATTTATACTTGCTACTTCTAGGGTTAAAAAAGTGCTCAAAATTACAAGTTTGCCACTTTTAAGGTGGCTAGCCCTAAATGAAAATTACAAGGAAATAAAAGTGTCCTAAAACCAAAATACAACTAAAATAGTTCATAAAAGAAGAAATATATAAAATAAATGGTCTTCATGATGCCGGTCTTCTATAGGATCCATCGGCTCAACTCATCGCCGGTTCAAGTCGGTTCATGGATAACCCACAATCTGAGTCTGAGTGAGTTTGTCCATTGCCCTGTAAAGCATGATAAGTATTCCTGTTGGAAATAAAATACATGAATAAGATAAAAGAGGTTAGTATATAAATAATTCCGGGGTCAATCTGCTCAAAATGGGCCCTCAACGCCAAGATTTGAAATCCTTCAGTTCTTGCCCTAATGATAGGTCTTGTCGGATTTTTATTCCTATCATTTCCTCGGGCCTCAAAAGATTTGTCCTCAAATCTAGTAGATCAAATGTAGTAGAGATTTTGTTTCCTCCTAGTAAGTCACCTGAATAAATATCTCTGCAGAATCCCAATATCTGAAATACTACAGGTGGTGATTGTCTTCTCTCCTCCATTTCCAGGATGTATCTCTTCTGCAACACAAATAATGACCCATTATCCACTAAAGTTACCCCTGTACCAACCTGTTCCACTGAAACCGTTTCCTCTTTTTCTAACTCATCTGTATGTTGCTGATCCTCATGGTCTTCTAATGGTTGGACCAACTGCTCATTACCCTTTAAAACCTCTGATGGTGAACATAACTGTCTCTGAACAGTTTGGCTCTCTGGTGGTTCGCTCGTCTGACTATGATCATCAGGATCCTCTGAAGGTTGGCACATCGGTGTCGGCATCTGCACAGTTTGGTCCTCTGATGGTTTGATCATGTGGCTATGATCCTCAAGATTTTGTGATGGTTGTTTTATCTGTTTTTGCATCTCCTGGACCTCTGATGGTGACATAGGGTTCAATACTATACGTTTACTATCCTTTTTAAACATATAAGTATTTCTATACCCATCATGTAATACCATCCTGCCATACAACCATGGTCTACCAAGTAATATATGGGATGCACAAAGAGGAAGAATATCACATTCAAGCTCATCATAGTACTTGTCTCCTATACTGAAGGGTACCCTAGCCCTTTGGGTTACACAGAGACCATCTTGATCATTCAACCAATGTAATGTATAAGGTTTGGGATGTGGGATAGTTTCATGTTTCAACATCGATACTAATGATGCAGTTACAACATTAGTACAACTACCGCCATCAATAATAATTGCGCACAAGTTTCCTTATACCCTACAAGAAGTATAGAACAAGTTTTCTCTTTGTCCCTCATCAATGGTTGGAAAAGAAGTCATGTCCCGATGCAATATGTTAGCATAATGAAACATTTCACTAGACATGATTGTACTAAAATCCAACAATACAATAATTATCTTCACACTTCCAAGGTTCAAGTACACAAACAAACCACAAATAAAGTACACTCAACTACTTCTAAGTAGATAGAATTAAATTCAACAACAAGTGTTTAAGTAACTAGTTCAATTACTTTCACACATTTAATGAGTTGTTTGAATTTGAAATTCTATTACTCTCGCTTTCCTTTTTTACTAAAGCTTGACACCCACAATGAATCTTAATGTGCAGCACCTTCAATTTACATAAATCCACAAATTTACATCACCACACACACCTTCAATCACGGTGCACTCACTCCACCAATAACTCCACGGCAACAACACAAACAACAACAACAATTGAGATGTATCACTTCCACGGCAACAACAAGGTGAATATTGATTACAAGTAATCTTCAACTTCTATGGCAAATAATGAAGACAAAAGATTAATAAGTAGCTTTCCAAAATGAATTCCGAATCCCACTATAGGCAGCAACTTTCAATTTGAATTTCAAATAACTTCACTTATTGCAAGCCTTCCTCAATTGGTAACAATGAATTCAAATTCAAATAGCAATCATTAACTCCCACAACTTAATTGCATATGATTTGAATTCAAATAATTCCTTACTAACCAAACTTAATGTAATCTACAAATTTAACTTCACAAATTCAGAATTACACAAGGGAATTCAAACAACAAACTTCACAACTCCACACGCCACAAGCTATACGGCAACAATTGGTAAGTTTCACAATTTCAAACAATTTGCTAAGGTAATTTCACTTTGTACTTCTGCTCTTCCACGTGAATTAGTATCCACAAAGTGATATAATAACCTTCCCAAATCAACTCCAATAATCAGCAAATTAAATCTCAATCCAAAACAATTTCGCAATCTCAAACTACAACAACAACAACAACTACACAATTACGTTTTTTTTCCACTTGATCAACCCTAATTGTTGATCACTTCCACGAAATTTAATAAATCCAATTCCCTTATCTCAACCTGGCTCTGATACCAAAAAGATGATGTGCCTAATCACACTTTAAAGAACATTCAAAAGACTTAAGAAAAGATATCTCAAGTCTAGGCAAAATCGGATCCCAAAAATGGCACTTTTCTAGTGAACCTAATGTTGAAATGATGAAATTCAACCTACTAATGATATAATCTGAATACCACAATGGAAATGGCTTCTAATAACACTTCTAATATCATATAATCCACGAAAATCAAGCCTCAATTTGACAAAGAAAACCGTGAAGGAAGATCCCTTTTCTAAATGGTGAAATTCACGCTAGCAAAGAAATCCTTAATGATGAATTGAATCAACTTGATAATTCTTTCAAATAATCAAATGAATTCGTGTACAATAAGATGTAAATCTGACCAAGAACTATCTCTAATCAACCCTAGATACAACACACTAGAGAGGAAAAGAAATCACAACAAGTAGGAATTGATATGACTCACAAATTCCAATTGTTGCACTCGCCACAATTTCAAGTCTTGGAATTGAAATTGATAAGAGTTGGAACCAAGGTATGAACCCTAATTCACACGTGAAAAGAGAGTGTATGTTCTGCAAAAATAAGCCCTTAAACCCCTCTCTAAGCAAGTATTTATACTTGCTACTTCTAGGGTTAAAAAAGTGCTCAAAATTACAAGTTTGCCACTTTTAAGGTGGCTAGCCCTAAATGAAAATTACAAGGAAATAAAAGTGTCCTAAAACCAAAATACAACTAAAATAGTTCATAAAAGAAGAAATATATAAAATAAATGGTCTTCATGATGCCGGTCTTCTATAGGATCCATCGGCTCAACTCATCGCCGGTTCAAGTCGGTTCATGGATAACCCACAATCTGAGTCTGAGTGAGTTTGTCCATTGCCCTGTAAAGCATGATAAGTATTCCTGTTGGAATATAAAATACATGAATAAGATAAAGAGGTTAGTATATAATAATTCCGGGGTCAATCTGCTCAAAATGGGCCTCAACGCCAAGATTTGAAATCCTTCAGTTCTTGCCCTAATGATAGGTCTTGTCGGATTTTTATTCCTATCAAAAAGTAACTCAATTAGATCTCACAATCCGTGAAGAATTAAACTTCAATGATCCTTTGGCTAGAAAATCTACTTAGCTACACATGTTCATCCTCAAAACGAAAATTAAAAGTGAAAACATGAAAAGTCTTTGTTGCCGGTATCCCTTGCTCTGCCTCTCCTTCTTCCTTCTCGTCCAAAAGAATCCCTTTTTCCTCTAGGGTTGGTTCTATTTATATTGTTAAGGGAATGGCAGAGGATCTTTAGCTAGCAAGATACGAAAATATCTTTCCTTTTTCAAGTAAATCTCGAGAAGTGAATAATCGTCCGCCTGGCACGCCCACCAACACGGCCAGATTTCGAACCGTGCCTTCCTCTGTTGATAATTCACATATCATTATCCTTGTTCAGTGTATGCCACGACTTCTACCATGGCCAGATCTCGAGTCGTGCCTCTCTCTATTGTTTCTTCACAATTCCTCATCTGATGAGATCCATGATGAGAGCCAAGCCGGAAGAAGAAATGTGGATCCTCTTGAAGTGCCTCCTGGACTGATCACAAGAAATCAAGCGAAACGATTCAAGGAAGCACTTAACGGTTGATAAAGGTTGTCCATGAAGCCGGAAAGGATTGGAGCAATCATGAAGTTGGAAAGGATTGGTAGCAATCATGAAGTTGGAACGGATTGGAACAACCATGGGAAGACCCTTGCTTTTATACAAGTTACACCGGACACGGGTTGAAGATGGCGTGTATGTTCAAGGCACGGTCGTGTAGGAATTCCAAGATTGCATAGAATCATACACGGCTAGATACACGGCTAAAAGGCATGGCCGTGTATGGAGACAAGCAAATCCACGGAAAGATACACGACCAGAAGTACACGCTCGTGTATGTGACCGGAATGTGCACAGAAAAGTACACGGCTGTGTATCCCCTGCCGACCAGCTTCTTCTGTTTTCGTGTTTTTACGCAACTTATCTAAGCAACGTCGTTTTGGACTTGTTTTTCACGAATTGTAACCCTAGTATAAAAGCTCCTAGGGTTTAGAACAACTAAAAATATACATCTTAGAACATTAAACATATTTGAGAGGCTCCCCTCTTGGTTCTTCAAGAACTAAATCGAACTTATCAGATTGATTTCTGTGGCGTTCATCCCGACTTATCAATCGGTCTTTCATCCCGATTGTGACGTCTTCATTTTATACCAAGGTTCTTGTCTCGCTTATAGACAATGGGTCGCGGTTTCCACTTTAGGTGTTTGGGCGTCTTAGGCAACGAATTCCGAACATATTGGTATTGGGTTTCATCACGGTTTGGCGTGGTTCGTATCAGTTTGGTATCAGAGCTTAGGTTTGTCAAAACATCAAGTTCGGTTGAAGAAGGTAATATCAAAAACCCTAACTCCAATCGTTCATATCAATTATCGTATTCAATTTCGTAGTATTGATTGTCTTTTGATAGTGTAATATCGACTAGGCGATTGTTAAAAAAAAAAAAGAGTAAAAATCACGACAAAAAAAAAGAAGAGAAAAGAAAAGAAAAGAAAAACGTGATCAAGAGCAACAACCAAGACAAAAAAAAATTTGGATAGAAAAATAGAGGAAAATTTACGAACCCTAGAGTGTTTTGAATTCTACGGAAGGAAATTAGTGTAGTTCGGGTTAGTTCCAAGAGAATTGAGACGAGGAACTTGGTGAGTTGATATCATCGTTGTTTGTGAGAATATACGAGTGACTGTGTGATATTATCATTTGAGCGAAAACACGTAAGAGAGTGTATCGTAAGGTTTAATCATATATAATATTTGTGTTAGTACTAATCTTTTCTGCAGGGATAATGTCGAGACAACATTCTCTTGAAGGTGAGAGGGGAAGGTTTGATGCTAGGTTAGTAATTGAGGCGTTGAGGGGTGAGATGAAGAGGATGTTCCAAGAGGGAATGGAACAAATTCATAAGACGGTAGAGCAAAGATTAGAGCAATCCACAAACTTATTCCAAGGGCGTAAGAGGGAGAGTCATTCTAGGAGAGTACCGAGGGGTGGAGATGAAATGTCGGATGATGACTTTGATGAGCCTTCTGTCGGGAGTTATAGAGGATATAGTGGTCGGAATAGAGGAACTAAGGATTGGGAAGATAGAGGAGATAGGAATAGAGAGGATGATCAATTATGTAGCATAAAGATGAAGATTCCTCCTTTCCAAGGGAAGAATGATCCCGAGGCGTACTTAGAGTGGGAGAAAAAGGAGGAGATGGTGTTTGATTGTCATAACTATAGTGGGAGAAAGAAAGTAAAACTTGCTGCATTGAGTTTTCGGATTATGCTATAGTGTGGTGGGATCAACTAATGTTGAATAGGAGAAGGAGTGGCGAGCCACCTATTGAGTCTTGGGAAGAGATGAAAGAGTGATGAAGAAGCGGTTTGTGCCTGCGTATTACTATCGTGAATTGCACAACAAGTTGCAAACTCTAAGGCAGGGAAGTCGAAGTGTAGATGAGTATTTCAAGGAGATGGAAGTCACTATGATTAGGGCGAATGTAGAGGAGGATAGAGAGGCTACAATGGCTAGGTTTCTTGCGGGGTTGAATAGAGAAATCCAAAACGTGGTTGAATTGCAGCATTATGTAGAATTGGAGGATATGGTTCACATGGCTATAAAGGTTGAGAACTAGCACAAGAGGAGAGGTAGTAGTAATGCACGGTTTCAATAGGGTAATGGTTCATCCACTTGGAAGACTAATCAATGGAAGAAGGAAGAAAAGCCTTTACCCACCAAACCAATAGGGGAGCTGAGGCAAGCGGGTTCTACTCCTGGTAATCAAGGTAACCCTGAATCTTCTACTTCTAGAAATCGTGACATTAGATGCTTTAAATGCCAAGGTAGAGGCCATATTTCTAGTCAATGTCCAAATAGGCGTATGATGATTTTGCGTGATGATGGGGAGTATGAGACTAAGGGGGATAGTGAAGAAGATGATATGCCTCCATTAGAGGATGCTAGTGATGATGAGGAGCCTGCAATAGGGAGGTTAGTGGCAGTAGTGAAGTGAGCGTTGAATGTGCAGGTGAAGGAAGAAGAGGAGGTGCAAAGAGAGAATATATTTCATACTAGATGTTGTCTAGGAGATCATATTTGCAGCTTGATCAATGATGGAGGAAGTTGCACCAATGTAGTGAGCAATTTTTATTGTCGAGAGGCTGGGCTCAAAACTGTTAGACACCGTAGTCCATATAAATTGTAGTGGTTGAATGATAGTGGAGAGACTAAGGTGAGTAAGCAAGCATTGATTGGGTTTTGCATTGGTAGGTATGAGGATGAGGTGTTATGTGATGTAGTGCCAATGCAAGCATGTCATATGTTGTTGGGGAGGCCGTGGCAATTTGATAGCGAGGTTGTTCATGATGGCTTTTCTAACAAGTATACGCTTGTTCTCCAAGGGAAAAGTTTTAAACCTTAAACCTTTACACACCAAACAAGTGTATGAGGACCAGTTTGTAGCTACAACAGTCTTTTGCAAAACATAAGGTAAGTGAAAAGCAGAGTGAGAGTGAGAGAGCAAAAGACAATGAGAAGAAAAAGGAATATAAGAGTTAAGATCAAAAGGAAAAGGAGAGGAAGGCTGGAAAGAGTGTGAAAGGCTAAGTTGAAGGGGAATCAACTTTGGTGGTGAGTGAAAAAGGAGAGGGCAGCCTTGCAAAAGAGAGTTGTGTGGCAAGAGCGAGTGTAGTAAGGAGAGCGTTAGTGGTGAGGCAACCTATGTTGTTGCTGGTTTTTAAAGAAACATGTTGGACTACTAACGAATTACTAATGCTTTGCCTAGTGTAGTTGTGTCTCTTGTGCAGGATTTTGAAAATGCTTTCTGAGGGAACTCCGAAGGTAGGTAGATGAGTTAATGAGAAGGGATACGTGAGAGAAGGCATGAGTCCATGTGCAGTGCCTGTGATTTTGGTGCCTAAGAAGGATGGGACATGGAGAATGTGTGTTGACTGCTGCGCTATCAACAACCTTACGGTAAAGTATCGTCATCCTATTCCTTGTTTAGATGACTTCTTAGATTGTTTATATGAGTATAGTGGTCATTCCTTCGTGAGCCATGGATAAACATTTCCATAGATTTTGTGTTAGGATTACCAAGGTCTAGGCAAGGTCGGAGATTATATTTTTGTGGTTGTAGATAGGATTCCTAAAATGGTTCATTTCATTCCTTGTCATAAAACTGATGATGCTATACACGTTGTTGATGTGTTCTTTAGAGAGGTAGTGCGTCCGCATGGTATACTTAGTAGCATTGTTAGTGATTCGGGATGTAAAATTTCGAGTCATTGTTGGAGAGTATTGTGGGAAAGGTTGGGAACTAAACGGATGTTTTTAACTATTTGTCACCCACAAACTGATGGGGAAATTGAGGTGGTTAACAGGACTTTAATTCAATTTGTTTAGGGCAATCATAGAGAAGAACATTAAGACTTGGAAGGATTGTCTACCATTTGTAGAGTTTGGCATATAACGGGCTTTATATAGCACTACTCATTGTTCACATTTGAGAAATTTTGTATGGTTTTAACCAATTGGTTCCTATTTATTTATTGCCATTGCCACTTAATAAGTCTGTCAGTTTTGATGCCGATTCTAAGGAAGAGATTTCGTGAGAAAGCTACATGCACAGGTAAAGATTAGGATTGTAAAACAAAATGCCAGGGTCGCTTCAAGGGTGAACAAGGACAGGAGGACACAAGAATTTTCAGCCTGGAGATTGGGTTTAGGTGCATTTTCGCAAGGAGAGGTTTCCATTGTAGAGGAGATCCAAATTGAACCTTTGGGGAGACGGTCCATTTCGATGCTTGAGAGAATCAATGATAATGCCTACAAGAAAAATTTACCAGGTGAGTATCCAGTAAGTGTCACATTTTTTTGTTACTGATCTGAGTCCATTTGATGCAGGCAATATCTGAGGACAAATCCTTCTTCAAGAGGAGGGGAATGATGAGATCCATGAAAGAGAGCCAAGCCGAAGAAGAAATTGTGGATCCTCTTGAAGTGCCGCCTGGACCGATCACAAGAAATCAAGCAAAACGATTCAAGGAAGCACTTAACGGGTTAATAAAGGTTGTCCATGAAGCCGGAAAGGATTGGAGCAATCATGAAGTTGGAAAGGATTGGAGCAATCATGAAGTTGGAACGGATTAGAACAACCATGGGAAGACCCATTGCTTTTATACAATGTTACACTGACACGGGTTGAAGAGGGCGTGTATGTTCAAGGCACGGCCGTGTAGGAATTCCAAGATTGCAAAAGAATCATACACGGCTAGATACACGGCTAAAAGGCACGGCCGTGTATGGAGATAAGCAAATTCCACAGAAAGATACATGACCAGATACATGGTCGTGTATGTGACCGAAATGTGCACAGAAAAGTACACGGCCGTGTATCCCCTGCTGGCCAGCTTGTTTGTTTTCGTGTTTTTACGCAACTTATCTAAGCTATGTCGTTTTGGACTTGTTTTTCACGAATTTTAACCCTTGTATAAAACTCCTAGGGTTTAGAACAACTAAGAATTACATCTTAGAACATTAAACATATTTGAGAGGCTCCTCTCTTGGTTCTTCAAGAACTAAATCGAACTTATCGGATTGATTTCCGTGGCGTTCATCCCGACTTATCAGTCGGTCTTTCATCCCGATTGTGGCGTCTTCATTTTATACCAAGGTTCTTGTCTCGCTTATAGACACGAGTCGCGGTTTCCACTTTAGGTGTTTGGGCGTCTTAGGCAACGAATTCAAAACGTATTGGTATTGGGTTTCGTCACGTGTTGGCGTGGTTCGTATCATCATCCTTGTTCTGTGATATAGCACGGCTTCCACTACGGCCAGATCACAAGCCGTGCCTCCCTCTGTTGATTCTTCAAGACAGATACACGGCCGTGTACTTTAACCGTGTATGTTTCTGTTGATTCCAAACCAGGTATACGACCGTGTACTTCAAATACACGCCCATGTACTTTCCTCCAGCGGTGTAAATCCTTGTCTTTAATCCAAATTGCAGATGACTTCTCTAAATCACTTGAATTAGCACTCTTGACTCCATTAAACCTGATTTATCACCATAATAAAATTAAGTACCATTTCCTTATGATTCTATAAAATCAATAATAAATTAACGCCATTCATACTATAAAGATTGAGTTTAAAATGGTTGTGTCACCCCCACACCCCCCCCCCTCTTTTTTTATTCTAAGAAAATGTTTTTCTCATGTACTTAGAAGAATTTTCCTTTTTTGGTGTGTAAACCCTAGTGACTTACTATAAATAGTTCCTTAAGCTGTGTGTTGTATCATCATCATCTTGAATATAGAAAATTTCCTTTTCTAACCATTCTTAAGTTCTTAGCTCTTGAGTTAGCCTATAATCTTATCAATTCCTTTGGTAAAGATTATGGCAAGTGCATGTAGTCAAGGCTCATGTGCCATATTGAGTTAGTGTTAAGTTGCATTTGGTTTCTATGCTGCATAATATCTATTGGAACATTTGCATTTTTTTTCTAATTTACCCATTTTTTGTAATATTTTCTTTCATATTTACAAGGATCTAGATTTAGTCATTTTAGTTTATTGATATCCAGTGATTACTAAGCTCCTAGGTGTATCAATAGGGGTATAAAATACATTCTAGGCTCAATTTTCCTTGATGATTTGCTTTAGGGGAGCTTTATTTACGACCATAGAAATCGCATATGGAATACATATGGTCATGTCCACCTTTTCCCAACTTCATTTGTAATCTTACTCCATTAAGACTATCCTAGTGACCTACACTCATCTTAGTTCCTAAGTCCAAAAGTCATTACTTATCAATGGTGGTCCACAATTAAGAATAAGCTAAAGATAAACTTAAAAATTTGGCAAACTGTAGAGGGGCAAACAATTGTTCAGTAAGATCCACTCTCATATCAAACCATAAAAAATAATTCAACCAAATTAACAATCATTAGAGATACAATGCAACAAACTTACATGACCATCTAGATATCTTGCAAGGGTTAGATCTGTGCCCTTCGAAGCCTTAGGGTTAATAGACAACTTCTTAGATGTTAACCCTAGGTTTCCGAATTCTAAGAACTTGTTGGTAGTAGTTGCTTCCAACTTTATTCCATCTGCTAGGTAGAGGCTTTAACCAATCCCAAAACTTAAAGCTAATTATTTGGACGAGGTTCTAATTAGAGGATAGTGTCTCCTAAATGCGGTGGTAGTTTCCAAAGGTTAGAGTAGGGTTACATATGGAGAATCACCTCTATACAGCCCATTCGATGCACTATATAGTATTGACAACCTTCAAAGGAAAGATACAAGGGATACTATGCATGATAAGTTTGTTTATTCTTAGCCATTCCTTCATTAGTCCGGTTTTTAAGGTGCGCATTTAAGTTGCATACACTCCATAACATCAATTCCACATAAGCAAAAGCATCACATATCCATTTTTTTTTTACCTATTATCTAGTGAGGATAAATCAAACATAACATCAAGCACAAGCATTTATTCCTATTTACTCTACACATATATTGTTTCCAAGCCATTATATAATTAGATTCAATTCACTAACTTAACAAGCACAAACAAATGATATAGTCATCTAGTTTCGCTCACCTAGGTGATGAGATCCATGATGAGAGCTAAGCCGGAAGAAGAAATATGGATCCTCTTGAAGTGCCGCCTGGACCGATCACAAGAAATCAAGCGAAACGATTTAAGGAAGCACTTAACGGGTCGATAAAGGTTGTCGATGAAGCTGGAAAGGATTGGAGCAATCATGAAGTTGGAACGGATTGGAACAACCATGGGAAGACCCTTGCTTTTATACAAGTCACACTGGACACGGATTGAAGTGGGCGTGTATTTTCAAAGCACGGCCGTGTAGGAATTCCAAGATCGCACAGAAAGATACACGGCCAAAGAACATGGGCGTGTATGTTGCTAGAAGTTTCACAGAAAGATACACGGGTGTGTATGTTGCCAGAAGTAGTACAGAAAGGTACACGGCCAAAGTACACGGCCGTGTATCTCCTGCCGGCCAGCTTGTTCTGTTTTCGCGTTTTTACGCCACTTATCTAAACTACGTCGTTTTGGACTTGTTTTACACGAATTGTAACCCTAGTATAAACGCTCCTAGGGTTTAGAACAATGAACGATATACATCTTTGAACATTAAACACTTTTGAAGAGGCACCTCTCTTGGTTCTTCAAGAACTAAATCGAACTTATCGGATTGATTTCTGTGGCGTTCATCCCGACTTATCAATCGGTCTTTCATCCTAATTGTGGCATCTTCGTTTTTATACCAAGGTTCTTGTCTCGCTTATAGACAACGGGTCACGGTTTTCACTTTAGGTGTTTGGGTGTCTTAGGCAACGAATTTCCGAACGTATTGGTATTGGGTTTCGTCACGGGTTGGCGTGGTTCATATCAGTTTGGCATCAAAGCTTAGGTTTGTCAAAACATCAAGTTTGGTTGAGGAAGGTAATATCAAAAACCCTAACTCCAATCATTCATATCAATTATCGTATTCAATTTCATAGTATTGATTGTCTTTTGATAGTGTAATATCTCCTAGGAGATTGTTAAAAAAAAAAAAGAAGAGAAAAGAAAAGAAAAAAAACGTGATCAAAGCAAAATAGAGACAAAAAAAAAAATCGGATAAAAAAAAATAGAGGAAATTTACGAACCCCAGAGTTGTTTTGAATTCTACGGAAGGAAATTGATGTAGTTCGGGTTAGTTCCAAGAGAATTGAGAAGAGGAAATTGGCGAGTTGATATCATCATTATTTGTGAGAATACACGAGTGACTGTGTGATATCGTCATTTGAGCGAAACACATAAGGGAGTGTATCGCGAGGTTTAATTATATATATATTTGTGTTAGTACTAATCTTTTCTGTAGGGACTATGTCGAGACAACATTCTCCTGAAGGTGAGAGGGGAAGGTTTGATGCTAGGTTAGTAATTGAGGCGTTGAGGGGAGAAATGAAGAGGATGTTCCAAGAAGGAATGGAAGAAATTCATGAGATGGTGGAGCAAAGACTAGAGCAATCCACAAACGTATTCCAAGGGTGTAAGAGGGAGAGTCGTTTTGGGAGAGTACCGAGGGGTGGAGATGAAATGTCGGATGATCATTTTGATGAGCCTTCTGTTGGGAGTTATAGAGGATATAGTGTTCGGAATAGAGGAACTAGAGATTAGGAAGATAGAGGAGATAGGAATAGAGAGGATGATCAATTGAGTAGCATAAAGATGAAGATTCCTCCTTTCCAAGGGAAGAATGATCCTGAGGCATACTTAGAGTGGGAGAAAAAGGTGGAGATGGTGTTTGATTGTCACAACTATAGTGGGAGAAAGAAAGTAAAACTTGCTGCCATTGAATTTTCGGATTATGCTATAGTGTGGTGGGATCAATTAATGTTGAATAGAAGGAGGAGTGGCAATCCACCTATTGAGTCTTGGGAAGAGATGAAAAGAGTGATGAAGAAGCGGTTTGTACCTGCGTATTACTATCGCGAATTGCACAACAAGTTGCAAACTCTGAGGCAGGGAAGCCGAAGTGTAGATGAGTATTTCAAGGAGATGAAAGTCACTATGATTAGGGCGAATGTAGAGGAGGATAGAGAGGCTACAATGGCTAGATTTCTTGTTGGGTTGAATAGAGAAATCCAAAATGTGGTTGAATTGCAGCATTATGTAGAATTGGAGGATATGGTTCACATGGCTATAAAGGTTGAGAACTAGCACAAGAGGAGAGGTAGTAGTAATGCGCGGTTGCAATAGGGTAATGGTTCATCCACTTGGATGACTAATTAATGGAAGAAAGAAGAAAAGCCTTTACCTACCAAACCAAAAGGGGAGTTGAGACAGGCGGGTTCTACTCTTGGTAATCAAGGTAACCCTGAATCTTCTACTTCTAGAAATCGTGACATTAGATGTTTTAAATGTCAAGGTAGAGGCCATATTGCTAGTCAATGTCCAAATAGGCGTGTGATGATTTTGCGTGATGATGGTGAGTATGAGACTGAGGGAGATAGTGAAGAAGAGGATATGCCTCCATTAGAGAATGCTAGTGATGATGAGGAGCCTGCAATGGGAAGGCTAGTGGCAGTAGTGAAGAGAGCTTTGAATGTGCAGGTGAAGGAAGAAGAGGAGGTGCAGAGGGAGAATATATTTCATACTAGATGTTATCTAGGAGATCACATTTGTAGTTTGATTATTGATGGGGGAAGTTGCACCAATGTAGTGAGTAATTTTATTGTTGAGAGGCTGGGGCTCAAAAATGTTAGACACCCTAGTCTATATAAATTGCAATGGTTGAAATGATAGTGGTGAGACTAAGGGTGAGTAAGCAAGCCTTGACTGGGTTTCGCATTGGCAGGTATGAGGATAAGGTGTTATGTGATGTAGTGCCAATGCAAGCATGTCATGTGTTTTTTGGGGAGGCTATGGAAAATTTGATAGGAAGGTTGTTCATGATGGCTTTTCAAACAAGTATACGCTTGTTTACCAAGGGAAAAGCTTTAATCTTAAACCGTTAATACCCAAACATGTATATGAGGACCAGTTGCAGCTATAACAGTCTTTTGCAAAACATGAGGTGAGTGAAAAGCAGAGTGAGAGTGAGAGAGCAAAAGACAATGAGAAGAAAAAGGAATATAAAAGTCAAGATCAAAAGGAAAAGGAGAGGAAGGCTGGAAAGAGTGTGAGAGGCCAAGTTGAAGGGGAATCAACTTTGGTGGTGAGTGAAAAGGAGAGGCAGCCTTGCAAAAGGAGAGTTGTGTGGCAAGAGCGAGTGTAGTAAGGAGAAGCGTTAGTGATAAGGCAACCTATGTTGTTTCTGGTTTTTAAAGAAACATGTTTGACTACTAACGAATTATCTAACTCTTTATCTAGTGTGGTTGTGTCTCTTGTGCAGGACTTTGAAAATGTCTTTCCGAAGGAACTCCAAAGGCAGGTCAATGAATTAATGGAGAAGGGATATGTGAGAGAAGGCATGAGTCCATGTGCAGTGCTTGTGATTTTGGTGCCTAAGAAGGATGGAACATGGAGAATGTGTGTTGATTCCATCAACAACATTACGGTAAAGTATCGTCATCCCATTCATCGCTTAGGTGACTTCTTAGTTTGGGTTTATATGAGTATAGTGTCATTCCTTATGAGCCTTGGATAGACATGTCCATAGATTTTGTGTTAGGATTATCTAGGCCTAAGCATGGTCGAGATTCTATTTTGTGGTTGTGGATAGGATTTCTAAAATGGTTCATTTCTTTCCTTGTCGTAAAACAGATGATGCTATACACATTGTTGAATTGTTCTTTACAGAGGTAATGCGTCCGCAGGGTGTACCTAGTAGCATTGTTAGTGATCGGGATGTAAAGATTTCGAGTCATTGTTGGAGAGTATTGTGGGAAAAGTGGGGAACTAAACTAATGTTTTTCGACTATCCGTCACCTACAAAATGATGGGCAAATTGATGTGGTTAATAGGACTTTAATTCATTTATTAGGGGAAATCATAGAGAAGAACATTAGGACTTGGAAGGATTGTCTATCATGTGTGGAGTTTGCATATAATAGGGCTTTACAGTGCACTACTCATTGTTCACCATTTGAGATTGTGTATGGTTTTAACCCATTGGTTCCTATTTATTATTTGCCATTGCAACTTAACAAGTTTGTGAATTTTGAGGCTGATTCTAAGGAAGATTTCGTGAGAAAGCTATATGCACAAGTAAAGTTTAGGATTGTAAAACAAAATGCCAGGTCGCTTCAAGGGTGACCAAGGACAGGAGACCCAAGATTTTTCAGCCTGGAGATTGGGTTTGGGTGCATTTTCGCAAGGAGAGGGTTCTATTGCAGAGGAAATCCAAGTTGAACCCTAGGGGAGACGGTCCATTTCCGAGGCTTGAGAGAATCAATGATATGCATAGAAGAAATGATTTACCAGGTGAGTATCCAGTAAATGTCACATTTTATGTTACTGATCTGAGTCCATTTGATGCAGTCAATGATTTGAGGACAAATCCTTTTCAAGAGGAGGAGAAGTGATGAGATCCATGATGAGAGCCAAGCTGGAAGAAGAAATGTAGATCCTCTTGAAGTGCCGCTTGGACCGATCACAAGAAATCAAGCGAAACGATTCAAGGAAGCACTTAACAGGTTGATAAAGGTTGTCGATGAAGCCAGAAAGGATTGGAGCAATCATGAAGTTGGAACGGGTTGGAACAACCATAGGAAGACCCTTGCTTTTATACAAGTCACACTGAACATGGGTTGAAGAGGGCGTGTATTTTCAAGGCACGACCGTGTAGGAATTCCAAGATTGCACAGAAAGATACACGGCCAAAGTACACGGGCGTGTATGTCGCCAGAAGTTGCATAGAAAGATACACGGGCGTGTATGTTGCCAGAAGTTGTACAGAAAGGTACACGGCCAAAGTATACGGCCGTATATCCCTTGCCGGCCAGCTTGTTCTATTTTCGTGTTTTTACGCCACTTATCTAAACTACGTCGTTTTGGACTTGTTTTACACGAATTGTAACCCTAGTATGAAAGCTCCTAGGGTTTAGAACAATGAACGATATTCATCTTTGAACATTAAACACTTTTGAGAGGCACCTCTCTTGGTTCTTCAAGAACTAAATCGAACTTATCGGATTGATTTCCGTGGCATTCATCCCGACTTATCAATCGGTTTTTCATCCCGATTGTGGCATCTTCGTTTTTATACCAAGGTTCTTGTCTCGCTTACAGACAATGGGTCGCGATTTCCACTTTAGGTGTTTGGGCATCTTAGGCAACGAATTTCTGAACGTATTGGTATTGGGTTTCGTCACGGGTTGGCGTGGTTCGTATCACTAGGCATCTTGGAATAATAGCTAGGATGATCCTAGAAGTAGCATCTAATGGAAATAGTGGGTTACCTAGAACATGGATAAGTAGTCATGGATTGGGGACATGGAAGGAAGTGGTTTATTCATATTCACCTTCATAAAGTTTCACTACCCCTATCATTAGTTAAAGGTAGGGATATAAGTTCTATTCAATACCATGTAGTGTTTTAAATTACGAATAAGCACTAATGCAATGATAGTCGGGGGTTTTGATTGTGTCCTCCTTTTTTTAGTTCTTTCTCATTTTTTAATCATTTTTTAGTTCAATAGATATACCTAAAGTAATCATGTCCAATGCACTTTATCAACTAGCTTCAAGTTAGTTCATAGTATCCTACTCCTCTCAATTATTTTCCTAATTGAATTGGTCATGATATTATGGCTTGGTATCCTTTATCATTCCTTGTCTAAACTTAGTTTGTGGTCTGTCTTCACTTTACTTTACAAGTGATAAGTAACTCTAGTTACATGGAAACAACATAGATAGACTCACATGCCCACATTCACTTCTACCTTCCTCTATCTTATTTATTGATTTACATCATTATTAACTTCCTAAATCAAAGAAAAAGCACTTAGTACACTAGGGTCATATATATATTGTGTGTGTTTCCAATGTATTGATCATTAGGACCTCACTCATATAAAAGTATGGCGCATGTATATGCATATATTGGGTTTCTTTTAATCTATATTTAACTTCTAATCCATTACATCTTATAATCAAAAGGGAACATGTAGCTATCTATAATTATAGGTGTCCAATTCAGCATTTCATCATTTAGGGATTTAGTTTAGTGTTGATGGTTATATAGGCACCATTGACTAACATATTCAAATTTAAAGCTTGATTTACATTTCAACTCAATCATTATTTTTAACAATATAGATAAGCACATATTAGTATTGGAATTTTCCGTTATTCATTGGGTTATTAGTTATTAATTTAACAAGATAAGTTCTTGATTTGTGAAAATTACTTTTTATTTTCTTTTTTTCACTTTGTAATAAGACCTTCCAATGATGCTCTAATTCCATTTCTTCTCATTCATTACCTCAACATAGATTATTACAATATTTCCTTCCATAATTAATTAACAAATTTTCACAAAGTTCCAAATTAAGTATCTAAACATAAAAAATCAATTTATTTATTGCATTTATTTTCTAAATGTGTAGTATGACTAGATTGTATAAGGTATGGTTTTGCATGCACTTAAACAAGTTCCAAGGTTAAGTGAAAAATAAGAGGGCCTAAATCCTAAGTTAGTAGTATACATTTGTTTTACATTCTATAATGGCCTCCTAATCACCAAAAACAAATCATAGGATGAAAAAAATACCAACATGTAAATACTTAATGAATCCAAGTTATGTGTGATGGGTAGGAGAGTAAAGAAGAAAAAATCTTGACCAATTTGCAACACATATATTTATGTTCTAAACCGACATGCAATATCATTTGAGCTTACATGTTAAAAAAACAAGAAAATTCTTGAAATTAATTATTAGAAATCCACTTTGTTTAGGGTAGTTGTTCCTTGCAATGGTCTCCTAAATACTAGAGATTGCCCTTAAGATTGAAGATATCAACATGCATGTATCAAATAGGCCCTGAGAATGCATGTACACAAAAAGCAAAAGGATTTCAATTTTGGTTTGCTAACATAGTCTAAGCAAAAGATAGAAAACAATAATGGTGTTGGATTATATATTATCACCAAGAAGGATTCCATCAATTGGCTACTAAAATTATGCCTAATTAATGCAATTTTCTCCATGGGTAAGAGGTTAACCCAAATTTTGTGAAAGCTTAAACAAGTGAAAAGGAGTATGATTTGAGGAGAAATTAAGGCTTTGCATTGGGATCTACAATTTGATATTACATTATAGAAATTTGGATGGTTTAGACCCATTCTCATCAACTTCTCCTCTTAGGAGTGCGCAATGGAGCTAAGGGCAACTTGGTATTGATAGGAAGATGAAATGAAAACATAAGAAGAAGATGAGGATTTTACGAGGATAGTGTTAGCTATAAGAGGGTTAACAGGCTTATTCTTCCTTTTCCTGACCAATTTATGAGAATTGGGGGTATTGGGAAGTAAATTCATCTCATATGGGGTAGGGAATAAGGATAGCATGTCTTTTGATTAGATGAGTGTAAACCTTGCGAAATTTCAAAATAGGGTATAAATCGTTGGAAGAAATTTTGAAGATACTTTTAAGAAATAGTAGATATTTAACCTTATACCTAATGACTAAGTTCCATAACTCCAAATGATGAAGATCACATTAGGAAGATTGGTCTAAGGATGATTAAAGACAAGATAAGGAGATTGGAGTAAAGACCACGACTCATTTTGAAGTGTGGATCATGAAGGTAGGAGTCGGGGAAGGAATCAAAGGTTGACAACTTCTGAATTACTGAAGGTAGTTGGCTTAAATGGCCGGCTTTAGAGAATGCCACCGGCCTAAAGTGGCTGGTGTAAAATACATGGTAGGCCGGCTTACATGTCTGTTGGGTGTCGAATCCAACAAAAATAAACCTACTCCTAGACAATGATATGATTTGCGTATAGTAGTGAGTAGGTCGTATCCATAGGGATTGGTTAAATATATTTCTATTCAAAGCGAATAAAGAGGAAAAGAAAAAATGGGGGGTTTTGTTTGTGAATCAAATAATATTGAAACAATATATAATAAAGTCGAATGTTGATAAAAGCCTAGCCAAAGGAATCAAGATAGTTTAATTCTAGGAATTGATCATCGATGCAAATGTTTTCTATTCTTATTTCTAGATAAACTGGTTATGGTTATTAACAAGCTCTAATAACCTATCTCTCCGTACTTCTTCGATAACCAAAACAAGCTCTTTGATTATTTCTCTTTTCGATTAGACAACCCTAGACAAGCTCTTAGGATTTAATCTATCAATAGCATTAAAAACTAGAGAGACTACCAATTCATGCTAGTAGATTATAAGATAACCTATTTAAACAAGATCATACATCTCCATAACATGAATTCGATCATCTATTTTATAATCAAACATGTTATCGTGTCACCGAGACTAGAACTATCAAACAATTACGGATTTGACGTGCTAGATGACAATATATTAACTTGCTAATTGAGTAGAAGAGCTCTAATTCATACCAATCAACAAAGATAATAATGACAAGACGTTCAGAAGATATATGAATATCCAAAAACAAAGAATAGATTAAATACAAATCATTTAGATCTCACAATTCGTGGAGAATCAAACTTCTATGACCCTTTGGCTAGAAAAAGTTCTTAGCTACACATGTTCATCATAAAAACGAAAATTAAGAATAAAAACATAACAAGCCTTTGTTCTCGGCTGCCTGCTCTGCCTCCTTATTTCCTTCTTGTTTCCAAGATGATCCAAGATCTCCTAACCCTCTAGGGTTAGTTCTATTTATATTGTTAAAGGGATGGCAAGTGATCTTTTGCTAGCAAGATACGAAAATATCTTTCCTTTTTCAAGTAAATCTCGAGAAGAAAATAATCGTCCGCCTGGCACGCCCAACACCACGACCGTGGGTCAAGCCGTGCCTTCCTCTGTGGGTAATCTACAATTCTTCATCCGTGATCAGTGTGTACTACGGCTTCAACCACGGCAAGATATCAAGCCGTGCTATCCTCTATTTGATGTTCCACATTTTCTCATCCTTGGCACGTCTTCCATTTCAACTTCCA
Source organism: Laguncularia racemosa (assembly GCA_037954665.1). Lineage (NCBI taxonomy): Eukaryota > Viridiplantae > Streptophyta > Magnoliopsida > Myrtales > Combretaceae > Laguncularia > Laguncularia racemosa. The sequence goes on from JBBMOL010000198.1 coordinate 285,258, forward strand.
CCACGGCTTCGACCACGGCTGCCACCACGTCTTCCACCATGGCCGTGTCACAAGCCGTGTCTCTCTCCTTCTCATGCAATGTGTGGTACGGTTTCCTCCATGGCCGTGTCTAAAACCGTGCCTCCTTCTAGACAAATACATGCTCATGTACTTTCCTTCAGCGGTGTAAATCCTTGTCTTTGATCCAAGTTGTAGATGACTTCTCTAATTTACTTGAATTAGCACCCTTGACTCCATTTAACCTGATTTATCACCATAATAGAATTAAGTACCATTTCCTTATGATTTCTATAAAATCGATAATAAATTAACACCATTCATGTTATAAAGATTGAGTATAAAATGGTTCTATCAATGTCCATTTAGGCCAGTTGGGAGTAAATAAAAGCTGTCGGCTTTGGAGCCGACTTTGCATTAAACACTCATTGTAAGGGACTTTTTGACATTATTGAATTACAAACACTCTTTTTCAGTTCTTGAAGAACTTGAACTTATTGGAATTGTTTTGTGGCATTCATACCTTTACTTATCAATCGGTCTTCCATCCCAATCATAGCGTATACATCATACCAAGGTTCTTGCTTCACTATAAGCAATGGGTCGTGGTTTTCCCTTTGTTCATGATTGATCGTCGATTGTTCGATTCAATTCTATTTTGGGTTTTGGCATAGGTTGATGGAGTTCATATCATTTGGTATTAGAGCACACCCAGGTTGGTTAGGAATTGCCTATCTTGAATCCAATTTGTGTTCTTTATAGATCTAGGGTTTGAATTAAAAAAAATATATAGGAGAAAAGTTCGAATCTTTGTGTATCTATTGATCTTATTGAACTTGTTATAGCAATTATTGTATGCATTTATTGATCCACGTTTGAATAGTAAAAAAAAAAAGAGAGGAAAATATGTATAAAAAAAATTTAGGATTCTTGGCAATTATTGTGTTGAGGACCTGAAAATCATAATTGTGTTGTTTGAATTGCCGAGGAAACTATCGTAACTTGTTGAATTGTTGATTCCAACGGCAAGGAATTTGTTAGATCAGCGGGATAAACCCTGATTTGTTAATTAGTTCTAAAAGAGCTGAGGAAGAAATTGTGAGTGGTAAAAGGCAAGTGATAGGAATCAAAATCCAACAAAACCTATCATTAGGGCAAGAGCCAAAAGATTTTAAATCTTAGCGATGAGGGACCATTTTGAGTAAATCGACCCAGGAATTATTTGTTTACTAACATCTTTTCTCTTATTCATGTATTGTATATTCTAACAGGCATACTTATCATGCTTTACAGGGCAATGGACAAACTCATTAAGACTTAGCTTGTAGGTTATCTATAGACCGACCTAAACCGACGGTGAGCTAGGTTGACGAATCCTATGGAAGAGCTAGCATGATGAAGACTATTTTTATTTATAATTATTTCTTTGGACTATTTTTTGTTATATTTACTTTTGGGAAACTTTCATTTTTCTTGTAATTCTCATTTAGGACCGGCCATCCTAAAAGTGGCATAGTTATAATTTTAAGGACTTTCTAACCCTAAAGGGAGCAAGTATAAATACTTGCTAAAGTAGGGTTTGAGGGAGGCCATTTTTTAGAATTGGAATATACACTTTACGTGGGGGAATTAGGGTTCATCCTAGTTCAATTTCTCTTATCAATTTCAATCCCAAGAATTAGAATTGTGGCGAATGCAATAAAGGGAAATTATGAGTCATATCAATTTCTTGTTGTTGTGTTTTCTTTTCATCTCTTGTGAGTCATATCTAGGGTTGGATTGAAGTCTTCTTGTCAGATTTTCTGCCTATTATATTCGAATTTTTGTGCTTAATTGAGATACTTTGCATTTGAATTCGGTTCATCCGTTATGTTTGCTTCTTGAACCGTGATTAGCACATGTGGAAAGGGGTTCTTGATTTGAAGATTTATTTTGAGATTGTGAATTATTTACGTAGATTTATATGTGATTAGTGTGATGTTAGAAGAAATTATCATTGTGGAATTATAATTGCATCATTGAGTACTTGGATCTTATTGGACCTTCACTGGGGTTCACGCAATTTTACCCTTTTAAACCGGTTATTGATTTGAGAGTTGAAGTGTTCCTTTGGTTCATTTGATTGTGCTTAGACCTTGGTTTTAGGCACATCATCTTTTGGTATTGAAGCTTATCGTTCTTGGATATGCAATCTTTATACATGTTCATATTTGTGGATTTGGAATTATAAAGATTGACAGTTTATGCAATTTGGAGGATTAATTTGATTTCATTGTGTAATTGGTCTTTCAATTGGGTTTTATGTGCTTAGGCTTGGTTTTGAGCACATCATCTTTTGGTATTAGAGCATGTAGTTGTGAGAAGGGATTATTTGATTTTGAGTTTCGGAAATTTAGGGTTCATGTTCTTACATCTTCAATTCCAAAATTAGGGGTAAATTGAAATTGTCGTTATAGTTGTTTGAAGTAGAGTGAATTGTCTTGAGTAGAAGTTGAACTTGCTGCTTGTTGAAGTAATTTTTGAGTACTTGTTGAAGCTTCTATGTTGTGGACTTCACCGTGAAGGAAGAGGAAAGATAGTGCATTTTTTAATGCAATTTCGAAAGTGCAATTGTGTAGGAAGAGAATTGTGATTCGTACATTGTTTGTTTTCGGAAAAAAATTGTGGAGGAATTGAGCATTTCCAAATTTGAATAGTGTGGAGGATTTGGAAATTATTTGATTTTCAAAACAAACATTAAGATTGAAGGAGTTAATGTGTGTTTGTTTGAATTTGAAAATCATTTCTTATTAATTGTGGAAGAGTTGCAATTAGTGAAGTTGTTTGATTTTCAAATTTCAATTGTTACTATTTTTGTGTATGAATTGTGGATTGCTTTGGAGTTGTGTAGTGACAAGGAAGTGTATACTTTGAAGTATTATGTGTAGGTTTGTGCTTACAAAAAAAATAAAAATTGTGGAGGTTGTTGCACCGTGGTTGTATGTGTATGAATTGTGGTGTAGAAAGGAGTATTGGATTGTTAGTGTTGTGTTTGTGGGTTAAGTGAAGGAATTGCCATTTGTGAATTTGTAGAAGTTGTGTGGAGTTAGGTGTTGCATGTTGAGGCTAAAGTGTGAGAGTGATGAGATCTATGATGAGAGTCAAGCCGGAAGAAGGAATGTGGATCCTCTTGAAGTGCTGCTTGGACCGATCACAAGAAGTCGAGTGAAACGACTCAAGGAAGCACTTAACGGGTTGATAAAGGATGTCCATGAAGCCGGGAAGGATTGGGGCAATCATGAAGTTGGAACGGATTGGAACAACCATGGGAAGACCCTTGCTCTTATACAAGTCACATTAGACACGGGTTGAAGAGGGCGTATACTTTCAAGGCACAGCCGTGTAGGAATATCAAGGTTGCACAAAATCATACACGGCCAGACACACGGCTAAAAGGTACGGCTGTGTAAGGAGACAAGAATTGGCACAGAATCATACACGGCCAAAGTACACGGCCGTGTATCCCCTACAGGCCAGCTTGTTCTGTTTTCGTGTTTTTACGCAACTTATCCAAGCTACGTCATTTTGGACTTTTTTTTCACGAATTGTAACCCTAGCATAAAAGCTCCTAGGATTTAAAACAACTAAGAATTTACATCTTTGAACATTAAACACTTTTGAGAGGCACCTCTCTTGGTTCTTCAAGAACTAAATCGAACTTATCGGATTAATTTCCGTGGCGTTCATCCCGACTTATCAATCGGTCTTTCATCCCGATTGTGGCGTCTTCATTTTATACCAAGGTTCTTGTCTCACTTATAGACAACGGGTCGCGGTTTCCACTTTAGGTGTTTGGGCGTCTTAGGCAACGAATTCCAAACGTATTGGTATTGGGTTTCGTCACGGGTTGGCGTGGTTCGTATCAGTTTGGTATCAGAGCTTAGGTTTGTCAAAACATCAAGTTCGGTTGAGGAAGGTAATATCAAAAACCCTAACTCCAATCGTTCATATCAATTATCGTATTCAATTTCATAGTATTGATTGTCTTTTGATAGTGTAATATCACCTAGCCAATTGTTAAAAAAAAAGAGAGTAAAAATCACGACAAAAAAAAAAAAGAAGAGAAAAGAAAGATAAGAGAAAACGTGATCAAAGGCAAAAACACAGACAAAAAAAAAAAATTCGGATAGAAAAATAGAGGAAAATTTACGAACCCTAGAGTTATTTTGAATTCTACGGAAGGAAATTGGTATAGTTCGGGTTAGTTCCAAGAGAATTGAGAAGAGGAAATTGGTGAGTTGATATCATCGTTGTTTGTGAGAATACACGAGTGACTGTGTGATATCATCATTTGAGCGAAACACGTAAGGGAGTGTATCGTGAGGTTTAATTTTATATATATTTGTGTTAGTACTAATCTTTTTTGCAGGAACAATGTCGAGGCAACATTCTCCGGAAGGTGAGAGGGGAAGGTTTGATGCTAGGTTAGTAATTGAGGAGTTGAGGGGAGAAATGAAGAGGATGTTCCAAGAGGGAATAGAACAAATTCATGAGACGGTAGAGCAAAGACTAAAGCAATCCACAAACGTATTCCCAGGGCATAAGAGAGAGAGCCGTTCTAGGAGAGTACCGAGGGGTGGAGATGAAATGTCAGGTGATGATTTTGATGAGCCGTCTGTCGGGAGTTGTAGAGGATATAGTGGTCTGAATAGAGAAACTAGAGATTGGGAAGATAGAGGAGATAGGAATAGAGAGGATGATCAATTGAGTAGCATAAAGATGAAGATTCCTCCTTTCCAAGGGAAGAATGATCCCAAGGTGTACTTAGAGTGGGAGAAAAAGGTAGAGATGGTGTTTGATTGTCACAACTATAGTGGGAGAAAGAAAGTAAAGCTTGCTTCCATTGAGTTTTCGGATTATGCTATAGTGTGGTGGGATCAACTAATGTTGAATAGGAGAAGGAGTGGTAAGCTACCTATTGAGTCTTGGGAAGAGATGAAAAGAGTGATTAAGAAGCGGTTTGTGCCTGCATATTACTATCACGAATTGCACAACAAGTTGCAAACTCTAAGGCAGGGAAGCCGAAGTGTAGATGAATATTTCAAGGAGATGGAAGTCACTATGATTATGGCAAATGTAGAGGAGGATAGAGAAGCTACAATGGCTAGATTTCTTGCAGGGTTAAATAGAGAAATCCAAAATGTGGTTGAATTGCAGCATTATGTAGAATTGGAGGATATGGTTCACATGGCTATAAAGGTTGAGAACCAGCACAAGAGGAGAGGTAGTAGTAATGCACGGTTTCAACAGGGTAATGGTTCATCCACTTGGAAGATTAATCAATGGAAGAAGGAAGAAAAGCCTTTACCCACCAAACCAATGGGGAGCTGAGGCGAGCGGGTTCTACTCCTGGTAACCAAGGTAACCCTAATTCTTCTACTTCTAGAAATCGTGACATTAGATGTTTTAAATGTCAAGGTAGAGGCCATATTGCTAGTCAATGTCTAAATAGGCGTGTGATGATTTTGCGTGATGATGGGGTGTATGAGACTGAGGGGGATAGTGAAGAAGATGATATGCCTCCATTAGAGGATGCTAGTGATGATGAGGAGCCTGCAATGGGAAGGCTAGTGGTAGTAGTGAAGCGAGCTTTGAATGTGCAGGTGAAGGAAGAAGAGGAGGTGCAAAGAGAGAATATATTTCATACTAGATGTTATCTAGGAGCTCACATTTGTAGTTTGATCATTGATGGAGGGAGTTGCACCAATGTAGTGAGTAATCTTAGTGTTGAGAGGCTAGGTATCAAAACTGTTAGACACCCTAGTCCATATAAATTGCAGTGGTTGAATGATAGTGGTGAGACTAAGGTGAGTAAGCAAGCCTTGATTGGTTTTCGCATTGGTAGATATGAGGATGAGGTGTTATGCGATGTAGTGCCAATGCAAGCATGTCATGTGTTGTTGGGGAGGCCATGGCAATTTGATAGGAAGGTTGTTCATGATGGCTTTTCTAACAAGTATACGCTTGTTCACCAAGGGAAAAGCTTTGATCTTAAACCTTTAACACCTAAGCAAGTGTTTGAGGACCAGTTGCAGCTACAATAGTCTTTTGCAAAACACAAGGTGAGTGAGAGTGAGAGAGCAAAAGACAATGAGAAGAAAAAGCAATATAAAAGTCAAGATCAAAAGAAAAAGGAGAGGAAGGCTGGAAAGAGTGTGAGAGACTAAGTTGAAGGGGAATCAACTTTGGTGGTGAGTGAAAAGGAGAGGGCAGCCTTGCAAAAGGAGAGTTGTGTGGCAAGAGCGAGTGTAGTGAGGAGAGCGTTAGTGATGAAGCAACCGATGTTGTTGCTGGTTTTTAAGGAAACATGTCTTAATACTAACGAGCTATCTAACTCTTTGCTTAGTGTGGTTGTGTCTCTTATGCAGGACTTTGAAGATGTCTTCCCTGAAGAGATTCCAAAGGGATTACCACCTATTCGTGGTATTGAGCACCAGATTGATCTTGTCCCCGAAGCATCGATTCCAAACAAGCCAGCTTACAAGAGCAATCCGGAGGAGACAAAGAACCTCCAAAGGCAGGTCGATGAATTAATGGAGAAGGGGTATGTGAAAGAGGGCATGAGTCCATGTGCAGTGCCTGTGATTTTGGTGCCTAAGAAGGATGGGACATGGAGGATGTGTGTTGATTGCCACGCCATCAACAACATTACAGTAAAATATCGTCATCCCATTCCTCGCTTAGATGACATGTTATATGAGTTACATGGGTCTAGTGTCTTTTCTAAAATTGATCTGAAAAGTGGATATCACCAAATTAGAATGAAAGAGGGTGATGAATGAAAAACTGCATTTAAGACAAAATATGGATTGTATGAGTGGTTAGTAATGCCTTTCGGGTTAACTAATGCACCTAGTACTTTTATGAGACTTATGAACCATGTTTTGAGGACATTTATTGGAAAATTTGTGGTTGTCTATTTTGATGACATTCTTATTTACAGCAAAAGTTTGGAAGATCATATGTCACACTTGAGGGATGTTTTAGAAGTGCTTCGAAAGGAACAATTATATGCTAACCTCAAGAAGTGCACTTTTTGCACAGACAAACTTGTGTTTCTTGGTTTTGTTGTTAGTGCGCAGGGAATACAGGTTGTTGAAGAAAAGGTCCATGCGATCCAAGAATGGCCTAGTCCAACCAATGTAAGTAATGTGCGGAGTTTCCATGGACTAGCGAGCTTTTACAGGAGATTTGTGAAGGATTTCAGCACCATTGCAGCACCACTTACTGAGGTAATTAAGAAGAACGTGGGGTTCAACTGGGGAGAGCAACAAGAGAAGGCCTTTCAGACACTTAAAAATAAGTTGACTCAGGCGCCATTACTTGCTTTACCTAACTTTGCTAAAACGTTTGAAATTGAGTGTGATGCTTCAGGATTAGGTATTGGAGTAGTGCTTATGCAGGAGAGAAGACCGATTACATTCTTTAGTGAGAAGCTAAGTAGGGCAACCTTGAATTAACCTACTTACGATAAGGAGCTATATGCATTGGTTCGAGCCCTGGAGACTTGGCAACATTACCTTTGGCCGAAAGAGTCCGTGATCCACACTGATCATGAATCCTTGAAGTACTTGAAGGGGCAACAGAAGCTGAATAAAAGGCATGCTCGTTGGGTGGAGTTCATCGAAACATTTCCATATGTTATCCACTACAAGCAAGGTAAAGAGAATGTCATTGCTGATGCACTATCTAGAAGGTATACTCTTATCTCTACTCTTAGTTCTAGACTTCTTGGTTTTGAGCACATTAAGGAGTTGTATGCTGCTGATCGAGATTTTTGTGAGGAGTATGTGCAATGTGAGAAGAGTGGGCAAGGAAAATTTTATAAACATGATGGATTCTTGTTTAGGGAGAGTAAATTGTGCATTCCAATTTGTTCTCTAAGAGAATTACTTGTGAAGGAGTCTCATGGAGGAGGTTTAATGGGACACTTTGGAGTAGCTAAAACATTAGGGGTATTGCAGGAACACTTCTACTGGCCTCACATGAAATGAGATGTTGAGAGGATTTGTGAGTGATGTGTCACATGTAAGCAAGCGAAATCTAGAGTCCAACCTCAAGGGCTTTACACCCCACTTCCCATTCCTCATGAGCCTTGGGTAGATATTTCTATGGATTTTGTGTTAGGATTACCCAGGTCTAGACATGTTCGGGATTCTGTTTTTGTAGTTGTTGATAGGTTTTCTAAAATGACACATTTCATTCCTTGTCACAAAACGGCTGATGCTTGTAATATTGCTAATTTATTCTTTAGGGAAGTTGTGCGATTGCATGGTATGCCTAGAATAATTGTATTAGATAGGGATGCTAAGTTCTTAAGCTACTTTTGGAAGACTTTGTGGGCTAAGTTAGGAACTAAGTTATTGTTTTCTACTACTTGTCATCCACAGACTGATGGTCAAACTGAGGTAGTGAATCGAACTTTATCTACTTTGTTGAGGGCTGTAATTAAAAAGAATATTAAAAGTTGGGAGGATTGTTTGCCGCATGATGAATTTGCCTATAACCGTATAGAGCATTCTGCTACTAAATTTTCTCCTTTTGAAATTGTGTATGGTTTTAATCCACTAACTCCTTTGGATTTATCACCTTTGCCTATTTCTGAGTATGTTGATTTAGATGGCAAGAAGAAGGCCGAATTTGTTCAACAGATCCATGAGAAGGCAAAGTTGAACATTGAACGACGAACATAGCAGTATGTGAAACAAGCCAATAAGGGTCGTCGACAAGCTATTTTTGAACCTGGAGATTGGGTTTGGGTTCACATGTGCAAAGAGTGGTTTCCCGTGCAGCGTCGATCTAAACTACTTCCTAGAGGCGATGGACCATTTCAATTTCTTGAGCGCATCAACAATAATGCATACAAGAAATATTTGCCTGGTGAGTACCAAGTAAGTGTCACATTTAATGTTACTGATCTGAGTCCTTTTGATGTAGGTGACGATTTGAGGACAAATCCTTTTCAAGAGGAGGGGAATGATGAGATCCATGATGAGAGTCAAGCCGGAAGAAGGAATGTGGATCCTCTTGAAGTGCTGCCTGGACTGATCACAAGAAGTCGAGTGAAACGACTCAAGGAAGCACTTAAGGGGTTGATAAAGGATGTCCATAAAGCCAGGAAGGATTGGGGCAATCATGAAGTTGGAACGGATTGGAACAACCATGGGAAGACCCTTGCTCTTATATAAGTCACATCAGACACGGGTTGAAGAGGGCGTGTACTTTCAAGGCACGGCCGTGTAGGAATATCAAGATTGCACAGAATCATACACGGCCAGACACACGGTTAAAAGGCACGGTCGTGTAAGGAGACAAGAATTGGCACAGAATCATACACGGCCAAAGTACACAGCCGTGTATCCCCTACCGGCCAGCTTGTTCTGTTTTTGTGTTTTTACACAACTTATCTAAGCTACGTCGTTTTGGACTTGTTTTTCACGAATTGTAACCCTAGTATAAAAGCTCCTAGGGTTTAGAACAACTAAGAGTTTACATCTTTGAACACTAAACACTTTTGAGAGGCACCTCTCTTGGTTCTTCAAGAACTAAATCGAACTTATTGGATTAATTTCCATGGCATTCATCCCGACTTATCAATCGATCTTTCATCCCGATTGTGGTGTCTTCATTTTATACCAAGTTTCTTGTCTCGCTTATAGACAACGGGTCACGGTTTCCACTTTAGGTGTTTGGGCATCTTAGGCAATGAATTCTAAACGTATTGGTATTGGGTTTCATCACGGGTTGGCGTTGTTCGTATCAGAGAGTGTAGTGCATGGATAACAAACCGTAAAAGGGAAGAGTGGTGTTTCAATTGTGAAGTAGAATTGTCTAGTGTGTGCATTTTCGGAAATTGGAGGAAACACAATTATTATTTTTAGATTTCAAATCAAAATTGAAAGTGTACATTAAGAGGTCAATTTGAAATCTCGAATACACATTAAGTCATAGTTAATTGTGTATCTTTTGAATTTGAAAAAAAAAAAAGCCTCTTACTGGTTATAGAATATTGCAATTATTGAACTCATTTTGAATTTGAAATTTGAGTTACCTTTGTTGTTGGAGTTACGGTTTGATATTTGTGTAGAAGTGGGGAAAGTGCATCGCGGCTTGAAGAGGAGTGTATGTGTGTGGTATTGTATTTTTGTAAAGTTAGTGAAGGGTGTGTGTGTATTTTTAGCGTGGTTTTGTGTGTGTTGATTAGAGAATTGTTGCTAGTGGCGTGATTGGTGGTGGAACCGTGAGCAAAGGAGTTTTGTGATGGTGGAGTTGTGCATTTGTGCTTGTATTAAGGTGCTGCAATTTGTGATTTATTATAGTGTGAAACCTTAATAAGAAAGGAAGGTTTTGAGTAGTAGAATTTAAAATTCAAACAAGTCATTAAAGTGTGAAACTAATTGAACTAGTTACTTAAACACTTGTAGTTGAATTTAATTTTATCTACTTGAAAGTAGTTGAGTGTACTTCACTTATAGCTTGGTTGTGTACTTGGACGTGGAAGTATGAGGATAATTATTGTGTTATTGGGTTTGAACACAATCATGTCTAGTGAAATGTTTCATTATACTAATGTATTGCACCAAACATTGACTACATTTGCTACTAAGGATGAAGAATAAAGGGAAAACTTGTTTCATACCTCTTGTAGGGTACAAGGAAATTTATGTGTCTTTATAGTTGATGGTGGTAGTTGTACCAATGTGGTAGCAACATCGTTAGTATCGAAACTAAAACTTGCTACTACTCCACATTCTGAGCCGTATAAATTGCATTGGCTTAATGAACAGGGGAGTTTTCATGTGACCTAAAGAGCTAAGGTACCTTTTAGTGTAGGGGATAAATATTGTGATGAATTCGAATGTGATATTCTACCTATGTGTACACCCCATATATTGCTTAGCAGGCCTTGGTTATATGACAGGAGGGTCTTACATGATGGCTTCAGGAATACTTATGTATTCCAAAAGGAGGGAAAACGAATTATTCTAAATCCGATGTCACCTTCAAAGGTTCAAAGGGTTCAGCAACAAATCAGTAAACCAGCAGTGGGCCATGAGCAGATGAACCAACCCTTAGAGAATAAAATTTGTCAGTCACAGATGTACCAATCTTCAGAAGATCCTAATGAACAGAGTCAGATGAGTAGATCACTAGAGGACGAAATTGTTTAAGGGCAGTTGTGTTTAATAAGGATAAATTAACACTTATATTTTGTATGGGTTTGAGTTGCTTTTGAAGTAAGTTAATTATGTTTTAAAAGACTTTGGTACTTAAAGGAAAGCTATTTCAATTTCAGGAATTAAAAGGACCTATTAAGGAAGAACGATCAACATTTGCAAGAGTCGGAGCGGATTACATGAAGAAAAGTGTCCAAAAGTGCAGCAGGAGAAATTCACGGGCGTGTATCACAGGGGCACGACCGTGTATTGGATTTGATACACTCACAAAGGGTTACACGGCCATGATACACGGCCGTGTATATGAAGCGAGTATGGTGTGATGTTAGCCACGCCTCAACTACACGGCCGTGTATGACAGCCGTGTAGTTGATTCGATGCCGCGTTTTACAAGTTTCTTCCAAGATTTTGGTATCTTGTAGCCAAAAAAAGGGGGAGAACATGAGGGCAAAGGGGAGGAAAAAAGAGACATTTTTGGAAACTCTTTGAGGGACGGGGATTCGACTTCAACAACATTCAATCTCAAAGGGTTCTTCACATGGGTTTTATCATTTACTTGATCTGTATTTCTGAAACCATGTGTAACTAAATTTGTTTATACCTGAACTTTACGAAACTCCAATTGTCATGTAACATTGGATTTGATTGCACAATTCTTAGATAATTGAGGATCTTTGAATTTATTCATGTTATTCTTTGTGTTGTTAATTTGATGTATGGCCAACATTGAATTTGCATTGATTTCTTGTAAGTTGATTAAGAAATCTGATGTGCCTAAAGGGGGGTCAAGCACAATCAACTAAAAAGGATGAATTGTCAATGATCATCCACGCCATAAACAAAGGAAAATACCTCAATATCCAAATGAAATTCCGAAATTGTGATGAATTACAATATATCAAATGACGATTGCTAGAAGGGAAAACGAAATGGTATTCAAATTCAATTCAAAGGTGCTTTCAAATTTCGAAATTAGAACCCTAATTTCACAAGAACAAAAGTACATAAAATAACTAATTCCTCACCAGATATGACGCACTAGTTTGGAGTTAGGATCAACTTGTAATTTGTTGATATTACTCACAACAAATCCAAGTCCACTCGCCACAATTTCACACTTGAAATTGATAAGAGCAATATGCTTGTAAGAGGTACTCTCACGGCATAAGATGTGTGTTTTTCCAAATGTTCAAAAAGCTCCCTAAAAAACCTAATTTGCAAGTATTTATACTTGCACCCTTTAGGGTTAAAATGACAAGAAAATCACAACTATGCCACTATAAGGTGGCCGGTCCTAAAGGCAAAATTACAACCAAATAAAATGTCCCAAAAGCTTACAAAATAAATGGTTCAAACATAAATTACAAATACAGAAAATAATCTTCAGCAAGCTAGCTTCATAATGGAATTCGTCGGCTCAACTCATCGTCGGTTCAGGTCGGTCCATAGATAACCCACAAGCTGAGTCTTAGTGAGTTTGTCCATCGCCTTGTGAAGCCAAATAAGCATACCTGTTGGAATATACAATTCATGAATAAGATAAAAGAGGTTAGATAATAATTTATTCCGAGGTTGATCTGCTTGAAATGGGCCCTCATTGCCAAGATTTGAAATCCTTCAATTTTTGTCCTAATGATAGGTCTTGTCGGATTTTGATTCCCATCAAAATCACTTATCTGAATAGATCACACATGAATGAAGAGGCTCGTATGCAATCAAGGGATAGAAAGCATGAGTTTCCCGTATGAGGTTGAATAGGACAATTTGATCTAATCGAGGACTTTTACGCATTAATGCAATTCTAATTATTTTTTATAAAAGACAAATCATTATTAAGATAATTAGGGTTAGGAGTCAATGATTTCGGGAGAAACATTAGCTTAGTGATAGAATTCCCACGGTTCAGAGATAATCATTATCTGGTAATTGATTTTTATGAGACAAAGTTACATGATAATTGGAGGAGTAGTAAAGGAAGGGTATATTGCTGATTATTGGATTTGATAAATTTAATTCATTTTTTTTAGTATTCTTGTCTTAACGTTTTGTTTAATTTAATTAAGAAAACTCATTCGATATTGTGCGGTTAGATAGTCGGCTTAGGGTCAGTTTTAGTACTCGCAGATCCCTGAGGGAACGATATCCGTGCTTGAACTCTATACTACTTGAATCCGATAGGTGCACTTGCCTGTTTGATTATAAGAAAAGAGTGAGAGCGAAAGGATTTATTTTAATTTGTGTGACTACGATCATCAACAAGTTTTTGGCGTCGTTGCTGGGGATCGGCGATATTAAGAAAGCTTAACGCTTACTAATTTAACCATTTATTCTTTTTCTATTTATCGTATTCATTTTCATTTTTTTTGGTAATTAACTCATTTCAGTGTTCTTTGTAGTGTATGAAAAGGAGTTCATCATCAAAACTTCTTGATTTCGACCCAGAAATAGGTCGGACGTTCAGAAGGAAACTAAGGAGCACTGAAGAGCAACAAGTGGGTGAGGGAGAATTATCATCGAGTGAAGGAGAAAGTTCAGTTGCTAAGGAAGAGCAACCTGTGAACAGCAGTAGAGTTAACATTGAAGCAATGGCAGACCAACGTCGGACTATGGTTGATTATTCCAGGCCAACTTTAGATAGCACTGGTTCATGTATCGTAAGACCTGCAATAGAGGCTAATAACTTCGAAGTTAAAGCCTCTACAATGAATTTGATACATAACCAGTGTCAATTTGACGGCTTACCTGATGAAGATCCCCACGCTCACATTCAAATGTTTCTAGACATCTACGCCACTGTGAAACAAAACGGGGTGACTGATGAGGTATTGAAGTTGCGGTTGTTTCCTTTCACCTTGAGGGGAAAGGCAAGGCAGTGGATAAGTTCACTAAACCGGGAATCCATTACTACATGGGCCCAACTGGCAGAGTCTTTTCTAGACTTTTACTTTCCACCATCCAAGACTGCCAAATTGAGGAACGATATCACATCGTTCACTCAATTGGATAACGAGCCCCTTCATGAAGCCTGGATAAGGTTCAAGGATTTGCTTAGGGGGTGCCCACACCACCAAATGCCTAACTGGTTGCAAGTTTCAACTTTTTACAACGGGCTCGATTATACCGATGCCGCTGCTGGTGGTACACTTAATGTGAAGACTCCTGAAGAGTCTTTGGAGCTGTTTGAAAATATGGCCAAGAACAACCATTAGTGGAGTAACGGCAGGTTGAGGCAAAGGGTAGCAAGGTTTATGAGGTTGATATGATGACCACTATTGCTGCAAAAGTGGATGCCCTTGCTATGAAGATCGACGGGATGGTGTTGTCTCAGCCATCCCAATACTATCCAGTTGATTCAGCTGCCAATTCCACGATCCAAGAGACTAATGAGCAAGTTGACTATGTTGGAAATCCTACACGACCCTAGAACAATCCCTACAGCAACACATATAATCCAGGCTGGCACAATCACCCCAATTTTTCATGGAGTAATCCACAATTTCCTCGGGGTAATGTGCCCGCGCCTAGATTCCAAAGACCTCCACCACCACCTGTTTCAGAAAAGAAGTCCAATTTAGAGGACATGATTGCTAAGTTCATTTAGGTTTCAGAGCAGCGTCAGCAAGCAACAGATGCTACTCTAAGAAATCATGAGGCTTCTATACACAATTTGGAAAATCAGGTGGGTCAGATTGCTTAGATGCTCTCAAAGAGACCTCAAGGGTCTTTGCCTGGAAACACTGAACCTAATCCTAGGGAGCAAGTAAAGGTAGTGACCCTAAGGAGCGGAAAAGAACTGCAATCTGACATCATTGGGGCACCAATGGTTGCACAAAGAAAGGGAGTTGAAGAGCCACATGATGGGGGTAGTGAGAAGGAACATGCTATTGAGGAGGTAAAGGAGAAGGAAGTCAAGGAAAAGGAGTCGGCAAAGGGGAAGACCAAGGCATTAACAGTTCAGCCATACGAGCCTCCAATTCCATATCCGGGCCGGCTGAAAAAGGATCAAGACAAAGAGCACTTCGGTAAGTTTTTGGATTTGTTTAAGCAATTACATATTAACATACCATTTGTAGAAGCTCTTTCACAGATGCTTAGATATGCTAAGTTCCTGAAGGATCTACTATCAAACAAGAGGTGATTGGAAGAAATTTCTACCGTAGTTATAGTGATAGGAATCAGACTTTTCCAGGACCTATCACCAGGGCCCGAGCTAAGGATCTCCAGAATCTAGTTTTTGAGGGTTTTTGCTAGAGAAACCTAACCTTCAGAAGTCTAACTCACTTTCTACATCTTTGCATTATAATTTTGAAGCATTTCAGCAGGTTCATTTGTCAGTCTTACAGGATGCAAAAACACCCTTATTACTGAGTGAATCAGGGTTGTCAACTAAACCTGATTCAAAAGCTTCCTGAAGATCGGCATCATGAAGGACCATTTCTTTATATATTTACTCTTTTATGAACTATTTTGGTTGTATTTTGGTTTTGGGACACTTTTATTTCTTTGTAACTTTCATTTAGGGTTAGCCACCTTAAAAGTGGCAAACTTGTAATTTTGAGCACTTTTTAACCCTAGGAGTAGCAAGTATAAATACTTGCTTAAGAGAGGGTTTGAGAGGCTTATCATTTTTGCAGATTATACACCTCCTTTCACGTGAGAATTAGGGTTCATAACTTGGTTCCAAACTCTTATCAATTTCAATCCCAAGAGTTGAAATTGTGGCGAGTGCAACATCTTGAAATTGTGAGTTATATCAATTTCATTTTGTTGTGATTTATTTTCTTCTCTAGTGTGTCATATCTAGGGTTGAATTGAGATATTTCTTGGTCAGATATACATCTTATTGTTCACGAATCCTTGTACTTATTTGAAGTATTTATCAATTATATTCGGTTCATCATTGAAGATTTCTCTTGGAAGTGTGTTCTTCACTATTTGAAAAGGGATTATTTTGTTACGGTTTTTCTTTGTCAAATTGAGGTTTTATTTGCATGGATTACATGAAATTAGAGTGTTTTTAGAAGGCATTTTCATTGTGGTATTCTAATTATATCATTGGATGTTTGGATTTCATCATTTCATCATTAGGGTTCATTTGAAAAGTGCCTTTTGTGGATCCGATTTTGTCTTGACTTGAGATAGTTTTTCTTAAGTCTTTTGGATGTGTTTTTAAGTGTGTTTAGGCACATCATCTTTTTGGTATTAGAGCTCTTGTTGAGAGAAGAGAATTGGTTGTATTCAATTTCGTGGAAGTGATCATCAATATGGGTTGATCAAGTGAAAACCGCAATTGTGTTGTTGTTGTTGTTTGAGATTGCGAAATTACCTTGGTTTGGGATTTGATTTGCTGATTGTTGGAGTTGTTTTGGGAAGGTTATTATATCACTTTGTGGTCACTAATTTACGTGGAAGAGCAGAAGTATAAAGTGAAGTTTACTTTAGCAATTTTTTGAACTTGCAAAACTTACCAATTCTTGCCGTGAAATAGCTTGTGGCGTGAGGAGTTGTGTTGTTTGTTGTCTTTGAATTCCATTACGTAATTCTGAATTGGTGGAGTACAATTTGCAGATTACATTAAGTTTGATTAGTAAGGAATTATTTGAATTCAAATCATATGCAATTAAGTTGTGGGAGTTAATGATTGCTATTTGAATTTGAATTCATTGTTACCAATTGAGGAAGGCTTGCAATAAGTGAAGTTATTTGAATTTCAAATTGAAAGTTGCTGCCTATAGTGGGATTCGGAATTCATTTTGGGAAAGCTACTTATTAATCTTTTGTCTTCATTATTTGCCATGGAAGTTGAAGTCTACTTGTAATCAATATTCACCTTGTTGTTGCCGTGGAAGTGACACATCTTAATTGTTGTTGTTACTTGTGTGTTGCCGTGGAGTGAACTTGTGGAAATTAAAATTGTTGCATTGTGATCTTAAAAGGAGTGGGGAATATTGTTCACGTGTTGATTGAGTTGAATTCCACAATGTCTAGCGAAATGCTTCAATATGCTAATGTATTGCGACGCTCATTAAGTACACTTGCTAGTAAGGAGGAAGAACAAAGGGAAAATTTGTTCCACACTTCTTGTAGGATATAAGGAAATTTGTGTGTCCTAATAATAGATGGTGGTAGTTGTACTAATGTAGTAGCTGCATCATTGGTATCGAAGCTAAAGCTTTCAACTATTCCACATCCTAAACCTTATGAACTACATTGGCTTAACGATCAAGGGAGTTTGTATGTTACCCAAAGAGCTAGGGTACCCTTCAGTATAGGGGACAAGTATTGTGATGAAATTGAGTGTGATATCTTGCCCATGTGTGCATCTCATATTTTGCTTGGTAGACCTTGGTTATATGACAGGAGGGTCTTACATGATGGCTTTAGAAATACATATATGTTTCAAAAGGAGGGCAAGCGAATTATTCTAAATCCTATGCCACCTTCAGAGGTCCATAATGTCCAGCAACAGATTAATCGAACATCAGAGGCTAAGAAGGTTTTGATTCAAAATAACGTTTCTGAGGGGAAAAAGGAATTGTTGATGGGACAGGGTGAGATGGAGAGATTAATCACAGAGGAGGCTCTAACATACTTGCTTCAGTTAAGATTTGTCTTAAGGCTACGGGAATCGCAGCCTCTACCTCCAGCAGTTTCTCAAGTATTAAATGAGTATACTGACATTTTTCCTGATGATTTGTCGATAGGATTACCACCCTTGAGAGGGATAGAGCATGCCATTGATCTTATGCTCGGTTCAGTGTTACCAAACTGACCCACATATCGCATGAATCCTAAGGAGGCTAAGGAATTGAAACGTCAGGTAGATGAATTGGTGGAACGAGGGTTTGTTAGAGAGAGTCTCAACCCATGCGCTGTTCCCGCCTTTCTTGTTCCCAAGAAGGATGGAACTTGGAGAATGTGCATTGATAGTAGAGCCATCAACAAAATCACCATTAAATACAGGTATCCTATTCCTAGACTTGATGATATGTTGGATGAGCTGTATGGTTCACAGATTTTCTCCAAAGTTGATCTTAACAGCGAATATCACCAAATTCGGATGTGGGAAGGGGATGAATGGAAGACCGCTTTTAAAACACGTCATGGACTTTACGAATGGTTGGTTATGCCCTTTGGTTTGAGTAATGCTCCTAGTACTTTTATGAGATTGATGAACCATGTATTGAAGGAGTTCTTAGGAAAATTTGTTGTGGTTTATTTTGATGATATTCTGATCTACAACAAAGACCTAGAACAACATGTGGAGCATCTTCGGGCAGTATTCTCAGTATTGAAGGCACAACAGTTATTTGCGAATTTTCAGAAGTGTTCCTTTTGTCAAACTGAGGTAACATTTTTGGGTTTTGTTGTGTCAGGTGCAGGAGTTAAGATGGATGAGGAGAAAGTGAGGGCAGTTAAGGAATGGCCAACACCCACTTCAGTTACTGAGGTAAAAAGTTTTCATTGGCTTGCATCTTTTTATAGACGCTTTGTCCAAAATTTCAGTAGCATTGTCAGCCCTCTCATAGAACTGACTAAGAAGAGTGTTCCTTTCATCTGGAGTGAAAAGGCCTAGAGGAGTTTCGAAGAGATTAAAGAAAAACTCACTTGTGCTCCATTACTGATCTTACCTGATTTTGACAAAATTTTTGAATTGGAATGTGATGCTTCAGGGATTGGAATTGGTGCTATATTAATGCAAGAGAAGAGGCCTATAGCATATTTTAGTGAAAAGTTGAGTGGAGCAACTTTGAACTATTTATATATGATAAGGAATTTTATTCCTTAGTTAGGGCTCTCATGACGTGGCAGCATTATCTCCTCCCAAAGAGTTTATTATTTATATAGATCATGAATCTTTGAAACATTTCAGGGGTCAACATAATTTGTCTAAGCGCCAGGCTAAGTGGGTGGAATTTCTGGAGGGTTTTGCTTATGTGATTAAGTACAAAAAGGGCAATCAGAATATTGTTGCTGATGTTTTATCACGATGGTATGTACTAATCACTTCTCTTTAGTCAAAATTACTGGGTTTCGAACTGTTGAAGGAACAATATGTATGTGATGAGGAATTCAAAATTGTCATGGAGAGGTGTCTTGGAGGCGGGATGTATGATGGTTATTGTGTGATAGATGGCTTTCTTTATAAATCAGGAAAACTTTGTATTCCATCTGGATCTGTGAGCAAATTGTTGGTGAGGGAAGCACATGCAGGAGGTTTGTCAGGGCATTTTGGTGAGAAGAGAACTCTAGTCATATTGAGGGAGAATTTCTACTGGAAAGGCATGATAAGGGATGTCCATAGGGTACTAGAAAGGTGTGGTGTTTGCAAGAGAGCTAAGGGGAGGAAAGGCGCGCAGGGTGAATATATGCCTTTACCTATACCATCTAGACCTTAGACTAATATCAACATGGATTTTGTGTTGGGATTACCCATAACACAAAGAGGGAAAGACTCTATTATGGTGGTTGTTGATCGATTCAGCAAAATGTCACGTTTTGTACCATGCCACTAAACAGACGATGCTCTTTTTATTGCTAACCTTTTTTTGTAGGAAATTGTCAAATTACATGGAGTTCCACACAGCATAGTGTCAAACAGAGATACTATGTTCCTTAGTTTCTTTTGGAAAACACTATGGAGAATACTGGGTACTAAACTGATGTACAGTACCTCTTGCCATCCCCAGACTGATGGACAAACAGAGGTTGTCAACCGCACGCTTGGGAATCTTCTCAGAGCAACAGTTGGCCAGAACCTTACTGATTGGGACTTGTGTCTTCCTATTGTTGAGTTCGCTTACAATAGGTCTACTCATAGTTCAACCAGTAAGTCTCCCTTTGAAGTTGTTTATGGCTATAACCCTTCTATTCTATTGGATTTTATAGCTGGACTAGTGACAAAGGAAGAAAGTCTTAGTGGAGTTGACCGAGCACAACAGATTCAACACATACATGATCGGACCACTGAACACCTTCAGAAGACCCAGGAACAACAGAGGATCCAGGGAAACAGGCACAGGAAAAATCATCTCTATAATCTAGGTGATTTAGTCTGGATTAATCTTAGCAGGGACAGGTTTCCACACAAAAAGTCACAGAAGCTATCTCCTATATCAGACGGACCATTTAGGGTCTTAAAGCGCATCAACAACAATGCTTATCGCATCGAGTTGCCAGGAGATTATGGAGTATCAGCCACTTTTAATGTTTCAGATCTTTCACCTTATTTAGCAGATGACTTGCACGAAGATCCATCAGATTTGAGGGCAAATCTTCCAGAAGCCCGAGGAGATGATAGGAATCAGACTTTTCCAGGACCTATCACCAAGGCCCGAGCTAAGGGTCTCCAGAATCTAGTTATGAGGGTTTTGCTAGAGAAACCTAACCTTCAGAAGTCTAACTCACTTTCTACATCTTTGCACTATAATTTTGATGCATTTCAGCAGGTTCATTTGTCAGTCTTACAGGATGCAAAAGCACCCTTATTACTGAGTGAATCAGGGTTGTCAACTGAACCTGATTCAAAAGCTTCTGAAGATAGACATCATGAAGGACCATTTCTTTATATATTTACTCTTTTATGAACTATTTTGGTTACATTTTGGTTTTGGGACACTTTTATTTCCTTGTAACTTTCATTTAGGGTTAGCCACCTTAAAAGTGGCAAACTTGTAATTTTGAGCACTTTTAACCCTAGGAGTAGCAAGTATAAATACTTGCTTAAGAGAGGGTTTGAGAGGCTTATCATTTTTGCAGATTATACACCTCCTTTCACGTGAGAATTAGGGTTCATACCTTGGTTCCAAACTCTTATCAATTTCAATCCCAAGAGTTGAAATTGTGGCGAGTGCAACATCTTGAAATTGTGAGTTATATCAATTTCATTTTGTTGTGATTTCTTTTCTTCTCTAGTGTGTCATATCTAGGGTTGAATTGAGATATTTCTTGGTCAGATATACATCTTATTGTTCACGAATCCTTGTACTTATTTGAAGTATTTATCAATTATATTCGGTTCATCATTGAAGATTTCTCTTGGAAGTGTGTTCTTCACTAGTTGAAAAGGGATTATTTTGTTACGGTTTTTCTTTGTCAAATTGAGGTTTTATTTGCGTGGATTACATGAAATTAGAGTTTTGTTAGAAGGCATTTTCATTGTGGTATTCTAATTATATCATTGGATGTTTGGATTTCATCATTAGGGTTCATTTGAAAAGTGCCCTTTATGGATCCGATTTTGTCTTACTTGAGATAGTTTTTCTTAAGTCTTTTGGATGTGTTTTTAAGTGTGTTTAGGCACATCATCTTTTTGGTATTAGAGCTCTTGTTGAGAGAAGGGAATTGGTTGTATTCAATTTCGTGGAAGTGATCATCAATATGGGTTGATCAAGTGAAAACCGCAATTGTGTTGTTGTTGTTGTTTGAGATTGCGAAATTACCTTGGATTGGGATTTGATTTGCTGATTGTTGGAGTTGTTTTGGGAAGGTTATTATATCACTTTGTGGTCACTAATTTACATGGAAGAGTAGAAGTACAAAGTGAGGTTTACTTTAGCAATTTTTTGAACTTGCAAAACTTACCAATTCTTGCCGTGAAATAGCTTGTGGCGTGAGGAGTTGTGTTGTTTGTTGTCTTTGAATTCCATTACGTAATTCTGAATTGGTGGAGTACAATTTGCAGATTACATTAAGTTTGATTAGTAAGGAATTATTTGAATTCAAATCATATGCAATTAGGTTGTGGGAGTTAATGATTGCTATTTGAATTTGAATTCATTGTTACCAATTGAGGAAGGCTTGCAATAAGTGAAGTTATTTGAATTTCAAATTGAAAGTTGCTGCCTATAGTGGGATTCGAAATTCATTTTGTGATGTAAGAACTGTTATGTGGAGATCCGTTGGAACTTAGTTTAACTATGAATGATGATGAAGTGAGTGAGAATGTGGAGATACAAACTGTGAAAGCTCAGCTGCAAGCCAGTGAGGAAGTAGTTTGCCGTAAAGGATTTGAAAAAATAGGGCCCAATGAAGTAGGGAAGTTAAAACCGTCTGTTGAACAGCTGCCTAAACTTGAGTTGAAGCAACTTCCTGAGTACCTAAAGTATGCTTTTCTGGAAGCTAACTCTAAACTCCCCATCATCATTTCTACTAGTTTGACGAGGGAGCAAAGGGATGATTTACTAGCGGTCTTGAGGGAGCACAAGCAAGCTCTTGCTTGGAAGATATTGGATATTTAAGGTATTAGCCCCTCATTTTGTACCCATAAAATCTTGCTGGAAGATGATTTTAAACCGGTGGTATAACCTTAGAGAAGGTTGAACCCCAACATGAAGGAGGTTGTAAAAAGGAGGTGATTAAGCTTTTAGATGCGGGGTTGATCTATCCCATTTCCGACAGTCCCTAGGTCAGTCCTATGCAAGTTGTACCAAAGAAAGGGGGAATGACTGTGGTCCCTAATGAGAAAAACGAACTCATACCTATAAGGACAGTAACTGGTTGGCAAGTGTGCATAGATTATAGAAGGCTGAATGATGCAACTCGCAAGGATCACTTCCTTCTCCCTTTTGTGGATCAGATGCTAGAGCGATTGGCAGGACATCTATATTATTGTTTTTTAGATGGAATTTCGGGATATTTCCAAATCCCAATCGCTCTAGAGGATCAGGAAAAGACCACTTTCACATGTCCATATGGTACTTTCGCTTATAAGCACATGCCCTTCGGATTATGCAATGCACCGGCTACGTTTCAACGGTGTATGATGGCCATTTTTGAGGGCTTAGTGGAAGGGATCATGGAGGTCTTTATGGACGATTTCTCTGTCTTTGGTGATTCTTTTGATGCTTGTCTAAGCAATTTGAAGAGGGTTTTGACTTGATGTGAGGAGACGAATCTTGTGTTGAACTAGAAGAAATGCCATTTCATGGTAAAGGAGGGCATAGTTCTGGGGCACAAAATTTCTCATAGAGGAATCGAAGTGGATAACACAAAGGTGGACACAATTGCAAAACTTCCACCACCTTCTTCGGTAAGAGCCATTCGGAGCTTTCTCGAGCATGCCGGATTTTACAGGAGGTTCATTAAGGATTTCTCTAAAATAGCCCGTCCATTGACACGGCTATTAATGAAAGACGTGCCCTATCATTTTACCAATGAATGTCTTGAGGCGTTCAACACGCTTAAGGAAAGGTTGACCCAAGAACCTATCATGGTGGCTCCTGATTGGGGTCTTCCTTTCGAGTTGATGTGTGACGCAAGTGATTTTGCTGTGGGAGCAGTCTTAGGACAAAGGAGGAACAAGCACTTCTAACTAGTCTACTATGCTAGTAAGACCCTCACAGGTGCTCAGGAGAACTACACCACGACCGAGAAGGAACTTCTAGCTGTGATTTTTGCGTTTGATAAGTTTCGGTCATATTTGGTTTTGTCCAAGGTAATTGTTTACACTGACCATTCAGCTCTCAGGTACCTTTTGTCCAAGACAAATGCGAAACCGCACCTCATCCGATGGATATTGCTTCTACAAGAGTTCGATTTGGAGATTAGGGACAAGAGGGGAGCTGAAAACTTAGCTACTGATCATCTCTCTCGCTTAGAGGACCCATACCTGGAGGAATTGAAAGAAGAAGAGATTGATGATGCTTTTCCGGAGGAAGGATTGTACCAGATTAACAAGGTAAGTATTAATTTTGAGCCTTGTTTGCAGAATACTCCCGAGTGACAAAACTTATCAGCAAAAGAAGCGATTCTTTGTCGAAGTGAAGCACTATTTATGGGAGGAACCCTTCTTGTTTCGTTTGTGTGCCGATCAGGTAATCAGGAGATGTGTATCTGAGCAAGAGGGGCAAGAAATTCTGAGACACTATCACACCGAACCAACAGGGGGTCACTACAGTGTGAATTGAACAGCTCACAAAGTGTTGGAATCGGGATTCTATTGGCCAACCTTATTCAAGGATTCCTTCAACTTTGTAAAAACATGTGACAGGTGTTAGCGAGTTGGAAGTATGTCAAAGCGCGATGAGATGCCCCAAAATTTCATCCTGGAGTGTGAGGTGTTCGATGTGTGGGGGATTGATTTCATGGGATCATTCCCCAATTCCTTCAGGAATAAGTACATATTAGCGGCTGTGGATTATGTGTCTAAATGGGTATAGGCCCAAGCGTTGCCCATCAATGATTCAAGAGTGGTTGTGAAGTTCCTGAAGAAACTTTTTCTAGATTTGGAGCACCTAGAGCATTGATTAGTGATAGGGGGCACATTTCTGTAATGTGCAATTGGAAAAAGTGCTAAAGCGATACGGAGTTAACCATAGGTTAGCAACCCCCTATCACCCGCAGACAAGTGGTCAAGTGGAAGTTTCTAACAGTGAGCTGAAAAGGATACTAGAAAAAATGGTAGAACATCATAGGAAGAATTGGTCTGAAAAGCTGGACGATGCTCTATAGGCCTACAGGACAGCTTTCAAATCTCCTCTAGGTACAACTCCATATAGATTGGTGTTCGAGAAAGCTTGCCACTTTCTAGTGGAACTAGAACATAGAGCCTTTTGGGCCTTGCGCACTCTCAATATAGATCTAGAGGCCATTGGTAAGAGGAGGAAGTTTCAGCTGAATGAACTCGATGAATGGCGTGCAATGGCATATGACAACATGCGGGTTTATAAAGAGAAGATAAAGAGATATCATGATATGAGGATTCACCATCCTAAACAATTCAGAGAAGGGGATCATGTTCTCTTATTCAATTCACGGCTGAAACTCTTCCTGGGTAAGTTGAGATCAAAATGGTCCGGACCATTCAAAATTTGCCAAGTTTTTCCCCATGGTGCAGTGGAATTAGAACACTTGGATGGACATACATTTAAGGTCAATGGACAGCGTTTGAAGCTTTATTTTGGGACTCAAGGCGAAAAAGTGGGTCAAGAAGAGTTTAGACTCCACCCTCTAGTGGCTTAATCAAGGCAGGTTTCTTTCCGTCGAGCAAACAACGTTAAACAACAGTGCTTGGTGGGAGGCAACTCATGTAATTCTTAGGTAAGTTCTTTTTGTTCTTTTCTTTTATAACCATCTTTTCTATCTTTTTGTTATTAATTGACTTGCGAGGGCGATACTTATGTTGTAGATCTGGAGGATGACGTAAGAATGATGTTCCAACATGTTTGGAAGGACTTAGACACTCAATAGAGGTGAGTAATGTGCTTTCATGACGATACACGACCACACATTCTTGCTTTACATGGTCGTGTAATACGACCGTGTATCCGATTGTGTAAAACACACCACACGGCCGAAAGGGTTTAAAACTCTTTTCTTTTCATCCTTCTTCATTTTCTTTCACTCCCTCACTTCACTCACGACATTTCCATTAAAATCCTCTCAACAAAAACATTATTCACACTCATTTCTCTTGTGATTTTCACACCCATTCCACCGGATCTAAGAGCTAAGGTATGGATTTCTACTCTCCTTTCTCCACTCTCTCTATTTCCTTGCAATGGTGAATCAGAGAACACTTCTTGTGCGTTCCAATCAAGGGTTTTTTGTGTGATTTGTTGATCTTTCATGTTTTGTCTTCCTTATTTCGAGTTATTTCATGTTACTATGTGGATTCCATGATAATTTTCTACTTTTGGACACAAACCTAGGGTTTCTACTTCTTGAGTGATTTGTGTTGATTCTTAGATGTTATTGACATGAAATTTGGGTAAGAAATGGATTTCTATGCTGAGATGGTTGCATGTTTGATTTTACACGGCCGTGGTGAAAGGTGTGTATGTTTGAATTATGGAGGGAGTGTGGTAGTCGAATACATAGGCGTATACCGTAGGGCGTGTAGTTTCTTTTGTGTCTCATTTGTGATTGTCTCCTTAGATTGTGACCCGGTCTTTCATCTTATCTGCCATACACTGTTATTTAAGAGTATTTTGTGTGAAAATTGATGGCTATTATCTTGCTCATCACCTCGAAGAGGTATAATCTAGTTTTGTTCCTTTGTTCTTGTATTTTCCAGATGCCTCGGATCAAGACCGTTGCTCAGAAGAGGCGCCGTGATGATGAAGCCAGTAGTAGCAGGGGAGCGACCTGCTATCCTGTCAATATGAGGGCTGAGCATCGGCCAATCTATGATAATTACAAGACCACAAAGATCATCAGACCAAACATGGTTCTAGATTGGGATGTTTTGGCGCAGTTTGATATCCCTCAACGGGTTGAGGAACTTTTGCACGACCCCACCTGGGTGAGACTGTTTTCTATTGAGGAAAAGATCTATTTGGACATAACACTCACCTTCCTCGCTACCTTCACCATTAAAGAGGGCATAAGTGCTGGAGTAGACAATGAAGTTGAATTCCTTACGATGGGTCAATATCGGAGGTATTCAATGATTGACTTTATTAAGGCAATGGATATTTAAGAACCTGCATTCCTCCGCACTCTAGCTTTTTGCCAATTGCCCCTAGGATTTCCCCCTAGGTATCGAGCAGGAGCTTTCTGGCCACGCCTGGCAGGGGTCACTATACTTCATCTTCTACAAAAGGCTCCAACTTTTCGAGCCTCTCCTATCGAGTGCTTCATTATATTTTTGCTCACTCCACTACGGGCCGCACAGATTCTGAAGGTGTAGTCAATGCTAGGGATGTACTTTAGTTATGGAGTATGAAAACGAGAACTCGTATCAATGTTGGGGTGTTTGCTGCATTTTGTCTACATAGACAAGCAGAAGCAGGGAATAAGGGAGTCTTTGTGGGTTCCTGGATCACCTGAATCTTGAAAAATCTAGAGCTGTTCCCTATACGAGAACCCGAAGATTGCATTGGAACGACTATTAGGCTATCAACTGCACCCATTATTAGGTGGGAGTATGTACCTCCACAAAATGAAGCAAACTCTGGTGATGACCTGGATGAAATTGAGGTGATGAGATCCATGATGAGAGTCAAGCTGGAAGAAGGAATGTGGATCCTCTTGAAGTGCTGCTTGGACCAATCACAAGAAGTCGAGCGAAACGACTCAAGGAAGCACTTAACGGGTTGATAAAGGATGTCCATGAAGCCGGAAAGGATTGGGGTAATCATGAAGTTGGAACGACTTGGAACAACCATGGGAAGACCCTTGCTTTTATACAAGTTACACCGGACACGGGTTGAAGACGGCGTGTATGTTCAAGGCACGGCCGTGTAGGAATTCCAAGATTGCACAGAATCATACACGGCTAGATACACGGCTAAAAGCCACGGCCGTATATGGAGTCAAGAAAATCCACAGAAAGATACACGTCTAGAAGTACACGGCCATGTATCTCTTCAAGGCCGGCTCAAGGCCGCCGACCTTCAATCCAATGCCGCCGGCCTTTATTGTTCTGTCTTGTGTTTTTTACGCAACTTATCTAAGCTACGTTGTTTTGGGCTTGTATTTTCACGAATTGTAACCCTAGTATAAAAGCTCCTAGGGTTTAGAATAGAGATAACATAGAATTTATATCATTGAACATTAAACACTTTTGAGAGGCACCTCTCTTGGTTCTTCAAGAACTAAATCGAACTTATCGGATTGATTTCCGTGGCGTTCATTTCGACTTATCAATCGGTCTTTCATCCCGATTGTGGCGTCTTCGTTTTTATACCAAGGTTCTTGTCTTGCTTATAGACAATGGGTCGCGGTTTCCACTTTAGGTGTTTGGGCGTCTTAGGCAACGAATTTCCGAACGTATTGGTATTGGGTTTCGTCATGGGTTGGCGTGGTTCGTATCACTTTGGTATCAGAGCTTAGGTTTGTCGAAAACATCAAGTTCGGTTGAGGAAGGTAATATCAAAAACCCTAACTCCAATCGTTCATATCAATTATCGTATTCAATTTCGTAGTATTGATTGTCTTTTGATAGTGTAATATCACCTAGCCAATTGTTAAAAAAAAAAAAGAGTAAAAATCACGACAAAAAAAAAGAAGAGAAAAGAAAGATAAGAGAAAACGTGATCAAAGGCAAAAACAGAGACAAAAAAAAAATTCGGATAGAAAAATAGAGGAAAATTTACGAACCCTAGAGTTATTTTGAATTCTACGGAAGGAAATTGGTATAGTTCGGGTTAGTTCTAAGAGAATTGAGAAGAGGAAATTGGTGAGTTGATATCATCGTTGTTTGTGAGAATACACGAGTGACTGTGTGATATCATCATTTGAGCGAAACACGTAAGGGAGTGTATCGTGAGGTTTAATTTTATATATATTTGTGTTAGTACTAATCTTTTTTGCAGGAACAATGTCGAGGCAACATTCTCCGGAAGGTGAGAGGGGAAGGTTTGATGCTAGGTTAGTAATTGAGGCGTTGAGGGGAGAAATGAAGAGGATGTTCCAAGAGGGAATAGAACAAATTCATGAGACGGTAGAGCAAAGACTAGAGCAATCCACAAACGTATTCCAAGGGCATAAGAGAGAGAGTCGTTCTAGGAGAGTACCGAGGGGTGGAGATGAAATGTCAGGTGATGATTTTGATGAGCCGTCTGTCGGGAGTTATAGAGGATATAGTGGTCTGAATAGAGAAACTAGAGATTGGGAAGATAGAGGAGATAGGAATAGAGAGGATGATCAATTGAGTAGCATAAAGATGAAGATTCCTCCTTTCCAAGGGAAGAATGATCCCGAGGCGTACTTAGAATGGGAGAAAAAGGTGGAGATTGTATTTGATTGTCACAACTATAGTGGGAGAAAGACAGTAAAACTTGCTACCATTGAGTTTTCGGATTATGCTATAGTGTGGTGGGATCAACTAATGTTGAATAGGAGAAGGAGTGGCGAGCCACCTATTGAGTATTGGGAATAGATGAAAAGAGTGATGAGAAAGCGGTTTGTGCCTGCGTATTACTATCGTGAATTGCACAACAAGTTGCAAACTCTTAGGCAGGGAAGCCGAAGTGTAGATGAGTATTTCAAGGAGATGGAAGTCACTATGATTAGGGCGAATGTAGAGGAGGATAGAGAGGCTACAATGGCTAGATTTCTTGCTGGGTTGAATAGAGAAATCCAAAATGTGGTTGAATTGCAGCATTATGTAGAATTGGAGGATATGGTTCACATGGCTATAAAGGTTGAGAACTAGCACAAGAGGAGAGGTAGTAGTAATGCACAGTTGCAACAGGGTAATGGTTCATCCACTTAGAAGACTAATCAGTGGAAGAAGGAAGAAAAGCCTTTACCCACCAAACTAAAAGGGAAGCTGAGGCAAGCGGGTTCTACTCCTGGTAATCAAGGTAACTCTGATTCTTTTACTTCTAGAAATCGTGACATTAGATGTTTTAAATGTCAAGGTAGAGGCTATATTGCTAGTCAATGTCCAAATAGGCGTGTGATGATTTTGCGTGATGATGGAGAGTATGAGACTGAGGGTGATAGTGAAGAAGATGATATGTCTACATTAGAGGATGCTAGTGATGATGAGGAGCCTGCAATGGGAAGGCTAGTGGTAGTGGTGAAGAGAGCTTTGAATGTGCAGGTGAAGGAAGAAGAGGAGGTGCAAAGGGAGAATATA
The DNA here is from genome assembly GCA_037954665.1 of Laguncularia racemosa. Lineage (NCBI taxonomy): Eukaryota > Viridiplantae > Streptophyta > Magnoliopsida > Myrtales > Combretaceae > Laguncularia > Laguncularia racemosa. The sequence continues at coordinate 315,000 of JBBMOL010000198.1, forward strand.
TTTCATACTAGAAGTTATCTAGGAGATCACATTTGTAGTTTGATTATTGATGGGGGAAGTTGCACCAATGTAGTGAGTAATTTTATTGTTGAGAGGCTGGGGCTCAAAACTATTAGACACCCTAGTCCGTATCAATTGCAGTGGTTGAATGATAGTGGTGAGACTAAGGTGAGTAAGCAAGCCTTGATTGGGTTTCGCATTGGTAGGTATGAGGATGAGGTGTTATGTGATATAGTGCCAATGCAAGCATGTCATGTGTTGTTGGGGAGGCCATGGCAATTTGATAGGAAGGTTGTGCATGATGGCTTTTCTAACAAGTATACGCTTGTTCACCAAGGGAAGAGCTTTAATCTTAAACCGTTAACACCTAAGCAGGGCATGAGGACCAGTTGCAGCTATAACAGTCGTTTGCCAAACACAAGGTGAGTGAAAAGCAGAGTGAGAGTGAGAGAGCAAAAGACAATGAGAAGAAAAAGGAATATAAAAGTCAAGATCAAAAGGAAAAGGAGAGGAAGGCTGGAAAGAGTGTAAGAGGCCAAGTTGGAGGGGGATCAACTTTGGTGGTAAGTGAAAAGGAGAGGGCAGCCTTGCAAAAGGAGAGTTGTGTGGCAAGAGCGAGTGTAGTAAGGAGAGCGATAGTGATGAGGCAACCTATGTTGTTGCTGGTTTTTAAAGAAACATGTTTGACTACTAACGAATTATCTAACTCTTTGCTTAGTTTGGTTGTGTCTCTTGTGCAGGACTTTGAAGATGTCTTTCCTGAGGAGATTCCAAAGGGATTACCACCTGTTCGTGGTATTGAGCACCAGATTGACCTTATACCTGGAGCATCGATTCCAAACAAGCCAGCTTATAGGAGCAATCCAGAGGAGACAAAGGAACTCCAAAGGCAGGTCGATGAATTAATGGAGAAGGGGTACGTGAGAGAAAGCATGAGTCCATGTGCAGTGCCTGTGATTTTGGTGCCTAAGAAGGATGGGACATGGAGAATGTATGTTGACTGCCGTGCCATCAATAACATTATGGTAAAGAATCGTCATCCCATTCCTCGCTTAGATGACATGTTAGATGAGTTACATGGGTCTAGTGTCTTTTCTAAAATTGATCTGAAAAGTGGATATCACCAAATTAGAATGAAAGAAGGTGATGAATGGAAAACTGCATTCAAGACAAAATATGGATTGTATGAGTGGTTAGTAATGCTTTTCGGTTTAACTAATGCACCTAGTACTTTTATGAGACTTATGAACCATGTTTTGAGGACATTTATTGGAAAATTTGTGGTTGTCTATTCTGATGATATTCTTATTTACAGCAAAAGTTTAGAAGATCATATGTCACACTTGAGGGATGTTTTAGAAGTTCTTCGAAAGGAACAATTATATGCTAACCTCAAGAAGTGCACTTTTTGCACAGACAAACTTGTGTTTCTTGGTTTTGTTGTTAGTGCGCTGGGAATACAGGTTGATGAAGAAAAGGTTCGTGCGATCCAGGAATGGCCTAGTCCAACCAATGTAAGTAATGTGCGGAGTTTCCATGGACTAGCGAGCTTTTACAGGAGATTTGTGAAGGATTTCAGCACCATTGCAGCACCACTTACTGAGGTAATTAAGAAGAACGTGGGGTTCAGCTGGGGAGAGCAACAAGAGAAGGCCTTTTAGACGCTTAAAAATAAGTTGACTCAGGCGCCGTTACTTGCTTTACCTAACATTGCTAAAACGTTTGAAATTGAGTGTGATGCTTCAGGATTAGGTATTGGAGCAGTGCTTTTGCAGGAGAGAAGACCGATTGCATTCTTTAGCGAGAAGCTAACTGGGGCAACCTTAAATTACCCTACTTACGACAAGGAGCTATATGCATTGGTTCGAGCCCTGGAGACGTGGCAACACTACCTTTGGCCAAAAGAGTTCGTGATCCACACTGATCATGAATCCTTGAAGTATTTGAAGGGGCAACACAAGCTGAACAAAAGGCATGCTCGTTGGGTGGAGTTCATCAAAACATTTCCATATGTCATCCACTACAAGCAAGGTAAAGAGAATGTAGTTGCTGATGCACTTTCTAGAAGGTATACTCTTATCTCTATTCTTAGTTCTAGACTTCTTGGTTTTGAGCACACTAAGGAGTTATATGCTGCTGATTGAGATTTTTGTGAGGAGTATGTGCAATGTGAGAAGTGTGGGCACAGAAAATTTTATAAACATGACGGATTCTTGTTTAGGGAGAGTAAACTGTGCATTCCAATTTGTTCTCTAAGAGAATTACTTGTGAGGGAGTCTCATGGAGGAGGTTTAATGGGACACTTTGGAGTAGCTAAAACATTAGGAGTATTGCAGGAACACTTCTATTGGCCTCACATGAAACGAGATGTTCAGAGGATTTGTGAGCGATGTGTGACATGTAAGCAAGCGAAATCTAGAGTCCAACCTCAAGGGCTTTACACCCTACTTCCCATTCCTCATGAGCCTTGGGTAGATATTTCTATGGATTTTGTGTTAGGATTACCCAGGTCTAAACATGGTCGGGATTCTGTTTTTGTAGTTGTTGATAGGTTTTCTAAAATGGCACATTTCATTCCTTGTAACAAAATGGATGATGCTTGTAATATTGCTAATTTATTCTTTAGGGAAGTTATGCGATTGCATGGTATGCCTAGAACAATTGTATCAGATAGGGATGCTAAGTTCTTAAGCTACTTTTGGAAGACTTTGTGTGCTAAGTTAGGAACTAAGTTATTGTTTTCTACTACTTTTCATCCACAGACTGACGGTCAAACTGAGGTAGTGAATCAAACTTTATCTACTTTGTTGAGGGCTGTAATTAAAAAGAATATTAAAAGTTGGGAGGATTGTTTGCCGCATGTTGAATTTGCCTATAACTGTACAGAGCATTCCGCTACTAAATTTTCTCCTTTTAAAATTGTGTATGGTTTTAATCCACTAACTCCTTTGGATTTATCACCTTTGCCTATTTCTGAGTATGTTAATTTAGATGGCAAGAAGAAGGCCGAATTTGTTCAACAGATCCATGAGAAGGCAAGGCTGAACATTGAACGACGAACAGAGCAGTATGTGAAACAAGCCAACAAAGGTCGTCGACAAGTTGTTTTTGAACCTGGAGATTGGGTTTGGGTTCACATGTGCAAAGAGCGGTTTCCAGTATAGCGTTGATCTAAACTACTTCCTAGAGGCGATGGACCATTTCAAGTTCTTGAGCGTATTAACGACAATGCGTACAAGATAGATTTGCCTGGTGAGTATGAAGTAAGTGCTACATTTAATGTTACTAATCTGAGTCCTTTTGATGTAGGTGACGATTTGAGGACAAATCCTTTTCAAGAGGAGGGGAATGATGAGATCCATGATGAGAGTCAAGCTAGAAGAAGGAATGTGGATCCTCTTGAAGTGCCGCCTGGACCAATCACAAGAAGTCGAGCGAAACGACTCAAGGAAGCACTTAATGATTTGATAAAGGATGTCTATGAAGCCGGAAAGGATTGGGGCAATCATGAAGTTGGAACGGATTGGAACAACCATGGGAAGACCCTTGCTTTTATACAAGTTACACCGAACACAGGTTGAAGAGGGCGTGTATGTTCAAGGCACGGCCGTGTAGGAATTCTAAGATTGCACAGAATCATACACGGCTAGATACACGGCTAAAAGGCACGGCTGTGTATGGAGTCAAGAAAATCCACAGAAAGATACATGTCTAGAAGTACACGGCCGTGTATCTCTTCAAGGCCGGCTCAAGGCCGTCGGCCTTCATGGCTACACCGCCGGCCTTTATTGTTCTGTCTTATGTTTTTTACGCAACTTATCTAAGCTACGTCGTTTTGGGCTTGTATTTTCACGAATTGTAACCCTAGTATAAAAGCTCCTAGGGTTTAGAATAGAGATAACATAGAATTTACATCATTGAACATTAAACACTTTTGAGAGGCACCTCTCTTGGTTCTTCAAGAAGTAAATCGAACTTATCAGATTGATTTCTGTGGCGTTCATTCCGACTTATCAATCAGTCTTTCATCCGATTGTGGCGTCTTCGTTTTTATACCAAGGTTCTTTTCTCGCTTATAGACAACGGGTCATGGTTTCCACTTTAGGTGTTTGGGCGTCTTAGGCAACGAATTTCCGAACGTATTGGTATTGGGTTTCGTCACGGGTTGGCGTGGTTCGTATCATGAGGGATATGTCCCTGAACAGGAAGCTGAAGCTGGAGGAGGTAGGGAAGAACAAGCTACCCTAAGAGAAAGGGCTTAAGAAGATGAAGTTTAGAACACCCTAGGGGAATTGAAGGCCCAAGTTTAGGGACTGAAGAAGCAGCAGGACAGAATTCTAAAAAAACAGAACAGGTTAAAAAGGTTCATTCAGAAGTGCTTCACTAAGTTAGGTGACAAGCTGAGGGTGGACTTTGCATCTTGTAGCTACTCTAGTGATGAAGATGTCCGAACCGATGCACATACACAGGTTCCAGGCTTTTCCTCAAGACCTATTGGGGGAAGTCATGAAGAAGATTCGAACGAGGAGGAGGAAGATTAGGAAATGACTGCCCAATATTTCTTTTTGAGACATTCATAATTCTTTTATGGGATGTGCTTTATTTTTCTTATAACAACTCTGTACTAAGACTGTGATGGTTATATTCTTTCTTGTTTATACTTTTACCTGTTCTTTTTGGTTTCTCCTTCTTTTTAGACATGTTTGTTAGCCTGTTGGAAGATCCTTGTGAATAGGCTTTCATTGCGCGATTTTTGTTCTCTCTTTTTGCTGCTGTGCATGGATTATGATCAGTTCATAGGTTATTCCTCTCTGATAAGACCAAAATGCTCACCACTTAGGGAAGTTTCGTTTACCCTCTTTCTTCTAAGTCTTTTTCCTTGTTCTCTTTGCGTTACTTAAGACATTGGGGCAATGTCCTATTCTAAGTGTGGGGATGGGATGTAGGAGAATGAATTCATGGAGTATAAGTTTTATGAACTTAATGCTATAAAATTTCCCTACTTGAGATGGACTTGATGAGTTATGCTTGATGACTTATGCAGGAAGGCTGAGATCCCAAAAATACCTACTGATTATTCTTGAGAATGCTAAAAAAAAAAATGTGGAAATTTTAATCTTTTATTCTCTTATCTTATGTTATGAATACATTGCTGGAATTAGAAGATGAAATCTGGGTGAAGTAGGCTTATTCGTTATCTAAGCACAAATTTTTAGAGTTAAGATTGATTCAAGGTTGTTAATAGAGTTTAGTAAACTTTTTCTTTCTTTTACTGGTTAAGCTATTCAATTTTGAGTAAAGGAGTATATGATGCTTATAGCTTGGTAATCCCTTAAAAAAATAAAAATAAATAAATAAAAGTTCAGAAGTGGGCCTCATTGACTCGAGTAATTAAGCTTGAGGGGTGCCCTTCTGAGGGAATAACACCTATTGACTTGGGTGAAGAACTTGGGAACAATGGCCGAAAGCTCGTTACATGGGTCGTGAGAAAAGTCCGAGAAAACTGAACTTGATAATTAATAATATTTTGATTGAGATGGTAGAGGTTCGAAGGGGTATCTTAAAACTTAGTAGCCTAAGGTCGTCTGGCCTGGGACTTACTAGACCGAGGAAACCACTTCAGTTAAAGGGATAATTTGGCTAAAAAGTTGATTTGACTCGAATAAGTAAATCCGAGGGATGCCTTCTATGCTGAGGGAATAACGTCTGTTAACTTGAGTGATGAGCTCAGGATTATCGATCGAAAGTTCGTTACATGGGTCGTTGACTAAATTAAAGTAAAAGAATGATAAAAGAGAAGGGAAATCCAGAGATGAGTGGATACGATATGCCTTTAGTCTCTATTGTGTTGTTTGTTTCGGTAGTGGAAAGAACTGTTTACTCTATTTTTGCTGATCTGATTTTGTAATTTATCCTAACTTGAGGAATTGTTGTTTAAATAGTGAAGGTAATAGGTTGATTTACTCGGATTAATTTTGAAATTCTAGTATTGGTATTTTGTATACAGTTAATGATGAGATTGAATGAAAGTTAATAAGCTTGGTATACAAAGGATCAATGATGCAAAAATCTTCCTAAAATAACTATGTATGAAAGAGAGGTTGTTTTTGTAATTCTATTTGAATCAATTTGCTTGAGGACAAGCAAAAACTCAAGTGTGGGGAAGTTTGATAAGGATAAATTAACACTTATATTTTGTATGGGTTTGAGTTGCTTTTGAAGTAAGTTAATTATGTTTTAAAAGACTTTGGTCCTTAAAGGAAAGCTATTTCAGTTTCAGGAATTAAAAGGACCTATCAAGGAAGAATTATCAACATTTGCAAGAGTCAGAGCTGATTACATGAAGAAAAGTGTCCAAAAGTGCAGCAAGAGAGATACACGAGCGTGTATCACAGGGGCACGGCCGTGTATTGGATTTGATACACTCACAGAGGGTTACACGGACCCATGTATATGAAGCGAGTATGGTGCGATGTTAGCCACGCCTCAACTACACAGCCGTGTATGACAGTTGTGTAGTTGATTCGACTCAGCGTTTTACAAGTTTCTTCCAAGATTTTGGTATCTTTTGACGAAAAAAAGGGGGAGAACGTGAGGGTAAAGGGGAGGAAAAAAGAGACATTTTTGGCAACTCTTTGAGGGACGAGGATTCGACTTCAACAACATTCAATCTCAAAGGGTTCTTCACATGGGTTTTATCATTTACTTTATCTGTATTTCTGAAACCATGTGTAACTAAATTTTTTTATACCTGAACTTTACGAAACTCCAATTGTCATGTAACATTGGATTTGATTGCACAATTCTTAGATAATTGAGGATCTTTGAATTTATTCATGTTATTCTTTGTGTTGTTAATTTGATGTATGGCCAACATTGAATTTGCATTGATTTCTTGTAAGTTGACTGGGAAATCGCTTATCTGAATAGATCACACATGAATGAAGAGGTTCATATGCAATCTAGGGATAGAAAGCATGAGTTTCCCGTATGGGGTTGAATAGGACAATTTGATCTAATTGAGGACTTTTACGCATTAATGCAATTCTGATTATTTTTTATAAAAGGGAATCTTTATTAAGATAATTAGGGTTAGGAGTCAATGATATTGGGAGAAACATTAGCTTAGTGATAGAATTCCTGCGGTTCAGAGATAATCATTATCTGGTAATTGATTTTTATGAGACAAAGTTACATGATAATTGGAGGAGTAGTAAAGGAAGGGTATATTGCTGATTATTGGATTTGATAATTTTAATTCATTTTTTTTAGTATTCTTGTCTTAACATTTTGTTTAATTTAATTAAGAAAACTCATTCGATATTGTGCGGTTAGATAGTCGGCTTAGGGTCAGTTTTAGTACTTGCAGATCCCTGAGGGAACGATATCCGTGCTTGAACTCTATACTACTTGAATCCGTTAGGTGCACTTGCCTGTTTGATCATGAGAAAAGAGTGAGAGTGAAAAGATTTATTTTAATTTGTGTGACTATGATCATCAACAGTGTTCACCTTTAGAGATATTAGAGGTTTATGAAGCAGTTGAGTAAAGCTTCAGGGGATACCGAGGTTAGAGTGATATGAGCAGATCACTAGAGGGCCTGATTGTTCAAAGACATTTGTGTACATCATTGGAGGTTTCAGAGGGCCATAAGGGCCAGCACCATATAAATGAGTTAGAAAAGGAGGAAGTAATATCAGTGGAATGAGTTGAGATAGGGGAGACCTCAGTGAATAATGGATCATTATTTATGTTGCAGATGAGATACATCCTAGAAATAGAGGAGAGAAAACAATCACCCCCTGTAATATTTTAGATATTGGGGTTCTATAGTGATACTTCTTCAGGTGGCTTGCTAGGAGGAAACAGAGTTTCTATAGCATTTGATCTATCAGATTTAAGGACAAATCTTTTTGAGGCCTGAGGAGATGATAGGAATCAAAATCCGACAAAACCTATCATTAAGGCAAGAGCCAAAGGATTTCAAATCTTAGCGATGAGGGCCCATTTTGAGCAAATCGACCTAGGAAGTATTTGTTTACTAACCTCTTTTCTCTTCTTCATGTATTGTATATTCCAACAAGCATACTTATCATGCTTTACAGGGTAATGGATAAACTCACTAAAACTCAACTTGTGGATTATCCATGGACCGACCTAAACTGGCGATGAGCTAGGCTGGCGAATCCTATGGAAGAGCTAGCATGATGAAGACTATTTTTATTTATAATTATTTCTTTGGACTATTTTATGTTGTATTTACTTTTGGGACACTTTCATTTTGCTTGTAATTCTCATTTAGGATCGGCCATCATAAAAGTGGCATAGTTGTAATTTTGAGAACTTTCTAACCCTAAAGGGAGCAAGTATAAATACTTGCTAAAATAGGGTTTGAGGGAGGCCATTTTTTAGAATTAGAATATACACTTTACGTGGGGGAATTAAGGTTCATCCTAGTTCAATTTTTCTTATCAATTTCAATCCCAAGAATTACAATTGTGGTGAGTGCAACAAGAGGAAATTATGAGTCATATCAATTTCTTATTGTTGTGTTTTCTTTTCATCTCTAGTGAGTCATATCTAGGTTCGATTGAAGTCTTCTTGGTCAAATTTGCTTCCTATTATGTTCGAATTTTTGTGCTTATTTAAGATACTTTGCATTTAAATTCGGTTTATCCTTTATGTTTGCTTCTTGAACCATGATTAGCACATGTGGAAAGGGGTTCTTAGATTTGAAGATTTATTTTGAGATTGTGAATTATTCATGTGGATTTATATGTGATTAGTGTGATGTTAGAAGAAATTATCATTGTGGAATTATAATTGCATCATTGAGTACTTGGATCTTATTACACCTTTACTAGGGTTCACGCAACTTTACCCTTTTGAACCGGTTATTGATTTGAGAGTTGAAGTGTTCCTTTGGTTCATTTGATTGTGCTTAGACCTTTGTTTTAGGCACATCATCTTTTGGTATCAAAGCTTATCGTTCTTGGATATGCAATCTTTATACATGTTCATATTTGTGGATTTGGAATTATAAAGATTGATGGTTTATGCAATTTGGAGGACTGGTTTGATTTCATTGTGTAATTGGTCTTTCAATTGGGTTTTGTGTTCTTGGGCTTGGTTTTGAGCACATTAACAAGAGTGGTGAGACCATTAGAGTGTGTAAAAGCCAATTGAATCTTGTGAGGCATAAAACACGAGTGATTACAGAGATTCATTGAATGAGTAAAAAATACGTAAGGGAGTGATTAAGTTAGGATCTGTACTTTTCTATTGTCATCTTTGTTTTTGTTGCAGAAATATATCTAACATAAATTCTCTTAATAGTGTAATGGGAGGTATTAACATGAAATTGATCATTGAAACTCTGACGATTGAGATAAGGAGGATTTTTATAGTAGAGATGGATCAATTTCGGGAGTAGATGGAGTAGAATTTTGAGTAGTCCCGGATTGCTTCTATTGGGTGGAGGAGGGATAAAATGCCAAGAAGGGTAGTACACATGGAGGACGATGAGTGGGGTAAAGAAAGGTCTGCAACTAAATATGATCAAGATTCTTTTATGGGTTATAAGAGGAATATAGGGAGAAGTAGAGGAGCTAGGAAAGAAGAAGATAGCAATATAGGAAATATAAAGATGAAAATTCCTTCCTTCTAAGGGAAGAATGATCTTGATGTATATCTTGAGTGGGAGAAAAAGGTGCAACTAGTTTTTTACTGTCATAACTACTATGAAGTCAAGAAAGTGAAATTAGCTGCCATAGAATTTTTGGACTATGCTATAGTTTGGTGGGACCAATTGCTATCGAGTAGGAGGAGGAATAGAGAGCCACCAATAGAGACTTGGGAAGAGATGAAGAGGGTGATGAGGAAGTGATTTATTCCCACTTATTACTATAGGGATTTATACAATAAGCTGCAAAATCTTAAGCAGGGGAACAAGAGTGTGGAAGAATATCATAAAGAGATGGAGGTTGCAATGATTAGGGTGAATGTTAAGGAGGATTGGGAAGCTACTATAGCTAGGTTCTTGGTATGCTTGAATCGAGATATATAGAATGTGGTGGAGTTGCAACATTATATAGAATTGGATGATATGGTTCACATGGTGATTAAGGTAGAGAAGCAACTTAAGTGGAAAGGTAGTAGTTCCACACATGCAACACCAAGCTCCTACAATTAGAGAGCCAATACATGGAAGAAGGAGGAGAAGCAGTCCCACTCCAAACCAATGCCAGAACAAAAATCAGAATTGGCATCTCATGGGAATAAAGGTAAACTCGATTCTTTTCCTAATAGGAATCATGATATTAAGTGTTTTAAATGTTAGGGCAGGAGATATATAGCGAGTCAATGTCCGAACAAGAGAATCATGGTGATGAAAGATGGTGGAGAGATTGAGATGGACAATGAATCAGAACATGAATCCATGCCATCATAGAGAATGTTGATGAAGGGGAGTTGTTAGTAGCTAAGAGAGCTTTGACTGCATAGATTAGAGGAGAGGAAAATGTGCAACGAGAGAATATCTTTCATACTAGATGCTTAATTCAAAACAAGGTGTGTAGTGTGATTATAGATGGTAGGAGTTGTAAAAATGCTGCTAGTACAACCATGGTGGAAAAATTAGGGCTTCCTACAATTAAAAATCCTTTCCCATATAAATTGCAATGGCTGAACGATAGTAGTGAAGTTAGAGTCATAAAACAAGTGTTAATTTCTTTTAGCATTGGAAAGTATAGGGATGAAGTACTATATGATGTAGTTCTAATGCAAGCTATACACTTGTTATTAGGGAAGCCATGGCAATTTGACATGTAGGTGAAGCATGATGGAATCACCAACAAGTACTCATTTGTATAATAATTGAAACTTATTACTCTTTGTCCTTTGAAACTTAGTGAGATTTATGAAGATCAAGTGAGGATATAAAAAGAGAAGGAACAAAAGAAAATGAATGGCAAAAATAAACTAAGTTCTATTGTAGAAGAAAAAGATAGAGAACAGTTGAGAGTTAATGATAAAAATAAGTTGAGTGATATTATAGAGGAAAAAGAAAAGAGGGAAAAAAGATTGAGTGCTAAGAGAAAAATAGAGTGGAAAGAAATTTTTGATGAGATATTCGATGAGGTTAAGAATGTTCTATTTGTGAGAACAAAGAGATTAGCTCAGGTGCATGAAAAGGCCAAGCTTAATATTGAGTGATAAAAGAAGCAATGTGCTAAATGAACTAGTAAAGGGCATCGTCAAGTACTCTTTGAACTCGAAAAGTAGGTTTAGGCACGCATGAGTTAAGGGTGATTCCCAACACAAAGGAGATCAAAGCGGCTTCTAAGAGGCGAGGGTCCATTCCGAGTCCTTGAGTATATTAATGACAACCTTTACAAATTAGAATTGCTAGTTAAGTATCTAATTAGTGCTATTTTTAATATTACTGATTTGAGTCTTTTTAATGCAGGTGACGATTTCAGAACAAATCCTTTTCAAGAGGAGGGGAATGATGAAGATCACACTAGGAGGATTAATACAGGGATGATCAAAGACAAGATAGTGAGATTGGAGCAAGGTGCACAACTCTATTAGAAGTGCGGATCATGAAGGTAGGAGTCGGGGAAGGAATCAAAGGCCAACAGCTTCAGAATTACTGAAGGCCATCAACCTTAGAGGTTTAGGCAATTGGCCTAAATGGTCAGCTTTGGGGAAGGCCGTCAACCTAAAGTGGCCGGCGTAAAATACATAGTAGGTCGGCTAGTAAGCCAATCGGCCTAAGTGGCCAGCTTACATGTCCATTTAGGCTGGTTAGGAGTAAATAAAAGCCGCTAGCATTAGAGCTAGCTTTACATCAATTTTTAGGCTTGCTTTGTAATATTTTAGGCCACCAGTTTATGGTGTTTTCCTTAGTCACATTAAGGTTTTTTTATGACATTTTGTTTACTCTTTATTTTGAGACTATAAATAGTCATCAAACACATTGTAAGGGACTTTTTGACATTATTGAATTACAAACACTCTTCTTCTATTCTTGAAGAACTTGAACTTATTAGAATTGTTCCGTGGTGTTCATACCTTTACTTATTGTCGAGTCTAATTTTTGGATTCCCATTCCTAATCCGATCTAGACTATAACCTATGCTCATCTAATGTAGATCCTCGACTTGAGTTAGGAATTTCGTTTAATTTTGGAGTCGCCACCCAACTGTTGTTGGGAAATATTGAATTAAGACTAAAGGAGCGGATTAGTCTTAATTTGGACCACTAGTCGTCGTTACTTCCTCTTCTCATTTTTGTGAAAAGAGGAAAAAGGAAAACCAGAGTTTCTAAGTCCGGAGGCTAACCTATTAAAACCTTACGGTTACCGCCTAATCTCCTAAAATTGATCTTATTTAGAAATGTGCTTCATTGTGTTTCTGTTACTTTTTATTATGTTTTTGAGTTATTTCAAGAAAATGATTTTTCATTCATTTTATGGGTTGACCCGAATGGGTGCCTACGTACCTGCTAGTCAGGATCAAACAAGCCGTAGTTCGCTTTTCTGAAAACCTTAAGTGTGTTTGTGAATTTTAATTTTTGAAATCTCTTTTGATTTATGTTCTTACCATTTTTGGGATTTTTTCTACAAAAATTCTAAGCCTAAGCTTCAATCTGATTTTTTGAAAATGATTTTTAGGGAAAACATTAATTTTTGATTTATTTGAGAAAATAGTTTTTCTAAGTGTTAAAACTCGTTTTTATGATTTTTTGTGATTTTTATTATTCTTCTTGATTTTTTTTGTGATTTTTACCATTTTTATGATTTTTATTAAATTTTCTATAATTTTTGTGAATTTTTTTAAAATTTTATCTTAAGTTAATATCTATCCTATTTTGAAATCTAAAGTTTTATTATTTTCCAAAAATATTTTCTTATTTTTTATTATTTTATTTTCTTCTTTTTTTTATTCTTTTCTTATTTATTTATTTTTATTTTTTTCTCATTTATTATTTTTCTACATTATTAAATTCTAGAAAAATCTAATTTCTACATTTTTCTATTTATTAAAAATAAATCATAAACCAATAAATAAATAACTAACAAAATAACAAATAATAAATAAATAAATTCGGAATAAATAAATAAACAAAATAAATTAATTAAATAAAATAATAAAAAAAAATCTGGAAAATCCGACTTACCTGGACTAATCGAGTCGAATCGGGTCGGGTCAGATCGGTCGGGTCGGTCAGACACGACGGCGAGGGTTGCTCGATCATGGCGTTCCAGCGGCCTTTTGTAGCGGGTGAGGTGTCAAATCCTAGCTTCTCCAGGGTGCTGAATCCAATGGTAGCGGTGGTTCACTCTCAGATCGCCTCTTGGTGGTGATTCAACCCCGGTCGGTGCTCGCGATTTTGGGCTCTTCTCCGATGCTCTTCGATTTGCACTCTTTCCTCACTTTCTCTCAATTGTGATTCGTTTTCTGGCTTCCTCTACTCCTCCTCTATTTATAGGCGTCCGGAAACCCTCTTGGATAAGCTCAAATCGGCCGATTTGGATAAATCCGAGTTTCTTCCGTTTTTTAGATTTGATTTTATCCCGACGATTTGATGTTGATCTCTTGTTTTTCTTTGATTATCTTATGGATTCGGCTTTATCTTGACAGTAATCTAGAAGATTTTGAAAAAAAATGATCGATTCCACCTTCGTTGGACTTGCTCCGGCGTCTTCTCGCGTCTGTCCGGGTGAAGAAGACAATCACGCGCGACGCGCGTGACTTCCCTCGGCTAATCACACGCTGCCACGTGGCAGCTCCAGGCGAAAGGAAAAAAAAATTGCATCGAATGCTCGAGGGAAGATTCGAACTCGCGACCTCCAGCCTCCCACACGTTCCCAGCGCACGCACGAACCAGCTGAGCTGGCTCAATTTCCCGATTTTCTTTATATCGCAAATTGCATATATGCAATGCGATTTTTTTCATTTTTTGTATTTTTTTGAAATTTCAAAAATTTATAAAAATTATTCATCCCTTATTATTACTATTTCTGAAATCATTTTTCAAAATTGATGTGTTTTCCTATTTATTTTTATTTTTTGAATATTTTCCATTATTTTTGCTAAATTAGAAAAAATTGGGAAAAATTGAAGATCGATCATTATTGATTATTACTCATTCCTATGGCAAAAATGGGGTGTTTACAGCTGCCCCACTTTGTAGTAAAGTTTGAAAAACTTGACTACAAAGACAAAAAAGAAGACGCCATTTTTGGCCTTTTAAATAGGTTTTTGGTAGGAAAATGCTCCAAGAGCTAATAATCCTACGATTTAAGATGGACCTAACAATTTAGAATGATGTCCTTTCCCAAAAAGTGCTTTATGGGCTGACTAATTGGCGACAGGACACATCTCAAGCATTGTGTAGGAATGTATGAGAAATAATGATAGGAAGCGTCTTATCAGACTTGCAACCTTAGAAAGAAAATTTACTTAGGAAGCGCCCTTATGAGCTGGCTACCTATCAACAGAAGCGTCTTGTTAGACTAGCAACTATTTGGAAGAATATTTCCGAAAAGTGCCCTAAGAGCTGACTAATCGGGAGAATTTAGGAAAGTGCCCCTCATGGGCTGACTAACCTTGAATTGAATGCCTCAAAAAGTACCATGAGGTAAATTTTTAGGAAAGTGCCCCTTATGGGTTGACTAACCTATGATAGAAAATGTCACAAAAAGTGCCCCCTATGGGTTGACAATGAGAAATTTTTTTTAGGAAAGTGCCCCCTATGGGCTGACCATGAGAACAAAGTTTTAGGAAAGTGCCCCCATGGGCTGACTAACTTGGAATTGAATTTGTCTCAAAAAGTGCCCTCTATGGGCTGACCATGAGAACAAATTTTTAGGAAAGTGCCCCTTACGGGCTGACTAACCTGTAGTTGAATTGTCTCAAAAAGTGCCCCCTATGGGCTGACCATGAGAACAAAGTTTTAGGAAAGTGCCCCCTATGGGCTGACTAGCCTGGAGTTGAATTGTCTCAAAAAGTGCCCCTTATGGGCTGACCATGAGAACAAATTTTTAGGAAAGTGCCTCCTATGGGCTGACTAACCTGGAGTTGAATTGTCTCAAAAAGTGCCCCCTATAGGCTGACCATGAGAACAAAGTTTTAGGAAAGTGTCCCCTATGGGCTGACTAGCCTGGAGTTGAATTGTCTCAAAAAGTGCCCCTTATGGGCTGACCATGAGAACAAATTTTTAGGAAAGTGCCTCCTATGGGCTGACTAACCTGGAGTTGAATTGTCTCAAAAAGTGCCCCCTATGGGCTGACCATGAGAACAAATTTTTAAGAAAGTGCCCCCTATGTGCTAACTAACCTGGAGTTGAATTGTCTCAAAAAGTGCCCCCTATGGGCTGACCATAAGAACAAATTTTTAGGAAAGTGCTCCCTATGGGCTGACTAACCTGGATTGAATCTGTCTCAAAAAGTACCCCTATGGCTAACCATGAGAACAAAGTTTTAGGAAGTGCCCCCTATGGGCTGATTATCCTGGAATTGAATTTGTCTCAAAAAGTGCCCCCTATGGGCTAACCATGAGAACAAAGTTTTAGGAAAGTGCCCCCTATGGGCTGACTAACCTGGAATTGAATTTGTCTCAAAAAGTGCCCCCTATGGGCTAACCATGAGAACAAAGTTTTAGGAAAGTGCCCTCTATAGGCTGACTAACCTAGGATTGAATTTGTCTCAAAAAGTGCCCCCTATAGGCTAACCATGAGAACAAATTTTTAGGAAATTGTCCCCTATGGGCTGACTAACCTAATGTAAAAATGATATCTAGAAAGGTGCCTTTATAGACTGACCTTAGAAGAGATCTAGGGAAGTGCCCCTTTTTAGGCTGACTACCCTATTATGGGGAATGTTTAGACAAATGCCCAACTATAGGCTGACTCATCTTATGCTTCTGAATATGCTTTCTATAGCCTGAACTAAATGATGTGATGATATGATGATAGTTATTTATTTTAATATGCTTGCCAGTTTATCGTCGATAACAACCAAACAACCGAACCTTCGTGCTGGTTTGCTTCTGCTTCATCTCTTCTTATCTTGACACGAGGTTGAAAATTTTGATGTGCTCCCTTTCTTTATGCGCAAGGCTCTTTTGACGGTAATGTTATCCTAATGATGCGCTCAGTTCTAATGTTCAAAAATAGATAGGATTATATCACAAACTATATTAAGATTCATTATCATTTCAGCATTTATCTTTCATTGGTGATATGGTGGGTAATGTGTTTAGGAATATTTGTTGTGATGAGAATTGATTGGGATTGTTGATCATTCTGGGATATTAACTTTGCTTGTAAAAAGTAAAAACTTGACTCAACGAAATTTGTATCGAACATTGTCTTTCATAAACATTGGCAAAATTTCAATTTCCTTGCCTAAGGATAGTACATCTTTATAGCATCTGTGTTAATGGGGTCTTTCAATTCGGGACCATCCATTTGAGTTAATATCAGAGCACCTCCTGTATAAAACCTTTTTCACCACATAAGGGCCTTCGTAGTTTGGGGTAAATTTCTCTCTGGAGTCTTGGGCATTCAGAAGAAACTTCCTTAGTACCAAATCCCCCTCTTTAAAGTACCGAGGTCTCATTTTCTTGTTAAATGCTCGGACCATTCTTCATTGATAACACTGACCATGACATAATGCGGTAAGTCTTCTTTCATCAATTAGATTCAGCTGATCAAGCCTCTTCTTTACCCAGTCTGATTCGGTTAACTGAGTTTTTGATAAGATTCTGAATGAGGGTATCTCAACTTCAACTGGTAGCACTGCTTCAGTACCATATACCAATGAATAAGGGGTAGCTCTCGTAGATGTTCTTATTGAAGTCCTATAAGCCATGAGAGCAAACGGCAACATTTCATGCCAATCTTTGTAAGTTGTTGTCATTTTCTCGATGATCTTTTTGATATTTTTGTTAGCTGCTTCTACTGCCCCGTTCATTTGAGGTCGGTAGGGAGTTGAATTTCTGTGGTTTATGTGGAATTGTTGACATAAACCTGTCATCGATTTGTTGTTGAGATTGGTACCGTTGTCAGTGATGATAGACTCAGGAACTCCATATCGGGCTATTATGTCCCTTTTTAAGAAGCGGACTATTACCCCTTTTGTGACATTGGTATATGATGAAGCTTCTACCCATTTGGTGAAGTAATCGATCGCTACTAGTATGAATCTGTGGCCGTTAGATGCTGTCGGAGTGATAGGGCCTATTATGTCGATTCCCCACATGGAGAATGGCCATGGTGCTAATAACAAGTGTAGCTCGTTGGGTGGAGCATTTATCCGGTTTGCGTAGACTTGACACAAATGACAGTGCTTGACATATTTTATGCAATCAGATTCCATAGTCAACCAATAATATCCTAACCTCATGATTTTTCGGGCAAACATGTAGCCATTCATATGAGGTCCACATACTCCTTCATGTACTTCTTTCATCAGTTCGCATGCTTCATCTTTGTCCACACATCTCAACAGGGTGGTATCAGATGATCTCTTGTAAAGTATGGACCCACTTAATAGGAAATGGCTTGCTAACCTTCTGAGTGTTCTTTGGTCATTCTTGCTAGCCATTTCGAGGTATTTACCTTCTTGGAGAAAGGTCTTGATATCGTGCTACCAGGGTTTGTTATCTTGTATCTTTTCCATTGTTAAATAGTAGGCGGGCCGAGTTTCGATGTCTATTTTCATCGGTTGAACTTCGGCTCCCCCTGTTATCTGGATCATAGATGCTAGCGTGGCTAGTGCATCTGCGAACTGATTCTGAGTTCTCGGGATGTATGTGAAAGTGATTGCCTTGAATTCTTCAATCAGCTCTGTCAAGTGTTGATGATATGGTACCAGTTTGGGGTCTTTAGTCTTATATTCCCCTCTTGTTTGTAGTATGATGAGCGACGAATCCCCGTATACCTCTAATTCGCGAATTCCCATTTGGCAGGCCATTTTGAGGCCAAGAATACATGCTTCATATTCTGCGATGTTATTGGTATAGGGAAATGTAAGTCTTGTCGCTGCAGGGAATTGAGTGCCGTTTGGGGATATCAATACTGCCCCAACCCCACAACCGACTACTTTGGCAGCTCCATCGAAAAAAAATCTCCATTTAGCATTCTGCTTTATCCCAAAGTCTTCTGCTGGCATATCTTCCACTGTCAATATATTCTCATCCGGAAATTGGGCCTGTAGTTCTTGGGAATCTGTCTCAACAGGGTGTTCCGCTAATTGATCGGCTAAGGCTTGCCCTTTCATCGAGTTCTGATTTACGTATGTAATGTTGAACTCAGATAGGAGCATTTGCCACTTAGAGATTCTCCCTATCAAGGCTGGTTTCTCTGCCAAATATTTCAAGGGATCATACTTTGTCAATAGCTCAATATGGTAGTAAAGGGTGTATTGCCTTAGCCGATACATGACCCAAATTAGAGCACAACACGTCTTCTCCACCTCTGAGTACCTCTGTTCCCCATCTGTGAACTTCTTGCTCAGATAATATATGGAACGCTCTCTTCCCTCTTCATCTTTCTGCCCCAACACACATCAAATGGATTCAAGGAGTATAGTGAAGTATAAGAATAAGGGCTTTCCTTGCTTTAGGACTATCAAGACCGGAGGTTTTATAAGGTAGTCTTTGATTGCCCTGAATGCTTCTTCACATTCATCGTCCCATTCTATTGTGGCATTCTTCTTCAACAGACGGAATAGTGGTCGGCATTTGTCGGTGAGCTGTGAGATAAAACGAGCTATGTAATTTAATCTTCCCAATAAGCTTCTTACTTCTTTAACGGAGTGTGGGGAAGGTAGTTCTAATATGGACTTTACCTTGTCAGGGTCGATTTTAATGCCCTCCTGGCTTATGACAAACCCTAACAATTTCCCCATCGTGACCCCGAAAGTACATTTTTCTGGGTTTAACTTGAGTTGGAAT
Source organism: Laguncularia racemosa (assembly GCA_037954665.1). NCBI lineage: Eukaryota > Viridiplantae > Streptophyta > Magnoliopsida > Myrtales > Combretaceae > Laguncularia > Laguncularia racemosa. Next base: position 333,965 of record JBBMOL010000198.1, read on the forward strand.
TTTCTCAGTCGTTTAAACAATTTCCTCAGGATATCTATATGGCTTTCTCCTTCTTTGGATTTGGCTATCATGTCATTGACATATACTTTAACCTCTCGATGCATCATATCGTGAAGTATAGCGACCATGGCTCTCTGATACGTTGCCCCGACGTTTTTTAAACCGAAGGACATGACTTTGTAACAGAAAGTCCCCCACGTTGTGATGAAGGTCGTTTTGGTTTTATCTTCCTCAGCCATTTTTATTTGATTATATCCTGAGAAACCGTCCATGAATGAGAAGAGATGGCTTCCCGTAGTGTTGTCTACTAGAACATCAATATGAGGTAGGGGGAAGTTATCCTTTGGCGTGGCTTGGTTTAAGTCCCGAAAGTCTACGCATACGCGTACTTTTCCGTTCTTTTTCATGACGGGGACTATATTTGCTACCCACTCTGGGTAGTCGGATACTTCAATGAACCCTACTTCTAGCAGTTTCTTGACTTCTTCTTTGATTTTCAATAAGATGTCAGGCCTAAATCTTCTCAGTTTTTGTTTTTTAGGTTTGACATCTTCCCTTGTGGGAAGCCTGTGAACTACTATTGACTGGTCTAGCCCTAGAATGTCACCATATGACCAGGCAAACACATCTGCATATTCCGTTAATAGCTCGGTTATCTCACATTTTTGCTCGGCACTCAAACTGGTCCCGATTTTGAGGTTCTTAGGGTTTTCCATGCTTCCCAGATTTACTGTCTCCACAGACTCGTCGATCAAGATTCCGCTTTGTTCATGTTTTAGCTAATTTTCTTGTATTATTTCGTGGTCTAAGATATCGCCTTCAACAACTGACCCAGCAGCGTTGGAAATGATATCAGCGTTTTTATTTTCTACCTGCGCGAAATATCCCTGATGTTCGATGGTAGGAGATCTAGCGCTACTGATAGGATAACAAAACCAATTGTTCAGAGCCGGATGCTGGTTGGACGTACGGGGGGTTGATTTTCCTTTGCTGTCGTCCTCTTCATTTGTTCGCAGCTCTTGAATGATGTTTGCCTTTCGGAAAGATTGTTGGAGAGGTGGGATGCACATTTGGGTGCCGATCAGCTTCCCCTTCATTCTGCCTTTGACACCTTTCGTTTGCGCTTCTTCTGAGGCCGTAGGAATGTACCCTAGTCCAAACGTCCCATGCTGCCCCTCTTTAAACTGATGGCCCTCCTTGCTGGTTACCATGTTCACTTCATTGATGATCTGCAGCCCCAGGTCTTCTGAACCCTCTTCCCCAATGTAAGGTATGGCAGTCTCCTTATATATGGCGTAATCCTACTAGCCCAGTACAGTGACTATCTGCCCGTTTGCGATGAATTTGACCTTTTGGTGGAGACTAGAGGGGATGGCTCCAGCCGCATGTATCCAGGGTCGTCCTAAAAGCAGGTTGAAAGAACTTGGGATGTCGAGGACCTGGAAAGCGATGTGGAATACTTGTGGACCAATTTCCACTGGCAGGTTTACCTCCCCACTATGTCTCTTTTTGACCCGTCGAAGGCTCTGACCACTGTAGAGCTAGGTTTTATGTTGCTTGGATCGACCCCCAATAAGTCGAGTGTCACCAATGGGCAAACGTTTGAGAGATGATCCATTATCGATAAGTACCCGAGAGACAATGGTGTCGTTGCACCTGACCACTATGAACAGTGGTTTGGTATGTTGGTCTCCCTCTTCTCCTAGCTCTTCCGGAGAGAAGGATATTTGGTCCATTGCGAAGATGGAGTCCGCCACATGACCTAATTTGTCTGTAGCGATACCTTCCAGGACCTGAATCTTTTTCAGCACTTTAAAGAGTGCTTCCCTATGAGGCTCGGATGTTGTGAGAAGGCCCATGAGTGATATCTGCGCTGGAACCTTATTTAATTGTTCCATAATCTTGTATTTGCTGGCCTTAACCATCTTTGTAAATGCAGCAAGACCCTCTTCCTCTTCTTCCCTTTTTTCCACGTTGGGCTCTTCAGTCGGGCCTTTATGCTTTGGATCATATAATCTCCTAGAGTGGGTGATGCCTCCCACCATAGGAGGCCGCTCTTGTTCGAGGGCCCGATAGTCGAACGGTGTAGCCTTGTAATTCTCTGCCGGTATCGGGACATTGAATACATATCTTTTTCTTGGGATTTGTACCTCAGTTGATTGTCCCTCATAGCACTGTATAACCCTAGGCTTCTAATGAGAGTTGATCATATTGACAGTCTTCCCTTCTTCCGGGTTGTCTTCCTTCTCAAATTTCGGTCCCCATCCACTAGGTGGCCCTTGCTCAGTCAGGGTATAAGAATAGTTTACCCAATACTGAAATCTCCCGTGTGATTCTCCCAAAGTGCCAACCGTTGGGTCTCCGGCTAACCATCTTCTCTTAATGTGTGCTTTTGGAGTTTCTTCTGGAGCTTGGTGGGATTGCTTCTTCTGTTGCTCAGTTGAATTCTTTTTTGGGGCTTCATTGGGAGCCGACTCCTCTGATGTGATCATGTTGATGGTGGGCTTGTGATTGGGCAGTGGGTTGGTGTTGACGTTGGGTGCTGGGGCATTCATGAAATCCAATTGTATGATTCCTGCATCAATTAAGTCTTGGATTTTGTGTCGGAGCCTCCAGCACCTATCTGTGGAAAGCCCCTCCTGACCCATGTAGTAGTCACACTTGAGGTTTGAGTCGAAGTTCTTAGGCTTGTACTGGTCGTTGGGGATCTCGAAACTAATCAAGTTGTCTGCCCTTAGCCGAGCGAAGACCTGACTGAGCGGTATAGGGATTGGAGTGAACTGCCTTGGGATCCTGGCGGCCTGATTATGACCCGTTGTGGGTTGTTGGACTGGGTACTCGGGGTCTAGAATGTCACACGAGTCCTCGATTTTTCTACCTTACCAGAGTGGACTGTGCTGACAGTGGACTCTTGATGAGATCCACGATGAGAGTCAAGCCGGAAGAAGGAATGTGGATCCTCTTGAAGTGCCGCTTGGACCGATCATAAGAAGTCGAGCGAAACGACTCAAGGAAGCACTTAACGGGTTGATAAAGGATGTCCATGAAGCCGGGAAGGATTGGAGCAATCATGAAGTTGGGATGGATTGGAACAACCATGGGAAGACCCTTACTCTTATACAAGTCACACCGGACACGGGTTGAAGAGGGCGTGTATTTTCAAGGCACGACCGTGTATGGAGTCAAGCAAATCCACAAAAAGATACACGGCTAAAGTACACGGGCGTGTATGTTGCCAGAAGTTGCATAGAAAGATACACGGCCAAAGTACACGGGCGTGTATGTTGCCAGAAGTTGCACAGAAAAGTACATGGGTGTGTACGCAGGCCGTGTATCCTTTGTCGGCCAGTTTGTTCTGTTTCGCGTTTTTATGTCACTTAACTAAACTACATCGTTTTGGACTTGTTTTTACACGAATTGTAACCCTAGTATAAAAGCTCCTAGGGTTTAGAACAACTTAGATTAGACATCTTTGAACATTAAACACTTTTGAGAGGCACCTCTCTTGGTTCTTCAAGAACTAAATCTAACTTATCGGATTGATTTCTGTGGCGTTCATCACGACTTATCAATCGGTCTTCCATCCCGATTGTGGCGTCTTCACTTTTATACCAAGGTTCTTGTCTCGCTTATAGACAACGGGTCGCGGTTTCCACTTTAGGTGTTTGGGCGTCTTAGGCAACAAATTTCCGAACGTATTGGTATTGGGTTTCGTCACGGGTTGGCGTGGTTCGTATCAGTTTGGTATCAGAGCTTAGGTTTATCAAAAACATCAAGTTCGGTTGAGGAAGGTAATATCAAAAACCCTAACTCCAATCGTTCATATCAATTATCGTGTTTAATTTCGCAATATTAATTGTCTTTTGATAGTGTAGTGTTTACTAGTTGATTGTAAAAAAAAAAAAGAAAAGAGTAAAAAGTCACGACAAAAAAAAAAGAAGGGAAAAGAAAAGCAAAGAGAAACGTGATCAAAAGCCAAAAAACAGAGACAAAAAAAAAATTCGGATAGAAAAATAGAGGAAACTTTTACGAACCCTAGAGTTGGTTTTGAATTCTACGGAAGGAAATTGGTGTAGTTCGGGTTAGTTCCAAGAGAATTGAGAAGAGGAAATTGGTGAGTGATATCATCGTTGTTTGTGAGAATACACGAGTGACAGTGTGATATCATCATTGGAGCGAAAACACGTAAGGGAGTTGATAAGATCACATTATACTTATATTTTCTTTTGGACTTATATTAAATTTATTTCAATATTATAAGAAAATATAAAGAAATGATATTTAATGGTGTTTATTGTGAAAATTCAGGTTTTGAGGACCCAAAAGTAAATTACAAGTTAATTGGAGGAGTTTTTCACAAAATTGAAGAAGCGAGCCGAGGATTGTACGGAAGGCCGCCGGCCTATATTAAACCGACCTCAAAAAGCATTAAAGCCGCCGGCCTTCATTACTCCCGAATATCCATTGCGAAAATGTCTCCAAAATCATATCTTAATTAATTTGCTGACTCAACTCCTCATGAGATCAAGCTTATCCCCCTCCTCTTTGGATCTATAAATAGGCCCCTTATGTGAACCTTGGAAGCATCCCCTTTTGTTTAGCATCTTTTGTTTGACATCCCCTTTTGTTTGAGAATCCTTTTGTTTTGATTCTTTGTTTAGTATCCTTTGTCTTTCTTTGAAATTATTAGAATTCCCTTAAAAACTTTAGGATTTTATATTTTCTTTAATTCCTTTACATTTCATGTTATTCCAAATTTTAGTTTGAAGAAAGAAAGTTATTTTGCTGAAGTTTGCTTTCAATTGAAGAATTCGAGGAATCATTTTGGAAGATTGAAGTTCTTGAAGATTATAGCTATTGTTTCATTTACTTTATTTTCTTTTATGCCATTTATTAGTTTATTCTTGTTTTTCAATATGAATTCCATTGCATCTATTTATTTCAATTGTTTTTTACATTCATACTATAATGTTCTAAACCATCCTTGTGGGAAACATGATGAAGCCATAATTCAAACTAAAATGATCATTGTATTCATGTTATAGGAAATGTAGATATGCGGAATTTTCATATAAGAAGTCCTGCTATGAATTGTATTTTGTAATTGAAATCAATGCATAGAAATGTAAATGACTCGAAAGAGAAATTTAGGTTTTATCAGGAATTCCTAAGTAAGATTTAGTAATTCATGTGGAAGCAGCGTTATTGAATTTTATTAGAAATTGACCTAAGTGTTTCATGCAATATTTTTATTAAATTTTTCACTAAGGGATTAGGAGAAATTATTTTAAAGATATTAGGCAATCATATAATTGGGAAATTTATGATTGTGAATTAGAATCCTCATTTGATTTGAATTAGCGGGAGCTATTAAATTAAATTGAGGTAACATTACTTTAACACTTGATAAAGGATGAAGGTTTTGTTAATTTCTTGTGAAAATCCATATAGCTATGAGTTATTATAACATGAAGGCAATATGATTAGTAGAATTAGGGTGGATTCTATTTCCCACCATCAATTTATCATTTTTCAAACATAATCCTCTTTTTGAGCATTTAGCATAATTCATTCAATTCTCATCAAACATCATTGCCTAAATAATAGTAGAAATTGATAAAGGTCTATTACTTAATCAATCTTCGTGGTTCGACACTCTTCTCTCACTATATTACTTGATCCGATCCGGTACACTTGCGGTATTTATTCACGCTCATTTTATATCTCTTTTTGCATAGATCAGGAGTGTATCGTGAGGTTTAATTTTATATATATTTGTGTTAGTACTAATCTTTTCTGCAGGAACTATGTTGAGACAACATTCTCCTGAAGGTGAGAGGGGAAGGTTTGATGCTAGGTTGGTAATTGAGGCGTTGAGGGGAGAAATGAAGAGGATGTTCCAAGAGGGAATGGAACAAATTCATGAGACGGTAGAGCAAAGACTAGAGCAATCCACAAATGTATTCCAAGGGCGTAAGAGGGAGAGTCATTCTAGGAGAGTACCGAGGGGTGGAGATGAGATGTCGGATGATGACTTTGATGAGCCTTCTATCGGGAGTTATAGAGGATATAGTGGTCGGAATAGAGGAACTAGAGATTGGGAAGATAGAGGAGATAGGAATAGAGAGGATGATCAATTGAGTAGCATAAAGATGAAGATTCCTCCTTTCCAAGGGAAGAATGATCCCGAGGCATATTTAGAAGGTGGAGAAAGTGTTTGATTGTCACAACTATAGTGGGAGAAAGAAGGTGAAACTTGCTGCCATTGAATTTTTAGATTACGCTATAGTGTGGTGGGATCAATTAATGTTGAATAGAAGAAGGAGTGGCGAGCCACCTATTGAATCTTGGGAAGAGATGAAGAGTGTGATGAAGAAGCGGTTTATACCTGCGTATTACTATCGTGAATTGCACAACAAGTTGCAAACTCTGAGGCAGGGAAGCCGAAGTGTAGATGAGTACTTCAAGGAGATGGAAGTCACTATGATTAGGACGAATATAGAAGAGGATAGAGAGGCTACAATGGCTAGATTCCTTGTTGGGTTGAATAGAGAAATCCAAAATGTGGTTGAATTGCAGCATTATGTAGAATTGGAGGATATGGTTCACATGGCTATAAAGGTTGAGAACCAGCACAAGCGGAAAGGTAGTAGTAGTGCACAATTTCAACAGGGTAATGGTTTATCCACTTGGAAGACTAATCAATGGAAGAAAGAAGAAAAGCCTTTACCCACCAAACCAAAAGGAGAGCTAAGGCAAGCGGGTTCTACTTCTGGTAATCAAAGGGAATCCTGAATCTTCTACTTCTAGAAATCGTGACATTAGATGCTTTAAATGTAAGGTAGAGGCCATATTTCTAGTCAATGTCCAAATAGGCGTGTGATGATTTTGCGTGATGATGGTGAGTATGAGACTGAGGGGGATAGTGAAGAAGATGATATGCCACCATTAGAGGATGCTAGTGATGATGAGGAGCCTGCAATGGGAAGGCTAGTGGCGATAGTGAAGAGAGCTTTGATGTGCAGGTGAAGGAAGAAGAAGAGGTGCAAAGAGAAAATATATTTCATACTAGATGTTATCTAGGAGATCACATTTGTAGTTTGATTATTGATGGGGGAAGTTGCACCAATGTAGTGAGCAATTTTATTGTTGAGAGGCTGGGGCTCAAAACTGTTAGACACCCTAGTCCATATAAATTGCAGTGGTTAAATGATAGTGGTGACACTAAGGTGAGTAAGCAAGCCTTGATTGGTTTTCGCATTGGTAGGTATGAGGATGAGGTGTTATGCGATATAGTGCCAATGCAAGCATGTCATGTGTTGTTGGGGAGGCCATGGCAATTTGATAGGAAGGTTGTTCATGATGGCTTTTCTAACAAGTATACGCTTGTTCACCAAGGGAAAAGCTTTAATCTTAAACCTTTAACACCTAAACATGTGTATGAGGATCAGTTGCAGCTACAACAGTCATTTGCAAAACACAAGGTGAGTGAAAAGCAGAGTGAGAGTGAGAGAGCAAAAGACAATGAGAAGAAAAAGGAATATAAAAGTCAAGATCAAAAGGAAAAGGAGAGGAAGGCTGGAAAGAGTGTGAGAGGCCAAGTTGAAGGGGATCAACTTTAGTGGTGAGTGAAAAGGAGAGGGCAGCCTTGCAAAAGGAGAGTTGTATGGCAAGAGCGAGTGTAGTAAGGAAGCGTTAGTGATGAGGCAACCTATGTTGTTGCTGGTTTTTCAGGAAACATGTTTGACTACTAACGACTTATCTAACTCTTTGCCTAGTGTGGTTGTGTCTCTTGTGCAGGACTTTGAAGATGTTTTTCCTGAGGAGATTCCAAAGGGATTACCACCTATTAGAGGTATTGAGAACCAGATTGACCTTGTACCCGGAGCATCGATTCCAAACAAGCCAGCTTACAGGAGCAATCATGAGGAGACAAAGGAACTCTAAAGGCAGGTCGATGAATTAATGGAGAAGGGGTACGTGAGAGAGAGCATGAGTCCATGTGCAGTGCCAGTGATTTTGGTGCCTAAGAAGGATGGGACATGGAGAATGTGTGTTGACTATCGCGCATCAACAACATCACGGTAACGTAACGTCATCCCATTCCTCGCTTAGATGATATGTTAGATGAGTTACATGAGTCTAGTGTCTTTTCTAAAATTGATCTGAAAAGTGGATATCACCAAATTAGAATGAAAGAAGGTGATGAATGGAAAACTGCATTTAAGACAAAATATGGATTGTATGAGTGGTTAGTAATGCCTTTCGGGTTAACTAATGCACCTAGTACATCTTATGAGACTTATGAACCATGTTTTGAGGACATTTATTGGAAAATTTGTGGTTGTCTATTTTGATGACATTCTTATTTACAGCAAAAGTTTGGAAGATCATATGTCACACTTGAGGGATGTTTTAGAAGTGCTCCGAAAGGAACAATTATATGCTAACCTCAAGAAGTGCACTTTTTGCACAGACAAACTTGTGATTCTTGGTTTTGTTGTTAGTGCGCAAGGAATACAGGTTGATGAAGAAAAGGTTCGTGCGATCCAAGAATGCCCTAGTCCAACCAATGTAAGTAATGTGCGGAGTTTCCATGGACTAGCGAGCTTTTATAGGAGATTTGTGAAGGATTTTAGCACCATTGCAGCACCACTTACTGAGGTAATTAAGAAGAACGTGGGCTTCAGTTGGGGAGAGCAACAAGAGAAGGCCTTTCAAACGCTTAAAAATAAGTTGACTCAGGCACCATTACTTGCTTTACCTAACTTTACTAAAACGTTTGAAATTGAGTGTGATGCTTCAGGATTAGGTATTGGGGCAGTGCTTATGCAGGAGCGAGACCGATTGCATTCTTTAGCGAGAAGCTAAGTGGGGCAACCTTGAATTACCCTACTTACAATAAGGAGCTATATGCATTGGTTCGTGCCCTGGAGACGTGGCAACACTACCTTTGGCCAAAAGAGTTCGTGATCCACACTGATCATGAATCTTTGAAGTATTTGAAGGGGCAATACAAGCTGAACAAAAGGCATGCTCGTTGGGTGGAGTTCATTGAAACATTTCCATATGTCATCCACTACAAGCAAGGTAAAGAGAATGTAGTTGCTGATGCACTTTCTAGAAGGTATACTCTTATCTTTACTCTTAGTTCTAGATTGCTTGGTTTTGAGCACATTAAGGAGTTATATGCTGTGATCGGGATTTTTATGAGGAGTATGTGCAATGTGAGAAGAGTGGGCATGGAAAATTTTATAAACATGATGGATTCTTGTTTAGGGAGAGTAAATTGTGCATTCCAATTTGTTCTTTAAGAGAATTACTTGTGAGGGAGTCTCATGGAGGAGGTTTAATGGGACACTTTGGAGTAGCAAAAACATTAGAGGTATTGCAGGAACACTTCTATTGGCCTCACATGAAACGAGATGTTCAGAGGATTTGTGAGCGATGTGTCAAATGTAAGCAAGCGAAATCTAGAGTTCAACCTCAAAGGCTTTACACCCCACTTCCCATTCCTCATGAGCTTTGGGTAGATATTTCTATGGATTTTGTGTTAGGATTACTTAGGTCTAGACATGGTCGGGATTCTGTTTTTGTAGTTGTTGATAGGTTTTCTAAAATGGCACATTTCATTCCTTGTCACAAAACGAATGATGCTTGTAATACTGCTAATTTATTCTTTAGGGAAGTTGTGCGATTACATGGTATGCCTAGAACAATTGTATCAGATAGGGATGCTAAGTTCTTAAGCTACTTTTGGAAGACTTTGTGGGCTAAGTTATGAACTAAGTTATTGTTTTCTACTACTTGTCATCCACAGACTGATGGTCAAACTAGGTAGTGAATCGAACTTTATCTACTTTGTTGAGGGCTATAATTAAAAAGAATATTCAGAGTTGGGAGGATTGTTTGCCGCATGTTGAATTTGCTTATAACCGTACAGTGCATTCTGCTACTAAATTTTCTCCTTTTGAAATTGTGTATGGTTTTAATCCACTCACTCCTTTGGATTTATCACCTTTGCCTATTTCTGAGTATGTTTAATTTAGATGGCAAGAAGAAGGCTGAATTTGTTCAACAAATCCATGAAAAGGCAAGGCTGAACATTGAGCGACGAACAGAGCAGTATGTGAAACAAGCCAACAAGGGTTGTCAACAAGCTATTTTTAAACCTGGCGATTGGGTTTGGGTTCACATGCGCAAAGAGCGGTTTCTCGTGCAACGTCAATCTAAACTACATCCTAGAGGCGATGGACCATTTCAAGTTCTTGAGCACATCAACGACAATGCATACAAGATAGATTTGCCTGGGGAGTATCAAGTAAGTTCCACATTTAATGTTACTGATCTAAGTCCTTTTGATGTAGGTGACGATTTGAGGACAAATCCTTTTCAAGAGGAGGGGAATGATGAGATCCATGATGAGAGTCAAGCCGGAAGAAGGAATGTGGATCCTCTTGAAGTGCCGCCTGGACCGATCACAAGAAGTCGAGCGAAACGACTCAAGGAAGCACTTAACAGGTTGATAAAGGATGTCCATGAAGCCGGGAAGGATTGGGGCAATCATGAAGTTGGGATGGATTGGAACAACCATGGGAAGACCCTTGCTCTTATACAAGTCACACCGACACGGGTTGAAGAGGGCATGTATTTTCAAGGCACGGCCGTGTATGGAGTCAAGCAAATCCATAGAAAGATACACGGTTAAAGTACACAGGCGTGTATGTTGCTAGAAGTTGCACAGAAAGATACACGGCTAAAGTACACGGGCGTGTATGTTGCCAGAAGTTGCACAAAAAAGTACACGGCCAAAGTACACGGGCGTGTACACAGGCCGTGTATCCCCTGTCGGCCAGTTTGTTCTGTTTCGCGTTTTTATATCACTTAACTAAACTACGTCGTTTTGGACTTGTTTTTACACGAATTGTAACCCTAGTATAAAAGCTCCTAGGGTTTAGAACAACTTAGATTAAACATCTTTGAACATTAAACACTTTTGAGAGGCACCTCTCTTGGTTCTTCAAGAACTAAATCGAACTTATCAGATTGATTTCCGTGGCGTTCATCCCGACTTATCAATCGGTCTTCCATCCCGATTGTGGCGTCTTCACTTTTATACCAAGGTTCTTGTCTCGCTTATAGACAATGGGTCGCAGTTTCCACTTTAGGTGTTTGGGCGTCTTAGGCAACGAATTTCCGAACGTATTGGTATTGGGTTTCGTCACGGGTTGGCGTGGTTCGTATTAACTCTTTAGCTCTGTTTCCTCCTACAGGCCTTTGTGTCGGTGTGACCCTAGGAGGCTCCATTGTTTGGAGTCTACCGGTGGTGGTGGCATTCTCAATCCTGCACCCCGTAGCCACTGCCTCTGCAAAACTGGATGAGGTCTGGCCTACCAGGTGTGAGAAATAGGTCTTGTCCAGGGTATTGACAAATATGGATGTCAATTCCTTCTCAGATATCGGGATGGCTACCCTAGCAGCCTGGGCCCTCCAGCGCTGAGCATACTCCTTGAACGGCTCAGCATGTCTTTTTCGGAGACTCCCCAGGTCGATTACAGATGGGGCGACTTCAATATTGAACTTATATTGATCATAAAACGCCCGGGCTAGCTTCTCCCAAGTGTTGACAATGTTGAAGTCCAAGTGGGCATACCAGACCAGTGCAGGGCTTGTAAGGCTGTCTTGGAATGTCTGGAGCATGAGCTGGTCGTATTGAGCATACTTGCTCATTTTCCGGGCATATAGCCTGGTATGCATTTTGGGGCAACCGGTCCCATCATACTTTTCAAACTCTGGGGTCTTAAACTTTTCAGGGTATATCTCTTCCCTGTATGCTGGCAGATTGGTGATTCCGGCCTGTTCAAAACCATCAGGGCCTTCAATGCTTTTCATCTTGTCATGGAGCTGCTGGAAGAGTCGCTTCTCCATCTCCTTCTGCCTCTCTTCCATTTCCTTTTTCAGGTCATCAGAGGTCGGGCCCTGGTTGACCTTTGGCTCATATTCAAAGGCCGGGTTAAGGTAGGAATCGATCTCTTCATATTTCGGAGGCTGTCCCTCCACTGCTTTCCCCTTTCTGGCCCCTGAATACTCTTCCTGGGTTGGCTGAGTGTTGCGCAGGAGGCCGATGCTTTCAGTTAGGAGGTGAACCTGGGCAGCTAGTTGTTGGACTGTTTGTTCTAGGGACATGATCCTAGAGTCCGAGGCAGCTTCAGCATTGGCGTTGTTGCGGTTGTCGCTACTATTGGCCATTCTTGTTCTTGAGCGCGTGAGAACTGGGCTTCTAGGAGGGTTCAGTTGCTTGGAAGCTATTTTGATACCTGGATTCGCATTTTGTTTTGATTTTAGTGTAATGAATGCACGAATGATATGCATGTGTCATGCGGATGCTAAAAGTAAAAAGGTTGACAATTGATGGACAATGTAATATTGAAAATTCACTTTTATTAATATTGAAAATTCTGGAGTTCGAAATAAAATATTACAAATAAAGATCTACTTCCTAGTTCTTTTAGTCTTCTGTTGTGGAGGCTCAGACTTCCCACTGATGACGGCTTCCAATTCCTTGACTTTGGCTTGGCATTTCTCCAATTGTGCTTCTAAGGCCTTGTTCCTTTGGTCGGATTCCTTGAAGCGTCCCTTCCAGATGTCTTTCTTATGATCTACAGCTTCAAAGTATACCTCCATTCGGGCCTTGACCTGTTCTAGGTATACTTCTGTCTCTGGATTGATCTTGTTTGGTCTTGGTTGGGTGACGTCTAGAACTCGATATGCTCTTTCCCCTGTCTGGTATAGCTAGCGGATTACAAACTCTCTGGTGGCTCGGTGTTTTCCCACTTCGCCATCTAATTCCCCGAGGTCCACATTCGGGCTTTCAATTCTGGCTTCCTAAAGTGCCTTGACCTCTGCCAACTTAACAAATTTCTCGGCTACCAACAGGTTCGGATCTTGATACTCAAAGGTGACTGCTCCCAGCGAGGGCCAATAAACTATATCTTGGATGGTACCAAACTGGCGGACCACTGAGTTAGGGTGATATCCAACACATCCGCTGATTCCGATTAAAGGTACTGCTTGGAAGTTTCTACAGGTTAAGATGATTTTGTTACAGCAACTCCACCTGGCTGTCCATAGAATATCTTCGGCACTGAAGCTCCTAAGCAGCTCTACCCAACTGTGGCTGGTAAGGTCGTCGGGTAGCTTCACCTTTTCTATACAAGAATCTATAAGATCCACCTGCTGGGCTAAGGTTTTTCGGACCATGTTTAGCCCGAAACACTTAAGGTGGCTTACAAACCAGGTCAGCAGAAGGTTGAGGCTTGAGTGGAGAATCCCATGGCCTTTCTTCTTGAGGAAATTTAAGTTCCAGATCTGTTCAGCAAATAGAGCTGAGATGTAAGATCTTCCCTCCAGAAATTGGGTCACCAGCTCTGCGACCCGGTAGTGAATATAGAAGGTCCGGGCGATGAACCAGGCTTCCAAATCATCCATCCGTATGCAATATCCATTACAGTCTGCTAGGGCTTTGTTGACTGCTGTTTTTCATATGCCTAATAATCTGCTGAAGGTACCAGCTGGCCCGGCCTCGAGGTTTGGCATATAGATTTGATCGGTTAGTGTTGGAGCCTATAGCAACTGGGTGTACTTCTCTAGGGTAGGTGATGGGTTTCGAATCCAACAAAAATAAAACCTACTCCTAGACAATTATATGATTTGTATATAGTAGTGAGTAGGGTCGAATCCACAGAGATTGGTTAAACTTATTTCTATCCAAGGAGAATAAAAAGGAAAAGGAAAATGGGGGGTTTGGTTTGTGAATCGAATAAATTAAAACAAGATAAGAAAGTTGTATATTAATAAAAAGCCTAGCCAAAGGAATCAAGATAGTTTAATTCTAGGAATTGATCATCGATGCAAATGTTTTCTATTCTTAGTTCTAGATAAACTGGTTATGGTTATTAACTAGCTCTAACAACCTATCTCTCCTTACTTCCTCGATAACCTCAGACAAGCGCTTTGAATTATTTCTCTTATTGATTAAATAACCCTAGACAAGTGCTTAGGATTTAATCTATCAATAGCATTAAAATCTAGAGAGACCACCAATTCATGCCAGTAGATTATAAGATAACCTATTTAAACATGATCATACACCTCCATAACATGAATTCGATCATCTCTTTTATAACCAAACATGTTATTGTGTCACTAAGACTAGAACAATCAAACAATTACGGATTTGACGTGCTAGTTGACAATATATTAACTTGCTAATTGAGTAGAAGAGCTCTATTCATACCAATCAACAAAGATAATAATGACAAAACGATTAGAAGATATATGAATACCCGAAAGCAAAGAATAGAATAAATACAAGTCAATTAGACCTCACAATTTGTGGAGAATTAAACATCTATGACCCTTTGGCTAGAAAAGTAGCTTAACTACACATGTTCATCAATAAAACGAAAATAAAAAGTAAAGACATGATGAACCCAGTTGCCTGCCCTGCCTCCAAGATGATCTAAGGTTCTTCAAGATCCCAAAGATTCAAAAGTTCAAAAGTTCCCCTAACCCTCTAGGGATGGCTCTATTTATATTATTAGAGGGATAGCATGTGATCTTTTGCGAGCAAGATACGAAAATGTCTTTCCTTTTCCAAGTAGATTTCGAGAAGTGAAGATTCGTCTGCCTGGCACGCCCTACCACACGGCCGTGGGTCAAGTCGTGCCATCCTTTGTGCATATTCTTCAAGTCTTCATCCGCTCCCAGTGTGTACCACGGTTACACACACGGCCAGGTTTCAAGACGTGCCTTCATCTGTGCATAATCTACAAGTCTTCATCCGTGTCCAGTGTGTACCACGGTTGGACCCACGGCTAGATTTTCCAGCCATGCCTTCATCTGGTTGATGTTCCACACTTTCTTCTCCTTGGCACGTCTAGCTTCCACCACGGCTCCAAGCATGGTTTCTCCCACGGCTTCCACCACGGCCATGCCCTAAGCCGTGTCTCTCTCTGTTCAAAGTCCACATTTTCGTCTTCTTGTTCAGTGTGTAACACGGTTTGCGCCATGGCCGTGCCTCAAACCGTGCTTCCGATACACGGCCGTGTACTTCAATTACACGCCCATGTACTTCCCTCCGGTGGTGTAAATCCTTATCTTTGAACCAAGTTGTAGATGACTTCTCTAATTTACTTGAATTAGCATCCTTGACTCCATTTAACCTGATTTATCACGATGATAGAATTAAAGTACCATTTCCTTATGATTTCTATAAAATCAATAATAATTTAACACAATTTATACTATAAAGATTGAGTATAAAATGGCTCTATCAAATTCCCCCATACTTAAACTCTTGCTTATCCTTAAGCAATTGCATCAAATCAATTGAGAAATCTGTCGTAGATTATACAAACTTTCTTTTCATCTTTCCAAGCATCTATTCATTTGTAATTCATGACTTGTAATTTTAACGGCTACTACTTCAACCAAACTGGTTTCCTGTGATCAAATTACTATGGACAAAATTCAATAGCTAATCTAAACAAAACAAACTTTAATCCTTATGTTTAGCAAAAGAATTTTTATTCCAAAAGTAAATACTTAATCCACTAAGGAAAAACACCCAATTAAACTTCATTGGATATTATCAAGCATATAATCCTTGTAGTATAAAGTAAAAGCATATGGTATAAGCTCTTTGCTAGATATTCTCCCTATTATACATCTTTGTTTTATTCAATGAATGTTCACATTCATGTTCTTTTGATTTATTCAAGCATCTATTTTGACGGGTTTTTGCCCGCTTCTTTTCATGAACTTTTGCCTTTTTTGCCTTTATCGTTATAATGAGTTCATTGAGTTGGCAACATCCCGAGCTCATCACTCAAGTGACCGGGTTTTGAGATACCCCTATGGACTCTTCCTCACTCTAACATTCAAGTTTGAATACTCGTAACTCAATTAGTTGAATCATTGGAGTAATGGCTATGCTTGATTCTTTTTTTTTTTTTAAGTGTTATGATTGCTTTATAAACAACTTCAAAGAGTATACAGTAGCTAATATAACCTAGAAGTAAACTTGTTTATTTTTCACTTAGGGACTCGACTTACTCTTAGACTTCCAATTCTAAAGCTAAATACAAGGTAAATTTGTTTCTTAAAGATTTCACTACTTAATTTTAACCATGTATTCTAATCACAGCAGTGGGTGAGTAAAACATTTGAACAAGTCAATTTCACATTTTGTAGATGCTTATTACAACATTTAGTACAATCTCTAGATTTCATGATAATTTTGAAAAAATTTGGCTTAAAATTGCTTAAGGACAAACATTCAGAGTATAAGTTAGTTCTCTATTCTCTATATTTTATTATCCTCTCCCACACACTTAGCTTGAACAGTGTCCTCACTGTTTCGAATTTAGCACAATTGAAAAGGAATTAACAACTCAAGGAACATTAGAGAATAAGAGAAAGGAAATACTGGTACTTCCCTAGTATTGGAGTTTTCCCCTTAAGCTCTGGAAAGTGTCATCTGATTATGTGTATCCTTGCTACAGCTGATCCAAAGAGTTCAAAACTACACTAAAATCAAAACAAACTAAACTAAAACAAAACAAAACTAAAACAAACCAAAACTAATGCAAAACAAAACTTTTTTTTTTTTACATGGGTTGCCTCCCATGAAGCGCCTTTCTTTAACGTCTTTGGCTAGACGTTCCTGTCATCAATCACAATACTCGGGGTGAGTTAAACTGGTTTCTTCAATATTACATACTTGAAATCCTTCATAAAAAGGTTTCAAGCGATGACCATTGACTTTGAAGGTCTTACCAGTTTCAAGGCTTGCGATCTCAACTGCACCATGTGAAAATATGTTAGTGATAACAAAAGGGCCAATCCACCGTGATTGTAGTTTGCCAGGAAACAATTTCAATCGAGAATGGTAAAGTAATACTTTTTGACCTACAGAAAAATTCTTTCGGGAAATCATTTGATCATGAAAATCCTTTGTTTTTTCCTTGTAGATTTTAGTACTCTCATAAGCTTCTCTTCGAATCTCCTCAAGTTCTTGTAATTGAAGTTTTCTGTGTTCACCCGCCTCATCCATTCACATGTTACATTGTTTTACAGCCCAATACGCCTTATGCCTTATGTTCCAGCTCCACAGGGAGATGACATGGTTTGCCAAATATTAAACGGTAAGGAGACATACCTATAGGGGTCTTGTAAGCTGTCCGGTAGGCCCATAATGCATCCTCAAGTCTTGTGCTCCAGTCCTTCCTGCTTGGATTGACGGTTTTTTCTAGAATAGACTTGATTTCTCGATTTGAGACTTCTGCCAATCCATTGGTTTGAGGGTGGTATACGGTGGAAGTGCGATGAGTGACCCTGTATTTTTTTAGTAGAGTTTCCACTATCCTATTACAAAAGTGTGTGCCACGATCACTGATAAGAGCCTTTGGTGTCCCGAACCTAGCAAAAATATGAGATTTAACAAAATCCACAACAACTTTAGCATCATTAGTTTGAGTCGCTTTGGCTTCCACCCATTTTGAAACATAATCCACAGCAAGAAGGATGTAAACATTACCGAAGGAAGGAGGAAAAGGACCCATGAAGTCAATACCCCATATATCAAATATTTCACAAGCAAGAATAGGGGTAAGTGGCATTTGATCTCTACGTCCTAAGTTCCCAATCTTTTGACATCGTTCACAAGACTTACAAAACATAAAAGAGTCACGAAACAATGTAGGCCAAAACAAACCACACCCTAATACCTTTTGAGCTGTCCTCTTAGGGCCAAAATGTCCACCACATGCATATAAGTGACAAAATTGCAAGATAGAAGGAATATCGTCTTGAGAAATACACCTTCTAATGATTTGATCAGCACAATGTTTCCACAAATATGGATCATCCCATACATAATACTTAGCATCACTTTTAATTTTATCTTTTTGAGCCCTAGACAAATCACTTGGTAGTATCTTAGTAACCAAATAATTGACAATATCAGCATACCACAGAATTGTCTTTTGAATAGAAAAGAGATACTCATCTGGAAAATCATCTTGTATTTGTGTGGACCCTTCACTGATAGGAATTCGACTGAGGTGGTCGGCAACTAAGTTTTCTGAGCCTTTCCTATCACGTATCTCCAGATCGAACTCTTATAAGAGGAGTATCCATTGAATAAGTCTTGGTTTTGCCTCCTTCTTCGCAAGCAGGTATTTAAGAGCTGTATGATCAGAGTAAACAATTACCTTAGTACCAAGTAAATATGATCTGAATTTTTCTAATGCAAAAACAACAACCAAGAGTTCTTTTTCCGTTGTGGAATAGTTGCATTGAGCATTATCCAAAGTTCTGGAAGCATAATAAATCACATGAGAAGCTCTCCCAACTCTTTGGCCAAGAATTGCTCCAACTGCATAGTTGCTCGCATCACACATGATTTCAAAGGGAAGGGTCCAATCGGGTGGTTGGATGATTGGAGCAGAAGTTAACTTGTCCCTCAGTGTGTCAAAAGCGTTCTTACAAGCCTCATCGAACTCAAATGTCACTTCTTTTTGTAGCAATCGACATAGGGGTTGAGTAATCTTGGAGAAATCCTTGATGAAGCGTCGATAGAATCCTGCACTCCCAAGAAAAGAGCGAATTTCCCGTACACTTACAGGGTAAGGTAAAGATTTAATCAGTTCTACCTTAGCTTTATCGACTTCAAACCCCTTAGAAGATACTAT
The DNA here is from genome assembly GCA_037954665.1 of Laguncularia racemosa. Taxonomy (NCBI): domain Eukaryota; kingdom Viridiplantae; phylum Streptophyta; class Magnoliopsida; order Myrtales; family Combretaceae; genus Laguncularia; species Laguncularia racemosa. The sequence goes on from JBBMOL010000198.1 coordinate 352,720, forward strand.
ATGGCCTAAAATGAGACTCTGTTCAACCATAAAGTGACATTTTTCATAATTCAACACTAGATTCTTATCTATACATCTTTGAAGCACTTTTGTAAGGTTAGTCAAACATGAATCAAAAGAATTACCATAGACGGTAAAGTCATCCATGAAAACTTCTATAATATTCTCCACATAATCTGAAAATATACTAACCATACATCTTTGGAATGTGGCTGGGGCATTGCAGAGCCCAAAAGGCATCCTTCGATACGCAAAAGTACCGAATGGACAAGTGAAAGTGGTCTTCTCTTGATCTTCCGGTGCCACTGGAATTTGATGAAAACCTGAATAACCATCAAGACAACAATAGTGAGAATGGCCAGCCAAACGTTCAAGCATCTGATCAAGAAAAGGAAGAGGGAAGTGGTCCTTCCGAGTTGACGCGTTTAACTTCCTGTAATCAACACAAACCCTCCATCCATTCTGAACCCGAGTAGGAATTAACTCACCATCGGAGTTTTCAATCACAGTTAAGCCTGTTTTCTTTGGAACAACTTGGATCGGACTTACCCATTTGCTGTCGGAAATTGGATAGATCATACCTGCATCAAGAAGTTTCATGATCTCTTTCTTAACTACCTCCATCATAGGTGGATTCAAACGACGCTGAACTTCCCTTGAAGGTTTGCAATTATCTTCCATCAAAATCTTGTGCATGCAGGTGGAGGGGCTTAGTCCATTGATATCAGCTATGGACCATCCAATGGCTTCTTTGTACTCCCTCAACACCCGAATCAACTTTTCTTCTTCTAAAGTACTTAGCTTGTTGGATACTATCACAGCAAGAGTCTCCTTTTCTCCTAAGAAAATATATTTTAGATGTTCGGGTAGGGGTTTTAATTTTAGCTTCGATGCCTGCACAATAGAAGGAAGAAGTTTTGTGTTAGAAGGGGGTAAATGAATGTAGGACACATCATACCTGATAGGTTTTAATGATTCTAACTCCCAAATCTTGTCCTGCAAATCAGAGGATATTACAAACTTCTCCTTAAGAGTTGTCAATGCATGAATCGTAAGACTCTTATTAAGTACAACTTTCAACTCATCATCATCTATCAAATTAAATGTAGTCTGTGTTAATGGGTCAATAACATCAACAACAAAAACGGGTGAGATGTCACTAGGATATTTCATGGCATCATAAATGTTAAATTTAATCACTTCACCATCAAATTCCATAGTGAGGTTACCATCATGTATATCGATTTTTGTTCTAGATGTCTTAAGAAATGGTCTCCCTAATAATATCATCGATGAATTACGAGAATCATCATTTTCCATGTCAAGCACATAAAAATCTGTGGGGAAAACCAAACCATTAACTTGTACTAAAACATCTTCTAGAACTCCCTCAGGATAAACATTGGACCTATCAGCAAGTTGAACAATAACGCCTGTTTCCTTTAGGGGGCCAACATTTAAACATTGATAAACAGACAAAGGAATAACATTGATTGAAGCGCCTAAATCACACATAGCTTTAGTGATTCCAAGGTTACCTATTTTGCAAGGAATAGTAAACATACCTGGATCCTTACATTTAGGAGGAAGCTTCTTTTGAAGAATAGCTGAAACATTCTCACCTACACTAATCTTTTCATTACCTTTTAGCTTTCTTTTGTTAGTACACAATTCTTTTAGAAATTTAGCATAACGAGGTACTTGCTTAATAGCATCCAGCAAGGGAATGTTTATCTCAACTTTGCGAAAAGTGTCAAGAATCTCTTTTTCTTCAGCTTCATTCTTAGATTTTGCTAGTCTGGAAGGGAAAGGAGGTGTTGTTGTCATGACCTTTGGTGGTTCAATGAGGGGTCCTTTGATCTGATTGTTCTGCTGGCTTAGAGTTGGAGTTTCTTTCTCAGTCTCTTCCTCAGGATTAGTTCGGTGATCCTCCTCATTTGATCCCTGCAATTTCGTTCCACTTCTCAAGGTAATTGCATTAGCACTTTGCTTTGGATTTGTGACGGTTTGAGAAGGTAACTTACCTTGAGTTTCCAACCTATTTAGAGAAGAAGCAAGTTGACTTACCTGATTTTCCAAGTTGTGGATGCTCTGCTTTGTCTCATCCTGAAATTGTTTTGTATTAACGGCAAGTGATTTAACAATTTCCTCAAGGGACATACCTGAAGTGGAAGGAGCCTATGATACTTGGTTTGATGGCTTGGGTTGGAATTGTTGGAAGTTTTGTGGTTTATTGCCATATCTGAAGTTAGGGTGATCCCTCCATCCGGGATTGTAAGTATTTGAATAGGGATCATATTTCCTTTGTGGTTGTCCTAGGAATCCGCCTACAGCATTGGCGTGTTCATGGTTGTCATCTTGCAATGTGGGGCACATGTCGGTCGGATGACTAGGAGCAGCACAAATTCCACAAGCTTTCACCTGTTGGGTATTTCCAAGAGCTAGCTGCTGCACAAAGGAGGTAAGATTAGAAATTTGATGTTCAAGGTTAGACACATTTACCTCATTTACCTTCCTTGAAGACGTATCATGCCTATACCCAAATTGTTGCGAATTGGCAGCCATAATGGAGATCAATTCCCTAGCTTGACCAGGGGTTTTGTTTACTATGGCGCCTCCACTTGCAGCATCCATCATCTTTCTTTCCATCGGAAGTAGGCACTCGTAGAAGTATTGGATAAGGAGTTGTTCAGATATCCCATGTTGTGGGCAGCTTGCACACAATTGCTTGAACCTCTCCCAATACTTATGAAGAGTCTCGGTGTCCCTTTGTTTTATACCACAAATTTCTCTTATTATACCAGCGGCTCTGGATGCGGGGAAGAATTTGTCCAAGAAGAGTCTCACCATATCAATCCATGTGGTTATAGAACCTGGAGGCAAATAAAACAACCAATCTTTAGCTTTAGTACTTAAAGAAAATGGAAAAGCGCGTAGCTTGATTTGATCGTCGGTTATTCCTTGCGGCCTCATACTAGAACACACTATATGGAACTCTTTCAAATGCTTGTGAGGATCTTCATTCTCAAGACCATGAAATGTATGTAGCAGATGTATCAACCCGGATTTCAATTTGAATTCCACAGCTAGTTCGGGATAGTGAATACAAAGTGGTTGTTGATTCACATCCGGTGCAGCCAACTCCCTTAAGGTTCTCTCGAGATTTACCATGTCGTCCTCTTTTTCAGAATCAAGGGATGAATCAGACAAGTCCGATACTAAGTTCGGTCTGGGGGATGATCTAGCTTCTTGTCGCAGCCTCTTTAGAGTCTTCTCAATCTCCGGATTATAAGTTAGTTCACCTGTCTGAGAAGAACGAGTCATATAAGAATAGAAATAAATTTGACACCAATCCCCGGCAACGGCGCCAAAATTTGATGGGTGTCGAATCTAACAAAAATAAAACCTACTCCAAGACAATTATATGATTTGCATATAGTGGTGAGTAGGGTCGAATCCACAGAGATTGGTTAAACTTATTTCTATCCAAGGAGAATAAAAAGGAAAAGGAAAATGGGGGGTTCGGTTTGTGAATCGAATAAAGTTAAAACAAGATAAGAAAGTTGTATATTGATAAAAAGCCTAGCCAAAGGAATCAAGATAGTTTAATTCTAGGAATTGATCATCGATGCAAATGTTTTCTATTCTTAGTTCTAGATAAACTGGTTATGGTTATTAACTAGCTCTAACAACCTATCTCTCCTTACTTCCTCGATAACCTCAGACAAGCGCTTTGAATTATTTCTCTTATTGATTAAATAACCCTAGACAAGCGCTTAGGATTTAATCTATCAATAGCATTAAAATCTAGAGAGACCACCAATTCATGCCAGTAGATTATAAGATAACCTATTTAAACATGATCATACACCTCCATAACATGAATTCAATCATCTCTTTTATAACCAAACATGTTATTGCGTCACTATGACTGGAACAATCAAACAATTACGGATTTGACGTGCTAGTTGACAATATATTAACTTGCTAATTGAGTAGAAGAGCTCTATTCATACCAATCAACAAAGATAATAATGACAAAACGATCAGAAGATATATGAATACCCGAAAGCAAAGAATAGAATAAATACAAGTCAATTAGACCTCACAATTCGTGGAGAATTAAACATCTATGACCCTTTGGCTAGAAAAGTAGCTTAGCTACACATGTTCATCAATAAAACGAAAATAAAAAGTAAAGACATGATGAACCCGGTTGCCTGCCCTGCCTCTAAGATGATCCAAGGTTCTTCAAGATCCCAAAGATTCAAAAGTTCAAAAGTTCCCCTAACCCTCTAGGGTTGGCTCTATTTATATTATTAGAGGGATAGCATGTGATCTTTTGCGAGCAAGATACGAAAATGTCTTTCCTTTTCCAAGTAGATTTCGAGAAGTGAAGATTCGTCTGCCTGGCATGCCCTACCACATGGCCGTGGGTCAAGCCGGCAACTGTGCATATTCTTCAAGTCTTCATCCGTGCCCAGTGTGTACCACGGTTACACACACGGCCAGATTTCAAGACGTGCCTTCATCTGTGCATAATCTACAAGTCTTGATCCGTGTCCAGTGTGTACCACGGTTGGACCCACGGCTAGATTTCAAGCCGTGCCTTCATCTGGTTGATGTTCCACACTTTCTTCTCCTTGGCACGTCTAGCTTCCACCACGGCTCCAAGCATGGTTTCTCCCATGGCTTCCACCACGGCTGTGCCCTAAGCCGTGTGTCTCTCTGTTCAAAGTCCACATTTTTGTATTCTTGTTCAGTTTGTAACACGATTTGCGCCATGGCCGTGCCTCAAACCGTGCTTCCGATACACGGCCATGTACTTCAACCGTGTATCTTCCTGTTGATTCAAAACCAAGTACACGGCCGTGTACTTCAATTACACGCCCATGTACTTCCCTCCGGTGGTGTAAATCCTTGTCTTTGAACCAAGTTGTAGATGACTTCTCTAATTTACTTGAATTAGCATCCTTGAATCTATTTAACCTGATTTATCACGATGATAGAATTAAAGTATCATTTCCTTATGATTTCTATAAAATCAATAATAGTTTAACACAATTTATACTGTAAAGATTGAGTATAAAATGGCTCTATCAGTAGGGGTGATCTCATCCGGCCCGATAAAGAAAGCAGCAGGCTCGATTTCCCATAATTAGAGCATGGCCCGGATTAAAGGAAAATTCACCTCTATCCTTGTTAGTGAGAGGACGGGGCCGATCTTTTCCTAGATGAAGGCCTGCTCCTCTGGGTTGTACAAGGTAAACCAATGGTCCAGTACCAATTTTCGGTCCAAAGGTTTGTACACCCGAATTTCTTTGCGGAGGAGACGGTTGATTGCGGTGCTAGCCATCTATTTTACAATAAGAAATCGCCTAATTACAAACAAGACTATGAAAGCATTACAGGGAAATAAATTCGAACTCCATGAACAAAACAACAAACTATTACATCGCCATTCAATTGTCAACCCCTTATGATGTCATGTATGCAAGTAGGTTGGTTCTAACCGGTTCCCTAGCTCTATGGCCTCTCGCATTATCGAAGAAATGGATCTCAAGCCATATCGAAGCATAGGGTGGGGTAGCTTAATCGGTCCCGAACGGTGAATCAACTCACTTCGCCCGAAACCTACACAACGGCTCCCCATCTTAGGTTTCTAGGACGGTCCGGGTTCGACCGCATCTACTCACACAAACATGTATGCATGCAAAGCCCCCATAGCAAAGAAACTAGAATCTAACTAATTCTTGAAAAGTTAGTAACAGAATAATAATTGAAGCACACTTAAAGAAAACAATTCGAAGATTCAGGTGGCTTAGCCTACTGGCATAGCTCCCCAGCGGAGTCGCCATCCTGTCGAGTCTAATTTTTGGATTCCCATTCCTAATCCGATCTAAACTAGACCCTATGCTCATCTAATGTAGATCCTCGACTTGAGTTAGGAATTTCATTTAATTTTGGAGTCGCCACCCAACTGTTGTTGGGAAATATTGAATTAAGACTAAAGGAGCGGATTAGTCTTAATTTGGACTACTAGTCGTCGTTACTTCCTCTTCTCATTTTTGTGAAAAGAGGAAAAAGGAAAACCAGAGTTTCTAAGTCTGGACGCTAACCTATTAAAACCTTATGGTTACCACCTAATCTCCTAAAATTGATCTTATTTAGAAATGTGCTTCATTGTGTTTCTGTTACTTTTTATTATGTTTTTGAGTTATTTCAAGAAAATGATGTTTCATTCATTTTATGGGTTGACCCGAATGGGTGCCTACGTACCTGTTAGTCAGGGTCAAACAAGCCGCAGTTCGCTTTTCTGAAAACCTTAAGTGTGTTTGTGAATTTTAATTTTTGAAATCACTTTTAATTTATGTTCTTACCATTTTTGGGATTTTAATCTGATTTTTTGAAAATGATTTTTAGGGAAAACATCAATTTTTGATTTATTTGAGAAAATGGTTTTTCTAAGTGTTAAAACTCGTTTTTATGATTTTTTATTATTCTTCTTGATTTTTCTTATGATTTTTATGATTTTTATTAAATTTTCTATAATTTTTGTGAATTTTTTTAAAATTTTATCCTAAGTTAATATCTATCCTATTTTGAAATCTAAAGTTTTATTATTTTCCTAATATATTTTCTTATTTTTTTATTATTTTATTTTCTTCTTTTTTTTATTCTTTTCTTATTTATTTTTTTTCTCATTTATTATTTTTCTACATTATTAAATTCTAGAAAAATCTAATTTCTACATTTTCCTATTTATTAAAAATAAATCATAAACCAATAAATAAATAACTAACAAAATAACAAATAATTAATTAATTCGGAATAAATAAATAAAATAAATAAAAAAATTAAATAAAATAATAAAAAAATCCGGAAAATCCGACTTACCTGGACTAATCGGGTCAAATCGGGTCGAATCGGGTCGGGTTGGATTGGTCGGGTCGAATCAGGTCGTTCAGACACGACGGCGGGGGTTACTCGATCACGGCGTTCCGGGGGCCTTTTGCAGCGGGTGAGGTGTCGAATCCTAGCTTGTCGAGGGTGCTGAATCCAATGGTGGCGGTGGTTCACTCCCAGATCGCCTCTTGGTGGTGGTTCAACTCCGATCGGTGCTTGCGGTTTTGGGCTCTTCTCCGATGCTCTCTGATTTGCACTCTTTCCTCACTTTCTCTCAATTGTGATTCGTGTTCTGGCTTCCTCTACTCCTCCTCTATTTATAGGCGTCTGGAAACCCTCTTGGATAAGCTCAAATCGGCCGATTTGGATAAATCCGAATTTCTTCCGTTTTTAGATTTGATTTTATCCCGACGATTTGATGTTGATCTCTTGTTTTTCTTTGATTATCTTATGGATTCGGCTTTATCTTGACAATAATCTAGAAGATTTTGAAAAAAAATGATCGATTCCACCTTCGTCGGACTTGCTCCGACTTCTTCTCGCGTCTGTCCGGGTGAAGAAGACGATCACGCGCGACGCGCGTGACTTCCCTCGGCCAATCACATGCTGCCACGTGGCAGCTCCAGGCGAAAGGAAAAAAAATTGCATCGAATGCTCGGGGGAAGATTTGAACTCGCGACCTCCAGCCTCCCACACATTCCCAGCGCACACGTGTACCAGCTGAGCTGGCTCAATTTCGCGATTTTCTTTATATCGCAAATTGCATATATGCAATGCGATTTTTTTCATTTTTTGTATTTTTTTGAAATTTCAAAAATTTATAAAAATTATTCATCCCTCATTATTACTATTTCTGAAATCATTTTTCAAAATTGATGTGTTTTCCTATTTATTTTTATTTTTGAATATTTTCCATTATTTTTGCTAAATTAGAAAAAAACGGGAAAAATTGGAAAAAATTGAAAATTGATCATTATTGATTATTACTCATTCCTAGGGCAAAAATGGGGTGTTTACACTTATCAATCGGTCTTCCATCTTGATTGTGGCGTATACATCATATCAAGGTTCTTGCTTTACTATAAGCAACGGGTTGCGGTTTTCTCTTCATTTGTGATCGATCGCCGGTTGTTCAATTTAATTCGATTTTGAGTTTCAGCATAGGTTGACGGAGTTTGTATCACCAAATTATTCTACAAAAGTCCTAAATTGACCCCTAAAATGTAAAATTATGTCTCAAACCTTAACGCAAAAATCTAAACCTTAGAATAGGAATTGAAAACTCCATATTGACTTGTAAACCCTAAATCAATTATTCAACCCTAATTTAAATAGCAAATGATAAGAGTAAATTAATCCTTATAAATCATGGGCGTTAATGATGAATTTGTGTTATTTTTTGAATAAAATCAATGCGGACTCGGTACTTAACAGATAAATATATCAGTTTCAAGGTATAATACTAAAGAGAAGTGGAAAGATAACAAAAGGAGCATGATTGGAGCTCAAAAGATCAAGTTAAAGCTACTTATGGACAACATAGGGAAAACCACGCCCGTGTCATGGGCCGTGTGCATGCCTGAGGATGAAATTTGTCACTTGGAATGGAAGCACGGCTTGTGATATGGGTGTGCTTGAAGCCGTGGCAGACACTGAGGAGAAATGGAAGAGTCCAGAGCCTGGCACAGTTTGTAATCTAGTCGTTTTTGTAGCCGTGCCACACACTAAACAAGGATGAGGAATTGCGGATTATCGACCAGAGGGAGACACGGTTTGAAATCTGGCCGTGTTGGTAGGCATGTTAGGCGTATGTTATTCACTTTTCGAGATTTACTTAGAAAAAGATATATTCGTATCTTTCTAGCTGAAGATCCTCCGCCATTCCCTTAAGAGTATAAATAGAACCAATCAGAGAGAGAAAAGGGGGTGGCACGAGAACAACCCTAGAGAAGAGAAGTTAGAAGAGTTTCTAGAATCGAAGCCAAGATCTTTATGTTTGGGTTTATTTATGGATTCTAATATTTTCTCTTTTGTTCTTTTTATTAGATCCATGAGTAGTTAATTGTTTTATACCTGATCCCTCGAGAACCCCCTAATTGTCATGTAACGGATTTGTTGATGTTTCAATGATTAATCATGATCTTTGAGTTTATTCATGTTGCAATCATGGTTTGTTTATCTTGATATGTGCGTAGTATTAGGATCGAATTAGATCTCTGTTAATAAGATTGAGAAATCGCTTAATAGAGTAGATCTGGCATGAATAAAAAGACTACTTGTAATCCTAGAGATAGGTTATAGGAGGTTTTCTGTATTAAGGTCATGGTGGTCTGGTTCAATTGAGAGTCCTAGGATTTTATTGCAATCTTAATTATGTTAATTAAAGAGAGATCTTAATTGACTTAATTAGGATTAGGGATTATTGATCTTGAGAAAGACCTTAATCTAGTGTAAGAAACTCCGCAGATCAGAGATGTTGAGTATTAATCATTGGAAAGTTTGTAATTGAATAAAAGTTGCATGATAATTAGTGGTGGAACTTGGGATGGGTATGTTTAAATAATTGAATTAACTAAAGGAGTATTTGAATATCTTTAATATGATCATTTAATTCGTTCCTTTCAGATTTAATCAGTAATTAGGGTAATTGAGTTCATCAATAGTGAGAAGTTAAATAGTAGGATAATCATTAGTACTAGTACTTATAAGTTTTCGTGGGATCGATACCTGTACTCCAATGCTATATTGCTAATTAATAGGTATACTTGCCTAAGAACTGATCATATGCTAGGATTGAGTATAGGATTTGACTTGTTAGAACGATCAAATCGTTAACCAAGTTTTTGGCACCGTTGCCGGGGACTTTTAATATTAGGAAAACTTGATGCCTTCTACTTTAACTATAATTTTTTTTTTTGTTGTAAATTATTTCTCTTAGTTTCATTCATGCTTCCATTCAAAATTTTTGAGGAAACTAAGTTCATCGTTTGTTTTTCGCAGTTTATGACAAGGAGCTCTTCATCTAAGCTTCTTGACCTTGATCTTGAGATTGATAGAACTTTTAGAAGGCGATTGAAAAGTGCTGAGGAGATAGTAAGGAATTTGAATTTCGACGAACCTTTGGAAAGTGAAGAAGCAACATTAGTGGTTGACAAGGAAGCTTCTATCACCAGTGGTAACACAAAAGCTGAACTAATGGTAGATGGACGAAGGACGATGGTTGAATATGCCCTACCTACTCTGGGCAGCACTGGTTCGTGTATTGTGAAATCGGCAATAGAGGCCAACAACTTCGAAATCAAGGCCTCTATAATGCACATGATTTACAATCAATGCCAGTTTGACGGTTTGCCTGACGAGGACCCTCATGCGCACATCCAGATGTTCTTGGATATTTGCGCAATTTTCAAGCAAATCGGGGTATCTGAGGAAGCGCTGAAATTGCGACTTTTCCCTTTCACTCTCCGGGGGAAAGCAAGGCAGTGGTTTAGTTCACTAAACCAGGATTCCATAACCACTTGGACCTAGATGGCGGAGACTTTCCTGGACTATTATTTCCCACCATCGAAAACTGCCAAGTTGAGAAATGATATGACATCATTCAACCAACTAGACCACGAGCCTCTGCATGAAGTGTGGATTAGATTCAAGGATCTTCTTAGGTGGTGTCCACATCACCAAATGCCTAATTGGCTGCAAGTTTCTACCTTCTATAATGGGCTTGACTATGCAACTCGACAGACAATTGATGCTGCTATTAGGGGTACTCTAAATGTGAAGACGCCGGAAGAGTCGTTGAGTTTGTTTAAGAACATGGCAAAAAAAATCACCAGTGGAGCTATAGTAGACAAAAGCATAGGGCAGCGGGTATTTATGAGGTCGATTTGATGACAGCAATTGCAGCAAAAGTGGATGCGCTCACTTCAAAAGTTGAAGGGATGGCTGTATCTCAACCATCCCAATACTACTCAACTGAACCTCATTCCAATAATGCGGTATCTGAAGTGCTAGAGCATGTTGAGTATGTGGGGAACCCCACAAGGCTACAGAACAATCCCTATAGCAACACATATAATCCAAGGTGGCGCAATCATCCCAATTTCTCATGGAGTAATCAGCCATTTCCAAGGGGTAATGCACCTGCTCCAGGATTCCAAAGACCAGCTCCACCTCCTTTCCAAGAAAAGAAATCTAATCTTGAGGATATGATTGCGAAGTTCATTCAAACGTTGGAGCAACGCCAACAGTCCACAGAGGCAACTCTAAGAAATCATGAAGCCTCAAACCACAACTTGGAAAACCAGGTGGGGCAGATCTCCAAAGTGCTTGCTGGGCGACCACAAGGGTCTCTCCCTGGAAATACAGAGACCAACCCAAGGGAACACATGAAGGCAGTGATTCTTAGGAGTGGAAAGGAAGTGAAATCAGATAAGTGTGGGGAAACTCCTATTGTTAGGAAGGGGAATGAGACTGTTGATAAGGGCGAAACCACTAATAAAGCAAAAAAAGGCAGAATTATAGAGGAAAGAACAAAAGACTTGGAAGCTAAGAAGACACCTATCGTCCAGCCTTATAAACCCCCATTGCCATATCCTGCAAGGCTGCAGAATGACAAAGATCGGGAACATTTCGGTAAGTTTTTGGATTTGTTCAAACAGTTACACATCAACTTACCACTTGTGGAAGCCCTTTCTCAGATGCCCAGGTATGCTAAGTTCTTGAAAGATTTGCTGTCTAATAAAAAAGAAGATGGAAGAGATCTCCACTGCAACAATTGGTGCGGGTTGTTCCGCGATTTTACTGAACAAGCTTCTAAAGAAATTGAAAGATCTAGGGAGTTTCACCATACCATGTTTCATTGGTAATCTACCCGTAGAAAAAGCATTAGCAGATCTAGGGGCTAGTATAAACTTGATGCCATATTCACTTTTTCAAAAGCTGGGATTAGGGGAGCCAAAGCCCACACGAATGAGTCTTCAATTGGCAAACAGATCAGTGATGTTTCCTAGAGGGGTTATTGAAGATGTATTAGTGAAAGTAGAGACTTTCATCTTCCCGGTTGATTTTGTGATCCTAGGACATAGATGTTGACACTGAAGTTCCTCTGATCTTGGGACGTCCCTTTTTAGCCACAGCCCGAGCAATCATTGATGTGGCTGAGGGCCGATTAGTGCTGCGCATTGGGGAAGATGAGTTAGTAATACAGATACCTGCTGTAATGAAGAAATCGGTGAGTTCTGATGATACTTGTTATGCAATTGATTTGACTGATACTGTTGTGGAAGATATCTTATGCAAGGATCCATTAGAGTTGAGTTTGAGAGTATGTGATATTGAAGAGACAGATGATTGTGCAGTACAAGAAATGTTGACTCATCTTGATGGCAAGGAAGAACTTGGGTTAAAAACAGAAAGGGAGAATATTGATGCAAGAGATGTTACCAGATTGAAGCCCTCTATTGAAGATCCTCCAATTCTAGAACTGAAGCAACTCCCTAACTATCTGGAGTATGCTTTCTTAGAGAAGGACTCTCAGTTGCCGGTCATCATTGTAGCCGGGCTAACTATTGTTCAGAAGGAAAAGCTCTTGAAGATCTTGAAGGAGCATAAGCGTGCCTTGGCATGGAAAATCTCAAATATCTAAGGGGTTAGTCCATCTTTTCGCACACACAAAATCCTGATGGAAGACAATTTCAAACCAGTGGTGCAAGCTCAAAGACGACTTAATCCAAACATGATAGAAGTCGTTAAGAAAGAGGTAATCAAGTTGTTAGACACTGGGTTAATTTATCCTATTTCTGATAGTTCATGGGTAAGCCCCGTCCAGGTGGTGCCAAAGAAGGGGGGAATGATGGTGGTCCCAAATGAGAATAATGAGCTCATACCAATGAGGACGGTAACGAGATGGCGAGTCTGCATTGACTATCGCAAATTAAATGAAGCCACTCACAAGGACCATTTTCCTTTGCCTTTTGTCGATCAGATGTTAGAGAGGCTTGCTGGACATATGTTCTACTGTTTTCTAGATGGGATGAAGATCAAGAGAAAACTACCTTCACATGTCCCTATGGCACGTTTGCTTATAGGAGGATGCCCTTTAGGTTATGTAATGCACCGGCCACTTTTCAGCGGTGCATGTTAGCAATTTTTGAAGATCTGGTTGAAGATATCATGGAGGTATTCATGGATGACTCTTCCGTATTTGGGGATTCATTTGACTCTTGCCTGCAGAATTTGGAAAGGGTGCTCATACGTTGTAAAGAAACCAACTTAGTTCTGAATTGGGAGAAGTGTCACTTCATGGTGACTGAAGGTATTGTCTTGGGACATAAAATATCTCAACAGGGGATTGAAGTAGATGACGCTAAAGTTGATACTATAGCCAAACTCCCTCCACCTTCTTCAGTTAAAGCTATTCAGAGTTTTCTAGGACATGCTGGATTCTATAGACGATTCATCAAGGATTTCGCCAAAATTGCTTGTCCTCTCACCAGGTTGTTGGAGAAGGACATCGCCTTTGATTTCAATGATGAATGTCTCCAAGCTTTTGAGGCGCTGAAGGAGAAACTGACCAAGGCTCCTATCATGGTGGCTCTAGATTGGAACCTACCATTTGAACTAATGTGCGATGCTAGCGACTATGCTGTAGGAGCTGTCCTGGGTCAAACAAAGGATAAGTATTTCCAGCCGATATACTACGCCAGCAAAACTCTAATCGGTGCTCAAGAGAATTATACCACTACTGAGAAGGAGTTATTGGCAGTAGTGTTCGCTTTTGACAAATTCCGATCCTATCTTGTTTTTTCTAAGGTGATAGTGTATACTGACCACTCCGCATTGAGATACTTAATGACCAAGACGGATGCAAAACCCCGCCTCATCTGGTGGATACTCCTATTGCAAGAATTTAACCTTGAGATTAGAGACAAGAAGGGAGCAAAAAATCTTGCAGCGGATCATCTATCTCGATTGGAGAACCTATGTGTTGAGCAGCTGAAGGAAGAAGATATCAATGATAGATTTCCTGAGGAGAATTTGTATTCCGTCAACAAAGTTAGCAGTTCGGAGTCCCCATGGTTTGCGGACATGGCCAACTATCTAGTGGCTAGGGTCCTTCTACAGGATATGTCGAAGCAACAGAAAAAGAAGTTCTTTACCGACCTGAAGTATTACTATTGGGAAGACCCCTACTTGTTCAGGTATTACTCAGACTAAATGATTAGGCGTAGTGTCTCACATGAGGAAGGATGGGAGATCTTAAGCCATTGCCATAGTGGACCCATTGGGGGACACCATGGTGCAAACAGGATGGCCCACAAAGTGCTAGAGGCTGGTTTTTATTGGCCGTTGATATTCAAGGATGCCCAAAGTTTTGTGGCTCAATGCGATCGATGCCAGAGAGACGGCAACATTTCAAGGAGGGACGAAATGCTACTGCACTATATTCTGGAGTGCGAAGTGTTTGATATATGGGGTATTGATTTTATGGGGCCATTTCCTCCTTCATATGGAAATAAGTATATATTGGTAGCAGTGGACTATGTATCTAAGTGGGCAGAAGCGCAAGCTTTACCGACAAATGACGCTAGGGTGGTTGTCGAGTTCCTCAAGAAGCTCTTTTGCTGCTTTGGGGTGCCTCGAGCACTCATCAGTGATCAGGGTACACATTTCTGCAACTCTCAGACAAGTAGGCAAGTAAAGTTGACAAATAGAGAGCTAAAGCGCATCTTAATGAGATCAACTCTCCAGCATAGGCGAGATTGGGCAGACAGGTTAGACGATGTGTTATAGGCTTACAGGACGGCCTACAAAACACCACTTGATACAACTCCTTTCCGGTTAGTATATGGGAAAGCGTGTCACTTACTAGTTGAGATTCAGCATAGGGCATTATAGGTAATTAAGACTATCAATCTTGATATCAACAAGTCAGGGGCTCACAGGAAAAGGCAGATTAATGAGCTTGACAAGTTAAAACTTATGGCCTATGAAAACGCTAATATCTACAAGGAGAGAGCCAAAGCATATCATGACGCAAGGTTACGCCAGCACAAGCAATTTGAGGAAGGGGATATGGTACTGTTGTTTAACTCCAGGTTGAAACTTTTTCCTGGAAACTTCAATCAAAATGGTCAGGTCCTTTTCGGGTCAAGAACGTTTTCCCTTATGGAACGGTGGAATTAGAACACCCTGAAAAGGGTATTTTCAAGGTCAATGGATAGGGACTTAAACATTACTTAGGAGACAAGAAGGTCTTTAAAGAAAGAGTGGAACTGACCTTCATTCAAATCCATAACTAATCTCCCTCTATTCATTCGGTCGAGCCAACGACGGTAAACAAAAGCGCTGGCTAGGAGGCAACCCATACATCTACTAGATTAGTTTTCCTTTTACTATCATCATCAATATATTTGTGATTTGTGGTTTTGCAGGTGAGACTTTAACGAAGAGGACAAGACATGGTCTAAGCCACACCCAAGTGTGTGGGCATTTGTGAAAGGTGTCTCATTCCAGGGGATGACACGGGTACAGGCACGGCCAAGTTACAAGCTGTGCTACAAGGTAAGATTTTTCACATGTTTTTTTATAGGAGCAGTGCCTGATACGGCTTCGAACACTCCCAGGTTTGCACCCGTGTCATCAATAGCCCCTAGGGTTCGAGATTTTCATATATAAGATGCCTTTCCCTACACTTATTTCCTCATTCACACACCACTCCTCTCTACATTTTTGTTTTTCTCCTCTTTGTTGGTTCCACTGGGTGAAGGACATCCTTTATCAATCTTTAAAGATTTCCTGAGCGTGTTGTATCCAAGATGCCTAGGACTAAAACGGTGGTGCGTAAGAATGCTTAACCTAGTTCAGTTGGGGGTTCATCTAGAGCTTCGAGACGCTATCCTCCTAACTTGAGGAGGGAGGATGAAGCTAAGTATGATACGGTGTGAGAACGGAAGGTGTTCACGCCTAATGTGGTAATCGATTGGGAAGTACTCGCTTGGTATGGGTTGGTGGAACAATTTGATCAATTCTTGAAAGATCCAGCTTGGAGGGCACTTTTGAGCATTGAGGAGGACGTTTATGCTTCGCTAAGCTATGACTTTGTTGCCACATTTAAGCTTAGTTTCGGCCATCATACCCAGCTTGATAACGTGGTTTCCTTCTACTGCTATGGGAGTTACCACCGTATTGAAATGAGAGAATTTATCAAGTGCCTGGGCATTTATGACAATGAGTTTATCGAATCTGATGAGTTCTCTCAACTTCCAGATGCTTTTCCCAAGGGCTTATTGCAGCATAGAGTGTGGAACAGTATGGGAGATGGCGGGTATGATCCATCCAAATCTAAGGGAAGCCATTTAAAGGATCCAACTGTTCGTGTGCTTCATTACATTTTAGCCCGTTCAACCACTGGTAGAGGTGATTCTCAGGGTGTTGTGAATGCTTCCGATTTATACCAGCTGTGGAGTATGATCACAAGTACCCAGGTTAATGTTGGATTGGCAGCTGTTTGGTGTTTGAAAAAGCAGTGCGATCTGGGGCATTACAGGGTTTTTGTCGGCTCCTGGATTACCCGTATTTTGAAGAACTATGGTGTCTTTCCAACACAGGTTCCAAGGGACAGTTGTGGAAGGAGTACCTCTCTCCCTGAGGGTGTTTTGCGGAGGTGGAGGTTTTGTTTACTGGATGCAGCTAAAGAACAACAAGAGCAGGAGATAGAACCCAAGCAAGTTGAGGAGCAAGAGCAAGCTTAAGAGCAGGTCGTACCAAACCAGGAGTTAGCAGATTCTGTAAGGAGATTGACTGCGGATTTGGAAGAAATTAAGAGAGAACAAGTTAGGCAGTCAAAGCGGGTTAAGGGCCTGAAGCGTTATTTGGTCACGTGTTTATCACGTATTGGTGAGAAGTTGGGGGTAGATCTTCCCCCATGTGGTGGCTCTAGTGATGAGGATGTCATATCACAAGCTACTTGGGTTGTTTCTGGAGGAGATAGTCACTCGAGCGGTGCATATGATCCAGGTTTTCATTTCGGAGGATCCTTGGGTGCAGCTTTCATGCCATGACATGAGAGTCCAGCAGTTGCTACTGCTGAAGCGAGCAATCAGCAAGATATTGAGGTGATTGGATCTGATTATTTTCGCCGATCGGGCACTGTATGGTTGCCATCTGATGATGACTTCAGTAGCTGATCTCGCGGGTTGATAGATGGAAGTTGGACCCTGGAGATTTGGACTGTTGTGCAGAACAGCCGTTTTAAGAAGTCTTGCGTTTACTTTTGTTTTAACTCTCCTAATTTGTTTGATTCTGGAAGACTGACTAATGAAATCCATGATGAGAGCCAAACCGGAAGAAGAAATGTGGATCCTCTTGAAGTGTCGCCTGGATCGATCACAAGAAATCAAGCGAAACGATTCAAGGAAGCACTTAACGGGTTGATAAAGGTTGTCCATGAAGCCGGAAAGGATTGGAGCAATCATGAAGTTGGAACGGATTGGAACAACCATGGGAAGACCTTTGCTTTTATACAAGTCACATCGGACACGGGTTAAAGAGGGCGTGTATGTTTAAGGCACGGCCGTGTAGGAATTCCAAGATTGCACAGAATCATACACGACTAGATACACGGCTAAAAGGCATGGCCGTGTATGGAGACAAGAAAATCCACAGAAAGATACACGACCAGAAGTACACGGTCGTGTATGTGACCGGAATGTGCACAGAAAAGTACACGGTCAAAGTACACGGTCGTGTACACAGCCGTGTATGTTGCCAGAAGTTGTACAGAAAGGTACACGGCTAAAGTATACGGCCGTGTATCCCCTACCGGCTAGCTTTTTCCTGTTTCGTGTTTTTACGCAACTTATCTAAGCTATGTCGTTTTGAACTTGTTTTTCACGAATTGTAACCCTTGTATAAAAGCTCCTAGGGTTTAGAACAACAAAGAATTTTACATCTTTGAACATTAAACACTTTTGAGAGGCACCTCTCTTGGTTCTTCAAGAACTAAATTGAACTTATCGGATTAATTACCGTGGCGTTCATCCCGACTTATCAATCGGTCTTTCATCCCGATTGTGGCGTCTTCATTTTATACCAAGGTTCTTGTCTCGCTTATAGACAACGGGTCGCGGTTTCCACTTTAGGTGTTTAGGCGTCTTAGGCAACGAATTCCGAACGTATTGGTATTGGGTTTCGTCACGGGTTGGCGTGGTTCGTATAAGTTTGGTATCAGAGCTTAGGTTTGTCAAAACATCAAGTTCGGTTGAGGAAGGTAATATCAAAAACCCTAACTCCAATCATTCATATCAATTATCGTATTCAATTTCATAGTATTGATTGTCTTTTGATAGTTTAATATTGACTAGGCGATTGTTAAAAAAAAAAAGAGTAAAAAACACGACAAAAAAAAAAAGAAGAGAAAAGAAAAGAAAAGAAAAGAAAAACGTGATCAAGAGCAACAACCAACACAAAAAAAAAATCGGATAGAAAAAAAGAGGAAAATTTACAAACCCTAGAGTTGTTTTGAATTCTACGGAAGGAAATTGGTATAGTTCGGGCGAGTTCCAAGAGAATTGAGAAGAGGAAATTGGCGAGTTGATATCATCATTATTTGTGAGAATACACGAGTGACTGTGTGATATCATCATTTGAGCGAAACACGTAAGAGAGTGTATCGTGAGGCTTAATCATATATATATTTGTGTTAGTACTAATCTTTTCTGTAGGAACTATGTCGACACAACATTCTCCTGAAGGTGAGAGGGGAAGGTTTGATGCTAGGTTAGTAATTGAGGCGTTGAGGGGTGAGATGAAGAGGATGTTCCAAGAGGGAATGGAACAAATTCATGAGACGGTAGAGCAAAGACTAGAGCAATCCACAAACGTATTCCAAGGGCGTAAGAGGGAGAGTCGTTCTAGGAGAGTACCTAGGGGTGGAGATGAAATGTCGGATGATGACTTTGATGAGCCTTCTGTCGGGAGTTATAGAGGATATAGTGGTCAGAATAGAGGAACTAGGGATTAGGAAGATAGAGGAGATATGAATAGAGAGGATGATCAATTAAGTAGCATAAAGATGAAGATTCCTCCTTTCCAAGGGAAGAATGATCCCGAGGCGTATTTAGAGTGGGAGAAAAAGGTGGAGATGGTGTTTGATTGTCATAACTATAGTGGGAGAAAGAAAGCAAAACTTGCTGCCATTAAGTTTTCGGATTATGCTATAGTGTGGTGGGATCAACTAATGTTGAATAGGAGAAGGAGTGGCGAGCCACCTATTGAGTCTTGGGAAGAGATGAAAAGAGTGATGACGAAGCGGTTTGTAACTGCGTATTACTATCGTGAATTGTACAACAAGTTGCAAACTCTGAGGCAGGGAAGCCGAAGTGTAGATGAGTATTTCAAGGAGATGGAAGTCACTATGATTAGAGCGAATGTAGATGAGGATAAAGAGGCTACAATGGCTAGGTTTCTTGCTGGGTTGAATAGAGAAATCCAAAATGTGGTTGAATTGCAGCATTATGTAGAATTGAAGGATATGGTTCACATGGCTATAAAGGTTGAGAACCAGCACAAGAGGAAAGGTAGTAGTAATGCACGGTTTCCACAGGGTAATGGTTCATCCACTTGGAAGACCAACCAATGGAAAAAGGAAGAAAGGCCTTTACCCACCAAACCAAAAGGGGAGCTGAGGCAAGCGGGTTCTACTCCTGGTAATCAAGGTAACCCTGATTCTTCTACTTCTAGAAATCGTGACATTAGATGTTTTAAATGCCAAGGTAGACGCCATATTGCTAGTCAATGTCCAAATAGGCGTGTGATGATTTTACATGATGATGGAGAGTATGAGACTGAGAGGATAGTGAAGAAGATTATATGCCTCCATTAGAGGATGCTAATAATGATTAGGAGCCTGCAATAGGGAGGTTAGTGGCAGTAGTGAAGCGAGCGTTGAATATGCAGGTGAAGGAAGAAGAAGAGGTGCAAAGAGAGAATATATTTCATACTAGATGTTATCTAAGAGATCACATTTGTAGTTTGATCATTGATGGAGGGAGTTGCACCAATGTAGTGAGTAACTTTATTGTTGAGAGGCTGGGGCTCAAAACTGTTAGACACCCTAGTCCATATAAATTGCAGTGGTTGAATGATAGTGGAGAGACTAAGGTGACTAAGCAAGCATTAATTGGTTTCGCATTGGTAGATATGAGGATGAGGTGTTATGCAATGTAATGCCAATGCAAGCATGTCATGTGTTGTTGGGGAGGCCATGGAATTTGATAGGAAGGTTGTTCATGATGGCTTTTCTAACAAGTATACGCTTGTTGACCAAGGGAAAAGCTTTAATCTTAAACCGTTAACACCCCAACAAGTGTATGAGGACCAGTTGCAGCTACAACAGTCTTTTGCAAAACATAAGGTGAGTGAAAAGCAGAGTGAGAGTGAAAGAGCAAAAGATAATGAGAAGAAAAAGGAATATAAGAGTCAAGATCAAAAGGAAAAGGAGAAGAAGGTTGGAAAGTGTGTGAGAGGCCAAGTTGAAGGGGGATCAACTTTGGTGGTGAGTGAAAAGGAGAGGGCAGCCTTGCAAAAGGAGAGTTGTGTGGCAAGAGCGAGTGTAGTGAGGAGAGCGTTAGTGATGAAGCAACCTATGTTGTTGTTGGTTTTTAAGGAAACATGTTTGACTACTAACGACTTATCTAACTCTTTGCTTAGTGTGGTTATGTCTCTTGTGCAGGACTTTGAAGATGTCTTCCCTGAAGAGATTCCAAAGGGATTACCACCTATTCGTGGTATTGAGCACCAGATTGACCTTGTACCCGGAGCATCGATTCCAAACAAACCAGCTTTTAGGAGCAATCCGGAGGAGACAAAGGAACTCCAAAGGCAGGTCGATGAACTAATAGAGAAGGGGTACGTGAGAGAGAGCATGAGTCTATGTGCTGTGCCTGTGATTTTGGTGCCTAAGAAGGATGGGATATGGAGAATGTGTGTTGACTGTCGCGCCATCAACAACCTTACGGTAATGTATCGTTACCCCATTCCTTGTTTAGATGACTTCTTAGATTGGTTATATGAGTATAGTGTCATTCCTCATGAGCCTTGGATAGACATTTCCATAGATTTTGTGTTAGGATTATCTAGGCCTAGGCATGGTCGAGATTTTATTTTTGTGGTTGTGGATAGGATTTCTAAAATGGTTCATTTCTTTCCTTGTCATAAAACTGATGATGCTATACACATTGTTGATTTGTTCTTTAGAAAGGTAGTGCGTCCGCATGGTATACCTAGAAGCATTGTTAGTGATCGAGATGGGAAATTTTTTAGTCATTTTTGGAGAGTATTGTGGGAATAGTTGGGAACTAAACGGATGTTTTCAACTATCTATCACCCACAAATTGATGGGCAAATTGATGTGGTTAACAATGCTTTAACTCAATTGTTAGGGGCAATCATAGAGAAGAACATTAGGACTTAGAAGGATTGTCTACGATTTGTGGAGTTTGCATATAAAAGGGCTTTATATAGCACTACTCATTGTTCACCATTTGAGATTGTGTATGGTTTTAACCCGTTGGTTCCTATTTATTTATTGCCATTGCCACTTAACAAGTCTGTGAGTTTTGATGCTGATTCTAAGGCAAATTTCGTGAGAAAGCTACATGCACAGGTAAAGAGTAGGATTGAAAAACAAAATGCCAAGGTCGCTTCAAGGGTTAACAAGGATAGGAGACCCAAGATTTTTCAGCCTGGAGAATGGGTTTGGGTGCATTTTCACAAGGAGAGTTTTCCATTGTAGAGGAGATCCAAGTTGAACCTTAGGGGAGACGGTCCATTTCCGATGCTTGAGAAAATCAATGATAATGCCTACAAGAAAAATTTACCAGGTGAGTATCCAATAAGTGTCCCATTTTATGTTACTGATCTGAGTCCATTTGATGCAGACAATGATTTGAGGACAAATCCTTTTCAAGAGGAGGGGAATGATGAGATCCATGATGAGAGCCAGGCCGGAAGAAGAAATGTGGATCCTCTTAAAGTGCCGCCTGGACCGATCATAAGAAATCAAGCGAAACGATTCAAGGAAGCACTTAATGGGTTGATAAAGGTTGTCCATGAAGCCGGAAAGGATTGGAGCAATCATGAAGTTGGAACGGATTGGAACAACCATGGGAAGACCCTTGCTTTTATACAAGTCACACCGGATACGGGTTGAAGAGGGCGTGTATGTTCAAGTCACGGCCGTGTAGGAATTCTAAGATTGCACAGAATCATATACGGCTAGATACACGGCTAAAAGGCACAGCCGTGTATGGAGACAAGAAAATCCACAGAAAGATACACGACCAGAAGTACACGGTCGTGTATGTGACCGGAATGTGCACAGAAAAGTACGGTTAAAGTACACGGTCGTGTACACGGCCGTGTATGTTGCCAGAAGTTGTACAGAAAGGTATACGGCCGTGTATCCCTTGCCAGCCAGCTTTTTCCTGTTTCGTGTTTTTACGCAACTTATCTAAGCTACATTGTTTTGAACTTGTTTTTCACGAATTGTAACCCTTGTATAAAAGCTCCTAGGGTTTAGAACAACAAAGAATTTTACATCTTTGAACATTAAACACTTTTGAGAGGCACCTCTCTTGGTTCTTCAAGAACTAAATCGAACTTATCGGATTAATTTCTGTGGCATTCATCCCGACTTATCAATCGGTCTTTCATCCCGATTGTAGCATCTTCATTTTATACCAAGGTTCTTGTCTCGCTTATAGACAACGGGTCGCGGTTTCCACTTTAGGTGTTTGGGCATCTTAGGCAACGAATTCCGAACGTATTGGTATTGGGTTTCATCACGGGTTGGCGTGGTTCGTATCATTGACCAACCACTAATGTTTGCACAAAAATTGCTGATGATAGTTAGTTTTATTTTCAGTTGATTATTATTTTCTTTTGTTTTGTTTTGTTTTTGTGAGATACAGGCTTTCAAAGTACACCAACCCATTACGTTTAGCAAGGGTTCTCATGACTTGTGCGTTGCTTGACTTTCTGTTAAAGATCCGCATTGTAGGAGAGTTCAGGGAAGTTTTTTTTCCTTTTGTTTTCTTTTTGCTTTTATTCTTTGCTTCCCTTTTATGCGTTTCATGAGGACATTTGGGACAATGTCTATTATAAGTGTGGGGAAGGGGGGTTAGGAAAACGAAACTAGGATATAAGGGTTGTGCAATCAAAAATGTAAATTCCTCTTATTTAAGGTATATTCGATGATGACTTTTGACAATCAAGGACTGCTGAGATTTGTTCATACCCCCGTGGAAAATTTAAAAAAAAAATTATTCTCTTATTTTGTATTAGAGATATGTTGCTAAAATTACAAGATGAAATCCAAGTGAAGTGAACTTACTTGTTATTTACCCTTTACTTTTGGGAATTGAGAGTGGATTAAAGTCACTAGTGAGTTTAGTATGCTCTTCTATTTGCTTAGTAGGTGAGCTATGTAACTTGGAGTGAAGGAGTAAATGATACTTGTAACTTAGTGATTCCTTTTCGAAGAAGTTTCTGAGAAAAAAAAATGTTAGGAGTAATTGAAGAATATAATAATATGTAAATAGTTCAGAAGTGGGCCTTATAGACTCGAGTAATTAAGCCTGAGAGATGCCCTTTTTAAGGAATAACATCTATTGACTTGGGTGACAAACTTCGGATCAATGGCTGAAAGCTCGCTACAAGGGTCGTGAGAAAAGTCTGAGAAAACTGAACTTAAATGAGCTTATATGAATGATAGTTGATTGATTGAGATGGTAGAGGTTCGAAGGGGAATCTTAAAACCTAGTAGTCTAAGATCATCTGGTCTGGGACTTACTGACCAAGGAAACCGTCTTAATTAATTATTGATTAATTAAATGAGTTAATTGGACTCGAACAAGTAAATCCTAGGGACGCCTTCTACGCTGAGGGAATAACGTCTGTTAACTTGAGTGATGAACTCGGGATTATCGATCGAAAGTTCGTTACATGGGTCGGTTAACTTAGTTAAGTGCTTTAATGGTAAACTCCCAAGATTAACTTAAGAATTGGATGAAATAGAAAAGGAAGAGCTAGGGGACAAGTGGATACAACATGCCTTTAGTCCCTGTTATGTTGCTTATAACAGTGGTTAAAAGGATTGTATACTTTATTTTACTAGTCTCGATCTTGTGGCAATTTTGACTTTGGGAATTTTAGTTTAAATGATAAGGGTAATAGTTTAATTTACTTGGATTAGCTTTGGGAATTTTAGTATTTGTATTTTGTATACAACTAATGGTAAGATTGAGTGAAGATTATTAATGATTGGGCTGTAGCATGAAATCGATGATGCTGGAATATCTTCTCGATTGTTGGAACTTATGAGAACTTGTCCTTTGGGTTTTTTTTTTAATCCGTGTTTGCTTGAGGACAAGCAAAAGCTTAAGTGTGGGGAAATTTGATAAGAGTAAATTAATCCTTATAAATCATGGGCGTTAATGATGAATTTGTGTAATTGTTTGAATAAAATCAATGCGGATTCGGTACTTAATAGATAAATATATTAGTTTCAGGGTATAATACTAAAGGGAAGTGGAAAGATAACAAAAGGAGCATGATTGGAGCTCAAAAGATCAAGTTAAAGCTACTTATGGACAACATAGGGAAAACCATGCCTGTGTCATGAGCCGTGTGCACGCTTGAGGATGAAATTTGTCACTTGGAAAGGAAGCACGACTTGTGATATGGGTGTGCTTGAAGTTGTGGTAGATGTTGAGGAGAAATGGAAGAGTCTAGAGCTTGGCACGGTTTGTAATCTAGCCGTGTTTCTAGCCGTGCCACACACTGAACAAGGATGAGGAATTGCAGATTATCGACCAGAGGGAGATACGGTTTGAAATCTGGCCGTGTTAGGTGGGCGTGTCAGGCGTATGTTATTCACTTTTCGAGATTTACTTGGAAAAAGATATATTCGTATCTTTCTAACTGAAGATCCTCTTGATAAGAACCACGCCAACGTGTGACGAAACCCAATACCAATACGTTTGGAATTCGTTACCTAAGATGCAAAAAACACCCTCAAGTGGAAACCGCGACCCGTTGTCTATAATCGAGACAAGAACCTTGGTATAATATGAAGACGCCACAATCGGGATGAAAGACCGATTGATAAGTCGGGATGAATGCCATGGAAATAAAATCCGATAAGTTCTAAGTTAGTTCTTGAAGAACCAAGAGAGGAGTCTCTCCAAAGTGTTTTTAATGTTGTATGATGTATGTTATGTCTCTATTCTAAACCCTAGGAGCTTTATACTAGGGTGACAATTCGTAAAAAAAATACAATCCAAAACGACGTCACTTCAATAAGTGCGTAAAATAACAAAACAACACAAAAGGCTGGTGTCGGGGAGATATACGACCGTGTACATGGCCATGTACGTTTTTGTGCAAATTCTGGCAACATACACGACCGTGTACTTCTGGTCGTGTATTTTTCTGTGGATTTTCATGACTCCATACACGGTCGTGCCTTTGGCCGTGTATATGACCGTGTATGATTCTGTGTAACTTTGAGATTCCTACACGGCCGTGCCTTGTAAATATACGCCCTCTTCACCCCTGTATCCGATATGACTTGTACAAGAGCAAGGGTCTTCCCATGGTAGTTCCAATCCGTTCCAACTTCATGATTGCTCTAATCCTTTCCGGCTTCATGGACATCCTTTATCAACCCGTTAAGTGCTTCCTTGAGTCGTTTCGCTTGATTTCTTATGATCGGTCCAAGCGGCACTTCAAGAGGATCCACATTCCTTCTTCCGGCTTGACTCTCATTATGGATCTCATCACCTTTGCCATTCCCTTAAGAGTATAAATAGAACCAATCAGAGAGAGAAAAGGGGGCGGCACGAGAACAACCCTAAAGAAGAGAAGTTAGAAGAGTTTTCAGAATCGAAGCCAAGATCTTTGTGTTTGGGTTTATTTATGGATTCTAATATTTTCTCTTTTGTTCTTTTTATTAGATCCACGAGTAGTTAATTGTTTTATACTGATCCCTTGAGAAACCCCTAATTGTCATGTAACGGATTTGTTGATGTTTCAATGATTAATCCTAATCTTTGAGTTTATTCATGTTGCAATTATGGTTTGTTTATCTTGATATGTGCGCAATATTAGGATCGAATTAGATCTCTGTTCATAAGATTGAGAAATCGCTTAATAGAGTAGATCTGGCATGAATAAAAAGACTACTTGTAATCCTAGAGATAGGTTGTAGGAGGTTTTCTGTATTGAATGAGGTCATGGTGGTTTTGTTCAATTGAGAGTCCTAGGATTTTATTACAATCTTAATTATGTTAATTAAAGAGAGATCTTAATTGACTTAATTAGGATTAGGGATTATTGATCTTGAGAAAGACCTTAATCTAGTGTAAGAAACTCCAAGATCAGAGATGTTGAGTATTAATCATTGGAAAGTTTGTAACTGTATAAAAGTTGCATGATAATTAGTGGTGGAACGTAGGTAGGGTATGTTTAGATAATTGAATTAACTAAAGGAGTATTTGAATATCTTTAATCTGATCATTTAATTCGTTCCTTTCAGATTTAATTAGTAATTAAGGTAATTGAGTTCATCAATAGTAAGAAGTTAAATAGTAGGATAATCGTTAGTACTAGTACTTATAAGTCTTCATGGGATCGATACCTGTACTCCAATGCTATATTCCTAATTGATAGGTATACTTGCCTAAGAACTAATCGTAAGCTAGGATTGAGTATAGGATTTGACTTGTTAGAATGATCAGATCGTTAACCAGCAAACCTTAAAAAGGATAAATTAAAATCCAAACTTGAACACAAACCCAAAATAATAATAATAATAAATCAAAAACCTCAAACCCATTAACAAACTTTACATCACCAATAGGAAATGTTAAAACCAACTTCGAGCTCGGAAAAAAACTTAAGATTCAATTTGAATGAAACCAAAATTGATACGAACCACGCCAACGTATGACGAAACCCAATACCAATACGTTCGGAATTGCTACCCAAGATGCCAAACAATCAAGTGGAAACCGCGACCCATTGTATATAAGTGAGACAAGAACCTTGGTATATTATGTAGACGCCACAATCGGGATGAAAGACCGATTGATAAGTCAGGATGAACGCCACGGAAGAAAATCCGATAAGTTCTAGAGTAGTTCTTTGAAGAACCAAGAGAGGAATTCTCTCCAAAGTGTTTTCAAACTTGTATGTTGTATATTCTATATTGTATGTTGTATCTAAACCCTAGGAGCTTTATATTAGGGTTTACAATTCGTAACAATGATTTCCCAAAACGACATAACTTCAATAAGTTGCATAAAATAACAAAATAATGACTTAAAGGCCGACGGTGTAGGAATGAAGGCCGGTGGCCTTGGAGCCGGCATTGGAGATATACACGACCGTGTACTTCTAGTCGTGTATCTTTTTGTGGAAATTCTTGACACCATACACGGCCGTACCTTTGAACTGTGTATATGACCGTGTATGATTCTGTGTAACCTCCAGACTCCTACACGGCCGTGCCTTGTAAAGACACGCCCTCTTCAACCCGTATCCGTTATGACTTGTACAAGAGCAAGGGCATTCCCATGGTTGTTCCAATCCTTTCTAACTTCATGATTGCTCCAATCCTTTTCGACTTCATGGACATCCTTCATCAACCCGTTAAGTACTTTCTTTAATCGTTTCGCTCGAGTTCTTGTGATCGGTCCAAGTAGCACTTCAAGAGGATCCACATTCCATCTTCTGGCTTGGCTCCCATCATGGCTCTCATAAAAAATCTAAATGATGATAAATTGCCCAATAATTAGTATGAGAATACCCAAAAATCTAATTAAATATAACTCTACTAAATGATCAAATTGGGCAAAACAAAAATTAGAAAACAGGAAACCCAAACCTTCTCCAAAGGTGGCATTGAAATGAAGGAAAATATGGAAACATTTCACCCTCTTGACTAGATTAAAGGCTTAAATTAAATCTGGAAATTCCTCTATCTAAGCCCCATTTAAGGCCCATTCAATTGCAAGAAAACAAGAGGAATTAAAAAGCTAAATCAGCCCTCCCCAAGCAGCCCACTTGGACGTGTGGAGTAACTAGGAACTAACTAAACTTAAGTTAACTAATTGCAAGGACAATTGGGGATTAAGCATGTGGAAAAAAGAGGAACCAAATATGATATTTAACACCTCAATTGCAAATCTTGCCTCATATGATTAGACCTATTACCTAATGTGTAAAACGTTGGACCGTTAGATAAACATACTTAACAAGCTACCTAAACTTCTAACTTTTCTCACCTTTTCTACAAGTGGAGTTCCCTTTCTTTTGAAGAGTTACACTTAGAAAACTCCCTAAGAAGTTAAACAAAAACCATCTCAAAATTCGGATCACACACACACACATAAACCATAGACTTCCTCTTATGCAAACCACCTTGCTTCAACAAGGAAAATCACCCTCCAAGCAATGACCATCCAAGCTTAATTTTTGATATTTTCCACACCACTTAGAAGCTCATTTATGGAGGAAAAATCATCAAGAATATCATAACCAAAAGCCACTCCAAGAAGAAGTATGAAGGTGACCATTGGAGCTTCCTTAACTAGCAAACAAGTGTAGGACTTTTACTCCACTAAGTAGTCTTTTATTTATTTTTTTTCTCCATTTTCGTGTACAACAAATTAGAATAGGAGATGTACTTCTAATTTTGTAAGTTCCTTATGTATATTTTATTTTTATTTAGCCTAGGATATAAGTTTCGATGTAAATACTAGATTAAGAGGATGAATAAGGTGAAAAATCACCATGTAGTGAGTGGAATATGTTTGATCTTTGAAGAACTTTATGTAAATCAAATTTGTGGAAATTATTCACCTTGTGGATGCCAACTTTAGGAAGCTAAATAAGAATTTTCCTAATGTATTTAAGGCATTCCAAATTATAGAAAATCATAGGTAATGATCAAGACCCTTTAGTAGTAGGAAAAAGTGGAAAATAGCATGATTTGATTCTTGAGCACCGAATTGATGACCAACATAATTTTATGTGTAATTTCTAGAATTTTCAGAACCTAAATATGAGGAAATAACCTTAAGAAAATTTTGGAAATCAAAGCCTCGAAGGAAAATATGAAAATAACATGAAAATCGAGGGGAAAATGCAAACTGAAGCCATAAAATAAACCAATCGAAATTCTTGGACCAATTTCCAAAATTTCCAGAAAATAACAAAACCCTTACACACTAATTTGAAGCCTTAAAAATGTTTCCAAGTGATTAGGATTGAGTCTTTTGGGTTATTAGATCAAATTAGGTCAAAAAGGACCCTAAACAAAACCTAAACCATGTGCACCCATTCGATTCCAACAATAACGTGACCTTTTGAAGTTCAAAATACCAAAATAACTTCAGAAATGGAAAGAAAACTCAAAAACCTTTAAAGTGACTATAAATACATGAAAAACGGACTTAAAATAAAAAAGTTATGAATAGAACAAATAAACCTTCAAAACTAGGAAAATCGATAAATTTAGCCAAACTAGTATAAGTTGATATTCAAATCCAACTTATAGAATTATTGTTGTCCTATTAGGTGACATGTCATTTGAGGATGACTTACCACTTGACTACTACAACTGAAGACTACATGGCAAGGTGAGTAAAATCTAATGATTACTATTCCTAATTTATATTTATAATTAGTGCACTCTCATGTCAATATATTGGATATATGAACTAGATTTGTGTGTAGGTGTAATTAAGGTACTATTGGTGCTTGATTGCTATGATTGATTGTTAAATTACCTTAATTTTACCTAGCTAAATGAATATTGATTTCCCTTGCATTTAGAGTATAGAAATTGCGAGTGTCTGTATTAAATTGTTGTGGATGCCAAATAATCAGACTTAATGATATTTAGCCATAAATAAAATGAGTCATGCATCACGAAATCTTATATGTAAGAAGGTTTTTGGAATCACGTAATGGTACAGAAAGGCCCTATGGAGGTGTACTCCATAAACATATCTTGTCTTGACCTTTAGGAACTAAGTGGAATTGGGAAATACTGCATTTTGA
The DNA here is from genome assembly GCA_037954665.1 of Laguncularia racemosa. Classification (NCBI taxonomy): domain Eukaryota; kingdom Viridiplantae; phylum Streptophyta; class Magnoliopsida; order Myrtales; family Combretaceae; genus Laguncularia; species Laguncularia racemosa. The sequence goes on from JBBMOL010000198.1 coordinate 382,753, forward strand.
TTGAGACCTCAGAATACCTAGTTTAGGGATTTATCAGATAGGAGTGATTGAGCTTGCGAGCCTTTTCACAATCCATACCCTATATGGGTGATAGGAATCAAAATCTGACAAGACTTATCATTAGGGCAAGAACTAAAGGATTTTGAATATTGGCGATGAGGGCCCATTTTTAGCAAATTGACTTTGGAATTATTTGTTTACTAACCACTTTTATCTTATTCATGTATTATATATTCCAACAGGTACACTTATCATATTTTATAAGGCGATGGACAAACTCACTTAGACTCAGCTTGTGAGTTATCCATGGACCGACCTGAATCGGCAATGAGTTGGGCCGACGAATCCTATGGAAGAGCTCGCATGATGAAGACTATTTTCTTTTATTTTGTAATTGTTATTTGCACTATTTTATGTTGTATTTTCTTTTGGGATACTTTTATTTGGTTGTAATTGAGTTTTAGGACCGGCCACCTTAAAAGTGGCATATTTGTAATTTTTGTCCATTTTCTAACCCTAGGGGTAGCAAGTATAAATACTTGCTTATAGTAGGGTTTGAGGAGGCCATTTTGCAGATTTGAAACATACACTTAATGTGTGGGAATTAGGGTTCTTCCTAGTTCATTTTCTCTTATCAATTTCAATCCCAAGAATTGGAATTGTGGTGAGTGCAACAAGGGGAAATTGTGAGTCATATCAATTCCTTCTTTATTGTTTTTCATTTCATCTCTAATGAGTCATATCTAGGGTTGAATTGGAAGTTTCTTGGTTAGATTTTTGATTGCATTTGTGATCAATTATCTTGTTTAAGGTTGATTACTTTAGTACTTGATCTTACCATCACATTGGTGGCGTGAATTTGTGCTTATGTTGGAAGAGAATATGTCACGGTTTGGTGCTTTTCCTCTTCATCCATTTCACGTGAAATTCACTTGATCTTATTGTTATTTAGTGAAGTTGATCGTTATTGGATGTGATTGCATCTTGAACCTTGTTTGCATCAATTTCAATTAAGGTTCACGTAAATTCCATTTCAATTGGACCGGTTTGTATGTGAGTTGAGGTTTGTTTTCTTTGATTCATTTGATTGTGCTTGGACTTGGTTTTGAGCACATCATCTTTTGGTATCAGAGCTATCATATTTGGATATTTAAGATTGATTCACATCTTAGTTGAAGAATCAGTCATAAACTTTGAGGATTTGACGCCATTGTTCATATGATGTGACTAGTTTGATTGACAATGTTTAATTGTCTTTCAAATTGGTTTTGTATGTGCTTAATCTTGGTTTTAGGCACATCATTTTTTGGTATTAGAGCTTGAGGTTTAAAAGGAGGAATTTTCAAATTGAATTTCGGAAATTTGGGGTTCATGAGTTTACATTTTGATTCCGAAATTGAAAGTGAAAAATTGAATTGTTTATGTGATTGCTTGTAGTGGCGTGATCGTCTTGTTTGGGAAGTTGAAGTTGTTGCTTGTTGAGTGATTTTCTAGTACTTTTTAAAGCCTCTTTGTTGTGGAATTCACCGTGAAGGAAAGGGGAAAGATAATGCACTTGTGAATACAATTTCGAAAATACAATTGTGTAGGAAGAGAATTGTGATTCTTACATTATTTGAATTCGGAATTGGGGAGAGCATTTGCAATTTCCAGATTTGAGTAGTGTGGGAAAAAGGAAGTTATTTGATTTCAAAACAAGCATTAAGAGTGAAGGAGTTAATGTGTGTTTGTTTGAATTTGAAAATTACTTCTTACCAATTGTGGAAAGGTTGCAATTAGTGAAGTGGTTTGATTTTCAAATTTGAATTGTTGCTATTTTGGTGTATAAGTTGCGGTTTGCTTTAGTGTTTGTAGTGGTGAAACTTGTATGTTTGGGAGTGTGAATCGTGGAGTGTCTGTAGAGTTGTGAATACAAAAAAAAATAAAAAAATTGTGGAGGTTGTTGCACCATGGTTGTATGTGTATGAATTGTGGTGTAAAAAGGAGTATTGAATTGTTGGTGTTGTGTTTGTGTGTTGAGTGAGGGAATTGTCATTTGTGAATTTGTGGAGTTGTGTGGACTAAGGTGCTACATGTCGAGGTTAAAGTGTGAGAGTATAGTGTATGGATAGCAAACCGTGAAGGAGAAGAGTGGTAGTGTTTCAATTGTGAAGTGAAATTGTGTAGTGTGTGCATTTTCGGAAAGTGGAGGAATTACAATTATTATTTTTAGATTTTAAATCAGAATTGAAAGTGTACATTAAGAGGTCAATTTGAAATCTCAAATACACATTAATTCATAGTTAATTATGTATCTTTTGAATTTGAAAAAGCCTCTTACCATTTGTGGAACATTGCAATTATTGAACTCAATTTGAATTTGAAATTGAGTTGCCTTTGTTGTCGAAGTTGCGGTTTGATATTTATGGGGAAGTGGGGAAAGTGCACCATGGCTTGAAGAGGAGTGTATGTAGTGTTGTGTTTTTGTTAATTTAGTAAAGGTCATATACATTTGGTGTTGGTTATTGTAAGTGTGGTCAAGGACATCGTGGTAATGGCGTGATTGGTGGTGGAACCGTGAGCAAGGGAGTTTTGTGACGATGGAGTTGTGCATTTGTGCTTGAGTTAAGGTGCTACAATTTGTGATTTATTATAGTGTGAAACCTTAACAAGAAAGGAAGGTTTTGAGTAGTAGAATTTAAAATTCAAATAAGTCATTAAAGTGTGAAATTAATTGAACCAGTTATTTAAACACTTGTAGTTGAATTTAATTCTATCTACTTGAAAGTAGTTGGTGTACTTCATTTGTAGCTTGGTTGTGTACTTGAACTGTGGAAGTATGAAGATAATTATTGTGTTGTTGGGTTTGAACACAATCATGTCTAGTGAGATGTTTCATTATGCTAATGTATTGCGCCGGACATTGACTACATTTACTACTAAGGATGACGAACAAAGGGAAAACTTGTTCCATACTTCTGTAGGGTACAAGGACATTTATGTGTCCTTATAGCTGATGGTGGTAGTTGTACCAATGTGGTAGTAGCATCGTTAGTGTCGAAACTAAAACTTGCTACTACTCCACATCCTGAACCATATAGATTGCATTGGCTTAGTGATTAAGGGAGTTTACATGTGACCCAAAGAGCTAGGGTACCATTCAGCGTAGGGGATAAATACTTTGATGAGATTGCGTGTGATATTCTACCTATGTGTACATCCCATATATTGCTTGGCAGGCCTTGGTTATATGACAGGAGGGTCTTACATGATGGCTTCAGGAATACTTATGTATTCCAAAAGGAGGGAAAACGAATTATTCTTAATCTAATGTTGCCTTTAGAGGTTCAAAGGGTTCAGCAACAAATCAGTAGACCATTAGTGGGCAAGAGTAGTTGAACCAACCCTTAGAGCACAAAATTTGTCAAACGCAGATGTGCCAACCTTTAGAGGATCCTGATGATCATAGTCAACGAGCAAACCACCAAAGAGCCAGACTATTCAGAGACAGTTATGTTCACCTTTAGAGGTTTTAGAGGGTAGTAAGCAGTTGGGCCAACCATTAGGGGGCTATGAGGATCAGCACTATACAGATGAGCTAGAAAAAGAGGAAACAAAATCAATGGAATGGGTTGAGACAGGGAAGACATCAGTAGATAATGAGTCCTTATTTATGTTGCAGATGAGATACATCCTGGAAATGGGGGAGAGAAAACAATCACCTACTGTGGTATTTCAGATATTGGGATTCTGCAGAGATACTTCTTCAGATGGATTGCTAGGAGAAAATAAAGTCTCTACTGCGTTTGATTTGCCAAATTTGAGGACAAATCTTTTTGAAGGCCGAGGAGATGATAGGAATCAAAATCCGACAAGACTTATCATTAGGGCAAGAACAAAAGGATTTCGAATTTTGGCAATGAGGGCCCATTTTGAGCAAATCGACCCTAGAATTATTTGTTTACTAACCTATTTTATCTTATTCACATATTATATATTCCAACAGGCATACTTATCACATTTTAGAAGGCGATGGACCTAAACCGGCGATGAGTTGGGCCGGCGAATCCTATGGAAGAGCTCGCATGATGAAGACTATTTTTTTTTATTTTGTAATTGTTATTTGGACTATTTTATGTTGTATTTTCTTTTGGGATACTTTTATTTGGTTGTAATTGAATTTTAGGACTGGCCACCTTAAAAGTGGCATATTTGTAATTTTTGTTCATTTTCTAACCCTAGGGGTAGCAAGTATAAATACTTGCTTATAGTAGGGTTTGAGGAGGCCATTTTGCAGATTTGAAACATACACTTAATGTGTGGGAATTAGGGTTCTTCCTAGTTCATTTTCTCTTATCAATTTCAATCCCAAGAATTGGAATTGTGGTGAGTGCAACAAGGGGAAATTGTGAGTCATATCAATTCCTTCTTTATTGTTTTTCATTTCATCTCTAATGAGTCATATCTAGGGTTGAATTGGAAGTTTCTTGGTTAGATTTTTGATTGCATTTGTGATCAATTATCTTGTTTAAGGTTGATTACTTTAGTACTTGATCTTACCATCACATTGGTGGCGTGAATTTGTACTTATGTTGGAAGAGAATATATCACGGTTTGGTGCTTTTCTTCTTCATCCATTTCATGTGAAATTCACTTGATCTTATTGTTATTTAGTGAAGTTGATCGTTATTGGATGTTGATTGCATCTTTGAACCTTTGGATTACATCAAATTTCCATTAAGGTTCACGCAAATTCCATTTCAATTGGACCGGTTTGTATGTGAGTTGAGGTTTGTTTTCTTTGATTCATTTGATTGTGCTTGGACTTGGTTTTGAGCACATCATCTTTTGGTATCAGAGCTATCATATTTGGATATTTAAGATTGATTCACATCTTAGTTGAAGAATCAGTCATAAACTTTGAGGATTTGACGCCATTGTTCATATGATTGAGACTAGTTTGATTGACATTGTTTAATTGTCTTTCAAATTGGTTTTGTATGTGCTTAATCTTGGTTTTAGGCACATCAATGGGCTTAGTATATATATGCATATTTTCAAGTGTATTGAAATATAGTACAAAAATATCTATAAACTTTATGAATTATCTCAAAAGACAGCTTGGGGTCACTAGAGCTAAGAGCTAATGTGTAGTTCTTGATTTCCTAACCCAAGCAATAAAAGGGCATTAAATATGTACTATATGCAGTATCTAGTTGATTGCATATCTTGTTACATTCATATGTTGCTCATGCATGGCATATGCTTGAATAAATAACTTACTTGTTATTACTTATTGGTTCAGTAAGAGGGTATATCTCACTAAGCTTTATAGCATACACTCCAATAGCTTCTCTTTTGCAAATTAAGTCAAAAGCCAGGAATGGGCTAAGAGTCAAGTGTTGAGAGCTTCAAACTCAGATATTGAGGAATAAGTATAAGATAGAGTAATTGTTGGTCTAGACTTGAATAAAGTGACAAGAATTTGTGGAACTTGTATATTCTTTCTTTTCAAAATCTATTTTTCTTTAAACTTATTTGAACCTCTACTTCCTTAGAATTGTGACTATCTAATTTTATAATTTGGTAGGGGATACCGATTCTCTACGGTTCTAGTAATTGTGGATTACCAGTTATTTTTCTATAATAACTAGTTCTATTTATTATGACTAAAAGAGATTTAATTAGAGTCTTGTAACCTTTGACTTGCAAGACGGTTTTTACATTATAGGTATACATGAGATGCATTAACTTTTAGTGAAAATTACAAGACCCCCTTTTAGGGCATGATAATGAGATTATCATGGGAAAGAGAAAAAGTAAGAAAAATGAGGGATGGAGGGAAGAGAGGCATCGAAAGTAATTGGGAAGAAGATGGCCTTAGTTTAAGTTATGTATGCAACTAGATTGATCACAGAAGAAGTGAAGTGTTAACTATTTTAGACAGTATAGGACAAGAAAATGGGTAAATTTAGGGGAGGGTTTAGGCATGGGTTTACTATGGAAATCCATGGAAAATTTTTTCTTTTAGATGTGTAAATTAATGTTATTTATTGACGTTTCTATGAGACCTATGCATGATTTACTTGTTATATAGGTTGCTAGTCTAAAATAAGTTATTGATTGTCATCAAACACTTCAATTAGGGATTCACTTTATGCTCAATGATCAAAATCGAATGTATCACTTAATTAAATATACATATACACTCATATTTTTTTAGTGAAGTGATTTACTATAGACATAGTATAATGAAATACTTTTTTCATGCTTTTATCTTAAGAACAATATATCAGGGAATATCATGTCTTAAAATTTGTTTTGTCTATTTTAATTTTTGTTATCATAGAGGACATCTATTTTATAAGAACTTGCATGTTTATACCCATTGAGGTCATGAATAATATGCACGTGTTCACAATTGTATATATAAATGTCTTCAACAAATATTCATATTAAGTGCTTTACCTTTTCATACAGATTGTAGTCAAATTTTTGTCAACTAATTTCTACTTCTTTCCCGTTGATGTAAAATCCTATGGTGTGCTTTAGTATTCAATTGGGACTATATACCAGTTTCCATTAGATTGCATCCTGCTATTCTTGAGTTATCCGTAGTCTTGGTGGAGTCCTACAAAAAAAAAAATTCAAAAGCTAATAGTCTTCTTCTCACGACTGTTGCTCCTTCAGAATTCTATGTGATCTCATATTAAATATACATTCATATATTTTTGAGTGAATACTTTTTCATGCTTTTTCTTAAGAAAAATATATTAGGGAATATCATGTCTTAAAATTTTATTTTGTCTGTTTTAATTTTTGTTATCGTAGCGGACATCTATTTTATAAAAACTTGCATGTTTATTCCCATTGAGGTCATGAATAATATGCACGTCTTTGTATTTGTATATATACATACCTCTAACAAATATTCATATTAAGTGCCTTGCCTTCTCATGCAAATTGTAGTCCAATTTTTGTCACCTAATTTCTACGTCTTTTTAGTTGAAATAAAATCCTATGGTGTGCTTTAGTATTCAATTGGGACTATATTCCAGTTTCCATTACATTACATCCTCCTATTCTTGAGTTATCCCTAGTCTTGGTAGGGTCTTACAAAAACACATTGAAAAGCCAAAAGTCTTCTTCTCATGACTATTGCTCCTTCAGAATTTTATGTGATCTGATCATACAATAAAGCCAAAGAAATTTAGATGCATTATGTGTGAAACACATGAAGGAACAGACAGCATTAAGAACACTAGAATCATATCTCTTATGCAACAATATGAACTTATCAAAATATTACTAGGAGAAGAAATCAAAGATACCCTTAGAAGGCTCACTATAATCATAAATGAGTTGTCATCCTCAAATAAGAAAGTCAATGATCAAGATTTAGTTCCAAAAGTTTTAAGGATTTTATCAAAGAATGGAATACCAAGAAAACAACAATTGAAGAAACATATGATTTGACTATGCTTAGTCAACTTAGAAGCAAGTTAATAGCTTATGAAACAAATGTACTCAAATAAAAAAGCATAGAAAACAAAAGTAAAACAATTGCATTTAAAGCAAAAGAAATAGAAGAAGACTTTAATGATGAATTAACTAATGAAGATGAAAAAGTCATAATGCTAGCTGAAGATTGAATCAATTGCTTAGGAAGAAAGGTAAGAAGCTTCGTAATTATAAGAAATTTAACAAAAATGTAGGTAAAAACAATAATAAAGAAAAAGAAAAAGAAAAAGAAGAATCTACTATATTATGACTGCAAAAAGCCTAGACGTATCATGTGCGAGTGGCCATTTCTTACAAAAAGGATAAAGAAGTACAAGAGAAAAAAGAAGCAATCACTTATGGCCACTTAAAGTGATCTTGAGGAATAAAAAAAAAATGAAGAAGAGGAATTAGAAAAGGTAAATGAAGAAGCTAATCTCAATTGAATGGAAAACTTTGAGGTAAATTCTGATTTAGATCCTGATTTTATGTTTGAAGACATATATAATGAGATGTTAGATGCTTTATTAAATTCTAAAGCTAAATTTACAAATCTGGAAAATGAAAATAAAATTTTAATAGAAGAAAATAAAAAAGAAAATGTTGGAAGAAGTAAGCAATATAAAAATTGAAAAAGATATACTACAGGCTAATAAGGAAGCCTTTGCTAATGAATATGTAATTCTTAAAGAAGAAATAAAAAACTTGAAAATCTAAGTTAAAGATTAGTCATAATCAACAAAAGTTGCATTTAACATGATTGATAAAAGTGACAAGAAACTAAAAATCCTATTATCTAGTCAGTAGTTATGTTCATCAAAATATGGTTTAAGATATGGGAAGGGAAAATGTCCAAATATAGCAAGAAGGACAATATTTGTTAGAGCTAAATAAATAACACAAACAAATCCTAGAGTAAATGTAAAATAAGATAAAGGGAAATATGTTTTGATTAAGAAAACAATAATAATTTCAATAGATGTAAAAGAAGAATCTATTTGAGAAATAATAGGAGATGTTAGAATCTAAGAACATAGAACAAATACTAAAATTCTACTCCTTATGTTTGTTATTTTGTAATAAGATTGGTTACAATGAAAATTATTGCTTCTACAAAAGGAACAAGCTCAATGAGTATCGAGTTAGTGAAATTAGAAATATGAGCATGAACTTTAAATGGTCCAGGCTAGTTTAAGCTCCTAAGGAGATATAATATTTGTTCATGAGTCAAAGAACTCAAAGCAAAATTTAAAGGAATGTGGTATCTAAATAGTGAATGCTTACGACACATGATGATAGGTATCATGGTCTTATCACAGGAGCAAGAACATGGGGACTTCACAATTTAGCTCAAAGAATTATTAATGATCTTAGGAACAATAATGATAAGTTGTTTGTGGAAACTTTCTTACTTCATACATTTGTAATTGGTAGAAGAACAACTTTAATTTGCCAAAATGTTCAAAATGAAGTCATGGAAGTATTAGACATTAGGAAAGGTTAAAGAGGTTCACCATCAATATCACACCCATGATCTTGTAGCGTGATTGGTAAGATGCGGAGATAGTAGGGATCACAATCTAAAACATGGTCATGAACCAAAAGTGTAGACTTTTAGGTAAATTGATTGAGAATTGAAGCCTCTAAGAGGATCATAGTTCGGGTTCATGCTTGTGATTCCTGGCTATAAACCCTTAAAATCTCATAATTTGCATTATTTTCTTTAGATAGGTGCTAGTTTTAGGTATTATTAGTCTTTTAAGTGAATGAATTTACATCTGTCCCCTTTAGGTTGATAAGGGAACTTGTGAATACTTCTTGTCTATGACGATTGCTAGTTTTTGCCTTCTTGAATAATAGAAACCCTTATTTGCATTTTTGTAGTTTTAACTCTTATAGTTTATGATCTTATCAATTCATGTATTAAATTATGGCAATCAACCTTTACACTTTTAGTTTGTAATTCCTCTGCATAGCGCTATACTTAATTTATCATTAAAAGCTTGTAAATAGTTTAGGTTTTTCTATTATTACTTTCTAAAAGCCCTAACCATATCTCTAATTCTTGTTGCAATTATCAAAAATCCAAAAATATTAAAAACACCTTCTGAAACCCCAAATAATTTTGTTACAACAAATTCCTCTACATAGCATGTCGTGTCATTGTATTATTAAAGTTTGGGTAAAGAAACCAAGGTATTGGGAAGGGGAATTGGTGATGGCCACGTCTTTTCGCATCTATGACAACATTCTCTATGAAGAGATGGAGAATTCATCCAAATTAGGAGAGCTTACAAATATACAAAGTGGAAAGACTTAGGGAAAGATCACAGTGCTACACTTGAATGTAGGAACATCCTAAGAGGTCACATTGTTTCTCAAGGAGCTTGTTAATATGTTAGCACATAATGGCAGGCTATAATGGATCATTCTAATGATGTATAGCTCTAGTTTCTAGTTGAGTTGAGGGATATTGTTCGAGAACTTTCTATAAGTATTCAAGCATTATTATGAGAGCAAAATGGTGGAGGACTTAGAAATGGTAATGGGAATGCCGATGGCTAAAGTCATGGTGGTATAAGATCACATTAGTGGATACCCTAGGAAATCCAAGATGAGGAAGTGGAAATCTAAAGGCCTAAGGGAGTACGAGGGGTGGAAACAATTAAGTTAAATGATAGGAATCAAAATCCTACAAGACCTATTATTAGGGCAAGAGTCAAAGGATTTCAAATCTTGGTGATGAGGGGACTCTTTGAACAAACTAACCCCGTAATTATTTGCATACTAACCTCTTTTCTATTGCTTATTGATGAGATCCATGATGAGAGTCGAGTCAGAAGAAGGAATGTGGATCCTCTTGAAGTGCCGCCTGGACCGATCACATGAAATCGAGCGAAACGACTTAAGGAAGCACTTAACTGGTTGATAAAGGATGTCCATGAAGCCGGAAAGGATTGGAGCAATCATGAAGTTGGAACGGATTGGAACAACCATGGGAAGACCCTTGCTCTTGTACAAGTCATACTGGATACGGGGTGAAGAGGGCGTGTATTTACAAGGCACGACCGTGTAGGAATCTTAAAGTTACACAGAATCATACACGGTCATATACACGGCCAAAGGCACGGTCGTGTATGGAGTCAAGCAAATCTACAGAAAGATATACGACCAGAAGTACATGGTCATGTATATTGCCAGAATTTGCATAGAAAAGTACACGGCCAAAGTACACGGCCGTGTATCTCCCCGACGCCGACCTTTTGTGTTGTTTTGTTATTTTACGCACTTATTGAAGTGACGTCGTTTTGGACTTGTATTTTCACGAATTTTAACCCTAGTATAAAGCTCCTAGGGATTAGAATAGAGTGGGAACATACATCTTAGAACATTAAACATCTTTGAGAGGCTCCTCACTTGGTTCTTCAAGAACTAATTTGAGCTTATCAGATTGATTTCCATGGCGTTCATCCCGACTGATCAATCGGTCTTTCATCCCGATTGTGGCGTCTTCACATTATACCAAGGTTCTTGTCTCGCTTATAGACAACGAGTCGTGGTTTCCACTTTAGGTGTTTGGGAGTCTTAGGTAATGAATTTCCGAATGTATTGGTATTAGGTTTCGTCACGGGTTGGCGTGGTTCGTATCACTTTGGTATCAGAGCCAGGTTTGTCAAAACATCAAGTTCGGTTGAGGAAGGTAACATCAAAACCCTAACTCCAATCATTCATATCCATTGTTAGCATTCAATTTCATAATATTAATTGTCTTTTGATAGTGTAGTATCTACTAGTCGATTGTTACAAAAAAAAAAAAAATCGGATAGAAAAATAGAGGAAAATTTACGAACCCTAGAGTTGTTTTGAATTCTACGGAAGGGAATTGGTGTAGTTCGGGTTAGTTCCAAGAGAATTGAGAAGAGGAATTGGCGAGTTGATATCATCATTGTTTGTGAGCATACACGAGTGACTGTGTGATATCACCATTTGAGCGAAACACGTAAGGGAGTGTATTGTGAGGTTTAATCATATATGTAATTGTGTTAGTACTAATCTTTTCTGCAGGAACTATGTCGAGACAGCATTCTCCTGAAGGTGAGAGGGGAAGGTTTGATGCTAGGTTAGTAATTGAGCGTAGAGGGGAGAAATGAAGAGGATGTTCCAGGAGGGAATGGAACAAATTCAAAAAACGGTAGAGCAAAGACTAGAGCAATCCACAAAAGTATTCCAAGGGCGTAAGAGGGAGAGTCGTTCTAAGAGAGTACCGAGGGGTGGAGATGAAATGTCAGATGATGACTTTGATGAGCCTTCTGTCAGGAGTTATAGAGGATATAGTGGTCGGAATAGAGGAACTAGGGATTGAGAAGATAGAGGAGATAGGAATAGAGAGGATGATCAATTAAGTAGCATAAAGATGAAGATTCCTCCTTTCCAAGGGAAGAATGATCCCGAGGCTTATTTAGAGTGGGAGAAGAAGGTAGAGATGGTGTTTGATTGTCATAACTATAGTGGGAGAAAGAAAGTGAAACTTACTGCCATTTAGTTTTCGGATTATGCTATAGTGTGGTGGGATCAACTAATGTTGAATTGAAGAAGGAATGGCGAGCCACCTATTGAGTCTTAGGAAGAGATGAAAAGAGTGATGAAGAAGCGGTTTGTGCCTGCATATTACTATTGTGAATTGCACAACAAGTTGTAAACTCTGAGGCAGGGAAGCCGGAGTGTAGATGAGTATTTCAAGGAGATGGGAGTCACTATGATTAGGGCGAATGTAGAGGAGGATAGAGAGGCTACAATGGCTAGGTTTCTTGCTGGGTTGAATAGAGAAATCCAAAATGTGGTTGAATTGCAGCATTATGTAAATTGGAGGATATGGTTCGCATGGCTATAAAGGTTGAGAACCAGCACAAGAGGAAAGGTAGTAGTAATGCACAGTTTCCACAGGGTAATGGTTCATCCACTTGGAAGACCAACCAATGGAAGAAAGAAAAAAAGCCTTTACCCACCAAACCAAAAGGGGAGCTGAGGCAAGCGGGTTCTACTCTTGGTAACCAAGGTAACCTTGATTCTTCTACTTCTAGAAATCGTGACATTAGATGTTTTAAATGCCAAGGTAGAGGCCATATTGCTAGTCAATGTCCAAATAGGCGTGTGATGATTTTGCGTGATGATGGAGAGTATGAAACTGAGGGGGATAGTGAAGAAGATGATATGCCTCTATTAGAGGATGCTAGTGATGATGAGGAGCCTGTAATGGGAAGGCTAGTGGCAGTAGTGAAGCGAGCGTTGAATGTGCAGGTGAAGGAAGAAGAGGAGGTGTAAAGAGAGAATATATTTCATACTAGATGTTATCTAGGAGATCACATTTGTAGTTTGATCATTGATGGAGGGAGTTACACCAATGTAGTGAGTAATTTTATTGTTAAGAGGCTGGGGCTCAAAACTGTTAGATACCCTAGTCCATATAAATTGCAGTGGTTGAATGATAGTGGAGAGACTAAGGTGAGTAAGCAAGCATTGATTGGTTTCCGCATTGGTAGGTATGAGGATGAGGTGTTATGTGATGTAGTGCCAATGCAAGCATGTCATGTGTTGTTGGGGAGGCCGTGGAAATTTGATAGGAAGGTTGTTCATGATGGCTTTTCTAACAAGTATACGCTTGTTTACTAGGGGAAAAGCTTTAATCTTAAACCGTTAACACCTAAGCAGGTGTATGAGGACCAGTTGCAGCTACAACAGTCTTTTGCAAAACATAAGGTGAGTGAAAAGCAGAGGGAGAGTGAGAGAGCAAAAGACAATGGGAATGAAAAGGAATATAAAAGCCAAGATCAAAAGGAAAAAGAGAGGAAGGCTGGAAAGAGTGTGAGAGGCCAAGTTGAAGGGGGATCAACTTTGGTGGTAAGTGGAAAGGAGAGGGCAGCCTTGCAAAAGGAGAGTTGTGTGGCAAGAGCGAGTGTAGTAAGGAGAGCGTTAGTGATGAGGCAACCTATGTTGTTGCTGGTTTTTAAAGAAACATGTTTGACTACTAACGAACTATCTAACTCTTTGCCTAGTGTGGTTATGTCTCTTGTGCAGGACTTTGAAGATGTCTTCCCTGAGGAGATTCCAAAGGGATTACCACCTATTCGTGGTATTGAGCACCAGATTGACCTTGTACCCGGAGCATCGATTCCAAACAAGCCAGCTTATAGGAGCAATCCGGAGGAGACAAAGGAACTCCAAAGGCAGGTCGATGAATTAATGGAGAAGGGGTATGTGAGAGAAAGCATGAGTCCATGTGCAGTGCCAGTGATTTTGGTGCCTAAGAAGGATGGGACATGGAGAATGTGTGTTGACTGCGCGCCATCAACAACATCACGGTAAAGTATCGTCATCCCATTCCTCGCTTAGATATATGTTAGACGAGTTACATGGGTCTAGTGTCTTTTCCAAAATTGATCTGAAAAGTGGATATCACCAAATTAGAATGAAAGAAGGTGATGAATGGAAAACTGCATTCAAAACAAAATATGAATTGTATGAGTGGTTAGTAATGCCTTTCGGTTTAACTAATGCACCTAGTACTTTTATGAGACTTATGAACCATGTTTTGAGGACTTTTATTGGAAAATTTGTGGTTGTTTATTTTGATGATATCCTCATTTATAGCAAGAGTTTGGAAGATCATATATCTCACTTGAGGGATGTTTTAGAAGTGCTTCGAAAGGAACAGTTATATGCTAACCTCAAGAAGTGCACTTTTTGCACAAACAAACTTATGTTTCTTGGTTTTGTTGTTAGTGCATACGGAATACAGGTTGATGAAGAAAAGGTTCGTGCGATCCAAGAATGGCTTAGTCCAACCAATGTAAGTAATGTGCGGAGCTTCCATGGACTAGCGAGCTTTTACAGGAGATTTGTGAAAGATTTCAGTACCATTGCAGCACCACTTACTGAGGTAATTAAGAAGAACGTGGGGTTCAAATGGGGAGAGCAACAAGAGAAGGCCTTTCAAACGCTTAAAAATAAGCTGACTCAGGCGCCATTACTTGCTTTACCTAACTTTGCTAAAACGTTTGAAATTGAGTGTGATGCTTCAGGATTAGGTATTGGAGCAGTGCTTATGCAGGAGAGAAGACCGATTGCATTCTTTAGCGAGAAGCTATGTGGGGCAACCTTGAACTACCCTACTTACGACAAGGAGTTATATGCATTGGTTCGAGCCCTGGAGACTTGGCAACACTACCTTTGGCCAAAAGAGTTCGTGATCCACACTGATCATGAATCTTTGAAGTACTTGAAAAGGCAACACAAGCTGAACAAAAGGCATGCTCGTTGGGTGGAGTTCATTGAAACATTTCCCTATGTCATCCACTACAAGCAAGGTAAAGAGAATGTCGTGGCCGATGCACTTTCTAGAAGGTATACTCTTATTTCTACTCTTAGTTCTAGATTGCTTGGTTTTGAGCACATTAAGGAATTATATGCTGCTGATCGAGATTTTTGTGAGGAGTATGTGCATTGTGAGAAGAGTGGGCATGGTAAATTTTATAAACATGAAGGATTCTTGTTTAGGGAGAGTAAACTATGCATTCCAATTTGTTCTTTAAGAGAATTATTAGTGAGGGAGTCTCATGGAGGAGGTTTAATGGGACATTTTGGAGTAGCTAAAACCTTAGGGGTATTGCAGGAACACTTTTATTGGCCTTACATGAAACGAGATGTTGAGAGGATTTGTGAGTGATGTGTTACGTGTAAGCAAGCAAAATCTAGAGTCCAACCTCAAGGGCTTTATACCCCCTTCCCATTCCTTATGAGCCTTGGGTAGATATTTCTATGGATTTTGTATTAGGTTTACCCAGGTCTAGACATGGTCGAGATTCTATTTTTGTAGTTGTTGATAGATTCTCTAAAATGGCACATTTCATTCCTTGTCACAAAACGGATGATGCTTGTAATATTGCTAATTTATTCTTTAGGGAAGTTGTGCGATTACATGGTATGCCTAGAACAATTGTATCGGATAGGGATGCTAAGTTCTTGAGCTACTTTTGGAAGATCTTGTGGGCTAAGTTAGGAACTAAGTTATTGTTTTCTACTACTTGTCATCCACAGACTGATGGTCAAACTGAGGTAGTAAATCGAACTTTATATACCTTGTTGAGGGCTGTAATTAAAAAGAATATTAAAAGTTGGGAGGATTGTTTGCCGCATGTTAAATTTGCTTATAATCGTACAGTGCATTCTACTACTAAATTTACTCCTTTTGAGATTGTGTATGGTTTTAATCCACTAACTCCTTTGGATTTATCACCTTTGCCTGTTTCTGAGTATGTTAATTTAGATGGCAAGAAGAAGGCCGAATTTGTTAAACAGATCCATGAGAAGGCGAGGCTAAACATTGAGCGAAGAACAGAGCAGTATATGAAACAAGCCAACAAGGGTCGTCGACAAGCTGTTTTTGAACCTGGAGATTGGGTTTGGGTTCACATGCGCAAAGAGTGGTTTCCCGTGCAGCGTCGATCTAAACTACTTCCTAGAGGTGATGGACCATTTCAAGTTCTTGAGCGCATCAACTATAATGCATACAAGATAGATTTGCCTGGTGAGTATCAAGTAAGTGCCACATTTATTGTTACTGATCTAAGTCCTTTTGATGTAGGTGATGATTTGAGGACAAATCCTTTTCAAGATGAGGGGAATGATGAGATCCATGATGAGAGTCGAGTCGGAAGAAGGAATGTAGATCCTCTTGAAGTGCCGCCTGGACCGATCACAAGAAATCGAGCGAAATGACTCAAGGAAGCACTTAACGGGTTGATAAAGGATGTCCATGAAGCCAGAAAGGATTAGAGCAATCATGAAGTTGGAACAGATTGGAACAACCATAGGAAGACCCTTGCTCTTGTACAAGTCATACCGGATACGGGGTGAAGAGGGCGTATATTTACAAGGCACGGCCGTGTAGGAATCTTAAAGTTACACAGAATCATATACGGTCATATACACGGCCAAAGGCATGGCCGTATATGGAGTCAAGCAAATCCACAGAAAGATACACGACCAGAAGTACACGGTCATGTATATTGCCAGAATTTGCACAGAAAAGTACACTGCTAAAGTATACGGTCGTGTACACGGCCGTGTATCTCCTCGACGCCGGCCTTTTGTGTTGTTTTGTTATTTTACGCACTTACTAAAGTAACGTCGTTTTGGACTTGTATTTTCACGAATTTTAACCCTAGTATAAAGCTCCTAGGGATTAGAATAGAGTGGGAACATACATCTTAGAACATTAAACATCTTTGAGAGGCTCCTCTCTTGGTTCTTCAAGAACTAATTTGAGCTTATCGGATTGATTTCCGTGGCGTTCAACCCGACTTATCAATCGGTCTTTCATCCCGATTGTGGCGTCTTCACATTATACCAAGGTTCTTGTCTCGTTTATAGACAATGGGTCGCGGTTTCCACTTTAGGTGTTTGGGCGTCTTAGGTAACGAATTTCCGAACGTATTGGTATTGGGTTTCGTCACGGGTTGGCGTGGTTCGTATCACATATGTATTGTGTATTCCAACAGGCACACTTGTCGGGTTTTATAGGGCGATGGACAAACTCACTAAGTGTCAGCTTGTGGGTTATTCATGAACCGACCTAAAACCAAAAATGAGTTAAACCGACGAATTCCATTGAAGAGCTAGCTTGTTGAAGATTATTTTTGTACATGTAATTTATTTCTTTGAACCATTTATTTTGGAAGCTTTTGGGACATTTTATTTGGTTGTATTTTGAGGAGTTAAGACCGACCACCCTTTAGTGGCATAGTTGTAATTGTTTAGTCATTTTAACCTTAAAGGGAGCAAGTATAAATACTTGCTTAAGTAGGGTTTGTGATAGAAGTGGAGAGTATACACTTTGCTGCCTATTTTCCTGAGAGTTAGGGTTTATACCCAAATTTTCATAAGACTCTTATCAATTCTTCAAGGAATTATGGCAAACAGCAACTAAAGAATTTGTGAGTTATATCATTTCCTTAGTTGATTCCTTTTCATGCTAGTGTGTAATATCTAGTTTTGATTAGAATTGTGTTCTTTTGGTTCTTGATTTCATG
Organism: Laguncularia racemosa; assembly: GCA_037954665.1. Lineage (NCBI taxonomy): Eukaryota > Viridiplantae > Streptophyta > Magnoliopsida > Myrtales > Combretaceae > Laguncularia > Laguncularia racemosa. Next base: position 400,320 of record JBBMOL010000198.1, read on the forward strand.
TCAATTGTAGGGTCAATTCCATCATTATATTGTTTACAATTTAGTGGAAATTGGTTCCTATATTGTCTTGTTGATTGCAATTATCTAATTGCTAGTGGAATTATATATTTGCGTGGAGGCTTTAGTATAAGTAGTTCATGCCATTTTAGTATTGTTGTTCATTGGATTTTCAATTAATCTTGTGTTGTGTACTTAATCCATTTGAGCACATCATCTTTTGGTGTTAAGATTATTGAATTTACAAATTGGATTATAAAGGGTTAAGGGGTTCACGCCATTGAGGAGGATTGTGACCGGATTTTGATTGAGTTTGCTTCCTTGTTTGTATGTATATGCTTTTATCAAATTAAGGCATATCATTAAAGATCCCACCTTTTAATGGATCAGGTACTTTGGATGATTTCCTTGATTAGCTAGATCAAATTGAGCGAGTCTTTGAGTGTTGTACTCATAGGGAACTAGAGCAAGTACAATTAACCACCATGGAATTTAGTAGGTAAGCATAGGTTAGGTGGTCTAGTAGGTAAACACCTTATATAATTTAATCGAGATAGCCCAAATTCTTGCTGGAATATAAGAGGATGATAAACAAGATGTATTAGGCTGTGATTTGAGATTAGTAGTTCAATTAAATTATATAAGGTGATTAGTCTAGAAGAAGCTATATAGTTGGCCACTACGATTGAGTGCTAAAGCTAACAAAACCCTTATAAGTCTAAGAATATGCCCTTTGGGACCATTGGGGTTAATAAGGCTTTGGTTTTAGAATTGAAATTGTAAGTTGGTAGAATAATGTAGAAAGTGGACCATAAATGAATTGTTGATAAAGGGAAACAAGGTACAAATACCTTAAAGATGAAGGATTCAAAACCTTATCCCAGTAGGATAAGGAGTAGCCAAATACATTGTTTTAAATGCTTGGATCATGGTCATATTGCATCTCGAAGCCCAAACTAGAGGGTTTTGTATTTGGTTGGAGATTAAGTGAAGCGTGGTGATAAAGAAGAACTTGTGAACGAGGAATGTGAGATAGTTAAAGAAGATGATAACAAATATATAGATCCTAATGGCCTAAAGGTACCAGTTGTAGCACAACCTATAATTAATTGTGGGGTAGTTAGGTGTTCTCTAAGTGTTACTCCTACAACTGATTTGGAACATAGGGAAAATATCTTTCAAACTAAATGTTTGGTTAATGGAGTAATGTGTGTAGTTATCATTAATAGTAGGAGTTGTGCAAATATTGCTAGTACTTCATTAGTAAAGAGTTTGAAATTAACCACTATTGATCACCTTCAACCTTATAAGCTACATTGGTTAAATGATAAAAGTGTAGTTAATGTAACAAAAAGAGTATTAGTTCCATTGTTATTTCAAGGCAAGTATGTCGATGAAGTAGAGTGTGATGTGCCTATGAGCACTACCCATATTTTGCTAGGGAAGCCATGGTTATTTGATAAAGACATAACTTATCGAGGATGGAAAAACGAATATTCTATGTTAAAGGATGGTAAGTGAGTTCAATTGCTACCAATAAGCATAGCAGATGCTAAGGTAACATAATAGGCTATGCAACTGATGTGCCTAAAACCAAGATTAAGCACATGCAAAACCAATTTGAAAGACAATTAAATAATGTCAATTAAACTAGTTCAACAATTGCACAATTCCTCAATATTTATGAACCAATTCTGAAACAATGGCGTGATCAATGTTAATTCCAAGTATGATGATGCTCTGACACCAAATTATGATGTGCTTAAAACTAAGTTTAAGCACATGTAAAACCAATTTGAAAGACAATCATATAATATCAATCAAACTAGCTTCGAATCACATGAACTTCTTCTACTATTAAACCAATTCCACAACACCAACGTGATCAAGATTGAATGAACCAAATATGTTTAGCTCCGATACCAAGAGATGATGTGCCTAAAAGGGGGTTTAAGCACATGTAATTGAATTAATTAATAATCACTAAAAGGACTAGATCAATTCGGATCCATAGGCCCTAAAATTTGCGTGAACCCTAAGTATGAAATATGATCTGATTTGCTATCTTTCAAGATAATGAAATTCACAATGATGAAATCCTCAACCGATAACACTAAACACACTTAAAATCCCATGAGATTATTACACAAAACAACAAGAACAAAGCGATGATCCACTTTCCCAACATAGCTAATCCACGGTTCAAAATGAAGCAAAAATTGATGGTAATAACAAGTGCTAAAACCAATCAATTTTATAACATAATGAAATGATTACAAATGCAATCAAATTTGACCAAGAGCAAACCAATTCAACCCTAGATATAAGTCACTAGTGATGAAAAGGAAATTACAACAAAGAGAACTTGATACTACTCATAAATTCACTTTGAGACCACTCACCACAATCTCAATTTTGGGATTGAAATTGATAAGAGCAATTTTGGAATTAGGAAACCCTAACCCTCAACACATGAAGTGTTTGTTTTTTAAAAAAATTATCAAAAGTCCCTCAAAAACCTACTTAAGCAAGTATTTATACTTGCTCCCTTTAGGGTTAAAAAGCCCTCAAAATTACAACTATGCCACTTTAGGTGGCCGGTCCTAAAAACACAATTACAAGCAAATGAAAAATGTCCTAAAAGCTTACACATAAATAATCCAAAGAAATAATTACAAATACAAAATAATAAGAATCCTCAAAGAGCTAATGCATCAAGGCGATGTTGATCACAGCGAGCTGTTGGATGAGAATCTGATGATGTCCCTAAGTGATCAATAATGAGAGTCATTTGGCATCCTGTGGAGAAATATCATTATACCTGTAAGATTATAATTCAAATATTTATTAGATAAAAAAGAAATAAGAATAAATATGAGTGATTTGGATCATCATCTAAATCAAGTTCTATAGCCATCTAGGTCGTTGGAAAAATTCCCATCAGCAACCCTCTAATAAGGAATCATTATTATTGACTCAAGGTTAAATTAAGAAGGAGTTGAGGATAGGGAATACTTAGTGGTTAATGATGATTTGACCCATAATACTTAGTGAGAGAAATGGCATTGGCTTGCCTAAAAGGATTCAAGAGCTTTTGACGAAGCTTTTTTTTTTTTTTTGGTAATTTTTCCTAATGAATTGCTTGTAGGGTTAACTCTAGTGAGGGGAATCAAGCACCAGATTGACTTGATACTAAGTGTGACTCAATCGAGTAAGCTTGCTTATCGGATGAATCCCAAGGAGGTAAAGGAGTTAAAAAGGTAAGTAGATGAGCTCTTAACAAAAGGGTTATGTCCATGAGAGCATGAGCCTTTATTCGATTCTAGCATTATTGGTGCCTAAGAAAGATGATAGTTGGTGTATGTGCATGGATAGCAAGGCAATCAATCACATTATACTTAAATATAAGTACCCAATACCTTGATTGGATGATATGTTACATGAATTATATAATGAAAAGTTATTTTCTAAAATTGATTTAAAAAGTGGGTACCAATAGATTAGAGTGAAAACTGGTGATGAATAGAAGACTGTTTTCAAAACTAAAGACGGTTTATGTGAGTGGCTTGTAATGGCTTTTGGCTTCTCTAATACCCTAGGTACTTTTATGCATCTAACGAGTTATGTGCTGCAAGACTTGTTGGGGAGGTATGTGGTAGCATATTTTGATGATATTTTAGTCTATAGTCTTGATCTTGATAGTTACATTAAACATTTGCAAGTTGTGTTTTTGGTGTTACAGTAAGAGAAGTTGTATAGGAATTTCAAAAAGCACCTTTTTCTACCAAGAGGATGTAATTTTTTGGGCTATGTTGTCTTTGGAGAAGGAATCAAGATTAACAAGGAAAAGGTCAAGGTTATTGTCAATTGGCCGATTTCTACTAATGCCTCTTAAGGCACATAGCTTTCATAGTTTCGCTTCTTTTTTCATTGATTTGTTAGGGATTTTAGTGCTATAAAAGCATTATTGATGAAGTTAACTAAAAAGGGAGTGGTTTTTCGTTAAGGTCTAGCAACATAAAAAAGTTTTGAGTTGATGAAACAGAAGCTCACTATAGTGCCCATATTAGTGCTAACTAATTTTAATAAAATATTTAAACTTTAATGTGATGCCATAGGTGTTAGAATTAGAGCGATTTTGATGTAAGAGAAAGTCTATAGCATTCTTTAGTGAGAAATTCGATGGTCCAACTATAAATTATTCTATACACAATAAAGAACTTTATGCTTTAATTTGGGCTTTACATGTATGGCAGGATTATCTCTATTCTAAGGAGTTCATCATTATTTTGATCATGAAGCTCTTAATTTTCTTAAGGGTTAGAGTAAGTTGCTAAAGAGGCATGCTAGGTGGGTAGAATTTTTAGAATCCTTTGCTTACAATATCAAGCATAAGTAGGGGCACCTTAATGTCATTGCAGGAACCTTGTCAAGATGATTGGCTTTGATCAATACAATGTAGTTGAAGTTGTTGAGACTTAATTTAATTAAAGAGTAATATGAAGGGGATATAGTGTTTAGCTCCATTTTTAGGCAATGTCAAGATGGTATTGTGGTTTAGGGTTATTTCTTATCAGATGATTATCTCTTTTGGATGGGTAAGTTATGTATTCCTACTAGATCATTACAAGAGTTATTAGTAAGAGAAGCTCATTCAAAGGACTTTCAAGACATTTGGACAACAAGTAAACACTAGAAGCATTGCAAGAACATGTATACTGATTGGGAATGGCATGAGATGTGCATTGAATCATAGAATGTTATGGTATTTATAAGTGGGATAAATTTAGGAAGGAGCCAGTAGGTCTCTATCTACCACTACCATGCCAACACATCCATCGAGAGACATTAGCATAGACTTTGTATTGGGCCTTCTAAGAACTCAAAGAGGAAGAGACAGTATCATGGTTATAATGGATAGGTTCAACAAAATGGCTCACTTTGTGCCTTATCACATAGTTGATGATTCTATTTATATTGCTAACCTACTTTTGTAGGAGATTGCAAAATTGCATAGCATCCAACATAGTATCATTTCTAATCAAGACGTGAAGTTTCTCAACTACTTTTGGAAGACTATGGCATAAGTTAAGCACCAAGTTCTTTTCAGCACCACACGTCATCCTCAAACCTATAACCAAACAAAAGTTGTCAATGGGACACTTAGAGCTTTATTGAAGGCAACAGTTGGATGGAATTTGAAGGATTGGGATTTATATCTTCTAGTGGTGGAGTTTATATATAATTGATCAATACATAGCGTGACCAGCAAGACTCCATTCAAGGTAGCTTATGGTGACAGTCCGGCAACTCCATTAGATTTATTACCAAAGGGATTGACTTTAGAAGACAATTAGATAAGGTTAGATAAGGCTTAAGAGGTGAAGAAGCTTCATCAAAGAGTACACAAATTTTTAGAGCACTAGGTAGCAAAGAATAAAGCCTAAGGTTATAGAGGCAAATGATAGACTATCTACAATCTAGGTGATTTGGTTTTGATAAATTTAGGAAAGGATAGATTTCCTAATCAAAGAGCATAAAAGCTTGCTTCCTGAGCAGATGGTCCATTTAGAGTGTTGGAATGAGTAAACAATAATGCTTACTAGATTGAACTTCTTGATGGCTATGGAGTGTCAACAATATTCAATGTTGTAGATTTATCTTGATATGTGCTACATAACTTAGCAAAGAACAAAGATTTGAGGGCAAATCTTTAAGAACCCTAGGGAGATGATGGGTATCATGGTCTTATCACAAGAGTGAAAGCACGAGGACTTCACAATTTGGCTTAAAGAATTATTGAAGATCTTAGGAACAATGATAATAAACCATTTGTGGAAAGTTTCCAGCTTCATACATTTTGAATTAGCGAAAGAACAACTTTAATATGCTAAAATCAGGGTATGGGTTGAAACTAAAGTTAGTGGAAGTATTGGACATTTAGGAAAGGTTGGAGAGGTTCACCATCAAGATCACACTTGTGATCTTGTAGTGTGATTGGAAAAATGTGTAGATAGTAAGGATCACAATCTAAAGCATGATCATGAACCAAAACCATGAACTTCCAAGTAAATTGATCAAGAATTAGAGCCTTAGAGAGGATCATGATTGGGGTTCACACTTGTGATTCCTACCTATGAACCCTCCAGATCCAATAATTTATGTTTTTTTTTCTTTAGATAGGCACTAGTTTTAGGTATTATTAGTCTTTCAAGTGAATGAATTTACATCTATACCCTTGGGGTTGTTAAGTGAACTTATAAATACTTCTTATTTACGACAGTTGTTAGTTTTTGCCTTCTTAAATAATGGAAACCTTTATTTGCATTTTTTCAATTTTGACTTTTATAGTTTATGATCTTATCAATTCATGTCTCGAATTATGGTGGTCAACTTTTGCACTTTTAGTTTGCAATTTCTCTAACATTGAGCTATACTTAACTTATCATTAGAAACTTATAGATGGTTTTATGTTTTTCTATGATTACCCTCTAGAAGCTTTAAGCATATCTTTATTTATTATTGCAATTATTAAAAATCCAAAAATATTAAAAAAAACCTTCTCAAACCCTAAAATAATTTTATTACAACAAATTCGTCTATGAAGCTTGTTGTATCATATGATAGGAGGTGCTTTGTTGTTCATAGCTTTAACAATATAAGACGAAGAATATGTAACCTTTAAAGACAATAGTAAAGGAAAGATCATTTGATATGGTACTATTGGTTTAACTCCCCACACTATAGACAATGTTTATCTAGTTAAAAGCTTAAAACATAATTATCTAAGTCTAAGTCAATTGTCTAATAAAGCTTTCAAACTGATTTTTGAAAGGGATAAAAGCATAGCTTTTGATAAATGGATTAACAAAGTTTTTTGAAGGATTTAGAAAAGCAAACATCTACAAGATTAAACATTTAGAGCTAGAGACAAAAAATTGTTTCTTTACATTAAAAGATAATGTGCATCTATAGCATTAGAAACTAGGACTTGTTAATTTTAATCAACAAAACTCAATCTATTAAAAGGTTTACCTAAGTTGAATATCAAGAAAGATGTTCTCTACTCTTCTTGTTTCAAGAAAAAAATGATTTCAATTTCTCACAAAAGCAAAAATATTATTTCAACAAAGAGACTATTGGAAATTCTTCATATGGATATCTTAGGTCCCACTTAGACAATTTGGTTTAGTGGAAGCAAATATGACCTCATCATAGTCGACGATTTTTTAAGGTGTACATGAATTTTTTTTTATGTCACAAGAGTGATGCATTTAAATCCTTTGAAGGCTTTACAAAGAGTTCAAAATGAAAAGAGAACTTCTATAGTTAGTCGAAGAATTAATCATGGAAGATAATTTAAAAATCATGAGTTTACAACTTTTTGTGAAGAGAATGACATTACTCATAATTTTTCTACACCATGCACTTCTTAGAAAATGAAGTCGTTGAACAAAATAATAGAACCATTTAAGAAATGACCCATACTTTGTTAAATTATAGTGGTATAGTAAACTATTTTTAGGTAGAAGCTACCTCAACAGCTTGTTATATCATTAATAAATTCTATATCAAGCCTTTTACAAACAAAATGTGTTATAAACTTTTCTGAGGAAAGAAGCCTACAATTTCATATTTTCATATTTTCAAAAGAAAATGTTTTGTAAAAGGAAATCATTTTGATCTTGGCAAGTTTAAACAAAGAGCTAATGAAGCAATTTTTTCTTGGCTATTTTTTTTAATAGTAGAGTTTATAGGATGTATAGTATGTCATAAAAAATAGTTGTACAATCAATTAATGTTGAGTTTGTATAAAAAGTTAATAATAAAGAATTAAATGATGGGACTCCACTAAATTTTAATTAGGAGAGGTTATCTAAAAATTCAATTGATCCATCAAGATTAAATTCAAATTTTAAGGCTAAAAGGATTATCAAAATCTAAGGCAGATTTAGCAAAACCAATTAATGAAGGATCATTAGAACCTATAATAGAAGGAACTATTGGAGTACCCTTTGAAAGTTAAAGGACTTATAAAAAATCTTTTAAAACCTAGAGATATAGATCATCTCACCCACATGAATTAGTTATTGGCAATGTTGACATTAGCATTAGAATGAGATCTAACTTAAAGAAAATAAAAAATCATTTTGCTCTAATATCCTAAATAGAACCTAGTTTTGTGAAGGAAGCTCTTATATATAGTAATTGAATCAATGTAATGCAAGAGGTACTAGAATAATTTTAGAGAAATAATGTGTGGAATCTAGTTCTAAGACCAAAAGATAAATCTATAATAGGAACAAAATGGATACTTAAAAATAAGTTAGATGAAGATGGAAAAATAGTTCAAAATAAGGTTAGGTTAGTTGCTAAAGGATGTTCACAAGAATAATGAATAGATTATGATGTAAAATATGCACATGTTGCTTGACTAGAATCTATAAGATTGTTGCTTATGTATACTAGTTATAAAAAATTTTAAGCTTTTTCAAGTGGATGTTAAAAGTGCTTTTCTAAATGGATATATTAAAGAAGTATACTTGAACAACCTCTAGGATTTGAAGACCCTATAAAACAGGATTATGTGCTTAACTTAAAGAAAGCATCATGTGGTTTAAAACAAGCACTTAGAGGTTAGCATGAAAGATTAAGTGATTTTCTGATTGAAAATTATTTTTCTAGAGGAAAAGTAGATACAACTTTATTTCAAAAATATTATGATGAAGATATTTTAGTTGTTCAAATCTATATTGATGATATCATATTCAAAGCTACTAATGAAAAGTATTGTGGAGAATTCATTAAGTTGATGTAGGTAGAATTTGAAATGTCTATGATGAGAAAATTGAAATTTTTTTCCTTAGATTGCAAATCAAACAAACTATCGATAGCATCTTTGTTTATCAAGAAAAATAGATGAGGCAAATACTAAAGAATTTTGGTTTTTAAAATATCAAAATTGTAGCTACTCTAATAAGTTATTCAACAAGGTTAGACTTATCATCAAATGTTAAGAAGGTAAATGAAAAAGTTATATAGAAGTTTAATTGGTTCTTCACTTTACTTGACTACATTTAGACTTGATATATTATTTATGTATGCACTTGTGTACATTTTCAAAGTTTCCCAACTAAACAAACCTAATTGCTGTAAAGAGAATTTTTAAATATATTGCTAGAAGTGCAAAATTAGGTATCTAGCACTCAAAGAGTCAAAATTTCAACTTAATTGGATAATCAAATGCATATTACTCAAGGTGCAAAGTGGATAGGAAAAGTACTTTTGGTACACTCTAATTTTTAGGAAATAAGTTAATATCTTGATTTTTTAAGAATCACAATTCAATCACTCTTTCAACAATATAGTTAAAGTATATTTCAATTGTTAATTGTTGCACACAAATTTTATGGATAAAACAACAGTTGTTAGATCATGGCTTAAAATGTCAAAATATTCCTAATAAGTGTAATATTACAAGTACAATTAATTTGACTAAAAACTAAATACAACATTGATGTTTTAAATATATTGAGATAAGACATTATTTTATTAAAGATCGTGTTTCTAATGGGAATATTTCAATAGAATATGTGCCTACGGATTTATAGCTTGCTAATATTTTTACTAAATTTTTAGATAAAGTAACATTTGTGTATACATGGGATTAAATAAGAGTTTGTAATCCCCTTTAATTTTTAAGTTGAATAGACACAATAGAAAAGGAAAGTGAATAAATTTTAAGAAAAAGTTAATATGGGAAAACCATATATGATGAAAGAAAGAGATATAGTTTCCAATAAAAGGAGAATTAGAAAATGAAAGAAAGATTCTAGTTACTAAAAAAAATTAGCACAAGGATAGTATAATAAACTTTAGGGCTAAACATGCTAACTTAACCCTAGTCATGGCACCCAAAAGAAAAAAGACTATAAAGAGTAATAGTAAGAAAACTCCTAAGAGATCAAACAAAAGAAAAACTAAGGCTAAAACATAGAGCAAGTTCCCTCTCTTATCCATAGATGAAGAACTACTACCTAATGAAGAACTACCAATAGAGGAACAAAAGAAATTTTATGATGCTTTTATTAAGGAGATGGTTGATGGCTTTAATAAAGAATGGAGGAAGGGTAGCTGAAATATAATTATAGGAGAGATGCTTTCTTTTTCTAAGTAAGATTATGTTGTTAAGATGAACAATCTATGATTATGTTTTTATGAATGGTGGACAAACTTTTTTAATCGTAGTTATTTTTACTAGTAGTTTGTTTGTCTACATATATTTTATGTGTTTATATATTTACATATATATTTTATTTTAATGCTAACATAAAAGGGAGAGAAAGAAATAAAGTAAAAGAGTAGGTGAGATAGATTGAGAACATAAAAGAATAGGAAAGATAGAAAAAACATATCAACAAGAACTAAATAAAAAGAAGAATAAAAAGATGTGAATAAAAGATTAGATTAAGATTAAGTTCCAAAAATAAGAAAATAAATGAATATAAGAATAGAGTTTTAATAAGATAGAAAAGGTTTTTGTTATCACTGAAAAGGGGAGGAATGTTGAAAATAAACTATTAAAAAATTGCTTTGATACTAACAAAAGATCTGGATAAAAGTTAGAAAGTAAGTTTATACTCCAAAAATATAGAAAGAGATATAAATTGTGTTATGAATTTATTTTAAATGTGCATAATTGAGTTATTCATAGTAAGTATATATTGAGAAAATATAAGTTCGATTCTGAAAAGCAAAAGGAAGAAAGAGATGTAAAGTCATAATACTTGCTCTAATATATGAATAAGAAGATTACAAGGAAGAGAAGACAAATGACGGAATTTTGATCTCAAAAAATTAAAAATTATGGAGATAAAAATCAAAAGATTAATTATAGGTCAAGACCTGCCTCCACAATTTGACTATATTTAGGTAATATATTTGACTCATTCTACTAAAGTTGGATTTAATATCATGGGGTAATTTTTATCAATCTGAAAGATTTATACATGGGAAGAAAATTATTGACTCCAAGACCAAAAAGAAAAGATTGTGAAGTTTTGATAAGAGATTCACAACATTTAGTATAAATATTATCTAGATTTGAAGTTGCATAAAAGTTAAACGAAAGAATTAAAGATGAAATATTGAACGCAATTCTAAGCAAGATTTAAATGTTGCTACATTATTTATAAATAAGGAGATGAAGTAAAATGAGAAAAATAATAAGAACAATAAGAACAACACAATATAAGACAAGTGATAATACATACAAGAGTGATTTAAATTCAAATCATAAGAAAATTTTACGTTTTTAGAGAATATTGTAGAGGATTAGTACTTATTAATCTAAATCTTGATTCAATATCCACTTATAGTAATTAAAGGGAATTTTAATCTAGCTATTAAAAAAATTCTAATAATAAGTAATCAATTCACCCCCTCTTGATTACTAATTAGGTATAACAACTACTACATTAAAAGGGTATGCAATTATCTCTCTTATTTATTTATTAAGAAAATTATTTAGACATGTTCTTTAACTGCTAAATTGAAGGGCTACTATGCTAAACGATAAAGGTATATTAATGTCTATATTGGTGAACTTATTCTTTACAAGAGCTTTAATTCTATATTAAATAGCTCTCATAGAACATTGGAAGATTTAGTGTACTGTTGTGTACATTTGAAGCTTTAGTTCTCATGTTTCTTACATGCTTAATTAAAACCATGGTTAAAATCTAAAATCTATAATTATAAATTCTAACCCACTCTCTCCAGCCTCCTAAAAAGAGAATTTCTTCTCATGGACTTTTCTCTATCTTATGCTAATTAGGGAGCATATTCCCTATCTTTTCTCACCTTTTCTTTTTTTTTTTTTTTTTTTAGCATTGTCTATCATTAGATCCTATTGTCCTTTTCTTTCTTTTATCTTTTTCACTATTTTTTCTTCAAGGTTTTCCAATCTCTCAGCTTTTTTCTATTTTGTCTCTCTATTCGAGCAACATGTTTGCTTTTTGCCTCAATTTCCATCCTATCTCAAGTGTTTCATTCTATGTTGCTATTGTGATCATGTTTACATGATCTATGTGCATTATCTCATTTTCTATTTTCTATTCTCTCCTGTTGTGGTTTAGAATACTCTAGCCTTATGATTGAGCCTGTTTGTTTCTTATGTAGTATTTATTCACTAATCTTCTATCATAATGTATTCAACAAATGCTCATTGTGTTCAAACAATGGAATTAAACATTGATGATCTAGAGACTAGGATCCATAGATCTAATATTCATATTATTAGTAATAAATTTTTAGAGAAAGTGATTACTAAGGCAATACTTATACATATTCTTAACAAAATATGAGAGAGATATGATAAAGTGAATATTTCTCATCTCTGTAGTAATTTTTTCCTTATCAACTTCAAGAGAGAAAGAGATGCTAGATAGGATTTTATCAAATGGAGCAATAGTAGTTTTGAGCTTTCCTTGGTTTTGAGACAATGGTCACATGAGAAGAAATATTAGATCTGGATTTTGAGAACATCATTTATTGAATCAAGTGCATGGTTTGCCACTAAGTATGATAACTTTGAATGATGCTTGATAAATAAGTTGGAAATTAGCTAACGATGCTTGAAAAATAAGTTCAAAAATTAGCTTTGTTAACAATGTAGAAGATCCAAAGCAGATTAGGAAATATTTCCTAAGAATTAAGATTAGTTTTCACGTTTTAAAGCTAATAATATTTGGTTTTTGGCTCAAATTAAAAAAAAAAAGTAACAAGATTTGGATTTCAATCTAATATGAGAAATTGGCAAACTTTTGGTTTACTTATGGAATCACATGAAAGTTGATATACTTAGAAGCAAAATTATCATTAAGCTATCATTTAAATAAACACAAACAATATTTTAAGGTTTCATATATATATATATGTGTGTGTATGTGTGTGATTTTTAGGGTTTTAATGGTTTTAAAGTGGATATGAATGATTCCATAGTGAATATGATGCACTGGAAAAGAAATCAAACTAGAACCTAAAGTCTATTTGATAATATGCATAAATAGAAATTAGGGCTTGCTCACCACAATAGGGCTAGGATTGATAAGAGTTAAGAGAGAAAAGATTTCTCATAAACATTCATGGGTATTGCATAATAATGTCTTAAGGTAGTGTTTGGTTAGCATCAAAATCTGGTACTAAACAGGTGATGTGCCTAATTCCAAGCTTAAGCACAATCAAAAGAATAAAGGAAAACACCTTAATTCACAAAACACAAAACCGGTTCACTTGACTAGGAAAAATGCGAAAATCCTAAGGCAATGGAATGAAATCCAAAGAGCTCTAATTTTCTATTATCAATCCAAACAAGTAATCTTCATCAAATAATAACAACTAGAATTGAAACCCACGTGAATCAAATCAAGAAATCAAATGGCTAAACCGCAAATTCCAACCGTTCCTTCAACTATCCAATTCACGCCACGATAAAGAGATGATATCATATATCAACATAATCAATCCTATAACAAGCTATTGATCACGAATTTGGAATTAAAAAAAGTCCACGAACATCCAAATCAACCCTAGATATGACTCACTAGAGAAGAAATGAACAACAACAAAGATGAATCGATATTACTCACGATTTCTCCTTGTTGCACTCTCCACAATTTCAACTTCTTGGGATTGAAATTGATAAGAGAATTTGGAATTAGGAAAACCCTAAGCCCTCTCACGAAATGTGAGGTGTTTGTTCTGCAAAATTAGCCTCCTCAAACCCTCTCTTAAGCAAGTATTTATACTTGCTACTCCTAGGGTTAAAAAGTGCTTAAAATTACAAGTTTGCCACTTTTAAGGTGGCTATCCCTAAATGAAAATTACAAGGAAATAAAAGTGTCCCAAAACCAAAATACAACCAAAATAGTTCATAAAAGAATAAATATATAAAAGAAATGGTCTTCAAGATGCCGGTCTTCTATAGGATCCAACGGCCTAGCTCATCACCGGTTCAGGTCGGTCCATGGATAACCCACAAGCTGAGTCTGAGGGAGTTTGTCCATTGCCTTATAGAATATAATAAGTGTGCCTGTTGGAAAAAAAAAATACAAGAATAATAGAAAAGAGGTTAATATATAAATAATTCTGGGGTCGATCTGCTCAAAATAGGCCCTCAACTCTAAGATTTGAAATCCTTCAGTTCTTGCCCTAATGATAGGTCTTGTTGGATTTTTATTCCTATCATCTCCTCGGGCCTCAAAAAGATTTGTCTTCAAATCTAGTAGATCAAATGCAGTAGAGACTTTGTTTCCTCCTAGCAAGTCACTTGAAGAAATATCTCTGCAGAATCCCAATATCTGAAATACTACAGGTGGTGATTGTCTTCTCTCCTCCATTTCTAGGATGTATCTCTTTTGCAACACAAATAATGACCCATTATCCACTAAAGTTATCCCTATATCAACCTATTCCATTGAAACTGTTTCCTCTTTTTCTAACTCATCTATATGTTGCTGATCCTCATGGTCTTCTAATGGTTGGCCCAACTGCACATTACCCTCTAAAACCTCTGAAGGTGAACATAACTGTCTCTGATCAATCTGGCTCTCTAGTGGTCTGCTCGTCTGACTATGATCATCAGGATCCTCTGAAGGTTGGCACATCTGTGTCTGACAAATTTTGTGCTCTAAAGGTTTGTTCGACTACTCATGGCCTGCTGATGGTCTACTGATTTGTTCCTGAACCCTTTGAACTTTTGAAGGCGACATCGGATTCAGAATAATTCGTTTTCCCTCCTTTTGGAATACATAAGTATTCTTGAAGCCATCATGTAAAACCCTCCTATCATATAACCAAGGCTTGCCAAGCAATATATGGGATGTACACATAGGCACAATATCACACTCATCTCATCAAAGTATTTATCCCCTAGACTGAATGGTACTCTAGCTCTTTGGGTTACATGCAAACTCCCCTTATCATTAAGCCAATGTAATGTATACGGTTCAGGATGTGGAGTAATAGCAAGTTTTAGTTTCGATACCATCGATGCTGCTACCACATTGGTACAACTACCACCATCAACTATAAGGACACATAAATTTTCCTTGTACCCTACAAGAAGTATGGAACAAGTTTTCCCTTTGTTCATCATCCTTAGTAGTAAATGTAGTCAATGTCCGGCGCAATACATTAGCATAATGAAACATTTCACTAGACATGATTGTGTTCAAACCCAACAGCAATAATTATCTTCACACTTACAAGGTTCAAGTACACAACCAAACCACAAATGAAGTACACTCAACTACTTCTAAGTAGATAGAATTAAATTCAACAACAAGTGTTTAAGTAACTAGTTCAATTACTTTCACACATTTAATGACTTGTTTGAATTTTAAATTCTACTACTCACTTTCCTTATTCTTGCCACAGTTCACACTCACACTTTATCTTAATGTGCAGCACCTTATTCCACACAACTCTACAAATTTACACCACCACACACACCTCACTCCTACACGGTGCAACTAATTCACTACAACACTACTACACGTTGTAATTTTTTTTTTTTTAAACACTCTTACATACAATACTTCAAGGTGTACACGCCCTTGCCACTACACAACTCCCATTCACACCATAAATCACAAGCATTGGCAGCAACAAAATTCAAATTTGAAATCACTCCACTAAATGCAACCTTCTCCACAAATGGTAAAAAACAATTCAAATTCAAATAACACTTATTCAATGCTACTCAATGAATTGCTCTCAAACTTAAAGAAGGTATTTGAATTTCAAATGGATGCTTATCCTTCCACACACTTCAAATCTGGAATTTGCAAATGCTCCAATTCCGAATTGCACAAGGATTCACAACACTAATCGCAAGCCTTCTTCAATTGGTAAACAATGAATTCAAATTCAAATAGCAATCATTAACTCCCACAACTTAATTGCATGTGTTTGAATTCAAATAATTCCTTACTAATCAAAACTCAATGTAATCTGCAAATTGTACTCCTCCAATTCAGAATTACACAATGGAAATCAAAAGAACAAGCTACACAACCTCCTTCACACCAAAACTAGTCATGACAAGAACAAGGTAATTTTTTCAAGCTCAAACAATTGTTGAATTAACAACACTTCTATTCTTCCTTCCTTCCACGAAAATTATTAATCACAAGATGATACAACAAACTTCCCAATCCAACACCAACAATCAACAAATTAAATTCCAAGCTAAGGTAATTTCGCAATCTCAAAACCACAACAACAACACAATTTGCGGTTTTCACTAAATCACCTTAATTGATGATTAACTCCACGAAATTAAATAAAACCAATTACGTTCTCTCAACATGTGCTCTAAAACCAAAATATGATGTGCCTAATTCCAAGCTTAAGCACAATCAAAAGAATCAAGGAAAACACCTTAATTCACAAAACACAAAACCGGTTCACTTGACTAGGAAAAATGCGAAAATCCTAAGGCAATGAATGAAATCCAAACAGCTCTAATTGCTATTATCAATCCAAACAAGTAATCTTCATCAAATAATAAAAATTAGAATTGAAACCCACGTGAATCAAATCAAGAAATCAAATGGCTAAACCGCAAATTCCAACCCTTCCTTCAACTATCCAATTCACGCCACAATAAAGAGAATGATATCATATATCAACATAATCAATCTTATAACAAGCTATTGATCACGAATTTGGAATTAAAAAAAGTCCAAGAACATCCAAAGCAACCTTACATATGACTCACTAGAGAAGAAATGAACAACAACAAAGATGAATCGATATTACTCACGATTTCTCCTTGTTACACTTGCCACAATTTCAACTTTTTGGGATTGAAATTGATAAGAGAATTTGGAATTAGGAAAACCCTAAGCCCTCTCACGAAATGTGAAGTGTTTGTTCTGCAAAATTAGCCTCCTCAAACCCTCTCTTAAGCAAGTATTTATACTTGCTACTCCTAGGGTTAAAAAGTGCTCAAAATTACAAGTTTGCCACTTTTAAGGTGGCTATCCCTAAATGAAAATTACAAGGAAATAAAAGTGTCCCAAAACCAAAATACAACCAAAATAGTTCATAAAAGAATAAATATATAAAAGAAATGGTCTTCAAGATGCCGGTCTTCTATAGGATCCAACGGCCTAGCTCATCACCGGTTTAGGTCGGTCCATGGATAACCCACAAGCTGAGTTTGAGGGAGTTTGTGCATTACCCTATAGAATATGATAAGTGTACTTGTTGGAAAACAAAATACAAGAATAATAGAAAATAGGTTAATATATAAATAATTCCGGGGTCGACCTGCTCAAAATGGGCCCTCAACGCCAAGATTTGAAATCCTTCAGTTCTTGCCCTAATGATAGGTCTTGTCGGATTTTTATTCCTATCAACAGGACAAAATTGTTTGTCCTTCATTTGGTTGCCATCCATGAAGAAAGTACTGGACAAAAAATCAAATTTTATACCACGTGTAATTCGGTACAAAAATACAGTACTGGACAAAAAATCAATTTTTCAAAATCCCCAACTTGCCCTTCATACTTCTCTTGTTAAGCTACTGCATACAATGGAACCCTTTCGTTGTGAACTTTGCTTCCTCTAACACCGCACCAGCTTCGGATAAAGAAAGTACAATAGCCCATCGACGCCGCTCCTTCACTGACGCTCGTCGTGGAATCAGTCGCAAGTTCAAACATCACCGTTGTTAAGCCAAAAGTCGCCATTAGGTTCGTATAGTTCGATTTCTTCTCACATTCTTGCTTCCTTTTCAGTGTTCCTCACATGCTTGTTGGTTATTGCCATCTAGTTGTCCTTTAGTGCTCGCTTGCTTTCTAGAGTTGTCGCTTGCTATCCGTGTAGGGGAAAGCTTAACATTGTTAGGGTTCGAATGTATGGTACACTTTAGGGGGTTTATTGGTTTAAGCTTAGAATGGGAAGTAGGATGATCTTGCTCTGCCACCGATGCTACTGTGGATGAATGGGAAGTGGGTTTCAACTCAGGATGATCTCATGGTAGAGGATCAATCATTTGTAACAATTTTATTTAGCATTTATAGCAACCATCACTTAGATCTTATTAGATAAAGACAGATAAGACTTTCTACCATTTATAGATGCCATTATATTAGATAAGCAAGAAAATTTTGTGACATTCTACAACAAAGCATTACGAGCACACTCAGCTACCATACCATTACTCTATAGTAGAAGGTGTTGATTAGGTAAAAAAAGAGATGAAGAAATAAAAAAAGAAGAATGATTTTCAACTGACTCCAGCATATAGGAAACACTACAGATGTCCATAAGCTATAACCTTCTCTGCTTAGCATGCTTTCCAAACCATTATGTGAAAGTGAAATCCTTTAAGTAGGTAGAATCATATACATGAAGGAAAATGTAACATTTGCCATGTAGAAATTATCTACTCATAAGCATTGCTGGATTACAAATACTCCACTAAGCTATTTTTCCATGGAGTGCAAGTCTAAGAGCACCTAATCATTTTAAGGTATCATTCAACCAACATGCATTTGTAATAGGTGAATATAGTTGCGCATACTAAAGAATAGGTGAATGTGATGCCTCTGCCACCGCTAAAATGAATTGTTTAGCTGTCAATATGCATGACCAAAATCATGAGTCATGCTAGGTAGGTTCTTTCTTTATCCGATTTTTCATTAGCTAGGTGATTAAGCTAATTGGGGAGGTGTATTTCCTTTCGAATTTTGAGTTAGACTAGAGGCACTTGAAGATATTTAATGGGTAGTCCCCTCATTTAATCAAAGAGTTAGAGTTACTTCACTTGTAATTTGGTTCACATTTGATAGAACTTATCTTTCAGTACAATAGCACATAGATAAGACATAGCTGTAATCTCAAATGTGCCTTCTCTAGTGGTGTTAAATTTAGATCCATGATTAGCTAACCAGCAAAAAAATAGTGCCTTACATTGCTGAGGCATACTTTGTGCTTCTCACCTTAGTTAATTTCAAGTTTGGTGCATTAAGCATATATATTCTTATACCTATTTTTACTCTTGTATTAGGAATTACAATAGGAGTCCTCGTTATTATGTGGTTAGGGTTCAAATACATGGTGCGCTTCAGGGGGTAAAGGAAGAGATAGCTAAGATTTTATGCTTTTCTCCAAGTGAACTTGATACGAATTGGTATGCTCCAAATGATACGAATTGGTATGCTCTGATACCAAATGATAATAGAGGGAATGATACAATTCCAAGAGCTAAGATACGAGCACCAAAGAAATCAAAGTCAATCCGAGCTATAGGTGGCAGTATGGGGTCCAAAAAAAGGAGGACATAAGCATCGGGAGGACCCAAGGCAAAGCTCGGCCAGCCTTAAGCCAGCTTTGAATAAAGGCCAGCCGAGTTAACTTCAAGGCCACCGGCCTTAGAGCCGGCTTATGTTTAGGCCGCCGGCCTTTGGTCGGCTTTGAGCCGGCCTTGAATGGCCTCGCACAATTTTTTTTTTTAGGCATGATATAAATAGTGTTCTTTAGGGTTTTTAGGGGGGAGAATGTTATATTTTGGTTGTAAGCAAACACTTTGAGTGTGTGTGTGAATCCTCCTTGGGATTCTTGAATATTGAGAATTTGGTTTCACTTTATTCTAGTTGTTCTTATCAAATTCTTGGTTCATATAAAATTTGTGGTGAGCATTGTTATTGAATTCTTAGAATTCTTTAACCTTAGTGATTGATTTATAAAACGTGGTCCCTATTGTTCTATGATTTGATTGCGAATTAGTTTAATTTTATCAATCTTGGCATCTATAGATTGGTAATTTTATCCATATCCTTTGATTTTACTTTGTTAGTACCAAAATCCAGAAAACCCTAAAATTGTTATTGACGATTTGATTTGTGTGGAAGGATTCGATTTCAATTTTGTAACATTTGGTATCAGAGCCAAGGTGAATTGACGCGAGTTAAATCAGAGTCGAAGGATTCGATCAGAACGTGGGTTAATCGATAAGGCTGTTGAATCTCAACTCAATTGTAGTTTTAATTCAATACTGCCGTTGGTTGGAAAATTTGGGAATTTATTTTGATAAGTATTGCTGTGAATTTGATTGTTGGGTGTTGAATTGGTGTTTGGGGCTGTTGTTGAGAATTGGGTTTTATGAATATCTTTGCTAAAATTTTGATTGGTAGAGATGTCATCACATGGAAGTGTTCATACCAACAACAATGGGAATGATGCTGATAATGGGGGTGAGGTTGTGACTAGGGTTGAGTTCAATCAAATCCAAGAAAATATTAGATTGATTATGGAGAGATTGGAGGTTAGGGATAGAAGAAGCCATAGTGGTGCAAGAATTAGGAGGAGACATTCTAGTGATGATTTTGATGCTCGTAGTGAAAGGAGTAGGAGACGAAACAATGATGATAGGCGTAAGGGGATTGGAAATAAAGCTGAAAATTCCACCTTTCACTAGTAGTAGTAAACCAAAGGAATTTCTAGTCTAGGTGCCACGGGTTGAGAAGGTGTTTGACTGTTATGAGTGGGATGAGCGCATGAAGGTGAAGATGGCGTCTTTAGCATTCAGTGAATATGCTAGTCTATGGTGGGATAAATTACAAACTGAGAGACGTAGGGTAGATGAGGAGAAAGTGCGTTCATGGGCTTTGATGAAAAGATTGATGAGACGCAGATTTATGCCAGATTACTATAAGCAAGAGATGCTGATGGAGTTGCAATCCTTGAGGCAGGTTAAGAAAAGCACAGAAGAGTATGTGAAGGAGTTTGAGACACTAATGGCAAGGTGTGTTATTAAGGAATCATTAGATGAATCCATAGCTCATGTCATCAATGTGCTGAAGATGGACATTGCCAACGTAGTGGAACTCCAGCATTATCAGACTCTAGAGGATGTGATTAAATTAGCCAATCGGGTTGAGTGGCATCAGCGTAGGCGGGATCAGAAATGGCAGGATCAGAAATCATATCACCACCATAAGTCAAATGATGGTGAGAGGGAGAAGGAAAGGAAGGAAAAAGGAAAGGCAATTATTGGTGAGGCTGTTGACCAAACACAACAAAAGAAAAGCAGGGATATAAAATGCTTTGTGTTTAGGACTTAGCCATATTGCTTCTCAATGTCCTGATAAAAGGGTTATGGTCATAAAGGGTGACAAAGTTGAGAGTGAGGAAGAAGAACAAAAGAGTACTGAGGCAGAAGAGGAAGATGAAGACATTATAGCGAATCCAGTATAGGGAGAACTTCCTAATGGTTAAGTAGGATGAAGCTATTCCTAATCAGAGAGCCAATTTATTTCATATCCAAGGCATGGTGCAAGGAAAAACTTGTTTGATTGTGGTTGACACAGGCAGCTGCACTAATGTTGCTTCAGCAAGCTGGGTTACTAAGTTGGGTTTACAGGTGGAGCAGCATCCAAGACCTTATGCACTTCATTGGTTGAGTCCATAGGGAGCAGTTCATGTACACAAACAGGTTCATGTTCCATTACTTATTGGTGATTATACTAATGAAATTGTTTGTGATGTAGTTCCCATGGAAGCTACACACTTGATCCTTGGAAGACCTTGGCAGTATGACCTCAGAGCTAAGTATGATGGATATACCAATGAGTATACCATTCAGCAACAGGACAAGGCATACAAGCTTCTTCCTATTAGTCCAATTGAGGTACAACAAACAAGGTTGATTTTCCTTAAGAAGCCTAAGGGAAAGAGGAGTCTGTTTATGTGGTCTAGCGGGATGGACAATATAGATTCGAGGTTGAATCTTTTTCAACATGGAGGGAATGATTCGATTCCAAGAGCTAAGATACGAGCACCAAAGAAATCAAAGTCAATCCGAGCTATAGGTGGCAATACGGGGTCCAAAAAAATGAGGACATAAGCATCGAGAGGACCCAAGGCGAAGTTTGGCCAGCCTTAAGCCGACCTTGAATAAAGGCCGGCCGAGTTAACTTCAAGGCTGCCGGCCTTAGAGCCGGCCTATATAAGTAGGCCGTCGGCCTTTAGTGCCGGCTTATGTTTAGGCCGCTGGCCTTTGGCCGGCCTTGAATGGCCTGGCACAATTTTTTTTTTTAGACATGATATAAATAGTGTTCTTTAGGGTTTTTTGGGGGGAGAATGTTATATTTTGGTTGTAAGCAAGCACTTTGAGTGTGTGTGTGAATCCTCTTTGGGATTCTTGAATATTGAGAATTTGATTTCACTTTATTTTAGTTGTTCTTATCAAATTCTTGGTTCATATAGAATTTGTAGCGAGCATTGTTATTGAATTGTTGGAATTCTTTAACCTTAGTGATTTATTTATAGAATGTGGTCCCTATCGTTCTATGATTTGATTGTGAATTAGTTTAATTTTATCAATCTTGGCATCTATAGATTTGTAATTTTATCCATATCCTTTGATTTTACTTTATTAGTACTAAAATCTAGAAAACCCTAAAATTGTTATTGACGATTTGATTTGTGTGGAAGGATTCGATTTCAATTCTGTAACATTTGGTATTAGAGAAGAACAAATTCTTATCATTTGGTATCAGAGCATACCAATTTGTATCAGAACTCCCTATTGTATATCTTAGGGTGCCTTTATCTTTGTCAAAGCCAAATAAGTTACCTTGCTACTTCCTCATTGATAGATTCAGCTAGTGGATTGGTAGTTAAACATGTAGAGCTCTTTCTTATGCAAATCGAATCCAATTGGTGAAGAGTGTTTTATTCTTTATCTAAGCATATTGAAAACACTAACTGGGAAGATGAAGAGGTTCCTTTGGAATGAAAATGATGAGGTGAAAGCAAAAGCCAATGTGGATTGGGAAACCATTTGTAAACTGAATAGGGAAGGTGTTCTTGGTATCATTGAACTAGTAGCAGCTTGGAATAAGGCTGCCCAATTAAAGCATCTATTTTTTTTTTTTACGGATGTGAGTGGCTTCCTTTATCCAAGCTGGGTTCAATTAGAACTTATTGGAAGGAAGAATTTCTGGTCTATGAAGTATTTGATGAAGGAGAGATCTATTCCACCGGTTTCCCTAAAGGTGCAAGGCTTTGCTGCATTATCAATGAAGAAGGATGGGATTGGCCTTATGGGGAACTATGAGACCGTATTAAGGAGGTGCCTAGTAGATTTTTTACCTCAAAGGTAAATTGTGAAGATACTATGGTGTGGAAAAACAGAAGCTGGAAGCTTGACAAGTTGGTCTAGTTAGGAGTAATAATGCAAAATATATATTTTTATCTAATAGGGAAGAGGAAACACACTATCATCTTTTCCTTAGTGCCCCTTTATACGGTCTATATGGAGAAGTTTTGAAGAAAAATTCCCAACTAATGGATGGAAGCCATTTGAAGTAGCTTATGTAATAGAGCATTTTAATTTATTTGAGCCTCAAACATCACCCTTATTTTGTCTTATTTTTGTGATTTAGATAGTTCTCTTTGATTTTTAGTGCTACGATCTCGATCATAACAACCTCCCTCTCTTGTTTGGTATTATGCTTGAGATCCTAGGTTTCTTGTGATATTATCCTTTTTGTATAGTAGGTTTTTGTCACCCTTGTTGCTCTTTGTATAGCCTTTATAATGATATATAATATCTGGCATTTCATCCCAAAAAAGAAACCTCGCTTTTGAGTTTGTTTCTTTTGTGAGGATAGTTCTTTATGGTTGGTAATGCAGATCTCAATCTCAACACCCTTTTGTTCTTGTTTCAAGTTATGCTAGAGATTTTAGGTCTCTTGAAATTTCCATCTTTGTATCGAATAGTTTTTTTTTTTGAACCTTCTACAAATTATTAATGAAAATATGGTATTTCATTCTCTCTCTCATTCACACACAAAAATGTTGGTCAAATGAAGTTATGATGTGAGAATTGATAGGAGTAAGTTTAAGTAGTGGTCATGGTTTGAGTAAAATAAAGAAGTGGATTATGCTGGTAACCACCACTCATCATACTGTAAATAGCAAAAAATTAGATGAATGAAACAAGTCTATTTTCCTAAACACTTATGAGACCCTAATGAGCCCAAATTTAATTCCACCATAGGAAAATATGGAAGGAAGATTACTAAACTTAGACTAGAACTTTGTATCATTGTGTATATACCTATTACTAGAGCATATAACCAATCCTGTAACCGGTATCTTAATTATTCTCTTATTATTATTATTATGGTTTTCATAGGGCTAGGATCATTAGTGGCCAATTCTTCTTAGTGGCTAAGCTCACTAGACAGTGGGCCTTGTTGCATCGCTGATTTCTATTAGTAGCATTATTACTACAGATACATTTTCTTTTCTAGATGGCAAAGTGCTCTCAATTCTTAGGCTTCTACAATTGCATCTCTTAGCAATTTAACTTTTTTTAAAGGGATTTCAACATATTTCATTTCACTTTCATTTGAACTAGTGCTATATGTTACCTCTGAGTTACTCATTTTTTTTTTTTGTTACTTGAGTTTGATTTAATTACACTACAATTGAGTAGAGCTTGAACTTGACTAAAGTAATTTGTGATGTTGTAAGTCATTTGCTATGTTTTTGATATGTTTATTGAATTTAGATTATGCAGCATATGATGTTGTCCCGTATGTTTTGTGTTATGCAATTGATGTAGGGATCCCCAATGTTACACTCATATTACTTTCCTTCGATATGTTATATAAATCATGGATCATCATGGATTTCTTATTTACCTTCTTAGATGGAGAGTCTATATCAATATGCTTGCAATGGTTGCTGCTGATTTTTATTATATGAACTTTGTTTTGAATAGAAGGGTAGAGAGGGGTGTATTGAATGAGCGATCATTAGCTAGATATGAAATGCATCAAGAGGTGATTGATTCACTTATTGGTGGAAGTGATACGGATTGTTTATGGGAATTAAGGATGTGTAGGAATAGTTTTGCACATCTTTGTGAACTCCTTAGGGTACGAGGGGGAATGCATTGTAATGGAAGAGCAACAGTTAAAAAACAAGTTGCGATTTTTGTTAACATCCTTGCACGTCATACAAAAAATAGGAGTATTTAAGTAAGATTTCATAGATTAGGTGAGATTGTTAGTAGAAATTGCCATCAAGTGTTAGCTGTTGTGTTAAGGATACAAGATATTTTACTTACAACACCTAATCCAGTACCGGAAGATTGCATTGGTGAATGGTGGAAATGGTTTAAGGTAATACAAATTTTTTTATGTACCTTCAGTTTATCAATGATGGTCATGATTACTTATAATACAATACAAATTTTTTTTTTTGTTTAGGAACATATTAGGTTTGCCTGGGAGCATTAGATGGTACCGAAATTGCAGTTACAACACCAGTTGTAGATAGACCTAGGTATCGAACAAGGAAATGGCATCTTGCAACGAATGTCATGGGTGTACGTGATCGTAACATAAAATTTATCTACATATTAGCAAGTTAGAAAGGGTCTGCTTCAAATTCTAGAGTATTACATGATGCAGTCATTCAATCTAATGGATTAAGAGTTACACCTGGCATGCACTTTAAAAAAGAAAATTGTCTCCATTTTATCTATTCAATAGAAACTTTTCATGTAAATTTATGTGGTTACATTTCTTTTTAGGTTCATATTATCTAGTGGATGGTGGATATTCCAATGCACCATAATTCCTTTCCCCTTTTAGAAGCAAGCGTTATCACATTCAAGAGCGGGCTACAAGTTAAAGTAAGCCTCAAAATCGTGAGGAATTATTTAACTATAGACATGCAAGGGTAAGAAATATTGTAGAGAGCTATTTTGGAATTTTGAAGAAACGGTAGGGTATTCTAAGGAGTCCATCGTTTTATCCCATCAAAATACAATGTCAAATGATTCTAGCTTGTTGTCTACTACATAACTTCATTCGAATGTACAAGCCACTAGACCCGTTGGAGCACGTTGTAGTAGAAGGTGATGAAGTTCCAATTGGAGAAAATGGAATTTGTGCAATTGAAACGATAGAAGCTATTGAGGAATGGACTGAGATGAGGAATACCTTAGCATAAGAGATGTACGATGAATGGAGGGCACGTCATAAGAACTAGAATGTTACTAATTGTTGTACTTTCTTTGATTATGTATCTTGGATCAGTGCCACCATTGATTTTTCATTAGTTATATATTATTGAAATCTTTTAGTTGTTAAATTTTCAATTTTATGATGTGATGTCAATTGAAATATTTTATCACCTTTTTATATGCATAACTTACATTTTATTTGTTTGTGTTTTGACTTACAATATCGATTGGTTTCAGTCATGGACAGTAGGAATAAAAAAAACTAGGTATTCTTAGAGCCAAGTTGAGGAAGAAACGTTATTGATAGTGCTGGATGAGTTAGTTGTTGAAGGATACAAAGGAGAAAATGGCACTTTCAAGAATGGGGCTCATGAAAAAGCTTTAAAAAGGATGAAAAGTCACATTCCAGAAATCAATCTCAATGTCAAACAAATTGTTAACAAAATGAAGAGGTAGTCAATTAAGTTGGCAAAGGTAGTTGACATGATGAATACTAGTGGTTTTGGTTGGGATGATGTTAAAAAATGTGTCATAATTGACAGTGATGCAGTCTTTACCGAATATATGGAGATATAGTTAACATTATCTTTATTTTGAAATATACTCATTTTTTTAAAGTTAATTCTTTGTTGTTATAATAACTATTTCTATTATTTTGTAGAAACATCTGAAGGTTGTAATCATGCCAATAAGGAGTTTAAAGAGTTTGAAAGGCTTCAAGGGATTTTTGGAAAGGATAGAGCAAATGGCAAAAGGGTTAAGACACCAGCAGATGTGACACAAGACTTACAAAATGAGGGTGAAGATACTTTTGATGAAGATATAGAGTCAGAAGAAGTGCCATAGTCTGCTGAAGCCTCTAGTTATGCCTCACGTGATCCATCTGTATGACCAACTCGCAAGTATCCTATGGTGGAATTTGCTGCAAAATTTATATCTACATTTCAAAAGAGCATAAGTGATGTTAGGAGTAATTTTGCTTTACTTGCACGGAAAATTGCTAATCCTCCTAGGGATGATGTTGTTGCAGAGTTGAAAATGTTAGGATTATCTAAAAATGAAGAGTTGGATGTTCTTATGCAAATGGTAACAAATCCATAGTATGAAAAGTTTTTTTGGAGGCTCCAAGGAGAACAACGCCTAGCATTTGTTAGGCGAATTATCGATTGATGGAAAACATGTTTGTAGTATTTGTGTAATTGAGACTTCTTTAATTGACTTTGTATTATTGAGCCTCTCTACCCTAGTTTAGTACCTTACATGGTTAAACTTGTTTTCATATTTTGTAGAAGTTGTAACCTCATGTATTCCCTGCAATAGAGTTGCTAGATTTTCTATCAGATGTAGTTGGTAGGTCATAAGCATGGAAACTACTTAGACCAATCCTTGATACGATTATTATCTTATCTATGCCCTTTCTACCTTGTCCTTATGAAATATAAAAGTGGTTGATTCTAATTTGTGGATGGATTTTGGAATTTTCAAGTCCTTGAGTGACTTATTCAAAGAGATTGATGGATTTGTGGATGTTCCAATATAAAAGTGGTTCATGTCCTTAAGTGACTTATTCAAAATGATAAGCAACATGTTATTTTATTAAATATAACATAAATTATTTAATATAATAATTTAAACCTTCAAATAATTTTTTTCTTATAATAATATCAAATATGTATAATTAATCATGATATAATTACAAAGGACAAAACTGTCAAATCTACTATGTTCAGTCCAGTACTTTGCAATTCCAAACACTAGACAACACAAAAATCCTTCTTCAATATTTAAAAAGGGCAAAACTATCAAATTTACTATGTTCGGTCCAGTACTTTACGGTCCAAACACTGGACAGTATAAAAATCTTTGTCCAGTACTAAACGAACCAAACGTGGTATAAAAATTTTTTTTGTCCAGTCCTTGTTTTGTACTATCAAATACTCCTTATTCTGTCTAATACCAATAACCAAACGCTACCTAAGTCTATAAGTATTACATATATATGTATCTAGTGGCATTTTGGTAAATAAGATAAAGTGCAAGAAGCCCTTATGGCATTTCTATAAATGAAGCATAATGTAAAAAAAAAAAACCATTGTATGGAATGTTATAATAGGACCTCCAAGTGGAGTAGACTAAAATGAGTAGAGTAGATAAGTAAGCTAGGATGAGTAAAGTAGATAAGTAAGCTAGGATGAGTAGAGTTGATGAGTAGGCTAAGATGAATAGAGTAAATGAGTAGAGTAGGATAAGTAAAGAGGTCGATTAGGTGAGGTTAGCTAGGGTAGGTCTTTATGTGTGGGGCTTAATAAGAAGTCTTTATATAAAGTGCTTAGCTAAGGCAAGTCTTCATATGAGGTGCTCACCAATAAGTCCTTACATGAAGTTCTTAGCTAGGGTAAGTCTTCATATAAGGTGCTCACCAACAGGTTTTTCATATAAAGTGCTTACCTAGGGCAGGTCTTCATATAGGGTACTCAATAACAAGTCTTCACATGAAGTGCTCGTCCATGGTAGGTTTTCATTTGAGGTGCTCACCAATAAGTCTTCATTACATTTGAAAAGATCACCCCACAACATAAAAGGTAATGATAATAGAGGCATAATATTAGCTAAATAATACAATATAATTAAATTAATAAAACGAAATGCATGAAGAGTTGAATAATTAACGAAGATCTTGAAGATGAAACCAAGGAGTCTTCTAGCCTGTGGTCTTGAGTTCGGTTTGGTAACTTGAAGCACATCATCACCCCACCCTTGAAAAAAGTTTCAACCCAAAACTTAGCAATTGGTTACCCAAATTCTACTAAGATCAAAGATGTATCTATGAAAACAAAATACAAGAACATAAAGGTAGTCTAATTGATGAAGATCAGCTAGCATCACAAAGGAAGGAGCTGAAACCTCATGATCCATTACATGGTATTGGAGGCTCGATGACTCGAGCTAGAGCTAAAAGGATGAACGAAGCTCTATAAGGACTAGTCATGGACTTGCAAGCCAAGGAATCAAGCTACACTGAAGGAAAACATACATGTGTTAACTTGATTCACGTGACTATGGAAGGATCAAATAATTTAGGGACATTAAATATTTTAGTGAACCACTACACTAGAGGACACATTTGGTTTTGTTAACTTTTATTTGTTGGTTTGTTGTTTATGTTATTTAGTTGCCTACTTGGTGACATAAGGATAAAGATAGATTAGGCAACTTAGGATTTCCATGTTGAAGGGTTTTCCATATTGTATTCAGTGTTATATATGCCATGTAAAGGGGGCCAGCAAAAGACACTTGATTATTGAATGAAAAAGAAAAAAAAACACATCCTTTTTCATGGGAAATAACGAAACCCTTTCTGTTCTTTTGCAAAAGAACTTTTTCCATAGGAATTCTTAACTGGATTGCTAGGAATACCTTTTTGATAACTTAGGTTTCAGTCAAACAGTGTGATTGGGGTCTAGTTATGCTTTACTTATTCAAGACAATCCTTAAGGTAATTGAATCCACTAGCGACATCGGGGTTCTAGGTTTAACATACCTAAGGTTTTATGCATCATTTCGTATTAGAGCTTCAGCTTCTTGAATCAAGTAAATTCTATCATTTTCTTTAATTCATCTTTTGTTCTTTTCCATATTCATCTGTTGTTCTTTTCCATATTCATAGATAGAAGTCGTATAAAAAAAAATTCATTCTTGTTTGGTCATTACAATCCATTAAGGTCGATGGCATCTAAGGTTTCCATTGAACAATCAATTGTGTTCAATTTATAGTTCTTCTATAAATATATTTATATATATATCAATTCGGTTGCAAAAGAAAGAATCAAGAACTAAAATTCAAAAAAAAAAAAAAGAATTTGGTCATGAAAGATTACAATTTCCGAAATCACAAGATAGCTTATTGATTCAATTTACTTTCCATATCAATTATTTCCAATTTCCTACTGTAACATATCCTTGATTATCTATATTTGGTATCCGAATTGTACACATCCCTTGAGCAATTGGTGCAATAGCGATTGTTTCCTTTTATGTTAGAAGTAATCTTTGATTGCATATCCATTCATTGGTGAATCTTTTCCATATCAATTAAAGTTGTGTAGTTAGTATTCCATCATTCACGTGACTTAGGATCGATTAGTATTCTTTAGTGTTAACTTAGTAATTTGAGTTTAGGAGTTCCAATTTGAGTTCCTAGCAAAAGAATTACAAAAAGTGGGTTGTGAAATCGTATTTTATGAGAGCTATACACGAGTGAAATTGTGAGCATATCATTTGTGAGCAATATACAAGTGGGTGTGAGGAACATACATATATATTTCTTATACTTGTGATCTTATTTTGCTGAAAACTTTAGAATCGTGTCAGGACAGAAGAAAGTCGAGTGATGTTTGAGGAATTGATGGGGGAGATGAAGAGGATATTAACAGGTGAACTTGAGCAGATCTATGAAAGGATGGAAAGGAGTAGGGAACCGTCTAGCAATACTACTATTAGGCGAGGAGTAGGTAAACAGAATAAGGGAGGCATTAAGATAGATGAAGGTAAGGAATCTGATTTTGGAGATTACCAACACGTAAGGGATAGGAGAAATATCTAAAGGCGTGATAGTAATTTGGGGAGTATTAAATTGAAAATCCCAACATTTCAAGGAAAGAATGGTCCAGAGTTACATTTAGAATGGGAAAGAAAAATGGATCATGTGTTTGAATGTCACAAGTACACTGAGGAGAAAAAGATAAAACTGGTTGCAGTAGAGTTTTCAGATTATGCCAGTATGGTGGGATCAGTTGGTGCATAATAGGCGTAGGTATGGAGAGTGACCTGTTAGTACTTAGGAGGAGATGAAAACCATTATGCAGAAGCGTTTCATTCCTATTCACTACCATAGGGACTTACTTAGGTTAGTCTAGGGTTTGACTTACGGAAATAACAATGTAGAGGATTACTACAAAGAGTTGGAGATGGCCATGAATATGGCGAGAATTGAGGAGGATAATGAGGCCACTATGGCTAGATTCATCAATGGGTTAAATAGGGAAATAGCTGATGTAGTAGATCTTCACCATTACTTAGTTATGGAAGAGCTGCTGCATAGAGCTATTAAAGTAGAGCAGCGCAGTAACTAAAGTATAGGAGTGAGCAAAGGACTGGTTCGACTTCCAAATCTCCATAGAAGTCCACATGGAAGAAAAACTCCACTGATTCAAAGCCTAAGGAGGACACAAGGGCTAAGAATCCAATTGCTGCACCTAAGGGAAAGACTAACACTAAACCTCCTTCCAAGACAAGAGATATTAAATGTTTTAGGTGTTAGGGATTTGGGCACATTGCATCCTAATGTCCAAATCAATGAGCTATGATTATCAGTGATAGTGGGGATGTAGAGAGTGTGAGCTTTGAGGAGGAGGAGGAGGAGTCACCATCGTAGGAGTATGGGGATGTTGACTTAGAGGGACCCGTGGGTGGTGAGTTGTAAGTCACAAGGAGAGTACTTAGTGTACAACCCTAGGAGGATGGTGAGGGGATCCAGCTTGAACATATTTTTCATACACGGTGTCATGTACAAGGTAGAGTATGTAGCTTAATAATTGATAGTGGCAACTGCACTAATGCTGCTAGCACTTTGCTAGTAGAAAAGATGCAGTTGAAAGCTGTGAAACATCCTAAACCATATCGATTACAGTGGCTAAGTGATTGTGGGGAGGTTAAGGTGACCAAGTAGGTTCTTATAGCCTTTTCCATAGGGAGCTACAAAGACAAGGTTATGTGTGATGCAGTACTTATGTAGGCTAACCACATATTGTTAGGGCGACCATGGCAGTTTGATAGGAAAGTTATGTACGATAGGTACAACAACCAATATTCTTTTGTTCTAAACAAAAAGAAAGTGGTTCTCATGCCTCAGAAATCATAGGAAGCTAGTGAAGATCATATGAGAATTGCAAAGGAATTCATTGAAAAACACTCGAGTGCACGTGAGAAAAAAAAAGTGATAAACAAACACTAGTGAGTAAAGAGGGAAAATACACACAAACACCGAGAGTAGAGGGAATGACGAGGAAGAGTGAGGTTAAGAGTGCAGTGATAGCCAAACAACAGTTACTTGTACATTTGTACAAGGATTTATATTTTTCTAATACTGACATTAACTTTTCTGTGCCTTGCATTGTTATCTCTTTGTTGCAAGAATGAAAAAACTTGTTCCCTGAAGAAGTTCCGTAAGGATTACCCCCTCTACAATGGATAGAGCATCAGATTGACTTCATGCCGAGTGCTTCCATTCCAAACCAGCCAACATATAGAACCAATCCAGAGGAGGCAAAGGAAATTTAGAAACAAGTGGATGGGCTGATGGAGAAAGGGTTCTTGCGAGAGAGTCTGAGCCCATGCTCAGTTCCAGTGATACCAGTGCCTAAGAAGCATGGGACGTGGCGTATGTGTGTGGATTGCAGGGCGATCAACAAAATTACAATTAAGTACAAACATCCAATTCCTATATTAGATGACATGCTTGATGAGTTGCATGGTGTATGCTTGTTCTCGAAAATTGACCTTAAAAACGGTTATTACCAAATTCATATGAAAGAGGGTGATGAGTGGAAAACTGCCTTTAAAACCAAACATGGCTTGTATGAATGGATGGTAATGCCTTTTGGGTTGACTAATGCACTTCGTTCCTTCATGAGGTTAATGAACCATGTATTACGTCAATTCTTAGGAAAAATTGTTGTAGTTTATTTTGATGATATCTTGATATATAGCAGAACATTGGATGATCATGTGTAACATCTACAAAGTGTTTTTACTATTTTAAGGGAAAACCAATTGTATGCCAACTTGAAAAAGTGAACGTTTTGTATGGAATTTGTGGTTTTCCTTAGTTTTGTTGTAGGAGTAGATGGAATAGTTGTAGATGAGGAGAAAGTGAAGGCAATTCGAGATTGGTCAACACCATAGAACGCCAATGATATCAAGAGCTTCCACGGTCTAGCCAGTTTCTATAGGCGATTTGTGAGAGACTTTAGCTCCATTGCTACTCCACTGAATGATCTAGTGAAGAAGAATGTCGAATTCAAGTGGACTAAAATACATAAGCAAGCATTCTAAACATTGAAAGGTAAGTTAACTAACACTCCTTTGTTAGTATTACCAAATTTTGATAAGGTTTTTGAGATCGAATCGATACTTCCGGAAAGGGTATTGGTTTTGTTTTAATGCAGGATTCTAAACCAATAGCCTACTTTAGTGAGAAACTCCATAGTGCTACACTGAACTATCCAGTATATGATAAAGAGTTATATGCTCTG
This sequence comes from Laguncularia racemosa, assembly GCA_037954665.1. NCBI lineage: Eukaryota > Viridiplantae > Streptophyta > Magnoliopsida > Myrtales > Combretaceae > Laguncularia > Laguncularia racemosa. Next base: position 433,689 of record JBBMOL010000198.1, read on the forward strand.
GTGAGGACATTACAGACATGGCAGCATTATCTATGGCCTAAGGAGTTCATCATCTATTATGATCACAAAAGTCTGAAGTACTTGAAGATGCCAGGAAAACTAAACAAGAGGCACGTCAAGTGGTTGGAGTTCATTGAAACCTTTCCATACGTCATCAAATACAAGCAAGGTAAGGAAAATGTAGTAGTTGATGCCCTTTTTAGGAGATATTCTCTGTTAACCTCTTTACATACTAAATTTCTTGGGTTTGGAAGTATGAAAGAACTATATGAACATGAAGCTGATTTTAATCAGATTTGGGCTGCTTGTTCTGACAGTGGGTATGCGGACTACTATAGGCATGAGGGATATTTGTTTAAGAAAGATATATTGTGTGTGCCTAGGAGTTCCATACATGAATTACTAGTGAGGGAGACGCATGGGGGCGGTCTCATGGGACATTTTGGAGTAAATAAAACTTTGAATATTTTGTGTGAACATTTTTACTAGCCTAAGATGAGACATGATGTACAACTTGTGTGTGACAAGTGCATTGCATGTAGGAAGGTTAAGTCTAAAGTCATGTCCCATGGGGAATATCTTCCCTTACCTTTACCTAGTTAGCCTTAGACTGACATTTCCATGGATTTCATATTAGGTTTACCTAGATCTCACAATAGTAAAGATAGCATATTTGTTGTCGTCGATAGGTTTAGTAAAATGGCTTACTTTATTGCCTGTTCTAAAGCTAATGATACTCTATATATAGCTGATTTATTCTTTAGGGAGATCGTTCGATTACATGGTTTACCTAACTTTATCGTGAGTAATAGAGATGTGAAATTTTTCAGCCACTTTTAGTGCACTTTATGGAATAGGCTAGGCATTAAACTACTATTTTCCATTATGGCACATCCTCAAATAGATGGATAAACAAAAGTAGTTAATAGGACACTTTCCACATTGCTATGTGTGTGCTTGATAAAAATTTGAAGCAATGGGAAATATGTTTGCCTCATGTAGAGTTTATATATAATAGGACTATACATTCTACTACATCATACTCTCCATTTGAGGTTGTACATGGTTTTAATCCCTTAACTCCATTAGATATATTGCCTTTACCTACTAATGAGTTTATTGATCTTGATGGCACAAAGAAGGCAGAATTTGTTAGGGATTTACATACGAAGGTACAGGCTAATGTTGAAAAGAAGAATGAACACTATGCCCGACAGGCCAACAAAGGATGTGTCAAAGCTATATTTCAGCCTGGTGATTAGGTTTGGATACATCTAAGGAAGGAACGTTTTGCTGAGTAGCGTAAATCTAAGTTGCATCCCAGGGGTGATGGACCTTTCCAAGTGGTAGAGTGCATAAATGACAATGCCTACAAGATAGATTTGCCAAGCCACTATGGTAACGTCAGTGCTACCTTTAATGTTTTTTACCTTACCTTTATGATGTAGGTGATTCGAGGACGAATCATTTTGAGGAAGGAAGGAATGACGAGATCAACTAGCATTACAAAGGAAGGAGCCGAAACCTCATGATCCATTACATGGTATTGGAGGCTCGATGACCCGAGCTAGAGCTAAAAGGATGAACGAAGATCTACAAAGACTAGTCATGGACTTGCAAGCCAGGGAATCAAGCTACACAAAAGGAAAACATACATGTGTTAACTTGATTCACGTAACCATGGAAGGATGAAATAATTTAGGGACATTAAATATTTTAGTGGACTGCTACACTAGAGGACACATTCAGTTTTGTTAACTTTTATTTGTTGGTTTGTTGTTTATGTTATTTAGTTGCCTACTTGGTGACATAAGGATAAGGATAAATTAGGCAACTTAGGATTTCCATGTTATAGCTTTTCCATATTGTAGTTTAGTGCTATATATGCCTTGCAAGGGGGGCTGGCCAAAGACACTAGATTATTGAATGAGAAAAAAAAAACACATCCTTTTTCGTGGGAAATAACGAAACCCTTTTTGTTCTTTTACAAAAGAACTTTTTCCATAGGAATTCTTAACCGGATTGTTAGGAATACCCTTTTGATAACTTAGGCTTCAGTCAACAAGTGTGATTGGGGTCTAGTTACGCTTTGCTTATTCAAGATGATCCTAAGGGTAATTTAATCTAATAGCGACATCGAGGTTATAGGTTTAACATACCTAGGGTTTCATGCATCACCAACTCCATCATCAATGTCAATGTCAACCAATGTTCTTTCCACTCATCTAAGCTTGGTCAATCAAGTTCTCAAGATCCTCCTTTCCACTCATCATGTACTTAATTGACTCTATTTAGGTGATTCCAACAACTTTCAATAATAGGAAATAGTATAACTTTAGGGTCGTACATGATCTCATGGGCCTATGAGACCTAAGCATGTGTGACTTAAACTGCTCCTCAAACTCAACCACTCCTAGATTTTCTTGCTCTTCAAGGATTTGTAGTAAATCCCCTATCAAGTTATCATAAGTATCTATGGTTTCTCCTACATTAAACCCCACAACATCTTCATTTGTAATAGCTAATCTACCTAAATTTGTTTTTATCATTCAGTCTTTCATTCGTCCACTCATATGTTTCTAGCTCCTCTAATATAAGAGCACCAAGTGTGAATACTACATAACCCCAATACAAATACTCATCACCATGACCCCAATACATATCAACAAGTAGTTTGTAGCATCTCACAAGTATAACATAACTATAGCTCATATCAATACCAAACAACCCAATCAATGAGTAGATACAAAATAGTCTCATGAGTAGGTGGTAAATAAGGAAGTATTTTGTGGTCATTAGTAGCACCATGTAGTAGAGGTAATAGAATAATGTCAAGAACCATGGTTTCAAGCTATAGCTCAACTCACTCTCCCTCAAATGTCATGGAGTGTTGAACAACCTCTTTGTTACTATTCTCACTATTATCAACATCATTAATCACCTCCTTCTCTCTAACATCCTCCTCAATGCCTTTGTTTTTTTTCATTTTGACCTTAGTAATCCCTTTCTTCACTATTTTATTACTCATGCACTTGATCCAAGCTATTATCGTCTTCAACTGATCTAACACACTTGAAAGAATAGAATCCCTAGCATGATAAGAGGATTTCACCCTTAAAGCCATCTAAATAGCTTCATTCAATGTCCCAATTCTAGGAGATTTGATATCTCTAGCAATTTCAAGGTTTAAACCTCTCATAAATTAGGATATGGTGCATAAATGAGGTTCATATAACACATTTCATCTCAAGAGAACCTTATATTCTTAAGCATACTCCCCAACATTCATGTGTCCTTGTCTCAATCTCAACAATCTTTTATATAACTCATCTTGATAAAGTGGAGTTATCAAATTTTTCCACCAATCCTTCACAAATCCTCTCAACAACGTTGTAACTACACTTCCCCTCTTATGTTTGGGATAAGAATAATTTTCAAAAACTCTGTTAAGTTGGAATTCCCAATCTAAATATTCACTAAGGGATCTATATCCATCAAATTTAGGTAATTTTGCTTTTACTTCTAGAAAATTTATATCCTCAAAATCATGGTAATAACTACATCCAACACCATATTCCATTTCCGGTAATTTCAAAACCAAAGCAACATATAAGACAATTTACCAAGCAATACACAAACTTTTTCAAATTAAGCCACTAAAATATGCTCTAAATAATTTATTATGAGTTATAATTTCAAGAAACAATTCCAAAATACCTAAAATCATGCTCCTTCAGTCTCCTTGCTAACACACCACAACACTTCACTAAGTGGAACCAACACTTCAATGAGGTTAAACAACATCTAATTTAGTGATAATAACTAGTAAGCAATAATTATAATTATCACCAATAGGATAATTACACAACATAACTTCTTTTCCTAGGCATTTCAACAAACACCTTATATGTGTCATTAACATTTAACATATTCAACACAAACTAGTAGTCACCTCCAAACCATAACTACACACAACTTTAGCACTAATAGTAAACTTGTAGCAACACAATAGCAAACTAGTAGTAGCAGTCAATCACAGCAGTAGCAACAACACAAATAGCAATAGCAACAATAGTATGATTGTGCAACTTCCTATCAATAATCACATTATCACAACACTTCTATAGTCGTAGAAACCTAAGGCTCTAATATTAAAGGATAATATTCCTCAAAGTAAAGTCATCACTAGGCTATCATTCAAATAAAGTAAACAATATTTTGGGTTTTTTGTTTAATATGTGTGTATGTACGTGTGTGTATGTGATTTTTAGGGTTTCAATGGGTTTTAAGAGGATACGAACAATTCTCTGCCAGATATGATGCACCAAAAGAGAAATCAAACTAGAAACTAAAGTATGTTTGATATTATGCATGAATAGAATTAGGATTTAGTTGCCATAATCGAGTTAGGATTAATAAGAGCTAAGAGAAAAGAGATTTCTCATAAACTTTCATAGGTATTGCACAATAATGTATTGAGTCTACAAGTATTGCATGTATATATATACATATATATATGTGGCATTTTGGTAAATAAGATAAAGTGTAAGAAACCTTAGTGGTATTTGTATAAATAAAGTAGAATGTGAAAAACATGTTGACTAGAATGCTAAAGTGGGACCATTAGATAGAGCAACCTAGGATGAGCAAACTAAGATGAGCAAAGTGGTTAACTAGGTTATGCCAGCCAAACTATAGGTTAACTTGGTCAAGTTGAATAATCCAAAAGTTAACTAGGGTAAGTGATGGGAATTAAACCAATGCAACAACAAGATCCATTACCTAAGCAAAGAGCTAGAGGACTACAAAATTTAGTATTGAGAATCCTTTTTAAGCAAATGGAACCCGAAGACATTGACATAGTGTCTTCATTTACTTTATACGATTGTTTTTTTTTTAATCAAGTACACTTGTCAGTATTACAGGAAGACGATTAAACACACTAGCACTTGGTTTGTGGTAGATTCACAATCCATAATGAACCGAAATGAATCAAGGAAACCAGCCTTGTGTTGTGTATTGTTGATCGAGGATAGGCATCAAAGAACGGGCACCATGTGTCACTAGTTTTCCTTATGTTATTTTCCATATTTAGGACAAGTATAAATACTTATAAAAGACAACAAAAAAAGACACTTTTGAGGAATATATTTGCAACTTGTTTTCATGTGGAAAGGGGGCTTCCTTCTATTCCATAAACACACTTATCAATTTTAAAATTAGGGATTGTGGCAAGTGAGACTTGGATTATTGTGTGTTACATCAACAATTGCAAGTTGTTCCTAATTTTACTAGTGCGTCATACCTGGTAAGAATTTAGAGTTTCATTTTGTTTTTGTTACATGAAATTAGGGTTTACGTGCCAATTAGGGATCATGCTATCGTGTTGAACAATTACTTAATTGAATCTTCAATTAGGATTGTTAATTGGAATTAGATCTTAGCTTATCATATTTTGGTATCAAAGCTATGGTTTGAGGAAGGGAATTTGATACGATTCCAAGAGCAAAAATACGAGCACCAAAAAAAAAAAAGGAGGACATAGACGTCGGGAGGACCTAAGGTGAAGATCGGCTAGCCTTAAGTCGGCCGAGTTAGCTTAAAGGCTGCTGGCCTTTGTGCTGGCCTAAATAAAGGCTGCCGGCCTTTGGTGCTGGCCTTGAATGTTTTCGCACAATTTTTTTTAGGATGATATAAATAGGTGTCCTTAGGGTTTTTCGGGGGAGAATGTTATATTGGCTGTAAACTGAAACACTTTGAGTGTGAGTGAATCTTCTTTGGAGATTTAAGAATATTGAGAATTGATTTTCACTTTATTCGTATTGTTCTTATCAAATTCTTGGATCATATAGAATTTGTGGCGAGCATCGTTATTGAATTATTAGAATTCTTTAACCATAGTGATTGATTTATAGAACGTGGTCTCTATCGTTCTATAATTTGATTGCGAAACAATTTAATTTTATCAATCTTGGCATCTATAGATTAATAATTTTATCCATATCTTTGATTTTATTCGTTAGTACCAAAATCCAGAAAACCCTAAAATTTTGTGACATTTGATTGTTCTTGACGTTTTCCTTTGCGTGAAAGTATTCGTTTCCAATTCCGCATCATTTGGTATCAGAGCATATCCGAATCCGCATCGTTTGGTATAAGAGCAAATGTTGGATTCGTAAAGATTCAGAGCAAAGGTTGGATTCATAAGGATTCAGAGCGAAGGTTGGATTCATAAGGATTCAGAGCGAAGGTTGGATTCGTAAGGAATCAGAGCGAAGGTTGGATTCATAAGGATTCAGAGTGAAGGATTCGATCAAATCGTGGGTTAAATCGGTAAGGCTGTTGAATCTCAACTCAATTGTAGTTTTAATTCAATATGTTGTTGGTTGGGAAATTTGGAAATTTAATTTGTGAATTGTATTACTGTGAATTGGTGATGGGACTGTAGTTGAGAATTGGGGTTTTGCTGAATTCAATTGTTGAGTGTTGAATTGCTGTGAATTGGTGTTTGGGGCTGTTGTTAAGAATTGGGTTGTTGGTGAATTTCTATTGCTGACTATTGAAGGGTAGAGATGTCGTCGCAAGGAAGTGTTCAAAACAACAACAATAGGAATGATGCTGATAATGGGGGTGAGGTTGTAACTAGGGCTGAGTTCAATCAAATCTAAGAAAATCTTAGATTGATTATGGAGAGATTGGAGGTTAGGATAGAAGAAGCCATAGTGGTGTAGGAATTAGGAGGAGACACTCTAGTAGTGAATCTGATGCTATTAGTGGAAGGAGTAGGAGAGGAAACAATGTTGACAGACGTAAGGGGATTGAAAACATTAAGCTGAAAATTCCACCTTTCACTGGTAATAGTAAACCAGAGGAATTCCTAGACTGGGTGCCGTGGGTTGAGAAGGTGTTTGACTGTTATGAGTAGGATGAGCGCATGAAGGTGAAAATGGCATCTTTAGCATTTTCTAAATATGCTAGTTTGTGGTGGGATAAATTACAAACTGAGAGACGTAGGGCTGATGAGGAGAAAGTGCGTTCATGGGTTTTGATGAGATGCAGATTTGTGCCAGACTACTATAAACAAGAGATGCTGATGGAGTTGTAATCCTTGAGGCAGGGTAAGAAGAGCATAGAAGAGTATGTGAAGGAGTTTGAGACATTAGTGGCAAGATGTGATATTAGGGAATCATCAGATGAAGCCATAACTCGTTTCATCAATGGGTTGAAGATGGACATTGCCAGTGTAGTGGAACTCCAGCATTATCAGACCCTTGAGGATGTGATTAAATTAGCCAGTCGGGTTGAGTGGCATCAGCATAGGCGAGATAAAAAATGGCGGGATCAGAAATCATATCAACACCATAAATCAGATGATGGCGAGAGGGAGAAGGAAAGGAAAGAAAAGGGAAAAGCAGTCGTGATACAATCCCAAGAGTGAAAATACGAGCACTAAATAAAGGAGGACATAGGCATCGGGAGGACCTAAGGCAAAGCCCAGCCAACCTTAAGCCGACCTTAAATAAATGCTGGCCGAGTTCACTTCAAGGCCGCCGGCTTTTAGTGCCGGCCTTTGGTGCCGGGCTATGTGTTTAGGCCGCCGGCCTTTGGCCGAACTTGATTGTTTTCGTACAAATTTTTTTTAGATGATATAAATAGGCATCCTTAGGGTTTTTCGAGGGAGATTATTTTTTGTTGTAAAAACAAAGACGCTTGAGCAGTGTGAATCCTCTGTGGATATCTTTGAATATTGGGGATTGATTTTTCTCTTTATTCTTGTTGTTCTTATCAAATTCTTGTTCTGTAGAATTTGTAGCGAGCATCGTTATTGAATTCGTAGGATTCTTTAACCGTAGTGATTGATTTATAGAATGTGGTTTCTATCGTTCTATGATTTGTTTGTGAAACAGTTTAATTTTATCATTCTTGGCATCTATAGATTGATAATTTTATCCATATCTTTGATTTTATGCGTTAGTACTAAAATCCAGAAAACCCTAAAAATTGGAGTTATTTGATTGTTGTTGACGATTTGGTTGTGTGTGAAGGAATTCGAATCTGAATCCGCGTCATTTGGTATCAGAGCGAAGGTTAGATTCGTAAGGATTTAGAGCGAAGGATTCGATCAGATCGTGGGTTAAATTGGTAAGGCTGTTGATTCTCAATTCAATTGTAGTTTTAATTCCATACTGCTGTTAGTTGGGAAATTTGGAAATTTGTTTTGTAAATTGTATTGCTGAGAATTGGTGATTGGTCTATTGTTGATAATTGGGGGTTTTGTGAATAATTTTGTTGAAATCAGTTGTTGGGTATTGAATTGCTGTGAAATTGGTGTTTGGGGCTGTTGTTGGGAATTGGGTTGTTGGTGAATTTCTATTGCTGATTGTTGAAGGGTAGAGATGTCGTCGCAAGGAAGTGTTCAAAACAACAACAATAGGAATGATGTTGATAATGGGGGTGAGGTTGTGACTAGGGTTAAGTTCAATCAAATCCAAGAAAATCTTAGATTGATTATGGAGAAATTGGATGTTAGGGATTGAAGAAGCCATAGTGGTGCAGGAATTAGGAGGAGACACTCTAGTAGTGAATCTGATGCTAGTAGTGGAAGGAATATGAGAGGAAACAATGTTGACAGGTGTAAGGGGATTGAAAACATCAAGCTTAAAATTCCACCTTTCACTGGTAGTAGTAAACTAGAGGAATTCCTAGACTGGGTGCCACGGGTTGAGAAGGTATTTGACTATTATGAGTGGGATGAGCGCATGAAGGTGAAAATGGCATCTCTAGCATTCTCTGAATATGCTAGTTTGTGGTGGGACAAATTACAAGTTGAGAGACGTAGGGCTGATGAGGAGAAAGTGCATTCATGGGCTTTGATGAAAAGGTTGATGAGACGCAGATTTGTGCCAGACTACTATAAATAGGAGATGCTGATGGAGTTGCAATCCTTGAGGCAGGGTAAGAAGAGCATAGAAGAGTATGTGAAGGAGTTTGAGACATTAGTGGCAAGATGTGATATCAGGGAAACATCAGATGAATCCATAGCTCGTTTCATCAATGAGTTGAAGATGGACATTGCTAGTGTAGTGGAACTCCAGCATTATTAGACTCTCGAGGATGTGATTAAATTAGCTAGTCGGGTTGAGCGGCATCAGCGCAGGTGGGATCAGAAATCATATCAACACCATAAATCAAATGATGGTGAGAGGGAGAAGGAAATGAAAGAAAAGGGAAAGAGGAGTCTGTTTATGTGGCCTAGCAAGATGGACGATACAGATTCGAGGTCGAATCATTTTCAACATGGAGGGAATGATACGATCCCAAGAGTGAAAATATGAGCACCAAATAAAGGAGGACATAGGCGTCGGGAGGACCTAAGGCGAAGTCCGGCCAGCCTTAAGCCGGCCTTGAATAAAGGCCGGCCGAGTTCACTTCAAGGCCGCCGGCCTTAGAGCCGGCCTAAAATGAAGGCCACCAGCTTTTAGTGCCGGCCTAAATAAAGGCCGCCGACCTTTGGTGCCGGCCTATGTGTTTAGGCCGCCAGCCTTTGGCTAGGATTGAATGTTTTCGTACAATTTTTTTTTAGATGATATAAATAGGCGTCCTTAGGGTTTTTCGAGGGAGATTATTTTTTATTGTAAAAATAGAGACACTTGAGCGGTGTGAATCCTCTTTAGATATCTTTGAATATTGGGGATTGATTTTTCTCTTTATTCTTGTTGTTCTTATCAAATTCTTGGTTCTATAGAATTTGTGGCGAGCATCGTTATTGAATTCGTAGGATTCTTTAATCGTAGTGATTGATTTATAAAACGTGGTTTCTATCGTTCTATGATTTGATTGCGAAACAGTTTAATTTTATCATTCTTGGCATCTATAGATTGATAATTTTATCCATATCTTTGATTTTATGCATTAGAACTAAAATCCAGAAAACCCTAAAAATTGGAGTTATTTGATTGTTGTTGACGATTTGTTATGTGTGAAGGAATTCGAATCCGAATCCGCGTCAAGTCATTAGTGAGGTTGTTGACCAAACACAACAAAAGAGAAGCAGAGATATCAAATGTTTTAAGTGTTTAGGACTTGGCCATATTGCTTCTCAATGTCTTAATAAAAGGGTTATGGTCATCAAGGGGGACAAAGTTGAGAGTGAGGAAGAAGAACAGAAGAGTATTGAGGCAGAAGAGGAAGATGAAGACATTATAGCGAGTCCAGTACAGGGAGATATGCTAATGGTTTAGCAGGATGAAACAGTTTCTAATCAGAGGGCTAATTTATTCCATATCCAAGGCATGGTGCAGGGAAAGACTTGTTTGATTGTGGTAGACATAGGCAGTTGCACTAATGTTGCTTCAGCAAACTGGGTTACTAAGTTGGGTTTGTAGGTGGAGCAGCATCCAAGACCTTATGCACTTCATTGGTTGAGTCCATAGGGAGCTGTTCATGTACACAAACAGGTTAGTGTTCCATTGCTTATTGGTGATTATACTGACGAAATTGTTTGTGATATAGCTCCCATAGAAGCTACACATTTGATCCTTGGAAGACCTTGACAGTATGACCTCAGAGCCAAGTATGATGGATACACCAATGAGTATACCATTCAGTAATAGGAAAAGACATATAAGCTTCTTCCTATGAGTCCAACTAAAGTACAACACACAAGACTGATTTGCCTTAAGAAGCCCAAGGGAAAGAGGAGTCTGTTTATGTGGCCTAGCAGGATGGACGATACAGATTCGAGGTCAAATCATTTTCAACATGGAGGGAATGATACGATTCCAAGAGCGAAAATACGAGCACCAAAAAAAAAAAGGAGGACATAGAAGTCGGGAGGACCCAAGGCGAAGATCGGCCAGCCTTAAGCTGGCCTTAAATAAAGGCCGGCCGAGTTAGCTTCAAGGTCGCCGGCCTTGAATGTTTTCGCACAATTTTTTTTAGGATGATATAAATAGGCGTCTTTAGGGTTTTTCGGGGGAGAAATGTTATATTGGCTGTCAACTAAAACACTTTGAGTGTGAGTGAATCTTCTTTGGAGATTTGAGAATATTGAGAATTGATTTTCACTTTATTCGTATTGTTCTTATCAAATTCTTGGATTATATAGAATTTATGGCGAGCATCGTTATTGAATTCTTAGAATTCTTTAACCATAGTGATTGATTTAAAGAACGTGGTCTCTATCGTTCTATAATTTGATTGCGAAATAGTTTAATTTTATCAATCTTGGCATCTATAGATTGATAATTTTATCCATATCTTTGGTTTTATTCGTTAGTACCAAAATCCAGAAAACCCTAAAAATTTGTGACATTTGATTGTTCTTGACGTTTTCCTTTGTGTGAAAGTATTTGTTTCCAATTCCGCATCATTTGGTATCAGAGCATATCCGAATCCGCATCAGAATTAACATAGAAGTCTTGAATTTGAATTGGGGATTTAGGGTTTATACCATACCACTGAGGAATTCATTATTGTGTGAGAATTGAAATTGCGAAATTGTTAAATTTGTGCCTTGTCTACCTTAGTCATTGCGAATTGAAGTGAGGAAAGTATCATTTAGGGTTCTTGCCATAGAAGGTGGGAAGATTACTACAAATTGATTCCATAATTGCGTACTTATGTAGTAATTGTGCATTTAATTGCTTTGATTGCAATATTGACTTGCGTTTTGAGGAAATTTTGCCATGGAAGGTGAGTATTACCGTAAGTATATGTGGTGTCATGAGGGTGTGGAACCATGATTTTATGTGTGTTGTACCTTAAGGGTGTGTTGTGCCTTGAGGTTGTGTTGTACCATGAGTGTGTGTTATGTCGTAGGTGTGTACGTTATGCCGTAAGTGTGTGCAAGTTATACCTTGAAGTGTTTGTGTATGTGTCGTGAAGAGTGTATTTAGGTTAGAGGAATTGGTTTTTTTTTGGAGTTCAAATTGTATAAAAAAAAAGAATTTTTTAAATTTTAATTCAACAACTATGTCGAATGATAGTGCGAATGGAGGAATTGATAATGAGGTTAATAGTCAGGTTATAGAAGGAGGTCGGGGATGTCATGCTATAGGTGGAAAAAGAAATTTAGAAGAACAATTGCAGGATCTTACTACTGTTGTTGCTACACTAGCAACACGGGTTGATCATATGACATTGCCATAACCACCAATGGAAAATCTACAGGCACCCCCGCCTTAGGTAGCCCCTAATGATGAACGTAGGGAAGGAGTAGTAGGAGGAAATAGGGGTACGAATTGAGAGGAGATTATCATGCTTTTTAGGAGGCAAGGGATGATAACTTTAAGGATGAACCTTATCCTAACCATGAGTTCCGGCTACCTAAGGGTTTGGAATATGTAAAGTTACAAATGCTTTCATTTGTTGGAAGGGCTGTAGAGGATTATCTAGATTGGGAAGATAAGTTAGAGGGCCTTTTTGAGTGTTATGAAATTAATGATCACACTCGAGTTTGTCTAGTAGCAGTCGAGTTTATAGGATATGTTGCCTTATGGTAGAAGAACCTTGTAGCTAGTAAAAGGAAAGATGGTGATGTTGAGATTCATACTTGGCAGGAAATGAAACGGGTTATGAGGAAGAGGTTTATACCGGAGCACTACAGGCAGGAGTTATTCATGCATCTCCAGATATTAAGACAAGGAGGTAAAACAATAGAAGAGTATGTCTAGGAGTTTGAGGCACTCATGATCTAATGTGGAGTAGTCAAACCTCCTGAACAGACTATGGCACAATTTGTGTTCGGTCTAAAATATGAAATTGCCTACATGGTAAAGTTGCAACAATATGACTCCTTTAATGAGGCTATTCAGTTAGCTTTGAAAGTGGAGAGACAAAGATGTTCTAACCTTTATAGAGCAGCGAGTAATAGGTATAGATCTACTACTAAACTATATGGGTCAGATAGTCAACAGGGTGAAATAGGGGGAATTGATAAAATCGTGGAAGCAAATGCAGCTATTACTAATATTGAAAGGGAGAAGGAAATTTTTGGAAATGGGAATTCAATTGCTAAGGCAAGCAGTAGGCAAATAGTGCTTGGGTCATCAGGTGGGAAGAATCGTCCAATCTAATGCTTCAAATGTTTAGGCTTTAGACACATGGATGCTTAATGTCCTAATAAATGGGTGATGACTACTATGGAAGTGGAAAGTAAGGATGGCAAGGAAGAGATACTTAAGCTAAATGATTTTTCAACTGTGCTAAAGGAGTATTATGATGATCCAGATGCTGAGGCACCTGAAGACAAAGGAAATGATAAATACCTAGCTATTAACGTGTTACGCAGGGTAATAACTACATCTCTAGATGTTGAGGATGTATAGAGAGAAAACCTATTTAATACTCCTTGTAGGGTTCAAGGTAGTCTTTGTACTCTTCTTATTAATGGTGGTAGTTGCACAAATGTAATAGCTGCTAGAATAGTAAATAGATTGCAACTAATCACTATTCCACATCCTAATCCCTATAAATTGCACTGGTTGAGTGAACAAGACAATCTGTATATCACTCAGAGGGCTAAGGTTCTAATCTGCATAAGGGAGAAATACCATGATCAAATTGCTTATGATGTTCTTCCTATGTGCGCATCACATATACTACTGAGTAGACCTTGGTTATTTGATAGGAGAGTGCTGCACGATTGGTTTAGAAACACCTATGTGTTTCAAAAGGATGGTGAATGGGTTGTTTTGACTCTTATGTCACCAATTGAGGTATACGAATTCCAGGAACAGATTAATAAAAATAATGGAAAGAAGTCTTTATTATTAGAGCGGAAGGAACTAGAAGACAACTTGAGTAGAGTAAAACAGTCACAGGAAATTCAAAAGCTTAAGAGTTCTAAACATCTCAAGAAGACTCCAGGGCAATTACGACTTCAGGGTAACAAGCATTTGCAAACCAAGGTTTTCAATCCAGGTGACTTTTAGAAATTCTCATCTACAACAAAGGACCCATTAGATTTGAGGCCAAATCTTCCATAGGCCCGAGGAGATGATTGGAGTCAAACTAATGCAACAACAGAATCCATTACTCGAGCAAAGAGCTAGAGGACTATAGAACTTAGCATTGAGAATCCTTTTTGAGCAAATAGAACCTGAAGATATTCACATAGTGTCTTCATTTACTTGATATGATTGTTTTGTTTTTAATTAGGTACATTTGTTGGTATTACAAGAAGATGATCAAATACACTAGCACTTGGTTTGTAGATGATTTACGGTCCATAGTAAACCAAAATGAATCAAGGAAACTGGCCTTGTGCTGTGTATTGTTGACCGAGGATGGGCATTAAAGAACCAGCACCATGTGTCACTATTTTTCGTTATGTTATTTTCCATATTTAGGATAGGTATATATACTTGTAAAAGACAACAAAAAGATACTTTTGAGAAATATATTTGTAGCTTGTTTTCACGTGGAAAGGGGGCTTCTTGCTATTCCATAAACACTCTTATCAATTCTAAAATTAGGAATTGTGGTGAGTGAGACTTGGATTGTTGTGTGTTGCATCAACAATTGCAAGTTGTTCCTAATCCTACTAGTGCGTCATATCTGGTAAGAATTTGGAGTTTCATTTTTTTCTTATTACATGAAATTAGTGTTCACGTGCCAATTAGAGATCACGCTATCTTGTTGAACAATTACTTAATTGAATATTCAATTAGGATTGTTAATCGGAATTGGATCTTAGCATATCAGTAAGTCTTCATACAAGGTGCTTACTAACAAGTCTTCACATGAAGTGCTCACTAATAGGTCTTCACATGAAGTGCTCGACCAAGGAAATTCTTCATATGAGGTGCTCATCAACAAGTCTTCATTACATTTGAAAAGATCATATCCCAACATAAAAAGTAATGATAACAAAGGCCTAATACTAGCTAAAGAATACAATACAAGTAAATTAATAAAGAAAAATGTAGGAAGGGCTAAGTAATTGGTCAAGATCCTTAAGATGAAATCAAGAGTCTTCCAGCTTGTGTCTTAAGGTTGGGTTTATAACTTAAATCACATCAGAAGTGGTGAAGAAGTTCTACCAAACATGTACCTTTCCTTGTTCTTTCATTAAAACTACCAAAAGTTTGTTATCCTAAAGAGAATTACAATACTATCCCATTAGTCTTTATAATTTTGCATCCAAGATCATTTCAAAAATCCTCTCAGGGTGATGGACAAACTCACTAAGACTCAGCTTGTGGGTTATCCATAGACCGACCTAAACCGACAATGAGCTGGGCTAATGAATCCTATGGAAGAGCTAGCATGATGAAGTCTATTTTTTTTATTTGTAATTATTTCTTTAGACTATTATGTGTAAGCTTTTGGGACACTTTTTATTTGGTTGTAATTGAGTTTTAGGACAGGCCACCTTAAAAGTGGTATAGTTGTAACTTTATGGACTTTTTAACCCTAAAGAGAGCACATATAATTACTTGCTTAAGTAAAGTTTTGAGGGAGTGAGCCAAATTTTTAAAAAAGAACAACACTTTTACGTGTGAGGGTTAGGTTTTTCCTAATTCAAATTGCTCTTATCAATTTCAAATCCTAATTTGAGGTTATGGCGAGTGGCTCCAAGGCTAATTTGTGAGTAATATCAAATTTACCTTATTGTAATTTCCTTTCTTCTCTAGTAAGTAGTATCTAGGGTTGATTTGGAAGTGTACTGACCGAATTTTGATTGCATTTGTAATCAAATTCTTGTTGCTTCAATTGATTGGTTTTAGCCTTTGATTTTTAACCTTCAATTTAGCATCATTTTGAACCGTAGATCACTTTGTTGGGAAAATAGATCAAATAATTGGTTCTTGCTGTTTTGTGTGTAATTCAGATGGATTTATTTGTGATCATTGTTATTTTGGAGGAATTTATCATTGTGGAATTGTTATTTGCAATTTAGAGCATTCAAATTTCATTGCATTTCCATAAGGGTTCACGCTAAACCTAGTAGAGTTGAACCGAAATTGAACAAGTGAATTAGGGTTTATAAATTGCTCTAATTGAATGTGCTTAATCTTGGTTTTAAGCACATCATATTTGGTATCAGAGCATCATCATACTTGGAATTAAGATTGATCACGCCATTGTTTAAGAATTGTGTAATTGTTGAACTAATTTGATTGATATTGTTTGATTGTCTTTCAAATTGGTTTTGCATGTGCTTAATCTTGGTTTTAGGCACATCATAATGTTTATTGGATGCTATAACTAGTGTTAGGCAAAAAAATCGATTAAATTGCAAGCCAAATTGAACTATAAATTAGGTTTAAATTATTTTTTTATGTTTGAAAAATTATAAATCAAACTAAATCATTTTGTTTTAAATTTGAAAAAATTTCAAACTAAGTTGAATCAAACTATGAGAAGTAAAAAAAAAAATGGGTAGTGAAAATTTAGAGAATATATGACTAAAAAAGAAAATTTCATGTCATTTATTCAATTGCTTCTCTTATTTGGTTTTCATCAAATAGAAACTAAAATTACTTATAGTGAAATAGAAAATAAAATATATCAAGTGGGCATTGGGAATGATAACTGATACCGGAGAAATGGTAATAAATTACATTATTTTTATGTTTAGTATAATATTCAATGACTTATTAAGTTGTATAGAGAAAAAAATTAATAAGACACATAAAAATGGATCAAACTGTGCACCTAATTGAATCGAACCATCTTTTTTAGGTTAAAAAAAATAACAAACCAAACCGTATGGTAAGGTATAATTTTTTTAAAAAAAAAAAAAATAGAAAATCAAACCGTAATATATGGTTTCGTTTAATTCATGAGGGTGAATAATACCAAGTTGAGCCATGTCTACCCTTAGCTATAACCACCCCTTTTCAAAGTGCTTTTATCTTAAGTTAACTAATACAAGATAATGCAATCATAGCCCATGAGATTTCTTCATTTTCTCAAATTTTGTATAAAAGGGAAAGATGATTAATGTGCATTAAAAATTGATATGGAAAAAACTTATAATAAGTTTAAATGATCTTTTTCAAAAAGATAAAAATGAGAAGAATGGGTTTTTATAAAAAACAATGGATAGCTTCTATAAAATTACATGTCTTCAATACCTTATAACATTATGAGAAATGGGAATAAGGTAGGACTTGTATAAGATACTAGAAGAATTAGACAGAAAGACCTACCATCTCCTTTTCTTTTTGTTTTAGTACCAAATGCTCTTTGTAAAATGATTTTGAAAGCTAAAGAAAGAGGACTCATATATGTCATTAAAGTAAAGAGGAATATGATACGAATTTGTAAATCGAAATCCTTTTCACATAAATCAAATCGTCAATAACAATTTTTAGGGTTTTTTGTATTTGGTACTAACAAAGATAAATCAAAGGATATGGATAAAATTACCAATCTATAGATGCCAAGATTGATAAAATTAAACTAATTCACAGTCAAATCATAGAATGATAGAGACCACGTTCTATAAATCAATCACTAAAGGTTAAAGAATTCTAAGAATTCAATAATAATGCTCGCCACAAATTCTATAGGAACCAAGAATTTGATAAAAACAATACGAATAAAGTGAAAATCAATTCTCAATATTCAAGAATCCCAAAAGAGGATTCACACACACGCTCAAAGTGTTTGCTTACAACCAAAATATCATCTATCCTCGAAATACCTAAAGACACTATTTATATCATGCCTAGAAAAACATTGTGCGAGGCCATTCAAGGTCGGCTCAAGGCCAGCGGCCTAAAGAGATAAGCCGACACCAAAGGCCAGCGGCCTTCATTTAGGCCGGTACTAAGGCCGACGGCCTACATTTAGGCCGGCTCCATGGCCGGCGGCCTTAGAACTAATTTGGCGGGCCTTTATTCAAGGCCTGCTTAAGGCTGGCCGAACTTTGCCTTAGTTCTCCCGACGCCAATGTACTCTTTTTTTGGACCGCGTACTGCCACCTAAAGCTCGGATTGACTTTGATTTCTTTGGTGCTCGTATCTTAGTTCTTGGAATCGTATCAGAATATTCCTGAGTTAACACATTTATTCTTTACGATGATGTTTTATTCTTTCTAAAAGCCACAAAATCAAATATTAAGGGTTTGAAGCAAATATTTGATATGTATTGCTTAGCTTCTAGGCAAAAAGTGAATTTTTTTAAATCCTCTCAAATTTTAGCAAGTATTTTTCTGTAGAAACAAAGGCTTATTGTTATAATAAATGAAATATTAATCTAAATGGTAAACTAGGAAATTATTTTGGTCTTCCCTCTTTTTGGTGGAGATCTAAATATAAAGTGTTTAAAGTAAGTTAAAGTAAAGATTGTTTGTAAGCCTTAGGGTGGAAGGGTAATTATAAAATTTTTCATCGATTTAACAATATGCCTTACAACATATCTAATATTTTATAAATCAGTATTGATGACCACTCGTTTTTTTTTTTTTTAATTATAGTTGTACTTGAGTTCCTCCGACATTAAAGGGGTGTGTAGCTACCTCTTTTTTTTTTCTTTATAATATATATTATATATATATGGACATGTTATTCAACTTCAAAATTGAAGAGATGTTAAACTATAGAAGTATAGTAATGTTTACATCGATGAATTTTCTCTTTACAAGAGCTTTACTTCAATTTCACACAACTCTTGTAAAACATTCATAAAATGAATGTATATTATTGTAATTTTTTTCTTTTATAATTCATATGATGAAATGTGTTATTCATTTGTTTTTTAGTGCTCAATTAATATCATGATTAGACATAGTATCTAAGATATTAGGTGATGGATTATATTATTGATTTATTAAGTTTTTAAATATTTGATTTCTTGGCTTATTATTATTGATCATGTGTTTTTATGCCCAAATGAAATACATGTTAAATTTGGTTAGTATTTGGGAGGATATATTTTAATCAATTCTACAACAAGCTAACTTAGATTGTAGACAGATATTGATGTACCTACTACAATTTGGTTATGTATAGGAAAGGAATTGAT
This sequence comes from Laguncularia racemosa, assembly GCA_037954665.1. Classification (NCBI taxonomy): domain Eukaryota; kingdom Viridiplantae; phylum Streptophyta; class Magnoliopsida; order Myrtales; family Combretaceae; genus Laguncularia; species Laguncularia racemosa. The sequence continues at coordinate 452,667 of JBBMOL010000198.1, forward strand.
TAATCGGTTTTCCTATCTTACCTGAAGAGAGAAAGGCTTAATTGGTCAATCCTGGTACTTATTTCTTCAAACAAAGGGAATTACCATGCTAAATCATTAAAGACCTAAGACAACTCAATAACCAATCTAATCAAGTATTATGTGTTGACATGCGATCCTTACACCCAACTCATGTTGTTTGGCTCCCTTGTGGTTACTTGGCCTTTAGAGGTATTGGACCTTTAAGATGAACACACATAAGCTAACAAGGAGTGCTGGAAGGGACTCTAGTGTTGCTACTTTGATACCTAAATCAATAAGGTGTAGCGGTATACAGAGATCCTAACAATAGCATTCAATGAGAAAGAGAGTGCATTGTGTCTTCAAATTTCACTACTTGTTAAAGAGGGAGTCTTTAGCTGTTATGAACTTTTAGGGGATGGACATCTAATTAACTTCTGCCTATGCCCCTAAGCCCATAGACATCAAGTAACTTCAGTTGTATTTGATGATTAGAAAGCTCTTTGAGTGTTAGGGCCAATTGTGGCTCTTTTGCTATCTTGTTAGGATCTGATCCTACGGTAACCTGTGTACTCTTTGCTAAAGAGATGGGCATGGCTCACATTGAGAGCTTCTAGGCTAAGGTAAAGTGAGCATTTCAATGGGCTGAAGGCTTAGTCAGAAATAGCTACCAACACTTGCTCCCTACTCTCATGGGTAACTTGGTTTATGAGGAAAGTACTAAGTGGTTTAAGTTATGGCCTTTGTTAAGGTCTTCTTCAATGGTAGCAAGTTCTTTATGGAGTGGCAATGTGGTGAGTAAAGTTGTGAAGTGCCTTATATCTTGTTTTAGTGTCCTATGGTCCTTGAAGGACTAGTCATATGCCACTACCACCCTTGTGGAAGACCTGTCAACATATAGATTCCATATGAGTGCTTTTATGGAGACTAAAGGATCATTAAGCACTATGCATTCTACAACAAAGTGAAAGGAGACTTGAGCTTTGATCACTACTCTAAGGTTGAATTGTATGTTGTAGGCATTGAGCTCCAAGGCATAGTGAACCATGTCCAAAGAGGTCAAGGTGATGCAATATTTATTGCAATAGCTAGTTGATGAGCACAATCCCTAGTGTGTTTTGAAGTGGGGTCATAATTTTTGGGTAGAAATAGCGACAAATAAGGTGGACTTGTCTACCTTAGAGAACCAAAACTCTAGGGCCTAAAGTATTTAGCTAACAACATATGCTTGCATCCTAACTAGGATGAAGAATAAGGCTTGGTGGCTGACTCAAAGATAGAGATAGAGATAAAGATCCCCACTTGGCACAAGCATAGATAGAATTAGAGGGTTGGTAAGGAATCTCTTCAACATTTTAAATGTCACTTGGCACTGATCAATCCATTTTAAGTTCACTAAGTTCTTCAAAATTTTGAAAAATTTCATGCATTCTTTAGTTGTTGATCCAAGATAATGATCAAGAGGGGGTGAATTGACTATTAAGAATTTTAAAACACTTTCCTTCAATTTAAGTAGATTTCCCTTTTGATTATTATTGGCATAATTTTTACAATGAATTAGTAGTGGATAACAAACAAATATAAATAAATTGCAAATAAATAAAGGAGTCAATTGATATATAGTGGTTACACATTAGGTGTCAATTCACTCTTCTAGCCTCCACCTACTAAGATCCTAACTATCTTTACCAATTCATTCCACTATATCAAAGAAACAAATTTACAATGAGTGTTACAACAATCATCTACTCTATAGTCACTCTCTAATATAGTCACAAAAACAATCACTCTTTAATCTGCTTCTTCCTAACTTCCTCAACTTGTTTCATAGATCTATAGAGAATACAATTACACAAATAAATTTATAATCAAGTCTTTTGAGGATAACAATAATTTAAAAATCTGTCATTTTAGCACATAAGTAAAGTATTTGTTTTTTATGTATATCTCATGTGAGTATTTGTATATCTTGTTGTTGCAATAATCTTTTTCCTTATGTTTATGACTCCATAAATTTATATGCTTCATTCCCAACAGTCATTTGGATCAATATAGCAACCTTTACTAATCTTTAAATAGACGTTTATTGCCTTTTCAAAAATGTCTTAAGCAAATAATTATTTTTTCCTAGTCTCTAAGAAATCCCCATGATAGGATAATCCTTCTTTTAGTAGAATGGTCAAATATATTTCCCAAATACATTCAACCTATTAAGGTATATATATATATATATATTCGATCCTTTGTTCCTTTGCAGTCTTGATATTAATTTTAAATAGCATTATAAGCTTTCTTCCTTTGCTAGAAATTGCAATGCACAGAATTCTTCTAATGCTTTAACATATGCCATATTTCAATCCTATACCTTTATTAATCTTTGAATAGACGTTTGTTGCCTTTTCAAAAATGTCTTAAACAAATAATTATTTTTTCCTAGTCTCTAAGAAATCCCCATGATATGATAATCCTTCTTTTAGTAGAATGGTCAAATATATTTCCCAAATACATTCAACCTATTAAGGTATATATATATATATCGATCCTTTGTTCCCTTGGAGTCTTGATATTAATTTTAAATAGCATTATAAGCTTTCTTCCTTCGCTAGAAATTGCGATGCACAAAATTCTTCTAATGCTTTAACATATGCCGTATTTCAATCATATACCTTATTCCAATCCTTTCAAACTCATATATTCAAAATATCCATGAACTATAACTTGCATAAAAAAATTGCTTCTTCTTATACAATATATCTCCTCAAAAAAATGTTAAACCAAGAACTATACATTCAACACATTAAACAAAATTATCAAGAAAAGTAAATCAAAATCATAAGCTTGAAAACTCATTCTCATATGCTTTGTTATCATCAAAACTTCATTGCCATATCATCAAATCTTTATTTATCACATTATCAAAACTTCATTTATCATCCACACATTTAACATTAGTGGATTTGGAAATGAATCTGTTAAGGGTAGCAACTCACCCAGCTAACCTTTGGACATATTTAACAATCTTAAGGGGTGTATGTTAAAGACATCTCAGACTTTGTAAGGTTGGGTTCGATACCTCAAGCTGTAACCATGAAACCCAATAATTTACCTACATAATCATTGAAGATGCATTTTTGTACATTGAGTTTCATGTTGTATTTTTGCAAGGCCTAAAGTATCTCATTGAGGTCCATATGGTGCTCCTTAGGAACCCTTGTCTTGACTATCATATTGTTGACGTATACTTCAACATTCCATCTTATTTGCAATTTGAACATATGGGTCATTTAAGCTTTAATAGGTGGCAATGACATTTTTTAGGCTGAAAAGCATGACTTTACAACAATAGGCGCTAAAGTTGGTGATGAATCTTTTTTGCACGTAGTTAGGCTCATGCATTTGAATCTAGTTATAGCTTGGAAAAGGCATCCATGAAGTTGAGTAGAGCAAAAAAACTTGATGCCTTACCTCATTTCCACACATTCCACATTAATTAAAACAATTAACTCCCTTGATGAAGTGAAAACAATACATACTAACTTATTAGGCTTGCAATTTATAAAAATAGTTAAATCAGCGGCAAAACAACAAGTGTACCAATTAATTAGTAGTGCAAGTCTAATAAACTAAGGTCGTATTTTTCATGAGAAAACAAAAAGGGGGAAGAAAAAGGAAAACAAAGTACCAAACTATAATGATACTAAACTAAACCAAGCAACTGATAATAGAGTTGTCAAGCATTAATTCAAAACTGAATTTAAAGAAAACTAACAATGCAACTAAGTGTGGATATCAGTAAGTTCATAACTATTATGGTTAGATCCTTTATGGGGATTCTATTTCATTTCTTGAAAATTGTTATTATTATGCTTTAAGGATATTTATGTCATTGTAACCATGGATTTTAACCATATTCACAAGGCTCATAACCTACTCTCATGTGGTGGGTCCTATAATGTAAAGGAGAATTGTACTACCAATTTCTCATTTACATTTTTCAAGTAATTAATTAGATCCTATCACTACCTAGTTAATCTAGCTAGAACTGAAATCCAATTCTAACCACTTAAAGCTCTATGTGAGTACTATAACTATGGTATCCTAATATCCAAATCTAATATTCCAAAAATTAGGAGTCCTAGCTTCTATTCAAGGTCTTTGCACCTTATTACATTAGTTGAACCCTATGAGATAACGAAGGGTAATGCCCAATTGTAGAGAGCCATGGTTCTCCTCATGATAATGGATTGCTCTACACAAGTTATACCTATTTTTCCATAGAACCAGTTAAAATTTCATGTTTATACATGAAACAATATCATTAATTCAACAACAACATCAATACTATTCACTTTCACACAACCCCAAAACTACAATTTAAGCACTAATACTCATATTCATGGAAGATAAAGCATTTAACACATTACACATGAACATAAGCAATGAAATAACATTAAACATAATTAAAAGTGAGTTTAAGAGGAAACCTATGTTCCATTGGAACTAACATTGATGAACTCAAAGTAAAATATCCAAATTCCATCACATCCAATGCTTAAATCCTCCCCAAAGCCTTAAAAATGCTAAAATCTACTAGAAATCTAAGTTACAACTAACATAAGAGAAGAAAATTACATTAAAATGTAAAATATATGCTAAAAACTACCTTAAAAGTGAAGGAAAGTACATAGAATGTCGTTCCTACAAGTCTCTAAAACCCTATCCTCCGTTTGGTCTATTTGCAAATGAAGAAACCAGTGTTTTTATATTAGGTAGCTAGCAGTCGAGCAGTAGCAACCCCTATCGTGCAACCGCTAGACACATGTCGCATTTTGGCTCCTTCACCTCTGTAAACAATGCATTTTCGGAGATAAACCATAACAACTACCACCCGGATGGTAGTGGCGTTCGATTCCGTGCACTTTTTGCACCTTCAGCGCAGCTAGACGCCACATGGGCTACCAGTCAGCTTCTAATAGCTTTTGCACTTCTTCTTCGATTGCAACGGGTCATATAGTGATGGTGTCATGCTTCTCCTGCTTAACGGCTTTTGTTGTCAAACCAATGTTAAGCCAATACGTGATCACATCTAGTGGGAATCCTAGCATGTCGGTAGGAAGCCATGCAAAGATGTTGGCGTTGGAATGGATGAACTCCTTTAGATGTTGCTTCAGCTCGAGTAGTGAGGAACTGACCTAAGTAACACGGTCAGGGTTGTCCCCCAGTTTTACAATTTCTATGGCATCAGTAGGTTCTCCTCTACTGGTTAGTCGATTTTCTGTGGCCGTTTCTATGGCAAGACTTTTTTCTGCGACAAAGCTCATAGGTAACAAGAATGACCCATCTGCTGGTCCCCTTTGATTACACGTTAGAAATTTTGCCTTCAAGTGCCTAGTAGATGAAACTATACCAAGCAAGTTTTGAGACGGTCATCCCAAGATAGTGTTGTAAGGGGACCATTGGTTAACCACAAGAAACTTGACCGGTACTTCTGTAGTTTAGCTATCATCACTGAGCTCTAAAGGGAGCGTGACAAGGCCAGCAACCTTTATAAGCTGATTGTTGAAACCATAATGGTTGTAGCCGTGAAGCTTAAGTTTAGTTCGCAGGACCTGCATCTGATTGAATGCTTTTTTTAATGCGATGTCTATAGAGCTTCCATTAGTGACCAAGACTTCATGTATTTCATAGTCAACAATCTGGCCCTTTTGCTATAGAGGCTAAGGATCTATTGAAAGTGTCCGAACCTGGCATGGGTCTTATGCTGAGAAACATGTCGCTCATCGGCAGCAAGTCCTCACACTATGGTACAAATCATCTTATGAGTCGGGTGTTGCTCCATGTTCAAGGGTTCAACACGTTGGTTGTTTCCAGCAACCGCACTGGTTTTTCTTCTCACCTTCGGCGATGTATTCTTTCTTTCAAGTAGCCCCACCAAACTAGGTCGTCAAGGGCATTCTTTAATTAGAGACAATCGTTTGTATCATGCCTCCTTTCCAAATGGAAAGTGCAGTATTTGTCAATATCTTTCATTAACGATCTTCCTCGCTTCTTTTCGAGTCAAGGGAGGTTCCACTATTCCAAACTTCCATCAACACTTCCCTTGAGGTTTGTTGAACAAAGTATGTCGCTCGAACGAATGGGTTGCTTATTCAGTGAGCTATAGCTATCTACTTGTCAAGTCTGCTGTCTCTAAGGCAAAGGCCATGCCTATCCCTAACAAGTGGCTTGTCTCATGGTGACGTACTGTTGGGTCTAGGGGTTGGGTCTACGGGTCAAGCTGCAATTGTGGCATCCTCCGAGTTAATATCCTTGGACACCTTCTCCTGAAACTATTAGAACCTCTAGGGGCAGTTTTTCATAATGGATAGGAAGAAAGGGGATCGATAGTTAACCCCTTAGATTACAGCATTTAGAGTGATGCTCATATCAAGGTTGAGAATCTTGATCATTGCTTTCATAAACCGCACTATATATAAACTTGAGGTTTCGGTTGGACCTTACCTAACAAGGTTGAGTGAGGAACTATGCTTCTCTAGGTACTTGTTTGTGGTAAGGTGCTGGTGGAAGGCTTTACCAAGCTCTTTGAAGCTAGGTATACTATTAGGCTTCAAACCCTGATACCACAGTTAAGTAGCATTCTTAAGGTTACTTGTGAAGGCTTTGCAAGAGTGACTGAGAGATTGAACAAGCTCATCTATGAGTTGCAATAGCTAAGGTGGACATTTGGATCAATGGTGCCATTCTAAAACTCTAGTTATAATATCTTAATGTCATGAGGTAGAGTCTGTTCTCATATTTCTTTGGTGAAGGGGAACTAGTCTAGACTGAACAAGTCTTAAGGGTCATTATGCTTACTTTCCTTGATCTCTGCATGTTGCTTGATGAGATTTTCATTTTCCTTGATGGGTTTACTTCCTAACACCCTATGAGAGTGTGCCTCAAAAGGCTTGACCACTCTTTTTGCCTATGTATACCCTTGAGAGGGGGAGTTTAGGGTTTAAGCAAGGGAGTGATCCCTCCTAGGTGGAGATTGTGAGCTCTAACTATGAGAGAGCAATTCATGGTCCCTAACCTCTTCTCCATCATTAGGTTCCTCCTACACATTTTGCTTCTAACAAAATTGTTGGATCTCATTGATGAGGTTATCATTGTCTACCTAGAGTACATTCAAGAGTTGTTCCAATTAGCTGAACTACTTCAAGAGTTGCATGTAATTTGTAAGATGGGGTAATGGCTAGTTCATTTTGAAGGGACCAAGAGTTTGAGGTTAGGGGCTAGTTCGTATACTTTGAGGCATTATGTATAAGAGTGTGTGGGGTATTAGGTACCACGATAGGTGCTAAAATGTTGACATGCAATCCTCATACCCTATTCACCCAGTTTAACTCTCTTGTGGTTATTAGCCTTTTAGGGGTATTAGGCATGTAAAATGAATACATGTAAGCTAATGAAGGGTGCATGAGGAAACTCTAGCATTACTAGTTTGATGCTTAAGTCAATAAGGTAGAGGGGTATAGTGAGATCACCATGACAACATTCAATGAAAAAAAAGGCGTAGATGTGTTCAACCTTCACCTACTTGTCTAGGAGGGAATCTTTAGGTTAGATAGGATTCTAGGGGATAGGCATTTGATTAACCTTTGCCCATGCCCCTAAGCCAATAGGCATTAAGCATCCTTAGATGTATTTGACATTTAGCAAGCTCCTTAAGCATTAGCACTAATCATAGCTCTTCAACTATCCAGTTAGGATGTGACTCCTTTAGTGGCTTACCTACTTTATGCTAGAAAGATGAATGTAAGCCAAATTAAGAGCTTTAAGACCAAGGTGAAGTGGGCATTTCAATGGGCTAAGAGCCCAATTGTAATTGACTACCAACATTATGTAAATTAATAGCGTGGTCATTAACACTAACCTTAATATTCTAATTTTTTAGGTTTCTTATTGTATTCATTCAAGGCATTGGATATCCTTAGTTATTAGTTTTGCTTGGATTTAGCTATGGATAATTAAAAAACAAATCTCTGTAATCAAATCACTCAATTGTGAATAGGATTAATTCAATTGAGAGCTAAAAAGCTAATCTCTATTGACATGAAACGAAACTTACTGTCCATTTCTATTGTATACATCACCCAATGCTAATTTTAAATTGTGCTTCTTCAAAGGTTTAAACAAGTATATGTTATACTCTCCCACTTTAATAATAAAAACTAAATCTTGTAACAAATATTTACCTTCTAGTTTCACAAACATGGAGCCTAAAAATCCATCTCAAAGTCATTTCACTTAAATCATAAAGCTAAAGCTCTTACTAACATTTTAATAAGTGGAAAGCAAACAATGACGATTGTTTAAGGGTTTTTCCAAGTTTTCCTAACATTTCTATTTACTCTATCATATATATGAATATTCCATGCCAAATGCCAAGCTTAAGCTCCTTAATTATAAACTTCAATGAGAAAGTATCAAAATTGTCAATAATCAATGTTAACCAAATAAATAAGAAGTTTTAAGTTAGAAACCCCAAAAGAAACTTGATAAAACCAAACCTTAACAATATGATGTTATGTAAAATAATCTTATATTAATGTTGAATTAGAATTTGTATGATAAAATTCAGTCATAAAATGACTACAAAACCTTAGAGATGCAATTATAGGCAAATTTAAGAAAAGGGCTAAACTTTTAGTCTTATGGCTATCACTTACAAAATGTGACTTTATAACTTTGAAAATTTGATAAGTTGATATTAAGTGGAAAAAATGATAGCACATTTTTACCATACCCTAAAACAAAGGGATATGAACAGTCTGCCACATATTCATACCATAGTGTAAGTACGCTAAGGCATAAAATAGCTAAACATCTACAAATCAATAACATGTACAAAATCTCAAATTAATAATCTATTGGTCCTCAATCTTTAATATTAGATAACTCCAAACTGTAATACAAAAGAGAAACTAAATAAAATATAACTAAAAATAACAACCTTAGCAAAATCTTTGCTCTCCATGCACTAGAGACATACACATTCCCAAAACTTAAGACTATGATCATTATATGCGAACTCCTCTGAATATCATAATAATTCCCCCCTAAAATGGGTGAGCAAAATGACTAGCACATAGTCATACAAGCACATGCAAATGAACAAGAAAATGCAAATCACATACAAAATCTTAATCTAATGCAATAACCACAAATTATTATCTTTTATATTACTTATTCAAGCAGTACAGCTTCAAGTCTTTCTCAACTAACCTAAAACTTAGAGTAAGTCATGACGCTAGATTTTACACAAGTTGAAACTGAAACCAATCCAAAAACTAATAGTCACTTCATCCTCAAGGTAATGTGATGTGCCTAAACACACTTAAAAGCACATCCAAAAGACTTAAGAAAAACTATCTCAAGTCAAGGTAAAATCGGATAAAAAAATGGCACTTTTCAAATGAACCTTAATGATGAAATGATGAAATTCAAACAACCAATGATATAATTAGAATACCTCAATGAAAATGCCTTCTAACAACACTCTAATTTCATATAATCCATGCAAATGAAGCCTCAATTTGACAAAAGAAAACCGTAACAAAACAATCCCTTTTCTAATAATGAAGAACACGTTATCAAAGAAATCCTCAAAGATGAATTGGATCAATTTGATAATTCCTTCAAATAATCACAAGAATTCGTGAATAACAACAAGTATATCTGACCAAGAAATATCTCAATTCAACCCTAGATATAACACACTAGAGAAGAAAAGAAATCATAACAAAATGAAATTGATATAACTCACAATTTCAAGATGTTGCACTCACCACAATTTCAACTCTTGGGATTAAAATTGATAAGAGTTTGGAACCAAGGTATGAACCCTAATTCTCACGTGAAAAGAGGTGTATATTCTGCAAAATGATTAGCTCTCAAACCCTCTCTTAAGAAAGTATTTATACTTGCTACTCCTAGGGTTAAAAAGTGCTCAAAATTACAAGTTTGCCACTTTTAAGGTGGCTAACCCTAAATGAAAATTACAAGGATATAAAAGTGTCCCAAAACCAAATACAACCAAAAATAGTTCATAAAATGAAAAATACATAAAAGAAATGCTCTTCAATATGCCGGTCTTCTATAGGATCCATCGGCCCAGCTCATCGCGGTTCAGGTCGGTCCATGGATAACCCACAAGCTGAGTTTGAGTGAGTTTGTCCATTGCCCTGTAAAGCATGATAAGTATTCCTATTGGAATATAAAATACATGAATAAGATAAAAGAGGTTAGTAAACGAATAATTCTAGGGTCGATTTGCTCAAAATAGGTCCTCATCGCCAAGATTCAAAATCCTTCAGTTCTTGCCCTAATGATAGGTCTTGTCGGATTTTTATTCCTATCATAATGTTGAGAGCCAAAAACATATTAGTCCACTCACAAATGGATATAGAGGCATCCTATTCCAACTATATGACCCACTCGTGGCTTCATCCTAATACATTGATTCAATACGCAACCTCGCTTAGGTTAGTAAGCTTCTAACATGAAAATCAACACTTAATTGACTTCCAATATGAAATAACACAATGGCTAGACAAAGTCTACCAATCAATAGGTATGTTGATCTAAATTGTCAATATTTACTCATATCTCTTTGAGCCTTTCCTAAGCGCAAACAGCACACAACCACTTTTCATTAGATTAATCTATTTATTGATGTGCTCAAAAACCAAGATTAAGCACATGCAAAACCAATTTGAAAGACAATCAAATAATGTCAATCAAACTAGTTCAACAATTGCACAATTCCTCAATATTTATGAACCAATTCTTAAACAATGGCGTGATCAATCTTAATTCTAAGTATGATGATGCTTTGATACCAAATATGATGTGCCTAAAACCATGATTAAGCACATGCAATTGGAGCAATTTATAAACCCTAATTCACTTGTTTAATTTCGGTTCAACTCTACTAGGTTTAGCATGAACCCTCATGGAAATGCAATGAAATCCGAATGCTCCAAATTGAGAATAACAATTCCACAATGGTAAATTCCTCCAAAATAAAAATGATCACAAATAAATCCTCGTGAATTACACACAAAACAGCAAGAACCAATTCTGTGATCCACTTTCCCAACAAAGTGATCCACTGTTCAAAATGATGCTAAATTGAAGGTTAAAACTCAAAGGCTAAAACTAATCAATTGAAGCAATAAGAATTTGATTACAAATGCAATCAAAATTCGGTCAATACACTTCCAATTCAACCCTAGATACTACTCACTAGAGAAGAAAGGAAATTGCAACAAGGTAAATTTGATACAAATTAGACTTGGAGCAACTCGCCACAACCTCAAATTGGGATTTGAAATTGATAAGAGCAATTTGAATTAGGAAAAACCAAACCCTCACACGTAAAAGTGTTGTTCTTTTTTGAAAATTTTGGCTCTCCCCTAAACCTTACTTAAGCAAGTATTTATACTTGCTCCCTTTAGGGTTAAAAAGTTCACAAAATTACAACTATTCCACTTTTGGGGTGGCTAGTCCTAAAAGACAATTACAAGCAAATAGAAGTATCCCAAAAGAAATATTACAACATAAATTGTCTAAGGAACAATTACAAATTCAAAAATAATTAGAATCCTTAAAGAGCCAATGCATCGAGGTGATGTCAATCATAGCGGGTCATTGGATGAGAATCTGATGATGTCCTTTTGCGATCAACAAATGAAAGTCATTTGGCATCCCATGATGAAATATTATTGTATCTATAAGATTATTACTAAAATATTTATTAGATAAAAGAAATAAGGGTAAATATGATTGATTTGGATCATCATCCAAATCGAGTTCTATAACCATCTAAGTTGCTGGAAAAATTCCCATAATTTATTGATGGGTGTTGAATCCAACAAAAATAAAAACCTACTCCTAGACAATTATATGATTTGCGTATAGTAGTGAGTAAGGTCGTATCCATAGGGAATGGTTAAATATATTTCTATTCAAAGAGAATAAAGAGGAAAAGAAAAATGGGGGGTTTTGTTTGTGAATCAAAATAATATTGAAACAAGATAATAAAATCGAATATTGATAAAAGCCTAGCCAAAAGGAATCAAGATAGTTTAATTCGAGGAATTGATCATCGATGCAAATGTTTTCTATTCTTATTTCTAGATAAACTGGTTATGGTTATTAACAAGCTCTAATAACCTATCTCTCCTTACTTCCTCGATAATCAAAACAAGCTCTTAGATTATTTCTCTTATCGATTAGACAACCCTAAACAAGCTCTTAGGATTTAATCTATCAATAGAATTAAAAACAAGAGAGACCACTAATTCATGCCAGTAGATTATAAGATAACCTATTTAAACAAGATCATACATCTCCATAACATGAATTCGATCATCTATTTTATAATCAAATAGTTATTATGTCACCGAGACTAGAACTATCAAACAATTACGGATTTCACGTGCTAGTTGACAATATATTAACTTGCTAATTGAGTAGAAGAGCTCTCATTCATACCAATCAACAAAGATAATATTGACAAAACTTCCAGAAGATATATAAATATCTTAAAACAAAGAATAGATTAAAGACAACTCAGTTAGATCTCACAATTCGTGAAGAATTAAACTTCAATGATCCTTTGGCTAGAAAATCTGCTTAGCTACACATGCTCATCCTTAAAACGAAAATTAAAAGTAAAAACATGATAAGTCTTTTGTTTCCGGTTTCCTTGCTCTGCCTCCTTCCTTCCTTCTTTCTCCAAGATGTTGAAAACTCCTCTAGGGTTAGTTCTATTTATATTGTTAAGGGAATGGCAGATGATCTTTTACTAGCAAGATATGAAAATATCTTTCCTTTTTGATGTAAATCTCGAGAAGTGAATAATCGTCCACCTGGCACGCCCTACAACACGGCCGTGGGTCAAGCCGTGCCTTCCTCTGTGTATAATTCACATATCATCTTTCGTATTCCGTGTGTGCCACGGCTTCCACCACGGCCAGATCCCAAGCCGTGCCGTCCTCTAGTTGCTGTTCCACAATTTCTCATCCTTGTTTAGTATATGGCACGGCTTCCATCACAGCTTCCACCACGATTTCCACCACAGCTGCCACCACGGCTTCTACCACGGCTGTATCACAAGCCGTGTCTCTCTCCTTCTCGTGTAGTGTATAGCACGGCTTGTACCATGGCCATATCTCAAAACCATGCCTCCTTCTAGATTGATACACAGCCGTGTACTTCAACCGTGTATTTTCCTGTTGATTCAAAACCAAGTACACGGCCGTGTACTTTAACTACACGCCCATGTACTTTCCTCCGACGATGTAAATCCTTGTCTTTGATCCAAGTTGTAGATGACTTCTCTAATTTACTTGAGTTAGCACCCTTGATTCCATTTAACCTGATTTATCACCATAATAAAATTAAGTACCATTTCCTTATGATTTCTATAAAATCAATAATAAATTAACACAATTCATACTATAAAGATTGAGTATAAAATGTCTCTATTAAATTCCCCCACACTTAAACTCTTGCTTGTCCTCAAGCAATTGAATCAAATCAATTGAGAAATCCATCATAGATTATACGAACTTTCTTTTCATCATTCCAAGCATCTATTCATTTGTAATTCATGACTTGTAATTTTAATGTCTACTACTTCAACCAAACTGGTTTCATGTGATCAAATTACCATGGACAAAATTTAATAGCTAATCTAAACAAAACAAACTTTAATCCTCATGTTTAGCAAAAGAATTTTTATTCCAAAAGTAAATACTTAATCCACTAAGGAAAAAGACCCAATTAAACTTCATTGGATATTAGCAAGTATATAATCCTTGCAACATAAAATAAAAGCATATGGTATCAACTCTTTCCATAGATTTTCTCCCTTTTTATTATAAGTCTTGTTTCATTCAATAATGTTTACATTCATTGTCCTTTTGATTTAATCAAGCATCTATTTTGACGGGTTTTTGCCCGCTTCTTTTCATGAACTTTCGCCTTTTTCACCCTTATCGTTATAGTGAGTTCATTGAGTCGGCACATCCCGAGCTCGTCACTCAAGTGACCGGGTTTTGAGATACCCCTACAGACTCTTCCTCACTCTAACATTCAAGTTTGAATACTCTTAACTCAATTACTTGAATCATTGGAGTAATGGCTATGCTTGATTTTTTTATTTTTTTTTTGTTTCACAACAACTTCAAAGAGTATACAGTTGCTAATATAACCTAGAAGTAAACTTGTTTATTTTTCACTTAGGGACTCGACTTACTCTTAGACTTCCAATTCTAAAGCTAAATACAAGGTAAATTTGTTTCTTAAAGATTTCACTACTTAATTTTAACCAAGTATTCTAATCACAGTTGTAGGTGAGTAAAGCATTTGAACAAGTCAATTTCACATTTTGTAGATGCTTATTACAACAATTAATACAATCTCTAGATTTCATGATAATTTTGAAAAATTTGGCTTAAAATTGCTTAAGGACAAACATTCAAAGTATGAGTCAATTCTCTATTCTCTATATTTTATTACCCTCTCCCCCACACTTAGCTTGAACAGTGTCCGCACTGTTCCTAATTCAGCACAATTAGAGAGGAATCAACACAAGGAACATTAGAGAATAAGAGAAAAGGAATACTGGTACTACCCAGGTATGAAGTGTAGAGTAATTGGAGTTCTCCCCTTAAGCACTAGAGAGTGTCATCTGATGATATATTGATGTGCCTAAAGGGGGGTCAAGCACAATCAAATAACAAGGGATGAACTTACAATGAAAAACCACGCCACACAAGAAGGAACAAGCCTTAATTTCCAAAAGAAATCCGAAATTGTGATGAATTACAATATATCAAATGACGATTGCTAGAAGGGAAAACGAAATGGTATTCAAATTCAATTCAAAGGTGCTTTCAAATTTCAAAATTAGAACCCTAATTTCATAAGAACAAAAGTACATAAAATAACTAAATCCTTACCAGATATGACTCACTAGTTTGGAATTAGGATCAACTTGTAATTTGTTGATATAACACACAACAAATCCAAGTCAACTCGCCACAATTTCACTAAGGAAATTGATAAGAGCAAATGCTTAAAAGAGTCACTCTCTCTCACGGCAAAGGGGGTGTATTTTCTCAAATGTTCAAAAAGCCCCTCAAAAACCCTAATTTGCAAGTATTTATACTTGCACTCTTTAGGGTTAGAATGACTAAAAAATCACAACTATGCCACTATAGGGTGGCCGATCCTAAAGGTAAAATACAACCAAATAAAATGTCCCATAAAGCTTACAAAATAAATGGTTCAAACATAAATTACATAGTAAAGAAAATAATCTTCGGTAGGCTAGCTTCATGATGGAATCTCGGTTCAACTCATCGCCGGTTCAGGTCGGTCCATAGATAACCCACAAGCTGAGTCTTAGTGAGTTTATCCATCGCCTTGTGAAACCAAATAAGCATACCTGTTGGAATATACAATTCATGAATAAGATAAAAGAGGTTAGATAATAATTTATTCCGAGGTTGATATGCTTGAAATGGGCCCTCATTGCCAAGATTTGAAATCCTTCAATTTTTGTCCTAATGATAGGTCTTGTCGGATTTTGATTCCCATCATCTCCTTGGACCTCAAAAAGATTTGACCTCAAATCTTGCAGTTCAAATGCAGCAGAGACTCTGTTTCCCAAAAGTAATCCATCTGAAGGAGTATCTCTACAGAATCCCCAATATCTGAAATACTATAGTAGATGATTGTTTTCTTTCCTCCATCTCTAGGATGTATCTCTCCTGTAACAAAAACAAGGACTCATTATCGACTGATGTTTCCTCTATCTCAACACTTTCCAACGAGTTTGTTTCCTTTGACTCATCCCTGTTATGCTGATCCCTAGAGTCTTCTAACAATTGGTCCAACTGATCATTACCTTCAGAAACCTCTGAAGGTTGGCACAGTGGTGTTTGACATCTTTCATCTGTGGAACCCTTATCTTCAAGTGAAGGCATTTGTAGCTCTGCACACTCTGAGCCTCTAGGTGGTCTAAATTTCATTTCTGGGAATGGTTTAAGTCCAAAATTACCAACTCTATCTTCTCTAAGAGCATGATAATCTCCCTTTGCTCTAGGTGGCTCCTGAAGGTGTACCACTGGTGGTGGTGGCAATGTCATCCTATCAATCCTTGTTGCTAATGTAGTAACAAGTTTTCTAAGGTCCCGAAGTTGTTCATCTAAGGTCCTCCCACCTGCAACATTAGAACCCTGACCTCCACCAATTCGACTATATGCTACATCACTCATTCCTCCATTCACACTATTAATAGACATTTTTGTGGATGCAATCTATTTGATGTACCAATGTAATGTCTAGTAATTGTAGCACACTTGCTTCACAAAAACAATTCACGCCAAAAACCAACTCACTCCGCCACTTATACACTTTACATACAACACAATAAATTCACGCAACAATAATATGTTGCAACTCTTCACTTCCACGGTAGCAACAAACAAAACTAACTAAAATGCTCCTTTAAATGGCAACAACAACAAGAAACGGCAACAACAACTATACACTCCACTTCCACCGCAACTTACATACATACACGGCAACAAATTCACAAGTGACAACCTTAATGCAACTTTGCCACAAATGTTAAGAATCAATTTCAAATTCAAATGAAAATAATCAATACCACTCTTAACTACTTGAAGTAAATGGATGTGTTTCAATTCAAATTGTTTCCTTTTCTTCCACACAATTCAAATCTGGAAATTATACACTTTCACTTCCAATTTGCACAACACAACACCATATATGCTCCTACTCAATCACGGTGCATTTCTCCACTTGTATAACATTCTTCAACCGAAATAAACATAAGAAGGCAACATTTAAATTTGAAAATCAATTCACTTTACTAATTGCAACTCCTCCACATTTGGTAAGATGCAAGTTTTCAAATCAAACAAGCACAATTAACTCCTCCACTCTTAATGCTTGTTTTGAAATCAAATAACTTCCTTTCTTACACACTAATCAAATCTGGAAAATTGCAAATATCCTCCACAATTCTGAATTCAACAATGCAAAAACAAACACAATTCCCTTCCTACACAATTTGCACTTCCGAAATTGCACTACCTTCCTCTCCTTCACGGTGAAGTCAAGACAAAAAATTACAACAAGATGTCCACTTCTACAACAACAAGTTTCAACTTCCCAAGTAAGATACTCACGCCAATTAGTACCAATACAAACAATTCAATTAATCCTCAATTTCAACAAGGATCAATCACGTAAACATCAAGGTAACAACAACAAAAAAATACATTCACTTGATCCGAATTTCCACTCCCTTGCAATTCGGTTCACAAAGGTAATACCAAAAACTTTCAATTCCCAAAACTTTAATCAACAAAACCCTTCTCATATACCTTCAATTAACTTACGGCAAGATGGAAACAAAGGACAATCTAATTGCAACAATTCCTCCTCTTAACCATAAGCAACTCACGCAATAGGAAGATAACAATATAAGGATCAAAAATCTCAAATTCAACAATCCCTCCTCTTAACCTTAAGCAATCTCACGGCAAGATGAAGATAACCAAATTAATTTTCAAAATCCCAATTGCAACAATCCCTCCTCTTAAACCTGTAGCTCTGATACCAAAAGATGATGTGCCTAAAGGGGGGTCAAGCACAATCAAATAACAAGGGATGAACTTACAATGAAAAACCACACCACACAAGAAGGAAGAAGCCTTAATTTCCAAAAGAAATCCGAAATTGTGATGAATTACAATATATCAAATGACGATTGCTAAAGGGAAAACGAAATGGTATTTAAATTCAATTCAAAGTGCTTTCAAATTTCAAATTAGAACCCTAATTTCATAAGAACAAAAGTACATAAAATAACTAAATCCTCACCAGATATGACTCACTAGTTTGGAATTAGGATCAACTTGTAATTTGTTGATATAACACACAACAAATCCAAGTCAACTCGCCACAATTTCACTAAGGAAATTGATAAGAGCAAATGCTTGAAAGAGTCACTCTCTCTCACGGCAAAGGGGGTGTATTTTCTCAAATGTTCAAAAAGCCCCTCAAAAACCCTAATTTGCAAGTATTTATACTTGCACTCTTTAGGGTTAGAATGACTAAAAAATCACAACTATGCCACTATAGGGTGGCCGGTCCTAAAGGTAAAATACAACCAAATAAAATGTCCCATAAAGCTTACAAAATAAATGGTTCAAACATAAATTACAAGTAAAGAAAATAATCTTCGGCAGGCTAGCTTCATGATGGAATTCGTCGGTTCAACTCATCGCCGGTTCAGGTCGGTCCATAGATAACCCACAAGTTGAGTCTTAGTGAGTTTATCCATCGCCTTGTGAAACCAAATAAGCATACCTGTTGGAATATACAATTCATGAATAAGATAAAAGAGGTTAGATAATAATTTATTCCGAGGTTGATCTGCTTGAAATGGGCCCTCATTGCCAAGATTTGAAATCCTTCAATTTTTGTCCTAATGATAGGTCTTGTCGGATTTTGATTCCCATCATATATACCCTTACTGCAGCTAATCAAAAGAAAAAAAATCAAAAGAAAACTAAAACAAAATAAATTGATATGGGTTGCTCCCATGAAGTGCCTTTCTTTAACGTCTTTGGCTAGACATTCCTGTAATTAATCACAATACTTAGGGTGAGTTAAACTGGTTTCTTCAATATTACATACTTGAAATCCTTCATAAAAAGGTTTCAAGCGATGACCATTGACTTTGAAGTTCTTACCAGTTTCAAGACTTGCGATCTCAACTGCACCATGTGAAAATATGTTAGTGATAACAAAAGGACCAATCCACCGTGATTGTAGTTTTCCAGAAAACAACTTCAATTGAGAATGATAAAGTAATACTTTTTGACCTACAGAAAAATTCTTTCGGGAAATCATTTGATCATGAAAATCCTTTGTTTTTTTCTTGTAGATTTTAGTACTCTCATAAGCTTCTCTTCGAATTTCCTCAAGTTCTTGTAATTAAAGTTTTTTGTGCTCAGCAACCTCATCCATTTACATGTTACATTGTTTTACAGCCCAGTACGCCCTATGTTCCAACTCCACAGGGAGATGACATGGTTTGCCAAATATCAAATGGTAAGGAGACATACCTATAGGGGTCTTGTAAGCTATCCGATATGCCCATAATGCATCTTCAAGTCTTGTGCTCTAATCCTTCCTGCTTGGATTGACGGTTTTTTCCAGAATAGACTTGATTTCTCAATTTGAAACTTTTGCCAATCCATTGGTTTGAGGGTGGTAGGCGGTGGAAGAGCGATGAGTGACCCTGTATTTTTTAAGTAGAGTTTCCACTACTCTATTACAAAAGTGTGTGCCACGATCACTGATAAGGGCCTTTGGTGTCCCGAACCTAGCAAAAATATGAGATTTAACAAAATCCACAACAACTTTGGCATCATTAGTTTGGGTTGCTTTGGCTTCCACCCATTTTGAAACATAATCCACAGCAAGAAGGATGTAAACATTACCAAAAGAAGGAGGAAAAGGACCCATGAAGTCAATACCCCATATATCAAATATTTCACAAGCAAGAATAGGGGTAAGTGGCATTTGGTCTCTACGTCCTAAGTTGCCAATTTTTTGACATCGTTCACAAGACTTACAAAACATAAAAGAATCACGAAACAATGTAGGCCAAAACAAACCACACCCTAATACCTTTTGAGCTGTCCTCTTATGGCCAAAATGTCCACCACATGCATATGAGTGACAAAATTGCAAGACAGAAGGAATATCGTCTTGAGAAATACACCTTCTAATGATCTAATCAGCACAATGTTTCCACAAATACGGATCATCCCATACATAGTACTTAGCATCACTTTTAATTTTATCTTTTTGAGCCCTAGACAAATCACTTGGTAGTGTCTTAGTAACCAAATAGTTGACAATATCAGCATACCACGGAATTGTCTTTTGAATAGAAAAGAGATACTCATCTGGAAAATCATCTTGTATTGGTGTTGACCCTTCACTGATAGGTCTTCTACTGAGGTAGTCGGCAACTAAGTTTTCAAAGCCTTTCCTATCGCGTATTTCCATATCAAATTCTTGTAATAAGAGTATCCATCGAATAAGTCTTGGTTTCGCCTCCTTCTTCGCGAGCAGGTATTTAAGAGCTGCATGATCAGAGTAAACAATTACCTTAGTACCAAGTAAATATGATCTGAATTTTTCTAATGCAAAAACAACAGCCAAGAGTTCTTTTTCCATTGTGGAATAGTTGCATTGAGCATTATCCAATGTTCTGGAAGCGTAATAAATGACATGAGAAGCTCTTCCAATTCTTTGGCCAAGAACGGCTCCAACTGCATAATTGCTCGCATCACACATAATTTCAAAGGGAAGATTCCAGTCAGGTGGTTGGATGATTGGAGCAGAAGTTAACTTATCCCTCAATGTTTCAAAAACGTGTTTGCATGCCTCATCGAACTCAAATGTCACTTCTTTTTGCAGCAATCTGCATAGGGGTTGAGTAATCTTGGAAAGTCTTTGATGAAGTGTCGATAAAATCCTGCACTCCTAAGAAAAGAGCGAATTTCCCGTACACTTACAGGGTAAGGTAGAGATTTAATCAATTCTACTTTAGCTTTATCGACTTCAAGCCCTTTAGAAGATACAATATGACCTAAAATGAGACTCTGTTCAACCATGAAGTGACATTTTTCATAATTTAACACAAGATTCTTATCTATACATCTTTGAAGCACTTTTGTAAGGTTAGTCAAACATGAATCAAAAGAGTTACCATAGACAGTGAAGTCATCCATGAAAACTTCTATGATATTCTCCGCATAATCTAAAAATATACTAACCATACACCTTTGGAATGTGGCTGGGGCATTACAGAGCCCAAAAGGCATCCTTCGATACGCAAAAGTACCGAATGGACATGTGAAAGTAGTCTTCTCTTGATCTTCCGGTGCTACTGGAATTTGACGAGAACCTGAATAACCATCAAGACAACAATAGTGAGAATGGCCAGCCAAACGTTCAAGCATCTGATCAAGAAAAGGAAGAGGGAAGTGATCTTTTCTAGTTGACGCATTTAACTTCTTATAATCAACACAAACCCTCCATCCATTCTGAACCCGAGTAGGAATTAACTTACCATCAGAGTTTTCAATCACAGTTAAGCCTATTTTCTTTGGAACAACTTGAATTGGACTTACCCATTTGCTGTCGGAAATTGGATAGATCATACCTGCATCAAGAAGTTTTAAGATCTCTTTCTTACTACTTCCATCATAGGGGATTCAAACGACGCTGAACTTCCCTTGAAGGTTTGCAATTATCTTCCAATAAAATCTTGTGCATGCATGTGGAGGGGCTTAGTCCTTTGATATCGGCTATGGACCATCCAATGGCTTCTTTATACTCTCTTAACACCCAAATCAACTTTTCCTCTTCTAAAGTACTTAGTTTATTGGAGACT
This sequence comes from Laguncularia racemosa, assembly GCA_037954665.1. Classification (NCBI taxonomy): domain Eukaryota; kingdom Viridiplantae; phylum Streptophyta; class Magnoliopsida; order Myrtales; family Combretaceae; genus Laguncularia; species Laguncularia racemosa. The sequence continues at coordinate 474,232 of JBBMOL010000198.1, forward strand.
ATCACACAAGAGTCTCATTTTCTCCTAAGAAAATGTACTTTAGATGTTCGGGTAAGGGTTTTAATTCCAGCTTGGGTGCTTGCACAATAGAGGGAAGAAGTATTGTGTTAGAAGGGGGTAAATTAAAGTAGGACACATCATACCTGATAGGTTTTAATGATTCCAACTCCCAAATCATGTCCTGCAAATTAGAGAATATTACAAGCTTCTCGTTAAGAGTTTTCAATGCATCAATAGTAAGACTCCTATTAAGTACAATTTTCAACTCATCATCGCCTATCAAATCAAATGTAGCCTGTGTTAATGGGTCAATAACATCCACAACAAAAACAGGAGAGATATCACTAGGATATTTCATGGCATCATAAATGTTAAATTTAATCACTTCACCATCAAATTCCATAGTGAGGTTATCGTCATGTACATCAATTTTCGTTCTAGATGTCTTAAGAAATGGTCTCCCTAATAATATCATTGATGAATTACGAGAATCATCATTCTCCATGTCAAGCACATAAAAATCTGCAGGGAAAACCAACCCATTAACTTATACTAAAACATCTTCTAGAACTCCCTCAAGATAAACATTGGACCTATCAGCAAGTTAAACAATAACACTTGTTTCCTTCAAGGGACCAACATTCAAACATTGATAAATAGACAAAGGCATAACATTGATTGAAGTGCCTAAATCACACATAGCTTTAGTGATTCCAAGATTACCTATTTTGCAAGGAATAGTAAACATACCTGGATCCTTACATTTAGGAGGAAGCTTCTTCTGAAGAATAGTTGAAACATTCTCACCCACACTAATCTTTTCATTACCTTTCAGCTTTCTTTTATTAGTGCACAATTCTTTGAGAAATTTAGCATAACGAGGTGCTTGCTTTATTGCATCCAGCAAAGGAATATTTACCTCAACTTTGCAAAAAGTTTCAAGAATCTCTTTTTCTTCATCTTCATTCTTGGTTTTCGCTAATCTAGAAGGGAAAGGAGGTGCTGTTGTCATGACCTTTGGTGGTTCAACGAGGGATCCTTTAGTCTGGTTGTTCTGCTAGTCCGAAGTTGTAGTCTCTTTCTCAGTCTCTTCCTCAAGATTAGTTCGGTATCCTTTCTCATTTGATCCCTGCAATTTCGTTCCACTTCTCAAGGTAATAGCATTAGCGCTTTGCTTTGGATTTGTGATAGTCTGAGAGGGCAACTTACCTTGAGTTTCTAACCTGTTTATAGAAGAAGCAAGATGGCTTACCTGATTTTCCAAGTTGTGAATGCTCTGCTTTGTCTCATCCTGAAATTGTTTTGTATTAACAGCAAGAGATTTAACAATTTCCTCAAGAGACATACCTGAAGTGGAAGGAGCTTGTGGTACTTGGTTTGATGGCTTAGGTTGGAATTTTTGGAAATTTTGTGGTTTATTGCCATATCTGATGTTAGGATGATCCCTCCATCCAGGATTATAAGTATTCGAGTAGGGATCATATTTCCTTTGTGGCTGTCTTGGGAATCCTCCTACAGCATTGGCATGCTCATGATTGTCATCTTGCAATGAGGGACACATGTCAGTAGGAAGATTAGGAGCAGCACAAATTCCACAAGCCTTCACCTGTTGTGTATTTCCAAGAGCTATTTGCTGCACAAGGGAGGTCAGGTTAGAAATTTGATGTTTAAGGTTAGAAACACTTACCTCATTTACCTTCCTTGAAGATGTATCATGCCTATACCCAAATTGTTGCGAATTAGCAGCCGTAATGGAGATCAATTCCCTAGCTTGACCAGGGGTTTTATTCACTATGACGCCTCCACTAGCAGCATCCATCATCTTCCTCTCCATCGGAAGCAGGCCTTCATAAAAGTATTGAATGAGAAGTTGTTCAGATATCCCATGTTGTGGACAGCTTGCACAAAGTTGCTTGAACCTCTCCCAATACTCATGAAGAGTCTCGGTGTCCCTCTATTTGATACCACAAATTTCTCTTCTTATACCAGCAGCTCTAGACGCGGGGACAAATTTGTCCAGGAAGAGCCTCACCGTATCTATCCAAGTGGTTATAGAACCTGGAGGCAAATAAAACAACCAATCTTTAGCTCTAATACTTAAAGAAAATGGAAAAGCACGTAACTTGATTTGATCGTCGGTTATTCCTTGCGGCCTCATACTAGAACACACTATATGAAACTCTTTCAAATGTTTGTAAGGGTCTTCATTCTCAAGACCATGAAAGGTGGGTAGCAGATGTATCAACCTAGATTTCAACTCAAATTCAACAACCAGTTTAAGATAGTGAATACAAAGTGGTTGTTGATTCACATCCGGTGTAGCCAATTCTCTCAATGTTCTTTCAGGATTTGCCATATCGTCTTCTTTTTCAGAATCAATGGATGAATAAGACAAATCCGATGCCAAGTTCAGTCCAGGGGATGATCTAGCTTCTCTTCGCAACCTCTTAAGAGTCTTCTCAATCTCTAGATTATAAGTGAGTGCACCAGTATGAGAAGAACGAGTCATACAAGAATAGAAATAAATTTGACACCAATCCCCGGCAACGGCGCCAAACTTTGATGGGTGTCGAATCCAACAAAAAAAAAAACCTACTCCTAGACACTTATGTCATTTGCGTATAGTAGTGAGTAGGGTCGTATCCACACGGATTGGTTAAATATATTTCTATTCAAAGAGAATAAAGAGGAAAAGAAAAATGGGGTGTTTTGTTTGTGAGTCAAAATAATATTGAAACAAGATAATAAAATCGAATATTGATAAAAGCCTAGCCAAAGGAATCAAGATAGTTTAATTCGAGGAATTGATCATCGATGCAAATGTTTTCTATTCTTATTTCTAGATAAACTGGTTATGGTTATTAACAAGCTCTAATAACCTATCTCTCCTTACTTCCTCGATAATCAAAATAAGCTCTTTGATTATTTCTCTTATCGATTAGACAACCCTAAACAAGCTCTTACGATTTAATCTATCAATAGCATTAAAAACAAGAGAGACCACCAATTCATGCCGGTAGATTATAAGATAACCTATTTAAACAAGATCATACATCTCCATAACATGAATTCGATCATCTATTTTATAATCAAACATGTTATTGTGTCACCGAGACTAGAACTATCAAACAATTACGGATTTTACGTGCTAGTTAACAATATATTAACTTGCTAATTGAGTAGAAGAGCTCTAATTCATACCAATCAACAAAGATAATATTGACAAAACTTCCAGAAGATATATAAATATCTAAAAACAAAGAATAGATTAAAGACAATTCAGTTAAATCTCACAATTCGTGAAGAATTAAACTTCAATGATCCTTTGGCTAGAAATCTGCTTAGCTACACATGCTCATCCTTAAAACGAAAATTAAAAGTAAAAACATGATAAGTCTCTGTTTCCGGTTTCCTTGCTCTTCCTCCTTCCTTCCTTCTTGTCTCTAAGATGATGAAAACTTCTCTAGGGTTGTTCTATTTATATTGTTAAGGGAATGGCAGATGATCTTTTGCTAGCAAGATACGAAAATATCTTTCCTTTTTTATGTAAATCTCGAGAAGTGAATAATCGTCCGCCTGGCACGCCCTACAACACGGCCGTGGGTCAAGCCGTACCTTCCTCTGTGTATAATTCACATATCATCTTCCGTGTTCAGTGTGTGCCACGGCTTCCACCACGGCTAGATCCCAAGCCGTGCCATCCTCTGGTTGATGTTCCACAATTTCTCATCCTTGTTTAGTATATGGCACGGCTTCCATCATAGCTTCCACCACGGTTTCCACCACGGCTGCCACCACGGCTTCTACCACGGCTGTATCACAAGCCGTGTCTCTCTCCTTCTCGTGCAGTGTATAGCACGGCTTGTACCACGACCATATCTCAAAACCGTGCCTCCTTCTAGACAGATACACGGCCGTGTACTTCAACCGTGTATTTTCCCGTTGATTCAAAACCAAGTACACGGTCGTGTACTTCAACTACACGCCCATGTACTTTCCTCCAGCGGTGTAAATCCTTATCTTTGATCCAAGTTGTAGATGACTTCTCTAATTTACTTGAATTAGCACCCTTGATTCCATTTAACCTGATTTATCACCATAATAAAATTAAGTACCACTTCCTTATGATTTCTATAAAATCAATAATAAATTAACACAATTCATACTATAAAGATTGAGTATAAAATGGCTCTATCATTTATGATCTTAGCAAGCACACCCAACAACTGATAACCATACCTTAATCTTGAGTTGATGAATTTTCTTAATTATTGATAATATCAAGTCTTGATTAGAATAGAATTTACATATCATAATCTATAGTTAATGAAATTAAAATAACAACATACATTAATGATCATTTGTTAGTTGCCTAAGAGTTACTTGTGAGAGATCACAAGTTAATTAATTGTATAGTTAACTTTAGGTTTAATTAAAGGTTTGAAGTTGTTTACTAACTAGTATCTAACTCTTATATCTTAGTAATTTTATCTTTTTATATAACTACTCATTCCTATTTAATAACTCTTAATTGTCTATCCTTTAACCAATTAACAACTTAGTGACTTACTAGTTTTCTTTACTAGATGATTAGCTAATTTGTTCACTTCTTTATAAAGATAATGAATTATTGCTTGAGGATGCTACATCAACTATAAAATTCTTTAAGTCATGTACCATACATCTCATCTAGTAACACATAAACAAGATGACCCTTTAAAAATCATCAACAAATTGGTTTTGATCAAAAACCATTGAAAAGCACAGTTGTTGACAAATTTTTAGCCCTTATTCAATAGTTGAGAGTTCCACCAAATCAATAGAAGAGAATGTTGATAAATTATTAGAGCTATGCAAGTGGTGCAAGCCACATGGGTTAGCCCATTTAACCTTAAAAAAAAAAAAACAAATGTAGGTTAGGTCGAAAATTTTAACTCGTATATAAAGTAAGCCACAGATTCACCCATGAGTTAATGCGGGTTTAGGTAAATTCACCCATTTAGCCTTAGAGTTGTACCCAAAAAAAAAAAGTGCAAGTTAGCTTGTTTAGCTTGTAGGTTAACAGGTCAACCTATTTAACTTACAAAAACAAATGTGAATTGGGCAAAACCCACTTATTAAGCAAGTCGGCCTACATTAACCCAGATCAAGATAGGTTGACTTGTTTAACTTGCTTACATAACTCTATAAATTACCATAAGTAAACAATATGCTACCTTTCGAATCATTTATGATTCCTCCATTTATGTATCACAACATTAAAATGTGCAAAGATCCTTTAACTTTGCTATTAAATAAGCTAACCAAATATTCCAAAGAATATTATGAAGGATTGTCCATTTCATGATATCTTTCTTTTTAGACTTCTTAGCCTAGTAAATTACTAATTGATGTAATCTCTTAAATTTGAAAAAAATTAGGTAAAGCAAATATAATTAAAGGATGCCACCACTTTTTTTTTTCTTTTTTAGCTCTAAGAACAAACACTATAGGAATTTTGCTATTTAAAACCAAAATAAACATTAAGAAAACCCTTTTTGACATTAACTAAATGCAACTAATGGACATCACATGTCACAAAAAGTAAAATGTGACATTTGAAATGTAAACGTCACAAGTACCATACCACTTAGTCATTAATGCATGAAAAAGAAGTTGATTCACGCAATACCACAAAGTTAAGACTAGAGATGGTTGACTAGGTTAAGTTAACTAAGGTTGACTAGGTTAGGTCAACTAAGGTTTGTCAATAAAGAGTGGTCAAATTGGGGTAGCTGACTAACCATAAAGACTTGTTGATGAAGGCTTGTCCATAATTTTCCTATGTGATTTCCTTGATTATTTTAGTTTAGTTTATGTCAAACCTAATTTTTTATTTTATTTTCCATAATCCGATTAATATTAAACTATAGCATATTCAATATGGACCTTCAACTAAGAACTAAGGAAAATCAGGTTTATCAAGTTTGGAGTCGCAACCTTACTAAAGTCTAAAAAAATGGTAAGTTTAACCGATTAGGTGAATCAATTCTGACTTAGCCACTAACCTTGAGAAAATATTTTTTAAAAGAATTTTCAAAAAATTAGAGATTATGAGTCAAAGTGCTAACATATTAAAACCTAAATGATTACCACATAAACTTTCCAATTTTTCAATTCATTGCTTGAAATACTACATTTACTTAAATATAAACCTAAGTTAAACTTACAAGAGGAATAAGAATTATTTATTTGTAGAGGGAAAATAATTTTTTTTCATATTTTAAGTTACCCCATAGGTCCCTACATACTTGCTAATCGGGTTCAAATTTACCAAAATTCACTTTATTTTTTGTAAAACTTAAGTGGTTTGGTTTATTTTATTTTGAAAATGGTTAATAATTGTTTTTGAAAAATCTTAAATCATCCTAATTTTGAAAAAATCCAATTAGTATTATCATTGTTAAGGATAATGTCATGAATGCTACTTGAACTTTGGATGAAAGTTTAATTTATTAATTGAATTTTCAATATGACAAATCTAGTACATAATTCAAAATTTTTGCATCACCATTGCTATTGGAGAAAACTCCCCTAGTAGCATTTATCTAGTAATATCCCTTAGCAAATTATTGTTTGATATGTGGTAAGTATATATATAAAAAAAACTCTAATGTAACATTATTTGATTTAGATGCTAAACATGTAGAAAGTAGGTAACCAAAAAAAAAAAACATTGATGAAATGGTGCTGAGTTAAAAAATTGTCCTCCTGTAACTTCAATTCATATTACACCATAGCCACCTAATATGAAACACTTGACTAGAAATTAAAGGATTTATATGAAAACTTTTGAAAATGAGCTTTATAAAGCTGCCATCAACTGAATTCGGAAAAATGGTAGGCTAGAAATCGAATGGGTGGATCAATTTAACCTAGCCATTGATAGTAATCAAAGGGAATTTTTAAATCAATTGTTTAGAAAAAAGAAATTAATATAAGTAATAAATTCGAACCCTTCCCCCTACGTCTTGATAATTAGAACCAACAGGATCCTCACATGGGCTTCTCTTGAGCCTAAGCCCATTGAAGGCCTTCTTTAGTGCGTGAATTTTATTGAGAAATGATGATATTAGACTAGCTAATCCAAGGAGCTCTGCCTCAAGCCCACCATATAAAATCTCCCTTGATCATCTTGATATCATGGGCTTAACTCTTTAGGCCCTATCATCTTATGTTAACCCAACAATAGGCCCATCGAAAATTATTTTTGAAATTTAATGTTTGAATAAAACCCTAAACTCTCACCTCCTCAATACTCAATCTCACAACATAAGTACAATCCATTTCCTCTCTTCTTTCTTACAAAAAAAACTAGGGTTTTTAGTATAGAAAATATTCAATAATTTCAAAGACAATCTTTCAATTTTATGAATGCTTTTACTATGATCAGTGGTGATTCTACTCTATTAGATCTCTTGCTTGTATTTTTATTTTAATGCTGAAAGAACTAATTTTGATTTTCTTGTATAACATGTGAGGTGAATGAATGGATGGAAAGAGAAGATGAAAATGACGATGAAACAAGATATAATAGATTTTGAGTATCAACAACTCCTAAGGTAGATCTTTGAAGGTAAAATTGATAGTCCCTCCTTTAATTTCTTTTTCCTTTTTATAGATGATAGTACAATTATCGATGGTTATGTATTATGTTACTTATCACATTTCAAACTAAAAATCTATTACACTTAACCATTCTTTTATGTAATCCTTTAAATATGTTGATCTTTTCTTTTCTTTGATTAGTTGATTTATAGCATTCCCCCTCCTTATTATACTTAACCATTCTTTTATGTAATCCTTTAAATATGTTGATCTTTTCTTCTCTCTGATTAGTCGATTCATAGCATTCCCCCTCCTCCATAAATAGATGGAAAAAGAAGATGAAAACGATGATGAAACAAGATATACTAGATTTTAAGTATCAACAACTCCTAAGGCAAATCTTTGAAGGTAAAATTGATAGTCCCTCTCTTTGATTTCATTTTCCTTTTTATAGATGATAGTACAATCATCGATGGTTATGTATTATGTTACTTGTCACATTTCAAACTAAAAATCTATTCTACTTAACTACTCTTTTATGTAATCCTTTAAATATGTTTATCTTTTCTTTTCTCTGATTGGTCGATTCATAGCATTCCCCCTCCTCCACACCCCCCAACCTAATCCTTACCCGAAAGACACCTTATCTGCAAGGAGAAAATCTGGATAATCTCAAATAAAATCTTTGACATCTACCTATGTAGCTTTCTTAGGTAATAGTGACTCCCATTGAACTAGAACTTGAAAAATTTAGGTTCCTTACCTTATAGAATATAAGTGTCCAAAATAGCTATTGATTAGACTATCGCATATGAACCAGCTAACTCTTGTTATAAAGGAACCACCCATGTAATGTTTCCTTTAGCTTCCTTATGAAGTGAAATGTAAGAGATCAAATGAATCATTGAATTTGGTGATAACTCTAACTTGTAAGCTACTACTCTAATTTTAGCCATAACTTTAAATGTTCCAACATACCTTCTAGATAGCTTATAAGAAAGTCTTTATGCCAAAGTAGCTTAGCAATAAGGCTGCAACATCACATAAGCAAAATCTCCAATGGCCAAGTCTTTATTTGAATAGTGTTTATCAACTAGTTGCTTCATCCATAACTGATGTGCCTAATCTCAAGGAAAAATTAAGCAATTGCAAACCCAATTGATAATTCATAACAAGTAACCCTAAAACAAATCAAACACAACAGCAAAATAAAACCTAAACTCTTACCACATATGATGCACTAGCAAGAGGATAGTCCTAACATGATCTTGTTGATATGATGCACAACAATTCCGATACCGTCACTCGCCACAATCTAAGGATTGATAAGAGTATAAGAAGAATGAGACTAAAACTCTAATCTTGTATTTCTCAAATATCAAAGTTTTGTTCATGTTTCTATTCCAAAAGGTATAAAAATAAAACAAGGTTTAATTACAAAGAAAACTGGCTCAGAATAACATAAAGTAGTCGACTTAAATTGTAAGTTGCTTAAGTTAGGCCGCCGACGTAAATTTCTACACCTCCAAGTTTTAAATATACACGTTGGCCTTTATAGCTGGCCTTCATTCCTGTATTGTTGGTTCTTCAAGATAAGCCACCAGCTTTAAAAAGATAAGTTACTAACTTTTAAAGGCAACATTCCATACTTGCTTTGAGTCATTTAGCTTACCTGGTTGTTGTCCTGAAGCACTAACAAATGTATTTAATTGAAGTTAAAATAATCATGTAAAATAAATGAAGAAACTAGATGATTCTCCGCGAGTTCCATCTAATAAAGTAGAACTCCCAATGTAGGGTTCTATAGTCCTTTGGTTCTAGCTCGAGTAAGTGGTCAGGTAATTGGATTAGCTTAATTCCCATCATCTCCTCAGGCCTATGGAAGATTTGCCCTCAAATCTGATAGGTAAGGTGATAAATTTGCAACACTAAATGTAGCAGAAATGTTGTATTCTCCTAGTAACTCCACCCTGTAAGCATTATTGTTGATGCGCTTCAGAATCTTGAATAGTCTATCTACTTTTGGTGAAAATTTTTGCGATTTCTTGTGCAGAAACCTATCTTTACTAAGATGAATCCAAACTAAGTCACCTGAATTGTAAATCTTAGTTTTCCTATGTTGCCCTAAAGTCGCTATTGCTCTTGAGTCTTCTTAAGATGTTCAGATGCCTTTTGATGAAGCTTTTGAATCTCCTAGGAACACTCCACTCCACTTAAGCTTTCTTCCAGTTCCTTCTACCCTATAAATAAAGACTTCTTTTTAGTGGTTTTATTGATCTATCTCTTTGTCTCTTACACCTCAACTAGTGACATAGGAATCAAAACAATTCGCTTACCATCCTTATGGAACACATAGGTGTTCCTAAACTCATCATGTAATACCCTCCTATCAAATAACCACGGCTTACTAAGTAGTATGTGTGATGCCCATATAGGAAGAATATCATAAACAATCTCATCATGGTACTTCTCCCCTATGCTGAATGGAACTTTAACCCTTTAAGTAACATGTAAACTGCCTTGTTCACTTAACTAGTGCAACTTATATAGCTTAGGGTGTGGAGTAGTGACTAGTTTCAATTTATTAACTAATGAAGTAGCCACTACATTATTACAACTACCACCATCAATAATAAGAGTACAAAGGTTACCTTAGACCCTAAAAGAATTATAGATTAGGTTCTCCCTCTACTCTTCCTCATTAGTAGGAAAAGTAGTCATCATCCTATGTAACACATTGATAGCCAAATACTAATCATTCCCTCTATCTTCATGCACCTCAACATCTGCATTCCCATAATACTCATCTAGCACTGCTAACAAATCTTTCGGCTCATCCAACTCTTCCTCTTTATCCTCGCTTTCCACCTCTATAATAGTCATCACCCTTTAGTTTGGGTACTAAGTAGTTATATGTCTAAAACCTAAGCACTTAAAGCACCTGTTTTGGCGAGTTTTCCCACCTATTGACCTAGCTACTATCTGCTTATTTTCAGCCCCAAAAAACTACCCTCCCTATCTAAAAAAAAATCTTCTCCCCCTTAACATTTGTAACAGTTGCATTCTTTTCCGCATACTTACTAGATTCCCCTTTATCTACATTCTTACTTTCTAAATAGTACAGTTTATTAGAAGATTTGTACCTATTACTCACCGCCCTATATAGATTAGAACGTCTCTGTCTCTCAACTTTCAAAGCCACCCAAATGGCTTCATCAAGGGTTTCATATTGCTGTAGTTCCACTATACAAGCAATCTCATATTTTAGACTCAACATAAATCATGCCATCGTTTATTCAAGAGGTTCAACTACTCTACATCAAATCATCAGTCTCAAATTCTTAGACATACTCATCCACGGTTTTACCTCCCTATGTTAATGTTTGGAGGTACATGAATAGCTCCTGTTTGTAATGCTCTGGTATAAACCTCTTCCTCATAACCTGTTTCAACTCCTGCTATGTACAGATCTCAGCGTCTCCATCTCTTTTCCTACCAGCTACAATGTTTTTCCACCATAAGGCGGTATACCAGTAAACTCTACTGCTGCTAGACGTACTTGGGTATTATCATTAATCTCATAGCATTCAAAAAGTCCTCCCACTTTATCCTCTAATGAAGATAATCCTCTACAGATCCTCTTCTAGCAAATGAGGGCATCTGTAATTTCACATATCTTAACCCCTTAAGTGGCCTAAACTTACGGTTATGATAGAATTCATCTTCAAAGTTATCATCTCTTCCTTCTTGGTGGGCATGATAATCTCCTCCAAATCACCTTCCCTTATTACCTCCTAATGCACTTTCCCTACAAGCGTCGTTAATGGCTACCTAAGGTGAGGGTGCTTGCGGATTTGCCACTAGCTATTGGGGAAGTGTTATCCAATCTACTCATATGGCTAAATTAGCAACAATGGTGGTTAGATCTTGTAATTGTTCTTCCAAGTTTCTCTTACCACCTGCGGCATGGCGTCCCTGACCTCATCCCCCAACCTAACTCTTAGGGTGTGTTTGGTTGTGCATAAAAAGTGGTACTGGACAGGAAAAAAATATTTGTCCCTCGTTTGGTTTGCAAAATTACTATAGGTATTGGACAAAATCTCTCATGAAGTACTAGACGAACTGGTTAAAAATTGTACCATGATAAATAAGGGATAAATTTTAAAGGACAACACAAAATGACAATTATTGCTAACATTCCAAAAATACCCAAATCAAAGACCCTAGTTCACAAGTACTAGAAGAAATCAATAGCTAATCCACTCTAATTGCATGTAGCTCGTCTTCCATCATGATCTACATGCACATCGTCTTCACATTCACCGAGCCCATCATCAATTTTTGTTCGACACTCCACTCTAGCAACTGCAGCACGTATGTTTTCTTGTCGCCACCTTTCTTCCTCTATTGCTTAGTGTTTGTCCATGGTGGATCTACAAGTGTCCGGTGGTAGGTATGTGTGTTTGTTGTCATTCCTATCACTATTGTTCCTATTACTATCATTCTTGTTGCTGTCGTTCCTCTTCTTGTTGCTGTCATTACTGTTGCGTCCTACTTTTACCCATATAACGTAGCTTCATAGATTAACTAACCATTAGTTTTTTAATACACTAAGGTCATTGCTTGTAGCTGTTCGGTGTTAGAGGTCTCAAGTTTGTTCTATGGTGATTAAAATTATAAATTCAATTGGAATTGAATTATTAAATATAACATAAATTATTTTAATTTGTAATATGAATTATTAATCTTTTCAATCAATTGATTTACATTTATTAACCTATATAATTCGTTCAATTATATGAATTTAATCATCTCTTCAAATTGTCAAAAATTACATAACTAAAAACCTTCATATTCTACAAAGGGTATAATTGTCAAAATTACAATGCTTAGTTTAGTACTTTGCAATTTCAAACAATGACAACACAAAAATCATTATCCAATACTCAGGTACCCAAACATGGTACAAAAATCCTTTTTTTCCTATTCTCCTTATTTTGTACTATTTAGTACTTTTTGTACTGTCCAATACTTTGAACCAAACATTACCTTAGTTTCATCCCCAATCCTCTGTTCACACTATCATTCAACATACTTCACTATTTTGCAATCTCAACACAAAATTCCCAAATCATGATCACATATACACCACAACACAACCCTAATGTCAACCCTCATTCAATTCCAATTCAAATTCAATCAACCCACGGCACAATTCACAATATAAACCCTAATTTCTATTCACTATCACGCTAACATGTTATAAGCCTTAATCTTAACCTAGCTCAATCCCCAAATCACAATCACACAAACCATAGCATAAACCCTAATTCTCAACCTTCACTCAATCACACAAATCATAGCACAAACCCTAATTCTCAACCTTCGCTTAATCCCAAAATCACAATCACATAAATCACAGCACAAACCCTAATTTTCAACCTTCGCTCTAATACCAAATTATGATGTGCCTAATCCTATGGTAGAATCAAGCAATCGCAAACCTAACCGATAATTCACAACAAGTAATCTAAAACAAATCAAACATAACAACAAAATAAAACCTAAACTCTTACCAGATATGATGCACTAGTAAGAGGATAGTCCTAGCATGATCTTGTTAATATGATGCACAACAATCTTAATACCATCACTCGCCACAATTAAGGATTGATAAGAGTATAAGAAGAATAAGAGTAAAACTTTACTATTGTATTTCTCAAATATCAAAGTTCTGTTCATGTTTCTATTCCCAAAGGCATAAAAATAAAGCAAGGTTTAATTATAAAGAAAACTAGCTTGAAATAACATAAAGCAGCTAACTTAAATTGTAAGCCACTTAAGTTAAGCTACCATCCTAAATTTCTACACCTCCGACTTTTGAATATATACCATCGGCCTTTATGGCCGGCCTTCATTCCTACACTACTGATTCTTCAAGGTAAGCTACTAGCTTTAACAACATAAGTTGCTAACTTTTAAAGGTAGCGTTCCATGCTTGCTTTGAGTCATTTATCTTACTCGATTGTTGTCCCAAAGAACTTACAAATGTATTTGATTGAAGTCAAAATAATCATGTAAAATAAATGAAGAAACTAGATGATTCTCTATGGGTTCCATCTAATCAAGTAGAACTCTCAATGTAAGGTTCTGTAGTCCTTACATTCTAGCTCGAGTTAGCGGTTCGATAACTAGAATGGTTTGATATCCATCAATAATTGAGCTTGGCTCACATTACTCCTCAGAAATTGTAGTATCACGTCTCTTGTCTTTAATTCATGGTCAACTACTTCCACCAAAGTATAGCCTTGAACATAATTCGGAATAGTAGGTGGCTCCCTTCCATATAATGCCAAAAATGGAGTCATTTTAAGGCTAATTTGATCATTGGTATTAAAATAATACTTGGTCTACGATAGATATTTAAGCCACTCCATCCATCACAAAGGCTTGAAGATACTACTTTAAACATCTATTTGTAACTTTTGAAAGTCAACTAATTTGTAGTTGATACACTAAAATTATCCTTAAAGTAGTGCCACTCGACTTAAATGACTTAATTTAAAATTTACTAACAAAACTTTTTCACAACCTGAAACAATACTCTTTAGGATTCCATGGAGTTTTATTACAATCTCCACAAATAATTTTGCCACTAAAAAAGTTGTATAATGAGTAGATAGAAGTTTAAAATGACAATACTTAGTGAGTTAATCCATGACTACTAAGATTACTGAATATCCATACATAGTTGAAAGTTCTACAATGAAGTCTATAGTAGCCTCACAGTTGAAGTAAACCTACTAGCGATGTTTTCAAATACTTGATCTATTAATGTGCATGGTAAGACTTCACAAATTTATCAACATGGTTCTTCATTCCTTTCTAAAAGAAGGAAGCACTAAAGTGCTTGAATGTCTAAAGTGTACCCAAATGCCTTCCTATAGGAGATGCATGGAATTTCAATATCAATTGAGTGATAATAGAAGAATGAAAAGGAATAAAAATCTTGTTTTCCAAACATAACAAGCCATCCCTAAGAGCTAGATTCCACATCTGCTCCCTTTTCACAATCAATTAGCCACTTGTTTCAATCCACATTAAACTAATACTCTTGTTTAAGAAGAGTAATAAAATCATAGGAAGGAATGGAAATAGCATATAATTGTGACTCCTTATCAGCTTCTTTATTCTCAACTCCTAGTTTATAAACCATGTCATAATCATATCCTAATAGCTTAAACAAACACTACTGCTATTCAGGTGTTTCCATAACCTAAGATAATATATCTTTAAGGCTTTTCTTATCAATAATAATCACAAAATGGGGGCCTAACAAATAATGGTACCGCTTTTTCACAACTTCCACCACAACTACTAATTCCCTTATGTATGCACTAGCCTTTTGTAGCCTAAAGCTAAATTTCTTAATAAAAAATGCAATAGGTTGTTAGCCTTAGTGTGGAACAACTCCCATACCCATATCAGAAGCATCCATATCCATAAAGAACTAATTAGAAAAATATGGTAGTGCTAAAATTGGTGTAGATAATAATTCATTTTTAAGGCTTTCATGATGAGATCCATGATGAGAGTCAAGCTGGAAGAAGGAATGTGGATCTTCTTGAAGTGCCGCCTGGACCGATCACAAGAAGTCGAGCGAAACGACTCAAGGAAGCACTTAACGGGTTGATAAAGGATGTCCATGAAGCCGGGAAGGATTGGGGCAAACATGAAGTTGGAACAGATTGGAACAACCATGGGAAGACCCTTGCTCTTATACAAGTCACACCGGACACGGGTTGAAGAGGGCGTGTACTTTCAAGGCACGGCCGTGTATGGAGTCAAGCAAATCCACAAAAAGATACACGGCCAAAGTACACGGGCATGTATGTTGCCAGAAGTTGCACAGAAAGATATACGGCCAAAGTACACGGGCGTGTATGTTGCCAGAAGTTGCACAGAAAGGTACACGGCCAAAGTACATGGGCGTGTACACGGCCGTGTATCCCCTGTCGGCCAGCTTGTTCTGTTTTCGCGTTTTTACACCACTTATCTAAACTACGTAATTTTGGACTTGTTTTACACGAATTGTAACCCTAGTATAAAAGCTCCTAGGGTTTAGAACAATAGGAATTTTTACATCTTTGAACATTAAACACTTTTGAGAGGCACCTCTCTTGGTTCTTCAAGAACTAACTAGAACTTATCGGATTAATTTCCGTAGCGTTCATCCTGAATTATCAATCGGTCTTTCATCCCGATTGTGGCGTCTTCACATTATACCAAGGTTCTTGTCTCGCTTATAGACAACGGGTCGCGGTTTCCACTTTAGGTGTTTGGGCATCTTAGGCAATGAATTTCCGAACGTATTGGTATTGGGTTTCGTCATGGGTTGGCGTGGTTCGTATCAGTGTGGTATCAGAGCTTAGGTTTGTCAAAACATCAAGTTCGGTTGAGGAAGGTAATATCAAAAACCCTAACTCCAATCGTTTCATATCAATTATCGTATTCAATTTTGTAGTATTGATTATCTTTTGATAGTGTAATATCGCCTAAGCGATTGTAAAAAAAAAAAAAGAAGAGAAAAGAAAAGAAAAGAAAAACGTGATCAAAAGCAAAACAGAGACAAAAAAAAAAATTTGGATAAAAAAAATAGAGGAAAAGTTACGAACCCTAAATTTTTTTTTGAATTCTACGGAAGGAAATTGGTGTAGTTCAGGTTAGTTCCAAGAGAATTGAGACGAGGAAATTGGCGAGTTGATATCATCGATGTTTGTGAGAATACACGAGTGACGTGTGATATCATCATTTGAGCGAAACACGTAAGGGAGTGTATCGTAAGGTTTAATCATATATATATTTGTGTTAGTACTAATGTTTTCTGCAGGGACTATGTCGAGACAACATTCTCCTGAAGGTGAGAGGGGAAGGTTTGATGCTAGGTTAGTAATTGAGGCGTTGAGGGGAGAAATGAAGAGGATGTTCCAAGAGGGAATGGAACAAATTCATGAGACGGTAGAGCAAAGACTAGAGCAATCCACAAACGTATTCCAAGGGCGTAAGAGGGAGAGACGTTCTAGGAGAGTACCGAGGGGTGGAGATGAAATGTCGATGATGACTTTGATGAGCCTTCTGTCGAGAGTTATAGAGGATATAGTGGTCGGAATAGAAGAACTAGATTGGGAATATAGAGGAGATAGGATAGAGAGGACGATCAATTGAGTAGCATAAAGATGAAGATTCCTTCTTTCTAAGGGAAGAATGATCCCGAGGCATACTTAAAGTGGGAGAAAAAGGTGGAGATGGTGTTTGATTGTCACAACTATAGTGGGAGAAAGAAAGTAAAACTTGCTGTCATTGAAATTTTCGAATTATGCTATAGTGTGGTGGGATCAATTAATGTTGAATAGAAGGAGGAGTGGCGAGCCACCTATTGAGTCTTGGGAAGAGATGAAAAGAGTGATGAAGAAGCAGTTTGTGCCTGCGTATTACTATCGTGAATTGCACAACAAGTTGCAAACTCTGAGGCAGGGAAGCCGAAGTGTAGATGAGTATTTCAAGGAGATGGAAGTCACTATGATTAGGGCGAATGTAGAGGAGGATAGAGAGGCTACAATGGCTAGGTTTCTTGCTAGGCTGAATAGAGAAATCCAAAATGTGGTTGAGTTGCAGCATTATGTAGAATTGGAGGATATGGTTCACATGGCTATAAAGGTTGAGAACCAGCACAAGAGGAAAGGTAGTAGTAATGCACGGTTTCCACAGGGTAATGGTTCATCCACTTGGAAGACCAACCAATGGAAGAAAGAAGAAAAGCCTTTACCTACCAAACCAAAAGGGGAGCTGAGGCAAGCGGGTTCTACTCCTGGTAACCAAGGTAACCCTGATTCTTCTACTTCTAGAAATCATGACATTAGATGTTTTAAATGTCAAGGTAGAGGCCATATTGCTAGTCAATGTCCAAATAGGCGTGTGATGATTTTGCGTGATGATGGAGAGTATGAGACTGAGGGGGATAATGAAGAAGATGATATGCCTCCATTAGAGGATGCTAGTGATGATGAGGGGCCTGTAATGGGAAGGCTAGTGGCAGTAGTGAAGCGAACTTTGAATGTACAGTTGAAGGAAGAAGAGGAGGTGCAAAGAGAGAATATATTTCATACTAGATGTTATCTAGGAGATCACATTTGTAGTTTGATTATTGATGGGGGAAGTTGCACCAATGTAGTGAGCAATTTTATTGTTGAAAGGCTGGGGCTCAAAACTGTTAGACACCCTAGTCCATAAAAATTGCAGTGGTTGAATGATAGTGGTGAGACTAAGGTGGGTAAGCAAGCCTTGATTGGTTTTCGCATTGGAAGGTATGAGGATGAGGTGTTATGTGATGTAGTGCCAATGCAAGCATGTCATGTGTTGTTGGGGAGGCCATGGCAATTTGATAGGAAGGTTGTTCATGATGGCTTTTCTAATAAGTATACGCTTGTTCACCAAGGGAAAAGCTTTAATCTTAAACCGTTAACACCTAAACAAGTGTATGAGGACCAGTTGCAGCTACAACAGTCTTTTGCAAAACATAAGGTGAGTGAAAAGCAGAGTGAGAGTGAGAGAGCAAAAGACAATGAGAAGAAAAAGGAATATAAAAGTCAAGATCAAAAGGAAAAGGAGAGGAAGGTTGGAAAGAGTGTGAGAGGCCAAGTTGAAGGGGGATCAACTTTGGTGGTGAGTGAAAAGGAGAGGGCAGCCTTGCAAAAGGAGAGTTGTGTGGCAAGAGCGAGTGTAGTAAGGAGAGCGTTAGTGATGAGGCAACCTATGTTGTTGCTGGTTTTTAAAGAAACATGTTTGACTACTAACAAATTATCTAACTCTTTGCCTAGTGTGGTTGTGTCTCTTGTGCAGGACTTTGAAGATGTCTTTCTTAAGGAGATTCCAAAGGGATTACCACCTATTCGTGGTATTGAGCACCAGATTGATCTTGTACCCGGAGCATCGATTCCAAACAAGCCAGCTTACAGGAGCAATCCGAAGGAGACAAAGGAACTCCAAAGGCAGGTCGATGAATTAATGGAGAAGGGGTACGTGAGAGAGAGCATGAGTCCATATGCAGTGCCTGTGATTTTGGTGCCTAAGAAGGATTGGACATGGAGGATGTGTGTTGACTGCCGCGCCATCAACAACATTACGGTAAAGTATCGTCATCCCATTCCTCGCTTAGATGACATGTTAGATGAGTTACATGGGTCTAGTGTCTTTTCTAAAATTGATCTGAAAAGTGGATATCACCAAATTAGAATGAAAGAGGGTGATGAATGGAAAACTGCATTTAAGACAAAATATGGATTGTATGAGTGGTTAGTAATGCCTTTCGGGTTAACTAATGCATCTAGTACTTTTATGAGACTTATGAACCATGTTTTGAGGACATTTATTGGAAAATTTGTGGTTTTCTATTTTGATGACATTCTTATTTACAGCAAAAGTTTGGAAGATCATATGTCACACTTGAGGGATGTTTTAGAAGTGCTTCAAAAGGAACAATTATATGCTAACCTCAAGAAGTGCACTTTTTGCACAGACAAACTTGTGTTTCTTGGTTTTGTTGTTAGTGCGCAAGGAATACAGGTTGATGAAGAAAAGGTTCGTGCGATCCAAGAATAGCCTAGTCCAACCAATGTAAGTAATGTGCGGAGTTTCCATGGACTAGTGAGCTTTTACAGGAGATTTGTGAAGGATTTCAGCACCATTACAGCACCACTTACTAAGGTAATTAAGAAGAACATGGGGTTCAGTTGGGGAGAGCAACAAGAGAAGGCCTTTCAGACGCTTAAAAATAACTTGACTCAGACGCCGTTACTTGCTTTACCTAACTTTGCTAAAATGTTTGAAATTGAGTGTGATGCTTCAGGATTAGGTATTGAGCAGTGCTTATGCAGGAGAGAAGACCGATTTCATTCTTTAGCGAGAAGCTAAGTGGGGCAACCTTGAATTACCCTACTTACGACAAGGAGCTATATGCATTGGTTCGAGCCTTGGAGACGTGGTACCACTACGTTTGGCCAAAAGAGTTCGTGATCCACACTGATCATGAATCTTTGAAGTATTTGAAGGGGCAACACAAGCTGAACAAAAGGCATGCTCGTTGGGTGGAGTTCATCGAAACATTTCCATATGTCATCCACTACAAGCAAGGTAAAGAGAATGTAGTTGCTGATGCACTTTCTAGAAGGTATACTCTTATCTCTACTCTAGTTCTAGACTTCTTGGTTTTGAACACATTAAGGAGTTATATGCTGCTGATCGAGATTTTTGTGAGGAGTATGTGTAATGTGAGAAGAGTGGGCATGGAAAAATTTATAAACATGTCAGATTCTTGTTTAGGGAGAGTAAACTGTGCATTCCAATTTGTTCTCTAAGAGAATTACTTGTGAGGGAGTCTCATGGAGGAGGTTTAATGGGACACTTTGGAGTAGCTAAAACATTAGGGGTATTGCAGGAACACTTCTATTGGCCTCACATGAAACGAGATGTTGAGAGGATTTGTGAGCGATGTGTCACATGTAAGCAAGCGAAATCTAGAGTCCTACCTCAAGGGCTTTACACCCCACTTCCCATTCCTCATGAGTCTTGGGTAGATATTTCTATGGATTTTGTGTTAGGATTACCCAGGTCTAGACATGGTCAGGATTCTGTTTTTGTAGTTGTTGATAGGTTTTCTAAAATGGCACATTTCATTCCTTGTCACAAAACGGATGATGCTTATAATATTGCTAATTTATTCTTTAGGGAAGTTGTGTGATTGCATGGTATGCCTAGAACAATTGTATTAGATAGGGATGCTAAGTTCTTAAGCTACTTTTGGAAGACTTTGTGGGCTAAGTTAGGAACTAAGTTATTGTTTTCTACTACTTGTCATCCATAGACTGATGGTCAAACTGAGGTAGTGAATCGAACTTTATCTACTTTGTTGAGGGCTGTAATTAAAAAGAATATTAAAAGTTAGGAGGATTGTTTGCCGCATGTTGAATTTGCCTATAACCGTACAGAGCATTCTGCTACTAAATTTTCTCCTTTTGAAATTGTGTATGGTTTTAATCCACTAACTCCTTTGGATTTATCACCTTTGCCTATTTTTGAGTATGTTAATTTAGATGGCAAGAAGAAGGCCGAATTTGTTCAACAGATCCATGATAAGGCAAGGTTGAACATTGAACGACGAATAGAGTAGTATGTGAAACAAGCCAATAAAGGTCGTCGACAAGCTGTTTTTTAACCTAGACATTGGGTTTGGGTTCACATGCGCAAAGAGCGGTTTCCCGTGCAGCATCGATCTAAACTACTTCCTAGAGGCGATGGACCATTTCAAGTTCTTGAGCGCATCAACGACAATGCATATAAAATAGATTTGCCTGGTGAGTATCAAGTAAGTGCCACATTTAATGTTACTGATCTGAGTCCTTTTGATGTAGGTGACGATTTGAGGACAAATCCTTTTCAAGAGGAGGGGGATGATGAGATCCATGATGAGAGTCAAGCTGGAAGAAGGAATGTGGATCCTCTTGAAGTGCCGCCTGGACCGATCACAAGAAGTCGAGCGAAACGACTCAAGGAAGCACTTAACGGGTTGATAAAGGATGTCCATGAAGCCGAGAAGGATTGGGGCAAACATGAAGTTGGAACGGATTGGAACAACCATAGGAAGACCCTTGCTCTTATACAAGTCACATCGGACACGGGTTGAAGAGGACGTGTACTTTCAAGGCACGACCGTGTATGGAGTCAAGCAAATCCACTAAAAGATACACGGCCAAAGTACATGGGCGTGTATGTTGCCAGAAGTTGCACAGAAAGGTACATGGCCAAAGTACACGGGCGTGTATCCCCTACCGGCCAGCTTGTTCTGTTTTCGCGTTTTTACGCCACTTATCTAAACTACGTCGTTTTGGACTTGTTTTACACGAATTGTAACCTTAGTATAAAAGCTCCTAGGGTTTAGAACAATAGGAATTTTTACATCTTTGAACATTAAACACTTTTGAGAGGCACCTCTCTTGGTTCTTCAAGAACTAACTAGAACTTATCGGATTAATTTCCGTGGCATTCATCCTGACTTATCAATCGGTCTTTCATCCCGATTGTGGCGTCTTCACATTATACCAAGGTTCTTGTCTCGCTTATAGACAACGGGTCGCGGTTTCCACTTTAGGTGTTTGGGCGTCTTAGCAATGAATTTCCGAACGTATTGGTATTGGGTTTCGTCATGGGTTGGCGTGGTTTGTATCATTTCAAAAGAATCCTCAACTACTTAACTCCACATAAAAAAAAAAAAAAGAAAAAAGAAAAGAAAAAGATCCTTTATAATCAAACTTGTTAATGGTGTTACAATGTTCACATACCCTTTTACAAATCTTCTATAATAACCTATGAGTCTCAAGATTCTCCTTAATTGTTTCACAAATTATAACAACCACCTTTTAGGTCTTAACCGAACTTGTAAATTCATCAAAAACTTTTAACCCGATACTTAAAAGTGGCATCATTATGCTATCCCCAAGATAGATACAAGGAAAACCATTTTAGAACTTGTTTCTTTTGATAGGATCATTAGTTATCAATCCAAAGCTACCTATACAACATAGTGCATCTCATGTGATTAATTGATGATACAATCGTGCCATAATTTCATGCTTAATGGAAAACTTCCACCTATCAAACCCCATACACAAAAACACCACTAATCTCCCCGTATGAGTAATCACCTAACTCATTAAACTCTTTTAGCCATTAAATCATGAAAGTCATCTTTATTATGATTACAACCTATAGCTTGGCTAATATTTACACAAAATTAGTAAATTAAGTATAATGTAACACAGAAATCTATCAAAAGAAAAGGTAACAAAAGCCTGAATTTTTTTTCTTGTTCGCCTAACACTCTAAAAAAGATCCCAATATCCCCATAAGCCATTTCAATCTTCAATACCTATACCCAAGGGTAGTAAAATGCTAACCCCTTAGCTTTTTAAGAAGTAAAATGAGCCACAAAATAAGAAATAAAAACATAACAAAATAGTGACAACTCAATAGCATAGTGCATGTAGACTTGATAATGGAACTCTTACCAGGGCTCTCCAATTTACCATCTAACCTGATTTTCATGTCCAAGTCTAAAACACTTATTAAAAAATTGATCTTGATACATGGTAGAAAACTACCTTTATAATTTTTTACTCATTAACTTGTCAAGTACTTGATCAATAATTGCCTTTACATGCTTACACATCATGTTAGTAACTTTTTAGTGCACCTTTGACCTACCACAAACAACTGTGGTGACCAAATTCCCATAGATCACTAATATCGAGCCAATTTATCAACCATGCCATAAACTTATCAAGTAAAGAACAAGACTTGCTTCAATTAAATATTTTAGGTTAGTACTTGAACTTCATTTAATACCATTTAACCAATTTGATTCTTGAGGGACTCATGACTTTAATGACATTTGCCTTCATTCATTAAATTATACATTACACTAGGATTATGAAATCAATAATCAACTTAGAACAATTACACCACAAAGTTACAACTTTTATTTCCAATCAATCATAAGTATCCAATGCTATAGTCACAATTCAACATTATCAATGCAACTTAAAAGAAATCAAATCCTATACTCATCTTACATATGAAGATTACTAGTATGTTTAGCAAATCAATTACTCGAAAATGTTAACCATTCACAATTCAACACAATAAAACAAGGATTAGTTCTACAATCCTCTTATAATGGTCACAATAAGTAATTATAAGATTTATCAGCTATCCAATTAATGGTCTACATTCTCAACCATTCACACTGTATCTAATCAAGTCAAGAAGTGTTCACTCAAAAATTGAATCATATGCTAGCTAAGAAGAGATTCCTAGAAATCAACTTAAGTGTTCACAATCACCATTGTCAGAGCTTGGATGGCCCATTGGTTGCCACTCCTTATCTTCAAGGTTGGCCACAACCCTAAACCCTTAACTCCCAACTATCGTGGTAGCAACTTCACAAGCACCCTTTTAACTGCTAAGAATAAAATTCTAATTACAATTCTTCTATTTCCCTTAATTTTCAAAAAAAAAAAAAATACAATTCACCACTTCCTAAATCTCTGGCAACTGATTTCTTTAGATTACTAAGCTTAATTTTTCCACCAAGAAAGTTTGAGTTAGTTGTTGAGTGGTGTTTGAGGAAATTTTGAGAATCTGTGGTTCATGGTGACAATCTTAAGGCTCCTAAGGTGCAATATGTTTATACTAGTGTTATGGAGAACAAAGCCCAAGGGATGTTAAGTCAGGAAGATCAAGAAGGCAAGGATGCGAGCCAAGAGATGTCAAGTCTGATGAGCATGCCTCAAGGACCTATTACAAGATCCCAAGCTAAAAAGCAACAACAAGCTTTGAGCATTTAACTACAAGGCTTAGTGAAGATGATTAGTGAAGAACTTCAAAGATATCAAAGCTTGGGAACCATGACAACTCTTGTACGATACAACTTGTTACAAATTAAATTAGAGATTAAGATTAAAGGACCGCCAGCATGAGCCACCAACTTGGTGCAATGAAGGTCGCTGGTGTTGAAAATGAAGGTCACTGGATTGAAAATGAAAGCCATCGGTGTTGAAGGAATGAAGGCTGTCGACGTTGAATTTAAAAGCCTTTGTTGTAAAAAATAAATGTTGTTAGCTTTCTTTTAATAAATGTTTGTAATTTCTTTTGTCGATTAGGTTTTTGGGAGGGTCATATAAATATGCTCTTTGCCGCCATTAAAAGGATTTTTTTTTAGAGAATATTGTGAAATCGAAAAGACAACTTTGGTATTCCTTGTGTTCTTGATCCAATACATGTCTTAGAACATTCAAGAGAGAATTGATCGTCTTTCTTGTGGAGTGTTCTAAATTAGGGCATGTCCTTGTCTTGATTTCTTGAACAACAACTAAGAGAAACCTATTTCTAGTCCGTCTTAGGGATTAAGTCCAACCGAATACGAGGGTTTTTGCGTCACAACTATGAGGGTCTGTAATATGCAAAGGGGTTCTCAGGCATGTTCTCAGGGGTTCCTGTATCATTTGGTATCAAAGCTTTAGCTTTAGATCAAGTTATATCTTCCTTAATTTAGTTGTTTTTGCATTTTGACTTGATATTGTGTGTTCATCGAGTTTTGCTATGTTCACCAACAAGAAAAAAAAAAAGAATTAGCTTTCTTTTGATCATATCATTACTTCGATTCATAGTTGTATTCGTCAATACTAATTTACATTTAAAGAGTTAAAAAAAAAAAGAGAAGCAAATTCATATAAAAAGAATTTGTCAATTATTCTTGTTTGTTGTGTATGCTTTGGGATCCTTTAGTGAAACTCTGTTCGAATCTGCGATCGATCTCTCAAATTGGTCAAAAAACGTGATTCATGTAAGAACATAGTGGAATCAATTTAAGTGGTGTGAGATAAAACCTATGAGTGAAATTGCTTGAGTGACACATGAGGGACCATCCCCAATTTTTGTGAGCGCAAACACAAAAGGGAGTTTTTGCGAGGATTGATTAAATTATTTTACTTCTAACATTGTTTTATTTGTAGCAATGTCGAACCATAGTGAAAGTAACACTATGAGCAATGTGGATGAGGTGAGATATTGTGAGGCTCAAAAGTCGCATTTTAGATGAATGAGCGAAGCTTTAGTGACCATTACTAAAAAGTTTAAGCGAATAGATTTGAGACTGAGGGAAGTAGAGAGGGGGACTCTAAATCACAATGAAGGAAGTGGAGTGGGTAGTAATCATGCAGTTCTAGTTGTTGATGTAGGGGAGTTAGATGATGGTTATGTGGAAGAAGATGATGAGATTAGTGCTGTTTTTGGTGTCATGAGAGGTAAAACTGGAGGTCGTGGTATAGGTAGAGGAAAAGGAAGGGCCCAGGAGAATCCTTACACTGGTAGGAACAAAGGTAATGACAATTATGTAGATAGGAGCTTGGGTGGTATTAAGCTGAAAATTCCTCAATTTCATGGTAAATCTGATCCAGAAACTTATTTACAGTGGGAAAAGAGAGTCAAGCTTATATTTGATTACCACCAATGCAGTGAAAAGAAGAAGGTGAAATTGGCAGTTACACAATTCCAAGACTATGCCATAGCCTGGTGGGATCAATTGGTGACGAGCAAGGAGCATCCTATTGATAACCGATATGATCTCAAGTCTGCCATGAGGAAGCGATTTGTTCCTAGACATTATCATCGGGAATTGATGCAAAGGCTTCAAGTTCTTAGGCAAGGTAGTCGGACTGTGGAAGACTACTATAAGGAGATGGAGATGATTATGACTAAGGTTGATATGTAGGAGGATATAGAGGCCATTATGGCATGATTTTTTAATGGATTGAATAAGGAGATAGTTGATAAGGTGGAATTATATCAATATACAGAGTTAGAAGACCTAGTGTACCTTGCTATCAAAATAGAAAAGTAACTCCAAGGTAGAGGATAGACCAGGTATGTTTCTAAATCTTACTCCAACAATAATAATTCTGTTTGGAAGGGTTGTGGAAGGGGTGATGTTAAGAATGGGAGTAAACTTGTATCTAATGTTACAAAAGGGAAGACTAGAGTAGTATCAAGTGAGAAACCCAAAACTGAGGAGCAAAAAGGGAGTAGAGACATTAAATGTTAGAAGTGTTAAGGGGTAGGGTATATTAGCAAAGATTGTCCTAATAGGTGAAATATGGTGATGAAGAATGGTGAAGTAGTTACTAATGAGGAGGACAATAATGAGAGTGATGATGATGACATGCTAGAACTGGAGAGTTATAGTGAAGGGAGCATAGAGGAACCAGTCAGAGGAGATGTGCTGGTAATTAGGCACACTCTTAATACCCAGTTGAAGGAAGATTGCTGTGAGGAGCAACATGAAAACCTGTTTCATACTAGATGTCATGTTAAAGGCAAGATGTATAGTGTGATAGTTGATGGTGGAAGCTGCACTAATGTGGTTAGTACACCTTTGGTTAATAGGTTGGGTTTGTCTACTAAACCACATCCTAAACCACATAAGCATCAGTGGATTAATGATTGTAGCGAGGTTAAGGTAAATAAACAAGTTCTTGTTTCATTTACCATTGGCAAGTAGAGTGATGAAGTGCTTTGTGATGTCATGCCTTTGTAAGCTAGTGACATATTATTTGGCAAACCATAGCAATTTGATAGAAAAACAAAGCATGATGGGTTCATTACTAAAGATGGATAAAAGACAACCTTGACACCACTTTCCTCAAAGGAAGTATATGAGGAGCAATGTAAAATAGAAAGGCTATGAATTGAGGCTTAGAGAAAAGAAAAGGAGAGTAAAAAGAGTGCCATTGAGATTGAACTTCAGAATAGTGAAAAGAAAATGAGTGAGAAAAATGAGAGAAAAGAGAGAAAAGAAAAAGGAGGGAAAATAATGAAAAATGTGAGTTCAATGGCTAGGTCAAGTGAGGTTAGGCATGCTTTGAATTCCAATAGGCCTATATTTGTACTTTCGTACAAGGGGGCTTGTTTGGCAACTAACGATCTTAACTTAACTATACCTAGTGTTTTATTTGATTTGTTGCAAGAATTTGAAGACTTATTTCCAGAGGAGATGCCTAATGTACTACTACCCCTCAGAGGCATAGAAAACCAAATAGACTTCATTCCTAGAGCTGTTGTACCAAATAGACCAGCATACCGAACCAACCCAAGTGAGGTGAGGGAGATCCAAAAACAGGTTGATGAATTGCTAACAAAGCGGTATGTGAGGGAAAGTCTCAATCCTTACTCCGTACCTGTGATACTTGTGCTAAAGAAGAATAGGACTTGGAGAATGTGTGTAGACTATAGAGCCATAAACAAAATCGCAGTAAAGTATCTTCATCCTATCCCTAGGTTAGATGAATTATATGGTTCTTACTTGCTTACAAAAATTGATCTAAAATTTAGATACTATCAAATCTACATGAAAGTTGGAGATGAATGGAAAACTACATTTAAAACTAAATATGACTTGTATAAGTGGCTTGTCATGCCATTTAGCCTTACAAATGCACCTAGCACTTTTATGCGTTTAATGAATCATGTGCTACGAGAGTATTTAGGTAAATTTGTTGTGGTGTATTTTGATGATATTTTAATTTACTCAAAATGTTTGGATGATCATATAATGCATGTGAGAATGGTACTAGAAAAACTTAAAGAGGAAAAGTTATATGCTAACCTTAAGAAGTGTAGTTTTTGCATGGATAAGGTTAATTTCTTAGGTTTTGTAGTATCTAGTCAAGGAGTTGAGGTTAATGAGGAGAAGTTTAAGGCTATTAGAGAGTGGCCTAAACCTAAGAATGCGAGTGAGGTGAGGAGTTTTCATGGCCTTGTTAGATTCTATAGGAGATTCATTAGGGGTTTCAGCACCATCACTACACCTTTAAATGAATTAGTTAAAAAAAATAGATTTGTTTAGGGTGATGCACAAGAACATGCTTTCAATGAACTTAAGGATAATGCACCATTACTTACTTTGCCTGACTTTGTTAAAACATTTAAAATTGAATGTGATGCTAGTGGCATAGGAATTGGAGCTGTTTTAATGAGGGATTAAAGGCCACTAATGTATTTTAGTGAGAAGTTGAGTGGAGCAGCTTTGAAGTATCCAACATATGATAAGGAACTATATGCCTTGGTGCGAGCTTTGCAGACTTGGCAACATTACCTGTGGCCTAAGGAATTTGTGATGCACACTAATCATAAGAGCTTAAAACGTTTGAAAAGTCAAGATAAGCTTTGTAGAAGGCATACTAAGTAGGTGGAATTCATTAAGACATTCCCATATATCAAGTATAAATATGGTAAAGAAAATGTGGTAGCTGATGCATTGTCAAGAAGGTATGCTTTACTTAACTCACTTAGTACCTCATTACTAGGTTTTGAGTTTATTAAAGAATTATACCCAACTGATACTAATTTTTGTGAAATTTATACTACTTGTACTAATGGGACTGGGTTAAATGGCTTCTATGTGTCTGATGGATTTCTATTTAAAAGG
The DNA here is from genome assembly GCA_037954665.1 of Laguncularia racemosa. Lineage (NCBI taxonomy): Eukaryota > Viridiplantae > Streptophyta > Magnoliopsida > Myrtales > Combretaceae > Laguncularia > Laguncularia racemosa. The sequence continues at coordinate 502,913 of JBBMOL010000198.1, forward strand.
AATAGATTGCGCATTCCTAAAGGTTCCATGAGGGAATTGTTAATTGAGGAGGCACATAGAGGAGGATTAATGGGGCATTTTGGGATAAATAAGACCTATGATATGCTGTGTGATCATTTTTACTAGCCTGGAATGAGACATGATGTCCATAAAGTGTGTGCACATTGCATTACATGTAGAGAGGCTAAGTTTAGAGTAAAATTGCATGGATTATATACATCATTGCTTGTTCCTGATAAACCTTGGATTGATTTGTCTATGGACTTTGTGATTGGGTTACCTCGAACTAGGAGGGGTAGTGATAATATATGTGTTGTGGTTGATAGGTTCAGTAAAATGGCTCATTTTATTCCTTATCATAAAACCGATGATGCTAAGTTAATTGTTGATTTGTTTTTCAAACAGGTCATGCGCTTGCATGGCATACCTAAAAGCATTGTTAGTGATAGGGATGTTAAATTTTTTAGTCATTTTTGGAGAGTCTTGTAGGGAAAGTTGGGAACAAAACTACTATTTTCAACCACTTGTCACCCACAAACTGATGGACAAACTAAGGTGGTTAATAGAATGTTGATCACTTTATTGGGGGCAGTTATTGAGAAAAACATTAGGATGTAGGAAGATTGTTTACCATTGGTGGAGTTCGCTTATAATAGAGCTATACATGGAACTATTCATTGTTCTCCATTTAAAATTGTTTATGGTTTTAATCTAATTACTCCTATTGATTTATTACCATTGCCACCTAAAAATTTTGTGAGTGTTGATGCCTTTTCTAAAGCAGATTTGTGATGAACTTACATAAGCAGTAAAGGAGCGAATTGAAAGCCAGAATGTTAAGGTAACGAATTATGTGAACCAGGAAGACCACCCATGGTGTTTTGACCAAGAGAATAGGTGTGGGTGTATTTCCGCAAGGAGAGATTTCCCCTTTAAAGGAAGTTTAAATTAAACCCAAGAGGAGATGGTCCATTTCAGATTCTTGAGAAGATCAATGACAATGCATACAAAGTGGATTTGCTAGGTAATTATAACGTTAGTGCTACCTTCAATGTTACTGATCTAAGTCCTTTTAATGCAGGCAATGATTTTGATTTGAGGATGAATCCTTTTAAGGAGAGGGGAAATGTTACGGAGAACTAAGCTCAAAGGATGTCAAGTCAGGAATATCAAGAAGGCAAGGATGCAAGCTAAGAGATGTCAAGTTTGATTAGCATGCTTCAAGGACCTATTACAAGATCCCGAGCTAAGAAGATACAACAAGCTTTGAGCGTTCATCTACAAGGCTTAGTGAAGATGACTAGTGAAGAACTTCAAGGATATCAAAGCTTAGGAACCATGACAACTCATGTATGATACAACTTGTTACAAATTAAATTGGAGATTAAAGATTAAAGGACCACCAACATAAGCCACCAGCTTAGTGCAATGAAGGTTGTCGGCATTGAAAACATAGGCCGCCAGCATTGAAAATGAAGGCCACCAGCATTGAAGGAATGAAGGCCGCTAGTGTTGAAATTGAAGGTCGTCGACATTGAATTTAAAAGTTATCGATGTAAAAAATAAACGTTGCCAACTTTCATTTAATAAATGTTTGTAATTTTTTTTGTCAATTATGTTTTTGGGAGGGTCATATAAATACCCTCTTAGCTGCCATTGAAAGGAGTTTTTTTTTAGAGCATATTGTGAAATCCAAAAGACAACTTTGGTATTCCTTATGTTCTTGCTCCAATACATGTGTTAGAACATTCAAGACAGAATTGATCGCCTTTCTTATAGAGTGTTTTGAATTGGGGCATGTAAAGTCCTAAAATTTTTGAAAAACTATATAAAAATTTAAGAAAATAAGTGAAATAATAGATACTTCTAGGCCGAGGTAGCGTGGATGACAATTTTGGTAATATTAAAAATTTTGAGAAATTTTGAAGAAAAATTTTAAAACATTGTAATATATTAATATTATTTTAATAATTTACGAATAACCGAAAACTCCATGATGTGCTTGAAATGTTGTGTTCGATATAGATGTAGAAGTACGAGTTATATATGTGTATGTGTTAGTACATACGTGTGTATATGTATGTACATACATGAAGTACAAATATGTATAAAAAGTGCATGGGAATAAGCATCTATTTATAGATCTTCGTAAACAAGGTTAGCATAGGTGTCAACATGGCCATGCTCAAGGCCGTGCTGACTCCAAAACACGTTATCTTCAATTTCCTATTCAACACAAGCTCCAGCATAGGCATGCTCGGGGTTGTGCTACAACATTTCTTGCTTTTAACCATTTTTTGATTCAGCACTGGCTCTAGCAAGGTCGTGTTGAAGGCAGGGTTGAAATATTTCTTGCTTTTGACCATTTTTCTGATTCAGCAATGGCTCTAGCACAGCCATGCCGGAGGCAGGGCTGAAATTATACTTGCTTCTACCCATTTTTCTAACTCAGCATTCGCTTTAACACAAGCTGTGCTAAAGGTTATGCTGAACTAAAATTTCAATTTCCTTCATTCTTCACCCAAAATTCATTTCGCCTTTCGCACATATCATCCTTAAACCTTTCTTTTGTCTTAATTGAAACAAAATAAATAAATATAAATATATATATAAATATGAAATTTAAAGATATTTTTATGTGAGAGCAAAGTATTAAAATAGAAGCATCTAGAATATGAAATATAATCAAAATATAATATAATGTAAAATATATTTGTAATAAAAAAAATCAGATCGCGTCTAACTAGACGCGTCAAGCAACGTAGTAGGTAAGGAGGGCGTGATAGGGGCTTAGCTATCCCAACCTTGTTCCTTTTTGCCATTTCTTCTTCTTTTTCTTTTCTTTCTTATCTTCTTCTTCTTCTCGGCTCTCTCCCTTCTACTTTCTTTTTCTTTTCTTCTTCTTTTGGCCCGTCTTCTTTCCTTCATCCTTTTCTTTTTCTTTTTCTTCTTCTTCTTCTTTAGCTACGTCCTACGACAATGGCAACTCCGCTCATAGCAGCAGCAGCGACGATAGCAATGGCGGCAACGACAATGACACAGCAATGGACAACGATTTGGCATCATGTCTATCTTATCTCCTTTCCCAATGACGGTAGAGGCAACAGTAACTACAACAACAGCAACGGCATGGCGTCAATGGCACAGCAACGACGAACAATGCCCAAGCAAGGTTCAACGACTAAAAATAGCGACAATAGGTACGGATGCTTCGGTTGGTGGGTGCTAAAGGAGGTGCATGGTGGGTGGTTGAGTGTGTAGTGTATGTGTAACTATATGCATGTATGTGTGTGAGGGAAGAGGACCACAACCACAGCGGCAGTAGCAACCACACCGGCGGCCACGACAACAACCACTGCAACAACAATAAACGGCATAGCAATGACGGTATGGATAGCAACATCAACCGTAAGGACGATAGCAACCACGAAGACAAGTGAGAGAAGAGGATGAGAAAAGGAAGATGTGTGTGAGAAGGCGAAAGCAGCAATGGATGGTGTGTGTGGGTGTGCTTGTATGTGCGTGAGGATGTGTGAATGCATGTGAAGGACATAGGTGTGTGTGAGAGTGTGTGGGTGTGCGTGAATGGAGGTCGTGTGTGTGTGTGTGTGTGTGTGTGTATGGCTATGTAAGTGGATGAGGAACATGTGTATGCGTATGTAGGAATATGTGTAAGTATGTATAGGAAAGGGAGAGGTGTGTGTGTAAGTATGGAAGTTGAGGATGATGTATAGGGGTTATGTATGTATGAGTATGAGATGATGTGTGGAGTGTGAATATGTATGTGTAGGTATGGAAGGTGAATGTAGTGTGTGCAAAGCATGTGGGTGTGTGTGTTGGTGGTGTAAGGTGTATATGGAGTATGTGTGTAAGTGTATAAGATGGCATGTGGTGTGGGTATGTGATGAGTGTCGAATCCAACAAAAATAAAACCTACTCCTAGACAATGATATGATTTGCGTATAGTAGTGAGTAGGGTCGTATCCACAGGGATTGGTTAAATATATTTCTATTCAAAGAGAATAAAGAGGAAAAGAAAAATGGGGGGTTTTGTTTGTGAATCAAAATAATATTGAAACAAGATAATAAAATCGAATATTGATAAAAGCCTAGCCAAAGGAATCAAGATAGTTTAATTCGAGGAATTGATCATCGATGCAAATGTTTTCTATTCTTATTTCTAGATAAACTGGTTATGGTTATTAACAAGCTCTAACAACCTATCTCTCCTTACTTCCTCGATAATCAAAACAAGCTCTTTGACTATTTCTCTTATCGATTAGACAACCCTAAAACAAGCTCTTAGGATTTAATCTATCAATAGCATTAAAAACAAGAGAGACCACCAATTCATACCAGTAGATTATAAGATAACCTATTTAAACAAGATCATACATCTCCATAACATGAATTCGATCATCTATTTTATAATCAAACATGTTATCGTGTCACCGAGACTAGAACTATCAAACAATTACGGATTTGACGTGCTAGTTGACAATATATTAACTTGCTAATTGATTAGAAGAGCTCTAATCCATACCAATCAACAAAGTAATAATGACAAAACGTTCAGAAGATATATGAATATCCAAAAACAAAAAAAATAGATTAAAGACAAATCAATTAGATCTCACAATTCGTGGAGAATCAAACTTCTATGACCCTTTGGCTACAAAATCTGCTTAGCTACACATGTTCATCATCAAAACGAAAATTAAAAGTAAAAACATAACAAGCCTCAGTTCCCGGTTTTCTTGCTCTGCCTCCTTCCTTCCTTCTTGTCTCCAAGATGATCCAAGATGATCATAACCCTCTAGGGTTAGTTCTATTTATATTGTTAAAGGAATGGCAGGTGATCTTTTGCTAGCAAGATATGAAAATATCTTTCCTTTTTCAAGTAAATATCGAGAAGTAAATAATCGTCCGCTTGACACGCCCTACAACACGGCTGTGGGTCAAGCCGTGCCTTCCTCTATGGATAATCTACAATTCTTCATCCATGTCCAGTGTGTACCACGGCTTCAACCACGGCCAGATCCCAACCCGTGTCATCCTCTGGTCGAAGTTCCACAATTTCTCCTCCTTAGTTAGTATATGGCACGGCTTCATCAAGCTTCCACCACGGCTTCCACCACGGCCGTGTCACAAGCCGTGTCTCTCTCCTTCTTATGCAGTGTGTAGCACGGTTTTCACCATGGTCGTATCTCAAACCGTGCCTCCTTCTAGACAGATACACGGCCGTGTACTTCAACCGTGTATTTTCCTGTTGATTCTTCAAGACAGATACACGGTCGTGTACTTCAACCGTGTATTTTCCTGTGGCTTCAAAACTAAGTACACGGCTGTGTACTTCAACTACACGCCCATGTACTTTCCTCCGGCGGTGTAAATCCTTGCCTTTGATCCAAATTGTAGATGACTTCTCTAATTTACTTGAATTAGCACTCTTGACTCCATTTAACCTGATTTATCACCATAATAAAATTAAGTACCATTTCCTTATGATTTCTATAAAATCAATAATAAATTAACACAATTCATACTATTAAGATTGAGTATAAAATGGCTCTATCAAATTCCCCCACACTTAAACTCTTGCTTGTCCTCAATCAATTGAATTAAATCAATTGAGAAATCTGTCATAGATTAAATGAACTTTCTTTTCATCATTCCAAGCATCTATTCATTTGTAATTCATGACTTGTAATTTTTATGTCTACTACTTCAACCAAACTGGTTTCATGTGATCAAATTACCATGGACAAAATTTAATAGCTAATCTAAACAAAACAAACTTTAATCCTCATGTTTAGCAGAAGAATTTTTATTCCAAAAGTAAATACTTAATCCACTAAGGAAAAACACCCAATTAAACTTCATTGGATATTATCAAGTATATAATCCTTGCAACATAAAGTAAAAGCATATAGTATCAACTCTTTCCATAGATTTTCCCCCTTTTTATTATAAGTCTTGTTTAATTCAATGAATGTTTACATTCATTGTTCTTTTGATTTAATCAAGCATCTATTTTGACGGGTTTTTACCCGCTTCTTTTCATGAACTTTTGCCTTTTTCGCCCTTATCGTTATAGTGAGTTCATTGAGTCGGCACATCCCGAGCTCGTCACTCAAGTGACTGGGTTTTAAGATACCCCTACAGACTCTTCCTCACTCTAACATTCAAGTTTGAATACTCTTAACTCAATTATTTGAATTATTGGAGTAATGGCTATGCTTGATTATTTTTTTTTCACAACTTCAAAGAGTATACAGTTGCTAATATAACCTAGAAGTAAACTTGTTTATTTTTCACTTAGGGACTCGACTTACTCTTAGAATTCCAATTCTAAAGCTAAATACAAGGTAAATTTGTTTCTTAAAGATTTCACTACTTAATTTTAACCAAGTATTCTAATCACAACAGTAGGTGAGTAAAGCATTTGAACAAGTCAATTTCACATTTTGTAGATGCTTATTACAACATTTAGTACAATCTCCAGATTTCAAGATAATTTTGAAAAAAAAATTGCTTAGAATTGCTTAAGGACAAACATTCAAAGTATGAGTCAATTCTCTATTCTCTATATTTTATTATCCTCTCCCCCACACTTAGCTTGAACAGTGTCCTCACTGTTCTTAATTCAGCACAATTAAAGAAGAATCAACACAACGAACATTAGAGAATAAGAGAAAAGGAATACTGGTACTTCCCTGGTATGAAGTGTGGAGTAATTGGAGTTCTCCCCTTAAGCACTAGAGAGTGTCATCTGATGATATATACCCTTGCTGCAGCTAATCAAAAGAAAAAGAAAGATCAAAAGAAAACTAAAACAAAATAAATTGATATGGGTTGCCTCCTATGAAGCGCCTTTCTTTAACGTCTTTGGCTAGACGTTCCTGTAATTAATCGCAATACTCGGGGTGAGTTAAACTGGTTTCTTCAATATTACATACTTGAAATCCTTCATAGAAAGGTTTCAAGCGATGACCATTGACTTTGAAGTTCTTACCGGTTTCAAGACTTGCAATCTCAACTGCACCATGTGAAAATATGTTAGTGATAACAAAAGGACCAATCCACTGTGATTGTAGTTTTCCAGAAAACAACTTCAATCGAGAATGATAAAGTAGTACTTTTTTACCTACAGAAAAATTCTTTCGGGAAATCATTTGATCATGAAAATTCTTTGTTTTTTCCTTGTAGATTTTAGTACTCTCATAAGCTTCTCTTCGAATTTCCTCAAGTTCTTGTAATTGAAGTTTTCTGTGCTCACTAACCTCATCCATTCGCATGTTACATTGTTTTACAGCCCAGTACGCCCTATGTTCCAGCTCCATAGGGAGGTGACACGGTTTGCCAAATATCAAACGGTAAGGAGACATATCTATAGGGGTTTTGTAAGCTGTTCGGTAGGCCCATAATGCATCTTCAAGTCTTGTACTCCAATCCTTCCTACTTGGATTGACGGTTTTTTCTAGAATAGACTTGATTTCTCGATTTGAAACTTCTGCCAATCCATTGGTTTGAGGGTGGTATGCGGTAGAAGTGCGATGAGTGACCCTGTTTTTTTTTAGTAGAGTTTCCACTACTCTATTACAAAAGTGTGTGCCACGATCACTGATAAGAGCCTTTGGTGTCCCGAACCTAGCAAAAATATGAGATTTAACAAAATCCACAACAACTTTGGCATCATTAGTTCAGGTCGCTTTGGCTTCCACCCATTTTGAAACATAATCCACAGCAAGAAGGATGTAAACATTACCGAAAGAAGGAGGAAAAGGACCCATAAAGTCAATACCCCATATATCAAATATGTCACATGCAAGAATAGGGGTAAGTCGCATTTGGTCTCTACGTCCTAAGTTTCCAATTTTTTGACATCGTTCACAAGACTTACAAAACATAAAAGAATCACGAAACAATGTAGGCCAAAACAAACCACATCCTAATACCTTTTGAGCTGTCCTCTTAGGGCCAAAATGTCCACTACATGCATATGAGTGACAAAATTGCAAGACAGAAGGAATATTGTCTTGAGAAATACACCTTCTAATGATTTGATCGGCACAATGTTTCCATAAATATGGATCATCCCATACATAGTACTTAGCATCACTTTTAATTTTATCTTTTTGAGCCCTAGACAAATCACTTGGTAATGTCTTAGTAACCAAATAGTTGACAATATCGGCATACCACGGAATTGTCTTTTGAATAGAAAAGAGATACTCATCTGGGAAATCATCTTGTATTGGTGTTGACCCTTCACTGATAGGTATTTTACTGAGGTGGTCGGCAACTAAGTTTTCAGAGCCTTTCCTATCGCGTATTTCCAGATCAAACTCTTGTAATAAGAGTATCCATCGAATAAGTCTTGGTTTCGCCTCCTTCTTCGCGAGCAGGTGTTTGAGAGCTGCATGATCAGAGTAAACAATTACCTTAGTACCAAGTAAATATGATCTGAATTTTTCTAATGCAAAAACAACAACCAAGAGTTCTTTTTCCGTTGCAGAATAGTTACATTGAGCATTATCCAATGTTCTAGAAACGTAATAAATGACATGAGAAGCTCTTCCAACTCTTTGGCTAAGAACGGCTCCAACTGCATAATTGCTCGCATCACACATAATTCAAAGGGAAGGTTCCAGTCAAGTGGTTGGATGATTGGAGCAGAAGTCAACTTATCCCTTAATGTGTCAAAAGCGTGCTTACAGACCACATCGAACTCAAATGTCACTTCTTTTTGCAGCAATCGACATAGGGGTTGAGTAATTTTGGAAAAATCCTTGATGAAGCGTCGATAGAATCCTGCACTCCCAAGAAAAGAGCGAATTTCCCGTACACTTACGAGGTAAGATAAAGATTTAATCAATTCTACCTTAGCTTTATCGACTTCAAGCCCCTTAGAGGATACAATATGACCTAAAATGAGACTCTGTTGAACCATAAAGTGACATTTTTCATAATTCAACACTAGGTTCTTATCTATACATCTTTGAAACACTTTTCTAAGGTTAGTCAAACATGAATCAATAGAATTACCATAGACGGTGAAGTCATCCATGAAAACCTCTATGATATTTTCCACATAATCTAAAAATATACTAACCATACACCTTTGGAATGTGGCTGGGGCATTGCAGAGCCTAAAAGGCATCCTTCGATACGCAAAAGTACCGAATGGACAAGTGAAAGTAGTCTTCTCTTGATCTTCCGGTGCCACTGGAATTTGATGAAAACCTGAATAACCATCAAGACAACAATAGTGAGAATGGCCAGCCAAACGTTTAAGCATCTGATCAAGAAAAGGAAGAGGGAAGTGATCTTTTCTAGTTGACGCATTTAACTTCCTGTAATCAACACAAACCCTCCAACCATTCTGAACCCGAGTAGGAATTAACTCACCATCAGAGTTTTCAATCACAGTCAAGCCTGTTTTCTTTGGAACAACTTGAATTGGACTTACCCATTTACTATCGGAAATTGGATAGATCATACCTGCATCAAGAAGTTTCAAGATCTCTTTCTTAACTACCTCCATCATAGGCGGGTTCAAACGACGCTGAACTTCCCTTGAAGGTTTGCAATTATCTTCCATTAAAATCTTGTGCATGCATGTAGAGGGGCTTAGTCCTTTGATATCTGCTATGGACCATCCAATGGCTTCTTTATACTCTCTTAACACCCGAATCAACTTTTCTTCTTCTAAAGTACTTAGTTTGTTAGAGACTATCATAGCAAGAGTCTCATTTTCTCCTAAGAAGATGTACTTTAGATGTTCGGGTAAGGGTTTTAATTCCAGCTTTGGTGCCTGCACAATAGAGGGAAGAAGTATTGTGTTAGAAGGGGGTAAATTAATGTAGGACACATCATACCTGGTAGGTTTTAATGATTCCAACTCCCAAATCATGTCCTACAAATTAGAGGATATTACAAGCTTCTCCTTAAGAGTTTTCAATGTATTAATAGTAAGACTCCTATTAAGTACAATTTTCAACTCATCATCGTCTATCAAATCAAAAGTAGCCTGTGTTAATGGGTCAATAACATCCACAACAAAAACAGGGGAGATATCACTAGGATATTTCATGGCATCATAAATGTTAAATTTAATCACTTCACCATCAAATTCCATAGTGAGGTTACCGTCATGTACATCAATTTTCATTCTGGATGTCTTAAGAAATGGTCTCCCTAATAATATCATTGAGGAATTACGAGAATCATCATTCTCCATGTCAAGCACATAAAAATCTGCAGGGAAAACCAACCCATTAACTTGTACTAAAACATCTTCTAGGACTCCCTCAAGATAGACAATTGACCTATCAGCAAGTTGAACAATAACACCTGTTTCCTTCAAGGGACCAACATTCAAGCTTTGATAAACAGATAAAGGCATAACATTGATTGAAGCTCCTAAATCACACATAGCTTTAGCGATTCCAAGATTACCTATTTTGCAAGGAATAGTAAACATACCTGGATCCTTACATTTAGGAGGAAGCTTCTTCTGAAGAATAGCTGAAACATTCTCACCCACACTAATCTTTTCATTACCTTTCAGCTTTCTTTTGTTAGTGCACAATTCTTTGAGAAATTTAGCATAACAAGGTACTTGCTTAATTGCATCCAGCAAAGGAATATTTACCTCAACTTTGCGAAAAGTTTCAAGAATCTCCTTTTCTTCAACTTCATTCTTGGTTTTCGCTAATCTAAAGGGGAAAGGAGGTGCTGTTGTCATGACTTTTGGTGGTTCAACAAGGGATCCTTTGATCTGGTTCTTCTGCTGGCTTGGAGTTGCAGTCTCTTTCTCAGTCTCTTTCTCAGGATTAGTTCGGTGTCCTTTCTCATTTGATCCCTGCAATTTCGTTCCACTTCTCAAGGTAATTGCATAAGCGCTTTGCTTTGGATTTGTGATAGTTTGAGAAGGTAACTTACCTTGTGTTTCTAACCTGTTTATAGAAGAAGCAAGTTGGCTTACCTGATTTTCCAAGTTGTGAATGCTCTGCTTTATCTCATCTTGAAATTGTTTTGTATTAATAGCAAGTGATTTAACAATTTCTTCAAGAGACATACCTGAAGTGGAAGGAGCTTGTGGTACTTGGTTTGATGGCTTAGGTTGGAATTGTTGGAAGTTTTGTGGTTTATTGCCATATCTGAAGTTAGGATGGTCCCTCCATCCAGGATTATAAGTATTCGAGTAGGGATCATATTTCCTTTGTGGTTGTCCTCTGAATCCTCCTACAGCATTGGCATGCTCATGATTGTCATCTTGCAGTAAGGGACACATGTCGGTGGGATGATTAGGAGCAGCACAAATTCCACAAGCCTTCACCTGCTGTGTATTTCCAAGAGCTATCTGCTGCACAAGGGACGTTAGGTTAGAAATTTGATGTTCAAGGTTAGAAACACTTACCTCATTTACCTTCCTTGAAGATGTATCATGCATATACCTAAATTGTTGCGAATTAGCAGCCATAATGGAGATCAATTCCCTAGCTTGACTAGGGGTTTTATTCACTATGGCGCCTCCACTAGCAGCATCCATCATCTTTCTCTCCATCGGGAGCAGGCCTTCATAGAAGTATTGGATGAGAAGTTGTTCAGATATCCCATGTTGTGGACAACTTGCACAAAGTTGCTTGAACCTCTCCCAATACTCATGAAGAGTCTTGGTGTCCTTCTGTTTGATACCACAAATCTCTCTTCTTATACCAGCAGCTCTAGATGCGAGGAAATTTTTTTCTAAGAAGAGCCTCACCATATCTGTCCAAGTGGTTATAAAACCTGGAAGCAAATAAAACAACCAATCTTTAGCTTTAGTACTTAAAGAGAATGGAAAAGCACGTAACTTGATTTGATCGTCGGTTATTCCTTGCGGCCTCATACTAGAACACACTATATGAAACTCTTTCAAATGTTTATGAGGATCTTCATTCTCAAGACCATGAAAAGTGGGTAGCAGATGTATCAACCCAGATTTCAACTCGAATTCAACAGCTAGTTCCGGATAGTGAATACAAAGGGGTTGTTGATTCACATCCGGTGCAGCCAATTCTTGCAATGTTCTTTCGGGATTTGCCATATCGTCTTCTTTTTTAGAATCAATGGATGAATCAGACAAATCCGATGCCAAGTTCAGTCCAAGGGATGATCTAGCTTCTCTTCGTAGCCTCTTAAGAGTCTTCTCAATCTCCGGATTATAAGTGAGTGCACCTGTATGAGAAGAGCGAGTCATACAAGAATAGAAATAAATTTGACACCAGTCCCCAGCAACGGCGCCAAAATTTGATGGGTGTCGAATCCAACAAAAATAAAACCTACTCCTAGACAATGATATGATTTGCGTATAGTAGTGAGTAGGGTCATATCCATAGGGATTGGTTAAATATATTTCTATTCAAAGAGAATAAAGAGGAAAAGAAAAATGGGGGGTTTTGTTTGTGAATCAAAATAATATTGAAACAAGATAATAAAATCGAATATTGATAAAAGCCTAGCCAAAGGAATCAAGATAGTTTAATTCGAGGAATTGATCATCGATGCAAATGTTTTCTATTCTTATTTCTAGATAAACTGGTTATGGTTATTAACAAGCTCTAACAACCTATCTCTCCTTACTTCCTCAATAATCAAAACAAGCTCTTTGACTATTTCTCTTATCGATTAGACAACCCTAAAACAAGCTCTTAGGATTTAATCTATCAATAGCATTAAAAACAAGAGAGACCACCAATTCATGCCAGTAGATTATAAGATAACCTATTTAAACAAGATCATACATCTCCATAACATGAATTCGATCATCTATTTTATAATCAAACATGTTATCGTGTCACCGAGACTAGAACTATCAAACAATTACGGATTTGACGTGCTAGTTGACAATATATTAACTTGCTAATTGAGTAGAAGAGCTCTAATTCATACCAATCAACAAAGATAATAATGACAAAACGTTCAGAAGATATATGAATATCCAAAAACAAAAAAATAGATTAAAGACAAATCAATTAGATCTCACAATTCGTGGAGTATCAAACTTCTATGACCCTTTAGCTAGAAAATCTGCTTAGCTACACATGTTCATCATCAAAACGAAAATTAAAAGTAAAAACATAACAAGCCTCAGTTCCCGGTTTTCTTGCTCTGCCTCCTTCCTTCCTTCTTGTCTCCATGATGATCCAAGATGACCATAACCCTCTAGGGTTAGTTCTATTTATATTGTTAAAGGAATGGTAGGTGATCTTTTGCTTGCAAGATACGAAAATATCTTTCCTTTTTCAAGTAAATCTTGAGAAGTAAATAATCATCCGCCTGGCACGCCCTACAACACGGCCGTGGGTCAAGCCGTGCCTTCCTCTGTGGATAATCTACAATTCTTCATCCATATCCAGTGTGTACCATGGCTTCAACCACGGCCAGATCCCAAGCCGTGTCATCCTCTGGTCGAAGTTCCACAATTTCTCCTCCTTATTTAGTATATGGCACGGCTTCATCAAGCTTCCACCACGGTTTCCACCACGGCTTCCACCACGGCCGTGTCACAAGCCATGTCTCTCTCCTTCTTATGCAGTGTGTAGCACGATTTGCACTATGGTCGTATCTCAAACTGTGCCTCCTTCTAGACAGATATACGGCCGTGTACTTCAATCGTGTATTTTCCTGTTGATTCTTCAAGACAGATACACGGTCGTGTACTTCAACCGTGTATTTTCCTGTGGCTTCAAAATTAAGTACACGGCCGTGTACTTCAACTACACGCCCATATACTTTCCTCCGACGGTGTAAATCCTTGCCTTTGATCCAAATTGTAGATGACTTCTCTAATTTACTTGAATTAGCACTCTTGACTCCATTTAACCTAATTTATCACCATAATAAAATTAAGTACCATTTCCTTATGATTTCTATAAAATCAATAATAAATTAACACAATTCATACTATTAAGATTGAGTATAAAATGGTTCTATCAGTATGTATGTGTAGGCAAGAGTTGATGTATGGTGTGGGTATGTGAGTATGAATATGGGAGGTGTGTATTGTGTGTAGTGTATGCGGGCAAGTATGTATTGGTGGTGTGAAGTATATGTAGAGTATGTGTGTGGGTGTATGAAAGGTGTGGGGAAAGGCATCGAGAAGTTTGAGTAGAAATAGGAGTTATCGAGAGATCGAGAAATCCAACAGAAATTGCACGGAGCCTCTGTAGCTGACTTTTCGGTACCATGCTGATGGGAAAATTTTTGGCACCTTCGACATTTTCAGAACCCGATTTGGATGATGATCCAAATCTCTCATATTTTTACTTTATGCCTTTTATTCTAATAAATATTTGACAATAATCTTACAGGTACAATTATAATTCTCCATGGGATGCCAGTATGTCCTATAACAGTTGATGGACACAAAACATATTCAAGATGACAATCAAAGACCCGCTGCGATTGTTTTCTATTCCGAGGCATTGGTTCATGAAGACATATGTTATTTTATACCTTGTAGTTGTTTTATGAACTATTTTTGGTTGTATTTGGTTTTGGGACACTTTTATTTCCTTGTAATTTTCATTTAGGACTAGCCACCTTAAAAGTGGCAAACTTGTAATTTTGACCACTTAATAACCCTAGGTGTAGCAAGTATAAATACTTGCTTAAGAGAGGGTTTGAAGAGGCCATATTTTTCAGAATTGAGATACACTTTCACGTATGGAATTAGGGTTCTTCCTTAGTTCAAACCTCTTATCAATTTCAACCCAAGAATTGGAATTGTGGCGAGTGCGACAAAGGAGAATTCTGAGTCATATCGATTCGTCTTTGTTGTATGTTCATTTCTTCTCTAGTGAGTCATATCTAGGGTAGATTTGAATCTTTCTTTGACATATTTGTGGTTGTATTTCATGGATAATCATCTTGTAAGATTGATTGTTCTTTTTGTACTTGAATTATACATATATCATTTAGTGATTAGCGTGAATTTGGGATTGAAGGGGGGAAGTGGAATTCATGGTTTGTTGCTTTCTTTTGATCTGATTTTCACGTGGATTTCAATCCTTTTTGTGGTTACTTGGTGAATGTTACAAATAGGGATTGTAATTACATCATTTGATCTACATTTTCCATCTAAATCTCTAAGGTGTTCACGTGAATTGTCTCCTTAGTAGGCCGATTTGTGATTGAATTGAGACTTGTTTTATTTGAGTCATTTGATTGTGTTTCAAAGGGGTTTTGATCACATCATCTTTTGGTATCAGAGCACAAGTTGAGAAAAGGGATTGATTGTTGTTTGATTTCATGATCTTCACTTTCAATTAGGGTTCTTCATATTGTGATCCGAATTGTGAAGTGGAGTTGAGTTATTTCAATTGTGTTGTTGAAGTGCTATCTTGTTGTTTTATTGTTGTATACTTGGAGACTTGTAACATTCTTGGTTCCCTTGAAAAGTGGTCGTGAGTGTGAAGTGCCTTTGAGGTAGAACGTGAAGGAGAAGAAGTGTTGATCCTTTGTGATCAATTGTAGAACTGTGAATTGTCTTGTTGAATTTTCGGAAGTGAGGAGTAACATTTGTGAGTTTCAGATTTGAATTTCCAAATTTGAGGTGTGATTTAAGGAAGCAATTTGAATTTCAAAACACAAATTAAGTCATTGTTTAATTGTGTGTTCATTTGAATTTGAAAGTGGCACCTTACCATTTGTGGAATATTGCAATTAATGATCTCATTTTGAATTTGAATTGAAGATGCCTTTTGTTGTGAGTTGCGGCTGGAACTTGTGGAAAGTGGAAGTGTATTTGTTGTTGTTGCCATTTCTTATTGTTGCCGTAGAAGTAGAGTGTAGTATTTGTGTTGTTGCCGTGGGAGTTTCTTGTGAAGGAGTGACTTGTGGAGATTAGAAAAATTTGTTGCACCGTAAAGTGTTGTGTGTATGTAGTGGTGTGAGTGGCGGTGTGAATTTGTGGAGTTGTGTGGAGTAAGGTGCTACACATTAAGATCAAGTGTGAGTGTGAACCGTGGCTAATAAAGGAAGTTAAGTAGTGAAGTTTGAAATTCAAATATAAGCATTTAAGTGTGAAAGTTATTGAGTATTATTACTTAAACACTTGCTTAGTTAAATTCAATATCTTAACTACTTGGAAGTATTTATTTGTGCTTCAATTATTCTACTATACTTGAAGTGATAAGAAGTATTTGTTACATTGGTGACTTGTTGCACTGTAGGTGTACAAGTGTGTGTGTTGTTATCCAAATGTGTTATTGTGACGTGGTGAAGTGAAGGGAGTGTGCTACAATTATTTGAGATTACATTTGTACTTCAAATAAATCGTATCCACAAACATGTCAAATGATAGTGTGAATGGGGGCATTGGCAATGAGGCCAATAGCCAAGTGGGTAGTAGACCAGGTCGTCGAAATACAAATGGAAGAACTCTAGATGAACAACTTAGGACCTTACCACAATTGTTGCTACATAGCAACAAGGATTGATAAGATGACATTGCCACCACCACCTGTGGTAAACCTTCAGGCACCACCTAGAGTAGCTCCTCATAATGTTAAGAGAGAAGGGGTAGTTAGAGGAAATTTGGGGAGAAGAGTAGAAGGAGATTATCATGCTCTTAGGGAAGACAGAGATGATAATTTTGGGGTTAATCCACACCTAGACAGGGAATTTAGACCACCTCGAGGATTAGAGTATGTGAAGTTATAGATGCCTTCATTTGATGGTAGGGGTTTCGCCGATGATTACCTAGATTGGGAAGACCAAGTTGAGGGTCTTTTTTAGTGTTATGAGATTGATGATGACTCTAGGGTACGTCTTGCAGCTATAGAGTTCACAGGGTATTGATGAGATCCATGATGGGAGCCAAGCCAGAAGATGGAATGTGGATCCTCTTGAAGTGCCACCTGGACTAATCACAAGAAATCGAGCAAAATGATTCAAGGAAGCACTTAACGGGTTGATAAAGGATGTCCACGAAGCCGGAAAGGATTGGAGCAATCATGAAGTTGGAAAGGATTGGAACAACCATGGGAATGCCCTTGCTCTTGTATAAGTCATAAAGGATACGGGTTGACGAAGGCGTGTCTTTACAAGGTACGACCGTGTAGGAGTCTAAAGGTTACACATAATCATACACGGTCATATACACGGCTCAAAGGCACGGCCGTATATGGTGTCAAGAATTTCCACAGAAAGATACACACTAGAAGTACACGGTCGTGTATGGTGTCAAGAATTTCCACAGAAAGATATACGACTAGAAGTACACGATCGTGTACATCTCCAACTCCGGCTCTAAGGCCGCCAGCCTTCATTCCCACACTACCGGCCTTTAAGTCATTGTTTTGTTATTTTTACGCAACTTAATGATGTTATGTCCTTTTGGGCTTTTATTGTTACGAATTGTAAACCCTACTATAAAACTCCTAGGGTTTAGAACAGCTAGAACATAGAATATACAACATACAAGTTTGAAAACACTTTTGAGAGAATTCCTCTCTTGGTTCTTTAAAGAACTAATCTAGAACTTATCGGAGTTTTATTCTATGGCATTCATCCCAACTTATCAATTGGTCTTTTATCCCGATTGTGGTGTCTACATAATATACCAAGGTTCATGCCTCACTTATAGGCAATGAGTCGCGGTTTCCACTTGAGTCTGTTTGGCATCTTGGGTAGCAAATTCCGAACGTATTGGTATTGGGTTTCGTCACACATTAACGTGGTTCGTATCAGTTTGGTATTAGAGCAAACCGATTTCGTATCAGTTTGGTATCAGAGCCTAGGTTTGTTAAACCATCAGTTCGGTTTGAGGAAGGTAACATCAATTGTTCGTATTCAATTTCATAGTGTTAATTGTCTATTGAAAGTGTAGTACCTACTATTCAATTTTGTTACAAAAAAAAAAAGGAAGAATCACGACAAAAAAAAAAAGGAACGTGATCAAAAGCAACAAACAAAGGTGATAAAAAAAAATCTGAAAGAAAAAGAGGAAAATTTCGAGCCCTAAAGTTATATTCTCTAGTTGAATTCTACGGAAGGGAATTGGTGTAGTTTGGGTTAGTTCCAAGAGAATTGAGAAGAGGAATTGGTGAGTTGATATCATCATTGCTTGTGAGAATACACGAGTGACTGTGTGATATCATCCTTTGAGCGAAACACGTAAGGGAGTGTATCGTGAGGCTTAATTATATATATTTATATTAGTACTAATCTTTTTTCTGCAGGAACTATGTCGAGGCAACATTCTCCTGAAAGTGAGAGGGGAAGGTTTGATGTTATGTTAGTGATTGAGGTGTTGAGGGGTGAGATGAAGAGGATGTTTCAGGAGGGCATGGAACAAATTCTTGAGTGGTGGAACAAAGACTAGAACAATCTAAAAACGTCTTCCAAGGGCGTAAGAGGGAGAGTTGTTCTAGGAAAGTACAAAGGGGTGGAGATAAAATGTCGATGATGAATTTGATGAACCTTCTATCGGGAGTTATAGAGGATATAGTGGTAGGAATAGAGGAACTAAGGATTGGGAAGATAGAGGAGATAGGAAAGGAGAGAATATCTTTCATACTAGATGTTATCTAGGTGATCATATTTGCAGTTTAATCATTGATGGAGGAAGTTGCACTAATGTGGTGAGTAATTTTATTGTTGAGAGGTTGGGACTCAAGACTACTAAACACCCTAGTCCATATAAATTGCAGTAGTTGAATGATAGTGGCGAGACTAAGGTAAGTAAGCAAGCCTTGATTGCTTTTCGGATTGGTAGATATGAGGATGAGGTGTTATGCAATGTAGTGCCAATGCAAGCATGTCATGTGTTGTTGGGGAGGCCATGGCAATTTGATAGGAAGGTTGTTCATGATGGCTTTTCTAACAAGTATACGCTTATTCACCAAGGGAAAAGCTTTAATCTTAAACCTTTAACACCTAAACAGGTGTATGAAGATCAGTTGCAACTACAACAATCTTTTGCAAAATATAAGGTGAGTGAAAAACAAAGGGAGAGTGAGGGAGCAAAAGACAACGAAAAGAAAAGGAACATAAAAGTCGATATCAAAAGGAAAAAGAGAAGAAGGCTGGAAAAAGTGTGAGAGACCAAGTTGAAGGGGATCAACTTTGGTGGTGAGTGAAAATGAGAGTGCAGCCTTGCAAAAGGAGAGTTGTGTGGCAAGAGCGAGTGTAGTGAGGAGAGTGTTAGTGATGAAGCAACCTATGTTGTTGTGGTTTTTAAGGAAACTTGTTTGAATACTAACGAACTATTTAACTCTTTACCTAGTGTGGTTGTGTCTATTGTGTAGGACTTTGAAGATGTCTTCCCTGAGGAGATTCCAAAAGGATTACCACCTATTCGTGGTATTGAGCACTAGATTACCTTGTACCCGGAGCATCGATTCCAAACAAACCAGCTTATAGGAGCAATCCAGAGGAGACAAAGGAACTCCAAAGGCAGGTCAATGAATTAATGGAGAAGGGGTATGTGAGAGAAAGCATGAGTCCATGTGCAGTGCCTGTGATTTTGGTGCCTAAGAAGGATAGGTCATGGAGAATGTGTGTTGACTGCCGCGCCATCAACAACATCACGGTAAAGTATTGTCATCCCATTCCTCGCTTAGATGACATATTAGATGAGTTATATGGGTTTATTGTCGTTCCTCATGAGCCATGGGTAGATATTTCCATGGATTTTGTGTTAGGATTACCCAGGTCCAGACATGGTCGAGATTATATTTTTGTAGTCGTGGATAGATCGTCTAAAATGGCACATTTCATTCCTTGTCACAAAACAGATGATGCTTGCAATATTGCTAATTTGTTCTTTAGGGAAGTTGTGAGATTACATGATATGCCTAGAACAATCGTATCGGATAGAGATGCTAAGTTCTTGAGCTACTTTCTGGAAGACATTATAGGCTAAGTTAGGAACTAAGTTATTTTTTTCTACTACTTGTCATCCACAGACTGATGGTCAAACTGAGGTAGTAAATCGAACTTTATCTACTTTGTTGAGGGCTGTCATTAAAAAGAACATTAAAAGTTAGGAGGATTGTTTGCGCATGTTGAATTTGCCTATAATCACACAATGCATTCTGCTACTAAGTTTACTCCTTTTGAAATTGTGTATGGTTTTAATCCACTAACTCCTTGGATTTATCACCTCTACCTATTTCTGAGTATGTTAATCTAGCTGGCAAGAAGAAAGCATAATTTGTTAAACAGATCCATGAGAAGGCAAGCCTAAACATTAAGCGAAGAACAGAGTAGTATGTGAAACAAGCCAACAAGGGTCGTCGACAAGCTGTCTTTGAACCTGGAGACTGGGTTTGGGTTCACATGCGTAAAGAGCGTTTCCTGTGCAGCGTCAATCTAAACTACTTCCTAGAGGTAATGGACCATTTCAAATTCTTGAGCGCATCAATGATAATGCATACAAGATAGATTTACCTGGTGAGTATCAAGTAAGTGCTACATTTAATGTTACTGATTTGAGTCCTTTTGATGTAGGCGACGATTTGTGGACAAATCCTTTTCAAGAGGAGGGGAATGATGAGATCCATGATGGGAGCCAAGCCAGAAGATGGAATGTGGATCCTCTTGAAGTGCCACCTGGACTAATCACTAGAAATCGAGCGAAACGATTCAAGGAAGCACTTAACGGGTTGATAAAGGATGTCCACGAAGCCGGAAAGGATTGGAGCAATCATGAAGTTGGAAAGGATTGGAACAACCATGGGAATGCCCTTGCTCATGTACAAGTCATAAAGGATACGGGTTGACGAGGGCGTGTCTTTACAAGGCACGGCCGTGTAGGAGTCTGAAGGTTACATAGAATCATACACGGTCATATACACGGCTCAAAGGCACAGCCGTTTATGGTGTCAAGAATTTCCACAGAAAGATACACGACTAGAAGTACACGGTCGTGTATGGTGTCAAGAATTTCCACAAAAAGATACACGACTAGAAGTGCACGGTCGTGTATGGTGTCAAGAATTTCCACAGAAAGATACACGACTAGAAGTACACGATCGTGTACATCTCCAACGCCGGCTCCAAGGCCGCCGGCCTTCATTCCCACGTTGCTGGTCTTTAAGTCATTGTTTTGTTATTTTTACGCAACTTAATGATGTTATGTCCTTTGGGCTTTTATTGTTACGAATTGTAAACCCTACTATAAAACTCCTAGGGTTTAGAACAGCTAGAACTTAGAATATACAACATACAAGTTTGAAAACACTTTTGAGAGAATTCCTCTCTTGGTTCTTTAAAGAACTAATCTAGAACTTATCGGAGTTTTATTCCGTAGCATTCATCCCGACTTATCAATCGTTTTTTCATCCCGATTGTGGCGTCTACATAATATACCAAGGTTCTTACCTCACTTATAGGCAACGGGTCGCGGTTTCCACTTGAGTGTGTTTGGTATCTGGGTAGCAAATTCCGAAGTATTGGTATTGGGTTTCGTCACACGTTGGCGTGGTTCGTATCAGTTTGTATTAGAGCAAACCGATTTCGTATCAGTTTGGTATCAGAGAAAACCGATTTCGTATTAGGTATGCCGCTTTGTGGTGGAAAAATATGGTGATCAGCAGGCGAAGGGATGGAAGACCAAAATACACACTTGGAGAGACATGAAATAAGTTTTGAGGAAGAGGTTTGTACTGGAACACTACAGGCATGAGTTATTTATGCGTCTCCAGACATTGAGACAGGAGGGTAAAACAGTGGATGACTATGTACAGGAGTTTGAGACACTAGTGATCAGATGTGGATCAGTTGAACCTCCTAAACAAACCCTAGCACGTTTTGTATCTGGGTTGAAGTATGAAATAGCTTATGTAGTTGAGCTTTAAAGATATAGTACACTTGATGAGGCTATATAGTTAGCCTTGAAAGTGGAAAGACAGAGGCAATCATATTCATTCAAGTTACTAGGAGAAAGCCCAGCACTAATTCAAAGCCGATGGGAGTTGTTGGTCAGTTGGATGGGTCAAAGGGAGCAGGTGAGCATTTCAGGGTTGTAGACGAAATTATCCCTACTATAGAAAAGGAGAAAAAATTTTCTAGGAAAGGCAAAGAGGTAGTTGGATCTAATTTGGGGCAGATGGTATAAGGGTCAACCAGTGGGAAGATGCACCAGATTAAATGTTTCAAATGCATGGGATTTGGACATATAGCTATGCAGTGATGGGAAATTTCTAACAATGTCAACCTCTTCAGAACCCAATTTCGATGATTATCCAAATTGCTCATATTTTACCTTTTGTCTTTATTTCTAATTAAATTTGAGAATAATCTTACAGGTACAATTATAATTCTCCATGGGATGCTAAAATGTCCTACAACTTCAGTTGGACACCGAACATTTTTCAAGATAACAATCAAAGATCTGCTGCGATTGTTCGCTATTCTGAGGCATTAGATCATGAAGACTTATGTTATTTTGTATCCTGTAAATGTTTATTGAACTATTTTGGTTGTTTTTTTTTTTTTGGGACACTTTTATTTCCTTGTAATTTTCATTTAGGGCTAGCTACCTTAAAAGTGGCAAACTTGTAATTTTGAGCACTTTTTAACCCTAGGAGAAGCAAGTATAAATACTTGCTTAAGAGAGGGTTTGAGGAGGCTTAATTTTTTAGAAACAACACTTCACATTTCGTGAGAGGGCTTAGGGTTCCCAATTCCAAACTCTTATCAATTTCAATCCCAAGAAGTTGGAATTGTGGCGAGTGCAACAAGGAGAAATCGTGAGTAATATCGATTCATCTTTGTTGTTGTTCATTTCTTCTCTAGTGAGTCATATCTAGGTAGATTTGAATCTTTCTTGGACTTATTGGTTATTGTAATTCGTGGACATCAATCTTGTAAGATTGATTGTTCTTTTAGTTATTGAACTCACTATCATTTTTAGTGCATTTGGCGTGAATTTGGTATTGAAAGGGGAAGTGGAATTCATGGTTTGTGTTGCTTCATTTTGATCTGATTTCCACGTGTTTCTCAAGCCTTATTGTGGTTATTTGGTTAAGTTATCATTAGAGATTACAATTATATCATTGGATCATCATTTTTCCATCAAATCTTCACGTGAAATCACCCTCAATTTAACCGATTTGTGTTTTGTGAATTAAGGTGTTTTTCCTTGATTCTTTTGATTGTGCTTAAGTGGAATTAGGCACATCATATTTTGGCATCAGAGCTTGAAGGTTTATGAGAAGGGGTTTGTCGATTGAAGTTTGGGAATTGAAAGTTTTTTTTTTTTTGTCTTACCATTATGAACCGAATTGTAGAAGAGTGAAAATTCGGAACAATTGAAATTTTTTTGTGTGTCACCTTGATCTTTACGTGATTGATCTTTGTTGAAGAGGATAAATGAAGCTTCTGATTTGAAAGAAAAATTTGGTTATTGTCTTCATCCTTGCCGTGTGTTGTTTACGTGAGGAAGGAGAGGAATTTCTTGTTGTAGCATTGTTAATTAAGTGTATGTTGTTTCTTCATTATTGCGGAATTGAAGAGTCATTTCATTAGTAGATTTCTTCAAGTGGCGTGGAGGATTAGGAAACTGATTTGAATTCAAATTAACCATTAAACTATAGAGTTATTGTGTATTAATCACCTTGATTGCACATTAACTTGTTGGAATTAATTGCTTGCCATTTAAAGGAGTATCTTTAGTTAGTTTTGTTTGTTGCTACCGTGGAAGTGAAGGGTTGCAACATATTATTGTTGCGTGGATTTAGTGTGTTGTGTGTGTAGTGTGCAAGTGGCGGAGTGAATTAGTTTTGGCGTGAAGTTGTTTTGTGAAGTGAGTATGCTACAATTACTAGATATTACACTAGTACTTCAAATAGATTGCATCCACAAACATGTCGAATAATAGCGTGAATGGAGGAATGAGTGATGAAGCCAATAGTCGAGTTGGTGGAGGTCAGGGTCCTAATGTTGCAGGTAGGAGGACCTTAGAGGAACAACTTCAGGAGCTTACTACTATAATTGCTACACTAGCAACTAGAGTTGACAGGATGACTTTACCACAACCACCGGTGGTAAACCAACCAGCACCACCTCGAGTAGCTCCACAAAACCCTCATCGAAACAGAGTAGTGGAAGAAAGAGATGACAATTTTGGGGTCAACCTAAATCAAATAGGGATTTCAAGCCACCTCGGGGTTTGGAGTATGTGAAACTACAGATGCCATCCTATGATGGTAAGGGATCAGCAGATGAGTACCTGGACTGGGAGGATAAGGTCGAAGGTCTCTTTGAATGTTATGAGATTGACGAAAGTACCAAGGTTAGATTGGCTACTGTTGAATTTGTGGGGTATGTTGCACTTTGGTGGAAGAATCTGATCATCAACAGGCGTCGGGATGGAGAGGTAGAGGTTCAGACCTGGAGGGACATGAAGAGGTTGCTAAGGAAAAGGTTCATTCCTGAACACTACAAACAAGAGCTGTTTATGCGACTGCAAACTTTGAGGCAGGGGGGCAAAACAGTGGATGATTATGTGTAGGAATTTGAGATCCTTATGATTAGGTGTGGGTCCGTTGAGTCTCCAGAACAAACTATAGCGCGATTTGTCTCAGGTCTAAAATATGAGATAACGTGTATTGTTGAGCTGCAGCACTATTCTACACTTGATGAGGCTATTCAGTTGGCCTTAAAAGTAGAGAGACAGAGGAGATCCAACTTCTTTAGGGCTCCAAGCAGTAGGCCCAACAATGTTAATAGACCCATCTCAGCCGACAGTCGATCAGGAGGAACAAAGGAGGTAGGTGAGGGAATCAAAGTAGTGGACACTACTACCCCAACCATTGTAAGAGAAAACTTACCCATTGGGAAGGGTAAAGAGGTCATGGCATCAGAAACGAGGCAAACTGTTCCCGGATCTACTAGTGGGAAAGCGCACCAGATAAAATGTTTTAAATTCATGGGATTTGGGCATATGGCTGCACAGTGTCCAAATAAGAGGGTGATGACTGTTATGGAAGACACTGGAGAGGATATTGAGGATGATCATGGTCAGATTGAGCCTACAGACTTACCTACAGCGCTGCAGGAATACTACGATGATCAGAATGCAAATGTGCCTGAGGAGCATACTGGGAGGAAATATCCACCCCTTAATGTGTTACGCAGGATTTTGTCCACAACTCCTGATACCAGTAATATTCAGAGAGAGAACATATTTCATACCTCTTGCAGAATCAGAGTTAACCTTTGTGTACTCATCATCGATAGTGGTAGTTGCACGAATGTTATATCTGCTGCACTGGTAGAAAAATTACAGCTGTCTACTATACCACATCCTAGTCCTTATCGGTTGCATTGGCTGGATAATAGAGGTAGTATGCAGGTTACCCTTAGGGCAAAGGTTCCTGTGAGTGTCGGGCAGAACTATCATGATGAGATCCTTTGTGATGTAGTTCCTATGCATGCATTCCATTTGTTGTTGGGTCGGCCGTGGTTGTATGATCGACGGGTGATACATGATGGGTTTGAAAATACCTACATGTTCAGCATGGGCGAGTCACGCATAGTTCTATTACCGATGACTCCATTGAGGTCCAAGGTTTTCAGAGACAGATCAGGAATCCATCCACTACCATGGTTAGCCGGAAGAGCAGGACAAGAGAGATACTAGGGTTCAGTTCCACAACTGATCCTCTAGATTTGAGGGCAAATCTTTCAGAAGCCCGAGGGGATGATGGGAAAATTTCTAACAATGTCAACCTCTTCAGAACCCAATTTGGATGATTATCCAAATTGCTCATATTTTACCTTTTGTCTTTATTTCTAATTAAATTTGAGAATAATCTTACAGGTACAATTATAATTCTCCATGGGATGCCAAAATGTCCTACAACTTCAGTTGGACACCGAACATTTTTCAGGATAACAATCAAAGACCTGCTGCGATTGTTCGCTATTCTAAGGCATTGAATCATGAAGACTTATGTTATTTTGTATCTTGTAAATGTTTATTGAACTATTTTGGTTGTATTTTGTTTTTGGGACACTTTTATTTCCTTGTAATTTTCATTTAGGGCTAGCCACCTTAAAAGTGGCAAACTTGTAATTGTGAGCACTTTTTAACCCTAGGAGAAGCAAGTATAAATACTTGCTTAAGAGAGGGTTTGAGGAGGCTTAATTTTTCAGAAAAAACACTTCACATTTCGTGAGAGGGCTTAGGGTTCCCAAATTCTCTTATCAATTTCAATCCCAAGAAGTTGGAATTGTGGCGAGTGCAACAAGGAGAAATCGTGAGTAATATCGATTCATCTTTGTTGTTGTTCATTTCTTCTCTAGTGAGTCATATCTAGGGTAGATTTGAATCTTTCTTGGACTTATTGGTTATTGTAATTCGTGGACATCAATCTTGTAAGATTGATTGTTCTTTTAGTTATTGAACTCACTATCATTTTTAGTGCATTTGGCATGAATTTGGTATTGAAAGGGGAAGTGGAATTCATGGTTTGTGTTGCTTCATTTTGATCTGATTTCCACGTGTTTCTCAAGCCTTATTGTGGTTATTTGGTTAAGTTATCATTAGAGATTACAATTATATCATTGGATCATCATTTTTCCATCAAATCTTCACGTGAAATCACCCTCAATTGAACCGGTTTGTGTTTTGTGAATTAAGGTGTTTTTCCTTGATTCTTTTGATTGTGCTTAAGTGGAATTAGGCACATCACGCAGTGTCCCAATAAAAGGGTGATGACCGTCATGGAGGGTAATGAGGAAGAGATTGTCGAGCCTACAGATTTATCCTTAGCCTTATAGGAGTATTATGATGATGAACATGCTGAAACACATAGGGATAAAAAGGGAGGAAGATACTCACCCATTAATGTGTTACACCGGGATATAACTATTTCTCCAAATACTAGGGACATACAGAGGGAGAATCTATTCCACACACCTTGCCAGATTTGAGGTAACCTATGTATGCTTTTCATTGATAGTGGTAGTTATACTAGTGTCATATCTACTGCATTGGTAGAAAACTTACAATTAACCACTAGCTCTCATCCTATCCCGTATAAAGTGCATTGGTTGGACAACCAAGGTAGTTTGCATGTTACACAACAAGCAATGGTACCAATCAATATAGGAGATCAGTATAGTGATGAGATTATCTGTGATGTGCTTCCTATGTATGCCTTTCATTTACTACTGGGTCGATCATGGCTATTTGATAGAAAGGTGTTATATGATGGGTTCAGAAACACTTACGTATTTCAGAAAGATGGTATTCAAATTTTATTAACTCCTTTATCTCCATCCAAGGTTCGTTCTTTCTAGAAATTAGTCAAAAGCATATATAGTTCTTCTAGATTTTCAGCCAACAAGCCATTCCAAACATCGGGTTTCAGTCCAGGAAAAGACCCTCTGGATTTGTGGGCAAATCTTTCAGAAGCCCGAGGAGATGATGGGAAAATTTTCGGCACCTTCAACATTTTCAGAACCCGATTTGGATGATGATCCAAATCGCTCATATTTTTACTTTATGCCTTTTATTCTAATAAATGTTTGAGAATAATCTTACAGGTACAATGATAATTCTCTATAGGATGCCAATATGTCCTACAACAATTGATGGACATAGAACATATTCAAGATGACAATCAAAGACCCACTGCGATTGTTTTCTATTCCGAGGCATTGGTTCATGAAGACTTATGTTATTTTGTACCTTCTAATTGTTTTATAAACTATTTTTGGTTGTATTTGGTTTTGGGACACTTTTATTTCCTTGTAATTTTCATTTAGGACTAGCTACCTTAAAAGTGGCAAACTTGTAATTTTGACCACTTTCTAACCCTAGGAGTAGCAAGTATAAATACTTGCTTAAGAGAGGGTTTAAGGAGGCCATATTTTTTAGAATTGAGATACACTTTCACATGTGGAATTAGAGTTCTTCCTTACTTCAAACCTCTTATCAATTTGAACCCAAGAATTGAAATTATAGCGAGTGCGACAAAGGAGATTTGTGAGTCATATCGATTCGTCTTTGTTGTATGTTCATTTCGTCTCTAGTGAGTCATATCTAGGGTAGATTTGAATCTTTCTTGGACATATTTATGGTTGTATTTCATGGATAATCATCTTGTAAGATTGATTGTTCTTTTAGTACTTGAATTATACATATATCATTTAGTGATTGGCGTGAATTTGGGATTGAAGGGGGGAAGTGGAATTCACGGTTTGTTGCTTTCTTTTGATGTAATTTTCATGTGGATTTCAATCCTTTTGTGGTTACTTGGTGAATGTTATCAAATAGGGATTGTAATTACATCATCTGATCTACATTTTCCATCTAAATCTCCACGGTGTTCACGTGAATTGTCTCCTTAGTGGG
The DNA here is from genome assembly GCA_037954665.1 of Laguncularia racemosa. Lineage (NCBI taxonomy): Eukaryota > Viridiplantae > Streptophyta > Magnoliopsida > Myrtales > Combretaceae > Laguncularia > Laguncularia racemosa. The sequence goes on from JBBMOL010000198.1 coordinate 531,276, forward strand.
CTGGTTTGTGATTGAATTGAGACTTATTTTATTTGAGTCATTTGATTGTGTTTCAAAGAGGTTTTGAGCACATCACATGCTCAGAGAAGGGACTACACGTCAGAATCACTTGAGGACGATTAGGACTACGACGACCATAAACAAGTGAGTGGGAAACTTAATGATATGCTACTATGTGATGTTGTTTGTTGAATGTTATGCATGTGAATTTGCTGTTTGTTATGTTGCTATTTGATATGATTGTTGTTGAGTTAAGTCATAGTGGGGATTGATGACTTAGGGAGAAAGTCATAAAGACTATAGGGGAATGAATGGTCTAAGAGTTTAGATGTCATTACCTTAATGATAGCACCTAGCGTCATATCACTAGTGCTATAACCATAAGCCTAATCCATGTTTTACAAATTGTTTTCCTTCTAAAACAAACCAAGACATAGAAACTTAGCCTTTCCTTCTATAACTATCGAGTAGGTAAGCTTAGTTGGAATAGGGTGTATAGGTATCATTATGTATACATGTCAAAGTTGGTTCCTGAATGTGTATACATATACTTAAACAAACTTATTTTCATATTATATTTACGAAATACACTCATGAACCCAATCATATAAATCATGAGTGCAACCTTCGCTTTTACAACTCAACAACCATATTTTCTTACCTTCTTAAATACATAAGGGGAGATGTCTAGTAAATTGTCCTTAATTAAAGAGAGGTCACAAACATATATATGTATAGATATATATATATATGTATATTATACACAAGTGTCATGAAGACATTAAAAAGGAAAATGCGAGACAACCTTACTGGCTCTCGAAAATGTGAGAATGATAAAGCACTTGAGAAGTGCGATGGCATAGAGGTGTCAATGATGATTAATGTAAATCAACCCCAAGTGGTTGGTTTGACATGTGAGATAAATGACACAAAGGTGTCAAAAATGATCGTAAGCCAACTCGAGTGGTTCGGCATTTGAGATAAATGGCATAGAGGTGCTAGATATGATGATCGTAAGCTAACCCGAGCGGTTCGACATTTAAAAGAAATATCATAGATAGGTGCTAAGTTAATTTAACTGGTTGTAAGACTAGATAAGTCTATGTCAACGACGTTTGGGTTTAGTATATGTCTTGAGTGACAAGAAAGACATGATTTGTGTTTGTTGTGATGAGTGTGAAATGGATTGTTTGATTTTTTCCTCTATGGTATGATTGAGAATTGATTTTAATTATATATGTTGTTTAACCACTTTAAATTAATCAATTAAAGTACAAAGTGGATGAGATTAAAACTCAAGATGCATTTTCACGAAACATTGCATAAATTTGAAGGCCATCATTGTCACAGGGCATCTGGAAGTAATTGTGATATTACTGAGCTGTCCTATGCAAACTACTAAACTAGGGGATTGTCTGTGCCCTGCCAGTTCCTTGTCCAGATTGTCTTTGAGGGTCTTAGTCCGACTGTTGTAGAGGTATAGGAGCGTTTGGTGTTAAAATAAATATGGTAAACCGGGTTGTAAGACTTGGGCACTAATGGAGGCTTCGGAATCCCTAACCCAAGTTCAAGGGGGGCATAAACCCTAGATTTCACGTTGGTTACTGGAAGACCACGTAAACTAATGCATTCATATGATTGCTCATGCATAGCATATGTTTGTTAACTTGATTTGTAATTTGCTTGTACGTATGTAGCATTGAGAGTATTACACTCCCATTCACTGAGCCATAGTGTGCTCACCCCCTCATAGACTCTTTTGCAAGTAGTGATTATGAGAGCTTGGGATGGGATAAGATATAAAGTGTCGAGAGTTTCTAGAAGACTAGAATGATAGAGTAAGAAATTGATTGGTAGGTTTTATAAATCAAATTGTTATTTTAGGGCCCTAATGTAAGGTTTTATTCCATTTTACTGGTTAGTAAGGGATACCGACTCTCTGCGATCATAGTTAACAATGGGGTACGGAATCTATAGTTATATTTTATTATATAATTATATGTAATATGACTAGTTATAAATGTAATTAACTAGTTAGAGTCTTACGATCTCTGACTCGTAAGACGGCTATCATGTAACAGGTGCACACGTGCCATGATAATATTAGTGGAAACTTCTAGGCCCCCTTTCGATGCGTGACAGGATTTTTGGTATCAAAGCTGTAGGTTGTTAGAGATAGGAGCAACCTACCAAATAGTGAGGTAGGGTAGAATCTGGGTAGATTGTAAGAGTAAAATCATAAAAGACTTAGATGATAGTTTGCATTGGCTTTTATAAAAGACTTAGATAAGGACAGATAAATTTCCTTGTACCCTACATTGCATTGGCTTAGTGATCAAAGGAGTTTGCATGTGAACCAAAGAGCTAGGGTACCATTCAGTGTAGGGGATAAATGCTTTGATGAGATTGAGTGTGATATTCTACCTATGTGTATGATATAGCCATTTTATACTTAATCTTTATAATATAAATTGTGTTAATTCATTATTGATTTTATAGAAATCATAAGGAAATGGTACTTAATTCTATTATGGTGATAAATCAGGTTAAATGGAGTCAAGGATGCTAATTCAAGTAAATTACAGAAGTCATCTACAACTTGGATCAAGACAAGGAGTTACACCATCGGAGGAAAGCACATGAGCAAGTATCTGTCTAGAAGGAGGCACGGTTTGAGATCTGGCCATGTGGTAAACCGTGCTACACACTGCAGGAGAAAGAGAGACACGGCTTAGGGCACGGCCGTGGTGGCAGCCGTGGGAGCAACCGTGCTTGGAGCCGTGGTGGAAGCTAGACGTGCCAAGGAGAAGAAATTGTGGAACTTTGACAGAGGATGGCACGGCCTAAGATCTAGCCGTGGTGCAAACCGTGTTACACACTGGACAAGGATCAAGACTTGTAGATCATGCACAGAGGAAGGCACGGTTGAAAATCTAGTCGTGGGTGGAGCCGTGGTACACACTGGACACGGAAGATGATACGTGAATTATGCACAGAGGAAGGCACGGCTTGACCCACGGCCGTGTGGTAGGGCGTGTCAGGCAGACGAAGATTCACTTCTCGAAATTTACTTGGAAAAGGAAAGATATTTTCGTATCTTGCTAGCAAAAGATCACATGCCATCCCTCTAACAATATAAATAGAACCAACCCTAGAGGGTGAAGACAACTTTTAATCTTTAACTTTTGAATCTTTGGATCTTGAAGAACCTTGGATCATCTTGGAGGCAGAGCAGGCAACCGGGTTCATCATGTCTTTACTTTTTATTTTCGTTTTATTGATGAACATGAGTAGCTAAGCTACTTTTCTAGCCAAAGGGTCATAGATGTTTAATTCTCCACGAATTGTGAGGTCTAATTGACTTGTATTTATTCTATTCTTTGCTTTCGGGTATTCATATATCTTCTTATCGTTTTGTCATTATTATCTTTGTTGATTGGTATGAATAGAGCTCTTCTACTCAATTAGTAAGTTAATATATTGTCAACTAGCACGTCAAATCCGTAATTGTTTGATTGTTCTAGTCTTAGTGACGCAATAACATGTTTGCTTATAAAAGAGATGATCGAATTCATGTTATGGAGGTGTGTGATCATGTTTAAATAGGTTATCTTATAATCTACTGGCATGAATTGGTGGTCTCTCTAGATTTTAATGCTATTGGTAGATTAAATCCTAAGCGCTTGTCTAGGATTGTCTAATCGATAAGAGAAATAATCAAAGAGCTTCTCTTGATTATCGAGAAAGTACGGAGAGATAGGTTGTTAGAGCTTGTTAATAACCATAACCAGTTTATCTAGAAATAAGAATAGAAAACATTTGCATCGATGATCAATTCCTAGAATTAAACTATCTTGATTCCTTTGGCTAGGCTTTTATCAATATTCAATTTTCTTATCTTGTTTTAACTTTATTCGATTCACAAACCAAACCCCCCATTTTCCTTTTCCTTTTTATTCTCCTTGGATAGAAATAAATTTAACCAATCTCTGTGGATTCGACCCTACTCACCACTATATGCAAATCATATAATTGTCTAGGAGTAGGTTTTATTTTTGTTGGATTCGACACCCATCAGTGTACATCCCATATATTGCTTGGCAGGCCTCGGTTATATGATAGGAGGGTCTTACATGATGGCTTCAAGAATACTTATGTATTCCAGAAGGAGGGAAAACGAATTATTCTGAATCCAATGTCACTTTCAGAGGTTCAAAGGGTTCAGCAACAAATCAATAGACCATCAGAGGGCCATGAGTAGTTGAGCCAACCCTTAGAGCACAAAATTTGTCAGACAAAAATGTGCCAACCTTTAGAGGATCCTGATGATCATAGTTAGATTAGCAGACTACCAGAGGACCAAACTGTTCAGGGACAGTTGTGTTCACCTTTACAGGTGCTAAAGGCTCAAGACCAGTTGAGTAAACCATTGGAGGATTCTAAGGGTCAGAGTTAGATGAGCCTATCATTAGAGAGCCCAACTATTCAGAGACAGTTGTGTTCACCTTCAGAGGTTTCAGAGGGCAATGAGTAGTTGGGCCGACCATTAAAAGACCAAGAGGATCAGCGACATACAGATGAGTTAGAAAAGGAGGAAACAGTTTCAGTGGAATAGGTTGATACAGGGGCAACTTCAGTGGATAATAGAGCATTATTTATGTTGCAGATGAGATACATCCTAAAAATGGAGGAGTAAAAACAATCACCACCTGTAGTATTTCAGATGTTGGGATTTTGTAGAGATACTTCTTTAGATGGATTGCTAGGAGAAAACAAAGTCTCTATTGCATTTGATTCGCCAAATTTGAGGATAAATCTTTTTAAGGCCCGAGGAGATGATAGGAATCAAAATCCGACAAGACCTATCATTAGGGCAAGAACTAAAGGATTTCGAATCTTGGCGATGAGGGCCCATTTTGAGCAAATCGACCCTAAAATTATTCGTTTACTAACCTCTTTTATCTTATTCATGTATCATATATTCCAATAGCCACACTTATCATATTTTATACGGTGATGGACAAACTCACTCAGACTCAGCTTGTGGGTTATCCATGGACCGACTTAATCCGGCAATGAGTTAGGCCGACGAATCCTATGGAAGAGCTCACATGATGAAGACTATTTTCTTTTATTTTGTAATTGTTATTTGGACTATTTTATATTGTATTTTCTTTTGGGACACTTTCATTTTTTATTGTAATTTCCATTTTGGACCGGCCACCTTAAAAGTGGCATAGTTGTAATTTTTGTGCATTTTCTAACCCTAAAGGGAGCAAGTATAAATACTTGCTTATAGTAGGGTTTGAGGAGGCCATTTTTCATAATTGAACTTCACTTTTATGTGAGAGGGTTAGGGCATATTCCTAATTCATTCGCTCTTATCAATTTCAAATCCCAATTTAAGGTTGTGGCGAGTGGCTTCAAGGTTAATTTGTGAGTAATATCAAATTTACTTTGTTGCAATTTCCTTTTCTCTCTAGTGAGTAATATCTAGGGTTGAATTGGTTATTTTATTGACCGAATTTGATTGCATTTGTAATCAAATTCTTGTTGCTTAATTGGTTGGTTTTGGCCTTAGTTTTAACCTTCAATTTAGCATCTTCTTGAAACTGTGGGTCATTTTGTTGGGAAAGTGAATTACGGAATTGGATCTTCTTGTTCTTGTGTGTAATTCACGGGGAATTCTTGTGATTGTTGTTATATTGGAGAAGATTATCATTGTTGGATTGTTAATTGCAACTTTGAGTATTCGAATTTCATTAAATCTCCATTAGGGTTCACACAATTCATGATCCTATTGAACCGGTTTTTAATTGTGAATTGAAGTTATTTCTTTTACTCATTTGCATGTGCTTAGACCTTGGTTTTTGGCACATTATCTTTTGGTATCAGAGCTTGAGGTTTAAGAGGAGGGATTTGTCAATTGAGATTCCGAAAATTAAAGTTTGTTGTATTATCATCTTGAACCGAATTGTAGAAGTGGAAATTGAAGTATTTGATTATGTTGTTAAGGTGTTATGATTGTTGTTTGTTGTTGTAGACGTGGAATACTTGTAATTTTCCTTATCTCCTTAAGCTAACCGTGATTGATTAAGGGGAAGTAATCCTTGTGATCATTTGAGGAAGTTGAAATTTGAAGTCTAGAAGAGTAATGTTCAATTGTTGAAGTGGATTATTGTTGTGAGCATTTTCGGAGATAAGAGTATGGTTGTTCAATTTTTAGATTTGAATTGTGTGGATTATATGGAAGCTATTTGATTTTCAAAACACACATTAAGTGATAGAAGTAATTGTGTGTTCATTTGAATTTGAAAGTCGCTTCTTACCATTTGTGGAAAGGTTGCAATAAGTGAGTTCATTTGAATTTGTTGCTGCCTTGTTTACTAAGTTGCGGTTTGAAATTGTGTTTGAAGTGAAGAATTTGCAACGTGTTGTCCTTGAACTTGCTGTGAGGAAAAGTAGCGAATTGGTGAAGTTTGTGTTGTGTGTATTGAGAAGAAGGTGTTGCACCATGAGTGTTGTTGTTGTTGTTTGAATTAAGTGCATTGTGTAAGTAGCGGTGTGAGTGTGTTGCACTTGAGGTGTTATAAAGTGGTGTGAATTTGTGGAAGTTGTGTGGAGTAAGGTGCTGCATATTGAGGTTAAAGTGTGAGAGTGTGGTGCATGGAAAGCAAATCATGAAGGAGAAGAGTGGTAGTGTTTCAATTGTGAAGTGAAATTGTATAGTGTATGCATTTTCGAAAAGTGGAGAAATTACAATTATTATTTTTCAGATTTGAAATCAGAATTGAAGTGTACATTAAGAAGTCAATTTGAAATTTCAAAACACACATTAAGTCATAGTTAATTGTGTGTCATTTGAATTTGAAATAACTTCTTACCATTTGTGAAATTTTGCACTTATTGAGCTCATTTTGAATTTGAAAGTTGAGCTACCTTATTCATTGAAGTTGTGGTTTGATTTTTGTGTAGAAGTGGGGAAGAGCACTGTGACTTGAAGGTGTGTATGTAGAGTTGTGTTTTTGTACATTTAGTGAAGGGTGTGTGTAATTGGCATTAGTTCTTGTGTGTGTTGTATAGATACTTGTTGGTGGTGGCATAAATAATTGTGGAACCATAAGCTAAAAGGGAAGTTGTGTAGTGGTGAGTTGTGTATTTTTGTGCTTGTGTTTAAGTGCTGCCAATTGTGTATTTAAGTGGTGAGAAGTCAAGGCAAGAAAAAGGAAAGTGAGTAGTAGAATTTGAAATTCAAACAAGTCATTAAAGTATGAAAGTAATTGAACTAGTTACTTAAACACTTGTTGAATTTAATTCTATCTACTTGAAAGTAGTTGAGTGTACTTCATTTGTGGCTTAGTTGTGTACTTGAACCTTGGAAGTGTGAAGATAATTATTGTATTATTGGATTTGAGCACAATCATGTCTAGTGAAATGTTTCATTATAATAATGTATTGTAGCCTGATAAGTATAAATTAACACTTGTATTTTAGATGAATTCTAGTTGTTTGTGTAATAAGTTGATGTTATCTTGAAGAATTTTGATACTTAAAAGAGAAATATTTCAGTTTCAAGGATGAGGACCACTATTTTGAGAGGAGATATTGATTTGGATTGAGATCGGAGAAGAATACACGAAGAAAAATGCTTTTTGGAAGGAATAAGGAAGTACACGGGCGTGTATTTTCAAAACAGGGGGCGTACACGAGCGTGTATTTCCAGAGCACGGCTGTGTGTTAGGCTTGAAAAAACAATATAAGCTTACACAGTTTGAGTACACGGTTGAAGGCACGGCCATGTGTTGGCTTATTCACAAAAGTACACGGCCATGTGTTATTGGCCGTGGGATTTTTTTACTTCAGACACTATTGCAAGGGCATGGCCATGTATAACCATGGGTCGAGACCGTGTATATGGAAAAGTTGGCCGTTTCAAGAGATTCTTCGATTTCCATATATATATCTCTTCGTTTTCCAGGTGAGGGGGTTCCTAACTGAAAGAAGATAGAAAAAACAACAACAAAAAGAAGAAGAAGAGGAGACCAGGAAAGATTATCTAAGGGAAAATCAACATCAACGGATTCATCTTTCTCTTCCGAAGGGTTTATGCACTCGGGTTTTTCATCTTCATTGATTTGTAACTTAAAAACCATGAGTGGCTAGTTTATTTCATACCCGAACCTTAGAACCTTAATTGTCATGTAACATTGGATTGATTGCATAGTTAATGAATAGTGGAATTCTCTGAATTTATTCATGTTATTCATTTAGTGTTGCTAATTTGATGTATGGCCAACATTGAGTTTGCATTGATTTCTTAGAAGTTGATTGGAAAATCTCTTGTTTGAATAGACTGTGCATGAATAAAGGAATTTGTATGTAATCTAAGGATAGAGAACATGAATTTTCCATATTAGGTTAAATTAGATAATTCGACCTAATGGAGGGTTCAAGAGTGTCAATGCAATTCTAATCAATTTTGATAAAAGAGGGATCTTTATTAATGCGATTAGGGTTAGGAGTTAATAAATCTGGAAGAAATATTGGCTTAGTGTTAGATACTCTGTGGTTCAAAGATAACCATTGCTTGTTTACTAATTTATTGAAAGGGTGAAGTTACATGACAATTAGAGGAGTAGTAAGGGTAGGGTATGCTCTTAATTATTGGATTTAGTAATCAAGTTATTGTGTTAGTTTTAATTGCTTTAGATTTTGTTAAGTGTTTTTAATTTAAGCAGAATCTCTCGAATTTGTGCGGTTAGATAGTTGGTTTAGAGTTATTATTGGTACTTGCTGATCTTTGAGGAAATAATACCTGAATACAGTTTTATACTATTACAATTGATAGGTGCACTTGCCTTATTGATCATAATAGAGAGTCATAGAAAAGGATTTTAAAATTTATGTGATTATGGTCAACACCAAGTTTTTGGTGCCATTGCCGGGGATCGGCGATATTATGAAAGCTCAACGCTAACTACTTTAACCATTTATTCTTTAGTATTTGTTATGTTACATTCACTCATTTGGAGGTAACTAATTTTCCCTTGATTTTCTTTGTAGTTTATGACAAGGAGCTCTTCGTCCAAACTTTTTGCTTTTGACCCAGAGATTGAGCGAACATCTAAAAGAAGGTTGAGGAGTGCCTTTGAACAGGTTGCGGGAAATCTAGTTTTTGAAAATCAACAATTAGGTGAAGAGGAATTGCAATCTAGTGAGGGTGAGAATTTAGTTATAGTAATGGCAGATCAACGCCGAATGATGGTTGATTATGTAGACCTACATTAGATAGCACGGGATCTTGTATAGTCAGACCTACAATAAATGCCAACAATTTTGAAGTCAAGCCTCTACAATGAACATGATCCATAATCAATGCCAGTTTGATGGTTTAGTTGATGAGGATCCCCATGCTCACATCCGGATGTTTCTACACATCTGTGAAACAGTTTAATGGAATGGAGTGATAGATGAAGCTTTGAAGTTGCGTCTTTTTCCTTTCACATTGAGGAGAAAAGCAAGGCAGTGGTTCAGTTCTTTAGATCGGAATTCCATCACGACCTAGGCCTAGTTGGCGGAAACATTCTTGGACTACTACTTCCTACCTTCAAAAACTGCCAAACTGAGAAATGATATCACGTCGTTTACTCAGATGGATAATGAACCTCTTCATGAATCATGGCTAAGGTTTAAGGACTTACTCAGGCGATGCCCACATCATCAGATGCTTAATTGGTTGCAGGTATTTACCTTCTATAACGGGCTTAATTACCCAACTAGACAAACCATTGATGCTGTTGCCGGTGGTACACTTAATGTGAAGACTCTTGAGGAATCGCTACAATTGTTTGAAAATATGGCAAAAAATAACCATCAGTAGGGTAATGGCAGGACAAGGCAAAGAGCAGCAGGGATCTATGAAGTTGAAATGATGACCACCCTTGTAGCAAAGGTTGATGCTCTAGCCAAAAAGGTTGATGGGATGGCAATATCAGAGTCACCCCAATATTTTCCAACTGATCAATCAACCGCGTCAGTGGGTCATGATTATATGGAGCAAGTTGATTATGTTAGCAATCCTGTGCGATCTCAGAACAACCCTTACAGCAACACATATAATCCAAGCTGGCGTAATCACCCTAATTTTTCATGGAGTAATCCACCAATTCCTCAGGGTAATGCACCTGCACCTGGATTCCAAAGGCCTCCTCCACCACCTTTTATTGAAAAGAAGTCCAACCTAGAGGATATGATTTCCAAGTTCATTCAAACCTTAGAGCAGCACCAACAAGCAACAGATACTGCTTTAAGAAATCACGAGGTTTCCATTCACAATCTGGAAAACCAGGTGGGTTAGATTGCAAAAATGTTATCAGAGAGACCACAAGGGTCCTTACCTGGGAACACGAAACCTAATCTAAGGGAGCAGGTGAAGGCAGTGACCCTTAGGAGTGGAAGGGAATTGCATTCTGACACCATTGGAGTGCCAGGGGTTGTACAAGAACAAAAGGTTAAGGTTAGACAAGACAAGGTTGCTGAAGAGGAACAAGCCATTACACAGGGTAAGGATAAGGAGCTTGATAAGGAAGAAGATCTAGGGAAGGCTAAGACATCAACAGTTCAGCCTTACAAGCCTCCAATTCCATATCCGGGCTGCTTAAAAAAAGACAAGGAGCAAGAACACTTTGGTAAGTTTTTAGATTTGTTTAAGTAGTTGCATATTAATATACCATTTGTGGAAGCTCTTGCGCAGATGCTCAGGTACGCAAAGTTCTTGAAGGATTTGCTATCAAACAAGAAACGGCTGGAGGAGTTTTCTATTGTAGTCATTAGAGCAGAATGTTCAACTATTTTGCAGAACAAGTTACCTAAGAAACTCAAGGATCCAGGCAGTTTTACTATTCCATGCATAATAGGTGAATTGCCTGTGGAGAGAGCCTTGGTAGAACTTGGGGTAAGTATAAACTTGGTGCCCTATTCATTGTTTAGGAAGCTCAAACTTGGTGAGCCAAAGCCTACAAGGATGAGTTTATAGCTAGCTAACCGCTTGGTCAAATTCCCTAGAGGAATCATAGAAGACGTCCTAGTAAAGATAGAAAAGTTCATTTTTCCTATTGACTCTGTTATCTTGGACATGGATGCAGATGTAGAGGTCCCACTAATCTTAGGATGACCATTCCTTGCTACTGCACGAGCGATGATAGATGTTGCTGATGGGAAACTGGTTTTAAGAGTGGGTGAAGATGAGTTAATTGTGACAATCCCAACAACTCTGAAACAATCTTTAAGCGCTGATGATTCTTGCTATGCTATTAACTGTGTTGATATGTCTATGATGAGTTCTGTGTAGGAATTGTTATGTCGTGACCTTTTGGAATTTAGCTTGATAGCAACTAGAGGAGAAGAATGTGAGAACTTTGATATTCATAATGTGATGGCTTAATTGAATGCTTGTGAGGAGGTGGTGTGTAAAAGAGGGTTTGAGAAGATAGGATCTAGTGAGGAAAGAAGGTTAAAACCATCGATTGAGGAACCTCTAGAACTCGAGCTGAAGCAACTCCCAGAATATCTAGAATATGCCTTTCTGGAGGCTAATTCTAAACTCCCTGTCATTATTGCTGCTGGTTTGACAAGGGAGTAAAAGGATAGCCTATTGGGGGTCTTGAGGGAGCACAAGCGTGCTCTCGCTTGGAAGATTTCTAATATTTAGGGTATTAGTCCTTCGTTTTGCACCCATAAGATTTTGCTTGAGGATGATTTCAAATCAGTGGTGCAACCTCAGAGGAGGTTAAACCCCAATTTGCGGGAGGTTGTGAAGAAAGAGGTGATCAAACTCATGGATGCAGGGTTAATATATCCTATCTCTAACAGTTCTTGGGTCAGCCCTATACAAGTGGTATCAAAGAAGGGAGGAATGACGGTGGTGCCTAATGAAAGAAACGAACTCATACCCATGAGGACTATAACGGGATAGCGAGTGTGCATAGATTATAGAAGATTGAATGAGGCAACTCGCAAGGATCATTTCCCTCTCCCTTTTATGGATCAAATGCTGAGAGGTTAGCAGGACATCTATATTATTGTTTTCTAGATGGAATGTCAGGGTATTTCCAAATTCCAATTGCTCCTGAGGATCAGGAAAAGACTACGTTCACTTGTCCTTATGGTACTTTCGCGTATAGGTGCATGCCTTTTGGGTTATGCAATGCACCAGCGACTTTCCAACGATATATGCTAGCGATTTTTGAAGACTTAGTGGAAGACATCATGGAGGTCTTTATGGATGATTTTTCCGTATTTAGTGATTATTTTGATGATTGTCTCATTAACTTGGAAAGAGTTTTGATTCGATGTGAAGAGACAAATCTGGTGTTAAGTTAGGAGAAATGTCACTTCATGGTGAAGGAGGGCATTATTCTAGGGCATAAAATTTCTCATAGAGGAATTGAAGTGGATAGTGCAAAGTTGGACACAATTGTAAAACTTCCACCACCTTCTTCGGTAAGAGCCATTCGGAGTTTCCTCGGGCATGCTGGTTTCTATAGAAGGTTCATTAAAGATTTCTCTAAATTAGCTCATCCTCTGACACGACTATTAGAAAAGGACATGCCTTATGAATTCACCAATGAATGCCTTCAAGCGTTTAATATACTTAAGGAAAAGTTAACCCAAGCACCTATCATGGTGGCTCCTGATTGGGATCTTCCTTTCGAATTAATGTGTGATGCAAGTGATTTCACTGTTGGAGTGGTTTTGGGACAAAGGAGGGATAAGCATTTTTAGCCTATTTACTATGCTAGTAAGACCCTCACAGGTGCCTAAGAGAACTACACCACGACCGAAAAGAAACTTCTTACTATAATTTTTGCTTTTAACAAGTTTTGGTCATATTTAATTTTCTCTAGGGTAATTGTTTACACTGACCATTCAGCTCTCAGGTACTTATTATCCAAGACAAATGCAAAACCACGATTCATTCGGTGGATCTTGCTTTTACAAGAATTCGATTTGGAGATTTAGGACAAAAAGGGAGCTGAGAACCTAGTTACTAATCATCTATCTCAATTGGAGAACCCGAAATTGGAGAAATTGAATGAAGAGGAAATTGATGATACTTTTCCAGAGGAAGGACTCTATCAGATTAATAAGGTAAGTAAAACCTTTGAACCTTAGTTTGCTGATTTTGCAAATTACCTTGTCTGTAAAGTACTCCCAAGTGACAAAACTTCTCAACAAAAGAAGCATTTCTTTGTTGAGTTAAAGCACTATTTTTGGGAGGAACCATTCTTGTTCCGTGTCTGTGCAGATCAAGTGATTAGACGATGTGTATCCGAGCAAGAAAGGTGGGAGATTTTAAAGCACTGGCACACCAGGCCAACTGGCGGTCATTATAGTGTGAATCGGATAGCTCACAAGATTTTGGAATCAGGATTTTATTGGCCAACTATATTCAAGGATTCCTTCAAATTTGTGAAGACTTGTGATAGATGCCAACGAGTGGAGAGTATGTTAAAACGTGATGAAATGCCCTAGAATTTCATATTGGAGTGTGAATCTTCGACGTCCGGGGAATTAATTTCATGGGACCCTTCCCCAATTCTTTCAGGAACAAGTATATACTCGTGGCAGTAGATTATGTGTCTAAATGGGTAGAGGCCCAATCTTTGCCCACCAATGATGCTAGAGTAGTGGTAAAATTCTTGAAGAAACTTTTCTCTAAGTTTGGAACACCACGGACTTTAATTAGTGATAGGGGAACACATTTCTATAATGTGTAATTGGAGAAGGTGCTGAAGTGATATGGGGTCACCCATAGATTAGCAACCCCCTATCACCTACAGACAAGTGGTCAAGTAGAAGTTTCTAGCCATAAGCTAAAAAAATTCTAAAGAAGATAGTGGAGCATCACCGAAGGGATTGGTTGAAAAAAATGGATGATGTGTTGTGGGCCTATAGGACAGCCTTCAAAACTCCTTTAGGTAGCACCCCATACTGACTAGTGTTTGGGAAAGCTTGCCACTTGCTAGTGGAGTTAGAGCATAGAGCTTTCTGGGCTTTGCATACTCTCAACATGGACTTAGAGGCCACTGCTAAGAAGAGGAAGTTTCAGCCAAATGAACTTGATGAATGGTGTGCAATGGCTTATGACAACATGCGAGTTTATAAGGAGAGGATGAAGAGGTATCATGACATGCGGATTCATTATCCGAAACAATTCCATGAGGGAGATCATGTTCTCTTATTCAATTTGCGACTGAAGCTTTTCCCAAGTAAGTTGAGATCGAAGTGGTCTGGGCCGTTTAAGGTGATAAAAGTCTCCCCTCATGGAGCGGTGGAATTGGAACACCCGAGTGGACATACCTTCAAGGTAAATGGGCAATAATTGAAGCTATATTTTGGGACTCAAGGGGAAAAAGAGGGCTAAGAGGAGTTTAGACTCCACCCACTTGTGAATTAATCAGGTGCAATCTCATTCCATCGAGCAAACGATGTTAACCAAAAGTGCTTGATGGGAGGCAACCCATGCAGTTTTTAGGTAAATTTTCTTTCATCATAATCATCCATTCTATTTTTAAATGACTTGGCAGGGCGATACTTATGTTATGGATCTTAAGGATGACATGAGAATTATGTTTCAACAAGTTTGGAAGGGCTAGAACACTTAACGGAGGTGAGTATTGTGCTTTCACGGAGATACACGACCACATATTCTTATTTTACACAGCTGTGTAATGGCAGTTTTCATGCACAGAGGGTTACACACCCTACATACATGGCCGTGTATGCGGCCGTGTGAATCTTAAACCACACGGCCGATAGGGTTTAATACCCATTCATTTTCACCTCTCTTCATTCTTTTTCACTCCTTCATGTTCATAATCATTACTCCCACTAATTCTTCTTGTGATTTTTGCACCCATTGCTCCGGATTCAAAAGTTAAGGTACGGATTTCTACTTTCTCTTCTTAACACTCTTTATTTTCCTTGCAATGTTGAACCAAAGAACACTTTCTGTGTGTTCTAATCAAGGGGCTTTTGTGTTATTTGTTCATTTTTAATGATTTATCTTCCTTACTTCGAGTTCTTTCATCATTTTGTGTAAAATTCATGATGATTTTCTACTTTTGGACACAAACCTAGGGTTTCTACCTCTTGAGTAATTTGTGTTGATTCTTAGATGTCATTCACATGAAAATTGTGTAAGGAATGGATTTTTGTGCTGAGATTGTTACATGATTGATTTTACAAGGTCGTTGTTGCAAGGTGTATATTTTTTAATTGTGGTGGGAGTATGCGATCCGAATACACGGGCGTGTATGGGCATGTGTGCTGGGCGTGTAGTTCCAATTAAGTCTAATTTGTGATTTTCTCCTTGGATTGTAACTCTATCTTTCATATTATCTATCATATACTGCCATGGGATAGTGTTTTGTGTGCAAATTGTTAGCTATGATCTTACTTATCACCTCGAGAAGGTATAATCTAGTTTTGTTCTTTTGTTCTTACGTCTCCAGATGCCTCGGATAAAGATTGTTTCTTAGAAGAGGCGCCATGATGACGAGGCTAGTAGTAGTAAGGGAGCGATCCGCTATCCTATAAATATAAGGGCTGAGCATCGGCCGATCTACCATAACTACAAGAGCACCAAGATCGTTAGACCAAATGTAGCTCTTGATTGGGATGTTTTGGGGCGGTTTAGCATTCGTCAAGAAGTTGAGGGTCTTCTGCATGACCCTGCTTGGGTGAGATTGTTTTCTATCGAGGACAAGATCTATTTAGACTTGACACTCACCTTTATTGCTACCTTCACCATCAGAGAGCCCATGAGTGCTGGGATAGATAATGAAGTTGAGTTCCTTGCGATGGGTCAATATCAGAGGCATTCAATGATGGATTTTATTGAGGCCATGGATATCTATGAATCTGCATTCCTTCGCTCCCTAGCCTTCCGCCAATTACCCTTGGGATTTCCCCACAAGTTTCGGGCAGGAGATTATTGGCCACAATTGGGATTGAGCGCTTACACTTCTTCTTCTATAAAGGTTCCACCTTTAGGCGGCTCTCCTTTCAGGTACTTCATTACATCTTTGCTCGTTCCACTATGGGCCGTATCGATTCGAAAGCTGTGGTCAATGCTCGGGATGTGCTCTAGTTATGGAGTATGAAAACTGGGACTCCTATCAATGTCGGGGTGTTTGCTGCATTCTGTTTACTCCGACAAGCAGAAGCAGGGAATAAGGGAGTCTTTGTGGGTGCTTGGATTACCCAAATTATGAAAAATTTAGAGTTATTCCTTGTACGCGAACCCGGCGATTGCATTGAATGACTATTCGGCTATTAGTTGCACCCATTATCATGTGGGGGCATAAACCTCAACACAATGAGGAAGACTCCGATGATGAGTTTGATGAAATTGAGGGGTATAACCTTAACCAGGAAGCTGAAGCTGGGGAAGGTGAAGAAGAAAGAGCTGCCCCAAAAGAAAGGACTCAAGATGATGAAGTTCAGAAAACCATAGGGGAATTAAAGACCCAAGTTCAGGGATTGAAGGAGCAATAAGATAGAATTTCGAAAAAACAAAGCAGGTTAAAAAGATTTATTCAAAATTGCTTCACTAAGTTAGGTGACAAGTTGGATATAGACTTTGCATCTTGTAGCTGTTTGAGTGATGAAGACATCCGGGTCGACACACATACACAAGTTCCAAGTTCTTCCCCTCGACATGAAGAGCGTGGTCATCGAGATGGGTCGGACAATGAGGATGAGGATTGAAGGATGATTGTTAGGTGTTAACTGTTTAAATCCCTTCTGTGGGATTTTATGTTTTCTTTTTGTCAAGACTTTGTATTAAAACAGGGATGGATGCTGTTATTGTTCTTTCTGGATGCTTTTATAGTTCTTTCTTTATGCTTTTATTTTTTTTTCTTTGGTTTTTCATTTCAGAGATTCTGTTAAATTGATGAAGTACATGACTTTAGTTGCATGACAAGATTGGGGGGGACAAGTATTTGGAGTTCTTTTCAAGAACTCATGGTCTTGTGCGCATAAATGCTATTGATTTGAGTTCTTCTGCAAAAGTGGATGTTGGATGTGCGATTCTGATATTGATCCAGGGGAGTCTCGTTTCTCCTTCTCTTTTATTTCCATTTTCTTCCCTTTTTATGTAGTTGAATATAGACATTGGGGACAATGTCTAAATCTAAGTGTGGGGGAGGGAACTGAGATAAGAAGCATGAAATATAAGTGTTAATGAATCAAAATTATAAAGTTTCCCCACTTAAGATGTATTTAATGAATTACTAACAATCAAGAATTGTTGAGATTTCGTTATATTACTTACTGTGCTGAAAATTCTTGGGAATTTTGCAAATGTTTACTCTCTTATCTTGTTTTATAAATACTTTGCTAGAATTACTAGTTAAAATCTAAGTGAAGAGAATTACTTGTTGTTTAAGCAGTTATTTCGAGAATTGAGAGTGAATTAAGACCTCTAGTAGGTTTAGTATGCTCTTTCTTTTGCTATTAATGTGAGTTATGCAATTCTGAGTAAAGGAGTAGAGGGTACTTGTAACTTTGTGATTCCTTTTCGCAATTACTAGAACTGAGAACTTTAGGAGTAATTATCTCTGAAAAAAAAAAAAAAAGAAGTTTAGAAGTGGGCCTCATTGACTCGAGTAATTAAGCTTAAGGGGTGCCCTCTTGAGGGAATAACATCTATTGACTTGGGTGATGAACTCGGGATCAATGGCTGAAAGCTTACTACAAGGGTCATGAGAAAAGTCCGAGAAAACTGAACTTAATTGAGTTGTAATTGAAATTAATTAATTTAAATTTGATTGAGATGGTAGAGGTTCGAAGGGGTATCTTAAAACCTAATAGCCAAAGATCGTCTGGTTTGGGATTTACTAACCAAGGAAACCATTTCAGTTGAAAGGTTAAAGAAAATAGATAGTTGACTTGACTCAAACAAGTAAATCCAGGGACACCTTCTACGCTAAGGGGATAACGTCCGTTAACTTGAGTGATGAGCTCAGGATTATCAATTGAAAATTCGTTACATGAGTTGGTTAACTAAGTTAAGTACTTAATGGAAAATCTCCCAATTTTATTTAAAAAGACTAAAGGAAAGGAAAATCCAGGAGATAAGTGGATACAACATGTCTTTACTCCTTATTGCATTGCTTATAAGAGTAGTTAAGAGGGAAGTATATTTTACACTACCTGGCATTGTTCTATGTTCGATTTCACTTTTGGGAATTTGTGTTTAAATGATGAGAGTACTAGTTTAAGTCACTTGGATTAGCATTGAGAATTCAGGTATTTGTATCTTGTAAACAACTAATGGTGGGATTGAGTAGAGATTGCATATTATGGGGGTAAACTATGAGAATCAATGATGCAAAAAGAAATTCTTGATTGCTGAGTTAATGAAAATCTTGTCCTTGGTTTTTCTTTGGCTTTATTGCTTGAGGAAAAGCAAACGCTTAAGTGTGGGGGAGTTTAATAAGTATAAATTAACACTTGTATTTTAAATGAATTTTAGTTGTTTATGTAATAAGTTGATGTTATCTTGAAGAATTTTGATACTTAAAAGAGAAATATTTCAGTTTCAGGGATGAGGACCACTATTTTGAGAGGAGGTACCGACTTGGAATGAGATCGGAGAAGAATACATGAAGAAAAATGCTTTTTGGAAGGAACTAGGGGAAGTACACGGGTGTGTATTTCCAGAACAGGGCAAGTACATGGGCATGTATTTCTAGAGCACGTCCATGTGTTGGGCTTGAAAAAACAACAGAAGCTTACACGGTTTGAGTACACGGTTGAAGGCACGACCGGGTGTTGGCTTATTCATAGAAGTACACGGCCACATGTTATTGGCCGTGGGTTTTTTTTTACTTCAGACACTATTGCAAGGCATGGCCATGTATAACCGTGGGTTAAGACTATGTATATGGAAAAGTTGGCCGTTTCAGGAGATTCTTCGGTTTCCATATATATATATCTTCGTTTCTAGGTGAAGGGGTTCCTAACCGAAAGAAGATAGAAAAAAAAAAAAAAAGAAGAGGAGGAGACCGGGAAAGATTATCTAAAGGAAAAGCAACATCAACATATTCATCTTTCTCTTCCGAAGGGTTTATGCACACGGGTTTTTCATCTTCACTGATTTATAACTTGAAAACCATGAGTAGCTAGTTTATTTCATACCCGAACCTTACGAACCTTCAAATTGTCATGTAACATTGGATTGATTGCATAGTTAATGAATATTGGAATTCTCTGAATTTATCATGTTGTTCATTTAGTGTTGCTAATCTGATGTATGGCCAGCATTAAGTTTGCATTGATTTCTTAGAAGTTGATTGGAAAATCTCTTGTTTGAATAGATCGTGCATGAATAAAGGAATTCATATGTAATCTAAGGATAGAGAACATGAATTTTCCGTATTAGGTTAAATTAGATAATTCGACCTGATGGAGGGTTCAAGAGTGTTAATGCAATTCCAATCAATTTTGATAAAAGAGGGATCTTTATTAATGCGATTAGGGTTAGGAGCTAATAAATCTGGAAGGAATATTGGCTTAGTGTTAGATACTCCATGGTTCAGAGATAACCATTGCTCGTTAACTAATTTATTGAAAGGGTGAAGTTACATGACAATTAGAGGAGTAGTAAAGGTAGGGTATGCTCTTAATTATTGGATTTAGTAATCAAGTTATTGTGTTAGTTTTAATTGCTTTAGATTTTGTTAAGTGTTTTTAATTTAAGCAAAATCTCTCGAATTTGTGTGGTTAAATAGTTAGTTTAGTGTTATTATGGTACTTGCTGATCCTTGAGGAAACGATACCTGAATACAATTCTATACTATTAAAATTGATAGGTACACTTGCCTTATTGATCATAATAGAGAGTCGTAGAAAAGGATTTTAAAATTTGTGTGATTACAGTCAACACCAACGCCGACATTGACTACATTTACTACTAAGGATGACGAATAAAGGGAAAACTTGTTCCATACTTCTTATAAGGTATAAGGAAATTTATGAGTCTTTATAGTTGATGGTGGTAGTTGTACCAATGTGGTAGCAGCATCATTAGTACCAAAAGCTAAAACTTACTACTACTCCACATCCTGAACCGTATACATTGCATTGGCTTAGTGATCAAGGGAGTTTGCATGTGACCCAAAGAGCTAGGGTACCATTCAGTGTAGGGGATAAATACTTTGATGAGATTGAGTGTGATATTCTACCTATGTGTACATCTGATATATTGCTTAGCAGGCCTTGGTTATATGATAGAAGGGTCTTACATGATGGCTTCAGGAATACTTATGTATTCTAGAAGGAGGGAAAATGAATTATTCTGAATCTAATGTCGCCTCCAGAGGTTCAAAGGGTTCAGCAACAAATCAATAAACCATCGGAGGGCCATGAGCAGTTGAGCCAACCCTTAGAGCACAAAATTTGTCAGACAAAAATGTGCCAACCTTTAGAGGATCCTGATGATCATAGTTAGATGAGTAGACTACCAGAGGACCAAACTGTTCAGGGATAGTTGTGTTCACCTTCAGAGGTACTAGAGGCTCATGGGCAGTTGAGTAAACCATTGGAGGATTCTGAGGTTCAGAGTCAGATGAGCCAATCATTAGAGAGCCAAACTATTCAGAGACAGTTGTGTTCACCTTTAGAGGTTTCAGAGGGCAATGAGCAGTTGGGCCAACCATTAGAAAACCATGAGGATCAGTGACATACAAATGAGTTAGAAATGGAGAAAACGGTTTCAGTGGAACGGGTTAATACAAGGGCGACTTTAGTGGATAATAGAGCATTATTTATGTTGCAAATCAGATACATCTTAAAAATGGAGGAGAGAAAACAATCACTACCTATAGTATTTCAGATATTGGGATTATACAGAGATACTTCTTTAGATGGATTGCTAGGAGAAAACAAAGTCTCTATTGCATTTGATCTGCCAGATTTGAGGACAAATCTTTTTGAGGCCCGAGGAGATGATAGGAATCAAAATCCGATAAGACCTATCATTAGGGCAAGAACTAAAGGATTTCGAATCTTGGCGATGAGGGCCCATTTTGAGCAAATTGACCCTGAAATTATTCGTTTACTAACCTCTTTTATCTTATTCATGTATCATATATTCCAATAGACACACTTATTATATTTTATAGGGCGATAGACAAACTCACTCAGACTCAGCTTGTAGGTTATCCATGGACCGACTATAACTGGCGATGAGTTAGGCCGACGAATCCTATGGAAGAGCTCGCATGATGAAGACTATTTTCTTTTATTTTGTAATTTTTATTTGGACTATTTTATGTTGTATTTTCTTTTGGGACACTTTTATTTTTTATTGTAATTTCCATTTAGGACCGGCCACCTTAAAAGTGGCATAGTTGTAATTTTTGTGCATTTTCTAACTCTAAAGGGAGCAAGTATAAATACTTACTTATAGTAAGGTTTGAGAGGCCATTGTTCAGAATTGAACTTCACTTTTACATGAGAGGGTTAGGGTCTATTCCTAATTCATTTGCTCTTATCAATTTCAAATCCCAATTTGAGGTTGTAGTGAGTGGCTTCAAGGTTAATTGTGAGTAATATCAAATTTACTTTGTTGCAATTTCCTTTTCTCTCTAGTGAGTAATATCTAGGGTTGAATTGGCTATTTTATTGACCGAATTTGATTGCATTTGTAATCAAATTCTTGTTACTTAATTGGTTGGTTTTGGCCTTAGTTTAACCTTCAATTTAGCATCTTCTTGGAACCGTGGGTCATTTTGTTGGGAAAGTGAATCACGGAATTGGATCTTCTTGTTCTTGTGTGTAATTCACGTGGAATTCTTGTGATTGTTTTTATATTCGAGAAGATTATCATTGTTGGATTGTTAATTGCAACTTTGAGCATTCGGATTTCATTAAATCTCCATTAGGGTTCAAGCAATTCATGATCCTATTGTACTGGTTTTTAATTGTGAATTGAAGTTGTTTCTTTAATTCATTTGCATGTACTTAGACCTTGGTTTTAGGCAGATCAATAATGCGCATCACAAATTGTGGAGTGAGAAATCTGGGCTTCAATAATCTAAATCCTTGCACTCGTATGTACATATGGGATGTGCAAGTGAGATGGAAAGATAAGATGATGCATGTGACATATGTTATGGTATATAAACATGAGGTAGGAAGAGTGGTATTATAAGGTCACAAATACAACATGCATAGATCCACATGAAATGTATGTGGCCAAAGGAAGCCTGGGAAACAAATTCAACATCTGTACGCTATTAATATCTAGGTAGGCGTATTTAAGGATAAAACATGGAGTTATGGCCATGAACGTAAGGTATAGAAGGCAAGTACGAAAAAGTTTCGAGGACGAAACTTCTTAAAGGAGGGGAGAGTGTAAAGTCCTAAAAATTTTGAAAAGCTATATAAAAATTTAAGAAAATAAGCGAAATAATGGATACTTCTAAGTCGGGGTAATGAGGATGACAGTTTTGGTAATATTAAAAATTTTGAGAAATTTTGAAGAAAAAATTTAAAACATTATAATACATTAATATTATTCCAATAATTTAAGAATAACCGAAAACTCCATGATGTGCTTGAAATGTTGTGATCGATAAAGATGTGGAAGTACGGGTTATATATGTGTAAGTTTTAGTACATACGTGTGTATATGTATGTATACACATGAAGTACAAATATGTATAAAAAGTACGTGGGAATAAGCATCTATTTGTAGATCTTCATAAATAGGGTCAGCATGGGTGTCAACATGGCCATGCTCAAGACCGTGCTGACTCCAAAACACGTTATCTTCAATGTTCGGTTTAGCACGAGCTCCAACATGGGCATGCTCAAGGCAGTGCTATAACATTTCTTGCTTTTAACCATTTTTCTGATTCAGCACTAGCTCTAGCACGGTCGTAGCAAAGGCAGGGTTGAAACATTGGCTCCAACACAACCGTGTTGGAGGCAGGGCTGAAATTATACTTGCTTCTACCCATTTTTCTAACTCAGCACTAGCTTCAGCACAGGCTGTGTTAAAGGTTGTACTGAACTAAAATTTCAATTTCCTTCATTCTTCACCCAAAATTGATTTCGCCTTTCGCACATATCATCCTTAAACCTTTCTTTTGTCTTAATTGAAACAAAAAATAATAATAATAAATATATATAAATATGAAATTTAAAGATATTTTTATACGTGAGCAAAGTATTAAAATAGAGGCATCTAGAATATAAAATATAATTAAAATATAATATAATATAAAATATATTTGTAACAAAAATAAAAAATAAAAAAAATCAAATCGTGTTCGACTAGACACGTCAGGCAGCGCAGCAGGCAAGGGGGTGTGACAAAGACTTAGTTGTCCCATCCTTGTTCCTTTCTATCATTTCTTCTTCTTTTTCTTTTCTTTCTTATCTTCTTCTTCTTCCCGGCACTCTCCCTTCTTCTTTCTTTTTCTTTTTTTCTTCTTTTGGCCCATCTTCTTTCCTTCATCCTTTTCTTTTTCTTTTTGTTCTTCTTCTTCTTCGGCTACGTCCCGCGGCAATGGCGACTCCGATCGTAGCAGCAGTAGCAACGACGGTGACATAGCAATGGACAACAGCTTAGCGTCATGTCTGTCTTATCTCCTTTCCCAACGACGGCAGAAGCAATAGTAACCACAGCAATAGCAACGGTGTGGCATCGATGACACAGCAATAATAGACGATGCCCAGGTGAGGTTCAACAACCAAAAACAGCGACAGTAGGTATGGATGCTCCGATTGGTAGGTGCTAAAGGAGGTGCATGGTGGGTGGTTGAATATGTAGTGTGTGTGTAGCTGTGTGCGTGTGTGTACGCGAGGGAAGAGGACCGCAACCACAAAGGCAACAGTAACCATGCCGGCGGCCACGATAACAACCACAACAACAACAATAAACAACATAGCAACGACGGTATGGACAGCAACATCAACCGCGAGGATGACAGCAACCATGAAGGCAAGTGAGAGAAGAGGATGAGAAAAGGAAGATGTGTGTGAGAAGGCGTAAGCAGCAGTGGATGGTGTATGTGGGTGTGTTTGTATGTGCGTAAGGATGTGTGTGTGCATGTGAAGGACAAGGGTATGTGTGAGAGTGTGTGGGTGTGCGTGAATGGAGGCCATGTGTGTGTGTGCTGTGTGCGTGGATGAGGAAGATGTGTATGTGTGTGTAGGAATATGTGTATGTATGTATGGGAAAGGGAGAGGCAAGTGTGTAGTGTATATATGTATGTATATGTATGGAAATGATGTGTGATGCGGATATGGAAAATTGGCATAATGTATTTGAAGATATATGTGTATGTGTATGAGGAGATGTTTAGTGTATGGACATGTGTGTGTGTGTAAGTATGGAAGTTGAGGATGATGTATAGGGGGTATGTATGTATGAGTATGAGATAATGTGTAGAGTGCGAATATGTATGTGTGGGTATTGAAGGTGAATGTAGTGTGTGCAAAGCATGTGGGTGTGTGTATTGGTGGTGTAAGGTGTATATGGAGTATATCTGTAAGTGTATAAGATGGCATGTGGTGTGGGTATGTATGTGTAGGTAAGAGATGATGTATAGTATGGGTATGTGAGTATGGATATGGAAGGTGTGTAATGTGTGTAAAGTATGCGGGCTAGTATGTATTAGTTATGTGAAGTATATGTGGAGTATGTGTGTGGGTGTATGAAAGGTGTGGGGAAAGGCATCGAGAAGTTTGAGAAGAAATAGGAGTTATCGAGAGATCGAGAAATCTAACGGAAATTGCGTGGAGGCACTATAGCTGGCCTTCGGTACCATGGTCGGAGAAGGGACTATACATCGAATCACTTGAGGACGATTAGGACTATGACGACCATAAACAGGTGAGTGGGAAACTTAATGATATGCTACTATGTGATGTTGTATGTTGAATGTTATGCATGTGAATTTGCTGTTTGTTGTGTTGCTATTTTGATATGATTGTTGTTGAGTTAAGTCATAGTGGGGATTGATGAGTTAGGGAGAAAGTCGTAAAGACTATAGGGGAATGAATGGTCCGAGAGTTTAGATGTCATTACCTTAATGATAGCACCTAGCGCCATATCGCTAGTGCTATAACCATAAGCCTAATCCTTGTTTTACAAATTGTTTTCCTTCCAATACAAACCAAGACATAGAAACTTAGCTTTTGCTTCTATAACTACCGAGTAGGTAAGCTTAGTTGGAATAGGGTGTATAAGTATCATTATGTATACATGTTAGAGTTGGTTCCTGAATGTGTATACATATACTTAAACAAACTTATTTTCATATTATATTTACGAAATACACTCATGAACCTAATCATATAAATCATGAGTGTAACCTTAGCTTTTACAACTCAACGACCATATTTTCTTACCCTTTTAAGTACGTAAGGGGAGATGTCTAGTAAATTGTCCTTAATTAAAGAGAGGTCACAAACATATATATGTATAGATATGTATATATGTATATTATACACAAGTGTCTTAAAGACATTAAAAAGGAAAATGCGAGACGACCTTACTAGCTCTCGAAAATGTGAGAATGATAATACACTTAAGAAGTGCGATGGCATAGAGGTGTCAAGGATGATTAATGTAAATCAACCCCGAGTGGTTGGTTTAACATGTGAGATAAATGACACAGAGGTGTCAGAAATGATCGTAAGCTAACCCGAGCGGTTCAGCATTTGAGATAAATGGCATAGAGGTGCCAGATATGATGATTGTAAGCTAACCCGAGCGGTTCGGCATTTAAAAGAAATAGCATAAAAAGGTGCCGAGTTAATTTAATTGGTTGTAAGACTAGATAAGTCTATGTCCACGGGGTCTAGGTTCAGTGTCTGTCTTGAGTGATAAGAAAGACATGATTTGTGTTTGTTGTGATGAGTGTGAAATGGATTGTTTGATGTTTACCTCTATGGTATGATTGAGAATTGATTTTAATTATATATGTTGTTTGACCACTTTAAATTAATCAATTAATGTATGAAGTTGATGAGATTAAAACTTAACATGCATTTTCATGAGACATTGGATAAATTTGAAGGCCATCACTGCTGTCATAGGGTATTCGGAAGAAATTGTGATATTATTGAGTCGTCCTGTGCAAACTATTGGACTAAAGGATTGTCCGTACCCTAAGGGTTCCTTGTCCAAACTGTCTTTAAGGGTGTTGCTCCGACTGTTGCAGAGGTACGGGAGCGTCCGGTGTTAAAATAAATATGATAAACCGAGTTGTGAGACCTGGGCACTAATGGTAGCTTTGGAATCCCTAACCCAAGGTCAAGGGGGTGTAAACCCTAGACTTCACATTAGTTATCGAAAGACCACGTGAACTGTTGTATTTATATGATTGCTCATGCATAGCATATGTTTGTTATCTTGATTTATAATTTGCTTGTATGTGTGTAGCATTGAGAGTATTGCACTCCCATTCATTGAGCCATAGTGTGCTCACCCCCTCACACTCTTTTGCAAGTAGTGATTACGAGAGCTTGGGATAAGGTAAGATGTGAAGTGACGAGAGTTTCTAGAAGACCAGAATGATAGAGTAAGAAATTGATTGATAGGTTTTATAAATCAAATTGTTATTTTAGGGCCCTGATGTAAGGTTTTATTCCATTTTACTGGTTGGTAGGGGATACTGACTTTCTGCGATCATGGTTAACCGTGGGGTACGAAATTCATAGTTATATTTTATTATATAATTATATGTAATATGACTAGTTATAAATGTAATTAACTAGTTAGAGTCTTACGATCTCTAACTCGTAAGATGGTTATCATGTAACGGGTGCACACGTGCCATGATAATTTTAGTGGAAACTTCTAGGCCCCCTTTCGGGGCATGACAAGGCATGTCCTTGTCTTGATTTCTTGATCGACAACTAAGAGAAACCTATTTCTAGTCCGTCCTAAGTATTAAGTCCAATTGAATATGAGGGTTTTTGAGTCACTGCTATGAGGGTCTGTAATATGCAAAGGGATTCTCAAGCTTGTTCTCAAGGGTTCTCGTATCAACTAGTCTCCCAAAAGTGTTTTTTTTTTTTTTTTTGCTAATGTAAAACTAATCCACTAGCTCTCTACCAATTAATACTTGAAGCCTAAAACTTGGAATAAGAAAATGATTATTTTAATTGTCTTTATCCACTTTAGTACCCAACACCAAATTAAATAACAACATATTTATTTATGTGCACATTTCTATTTGCTATTATATATATATATATATATATATATATATATGTTTTATTCATAATGGCTAGGTAGCTATTCCCAAGATTATCTATGTCAAAGTTTGCATTCACATTTAAATAGGTAAAAACTTCAAGTGTTATATCATACTCATGATAAAATTAATTCTTGATATATGCTTGTGCATATTTTACATTTTAGGTTTATTGTTTATCATTATACATATATGTGTTTTACTAAATAACCCTTACTAGGTCACTTTCATTGACATGCATGGTCACTATAGAAAGTTTGTTTTGTTTCCAGAAACTTAATCGTTATATTTTAAACTTTTACTAATATCCTCTATAAACATTCTTCATTTATTCATATTAACTTCAAAAATTACTCATGAACATAAGATAAATGATGAACTAACATGAGAAATTCAATGGAGTCCTAACTCACAATTAAAAAGCCTAAGGTCAACACATTAAAGCATATGCCATATTATTATTATATACTTATAGTGTATTTCCATTTATAGTTATTGATTCCTTAAGTCAATTAGTTCATTCACAACATCTAGTTAAATATATATATATATATATATATATATATATTAATTACATTTTAGAGGACATTATACCGTTAACAAAACAACTAGGTGGAAATCATGTGTCCAATTCTCACATTACCACACATCATTGTGGATAACTATTCATAATTTCTAATAAGTTGGTTGCAAATTTCCTACACGTCACTGATACATCCAAGATGTATATTTTCTCAACTTTATATTAAGCTTGGTTAGTCAAATATAATTAGGGTAAGCATAGACTAGATGTCATGTTAGAAGTTTAGCCACAAATAAAGTACTATACCTTATTATCTAATATGACCACACTTATCTTCAGTAGGTGTGTTTCAGCCTTTATTGTTATAACTCTCATCACATCTAAAGAGTAGAGTAAATCTAATAGCTGTTCCATTTATTTTAAAATATAGTATTTTTAAGATACATGTTGCCTACATTTAGTAATGTATCCATAGATATGTATATATACTTTAATTGCCATGTTACTATATTTGCATACACATTAGGTAATATGTATATTTGGTGATTATGTGTCCTTTAAATATCATTTAATATCATATTATAATATTTATATACTATTAATTTATCTCTAAGGTCCCATTATGTCTTGGAATTTAAATATCAAGTTTTAGAAAAACAACAAGTGGTATCAAATAACATACATTTTATTAAATTAAAGCTCCTATAATCATCATTTTACCAATAAACCATATGGTATCATATTCTCTAAACTTTTGTGACCTCAACCTAAACTTTGAAATAAAATGGATAAAGTTGCCCAATGCCCTAAATTTAAAGGTTTGAAGCTCAAGGTTATCACACACAAGAAGTTTTAGGCCAAGATTGAATAGTTTTGATCTTTTCCATATCTATGCTAACTCCTTTGGCCAAATCATGTCCCAAATAACCAATCTTACTTTGCACAAATGAACACTTACTCTTTTTTAAGTAGAAAGTGTGTTGTTGTAATACTTATAATGCAACTTCAAAGTTATCAAATGTTCTTCAAATGTCTTATTATAGATGAGGATATCATTAGAAAATAAATAAATAAATAACAAATTGGTGCAAGGTCAGAAGATACTGTTCACTACTGCTTGAAATGTTAAAGGGGCATTAGAAAGTCTAAAAGGCATTACCAAAAATTTGTAATAACCCTCATAAGTTTGAAAAGTTGTTTTGTAAATGTCCTAAACACATCATTATCTAATGGTAACTAACCTAAAGATCCAACATTTATAAAAAAGAATCACCATGTAACTCATCAAAAAGTTCATCTATAGTCAGAATAGGGAATTTATCCATATAGTGGCCTAATTCAAAGTACAATAGTCAACACAAAATCTCTAAGATCCTTTTTTTTTTCTTCACCAACATAACTAGTGATGAAAAAGGACTTATACTTGGCTTATCACCCCTGAATCCAACATTCTTGCACCAATTTTTCAATTTTGCCCTTCTAAAAATTTGGATATCTATAAGGCCTAACATTAATAGGTTATGACTCATTCTTTAAATGAATATGATGTTGTACATCACACATTGGAGGCAATGATAAAGGAGTAAGAAAGACGTGTTAAAATTTGCTCAATAGTGCTTTTATGGCACTATTGCTAGTAGTACCAGTAGATGAAATCTGATTCTAAGCCACCAAATGAAACAAGTAAGCCACACTATCAACTTTTATAAATTTATGCAATTGCTTCTACTCAATCAACTTAGGACTTATACACTTGTGACCTTGTAAATACCTACTCCCCATTCATTATAAACTACGTAGTTAACTCTGAATAATCCATAGTAATTGGTCCTAACGTGGTTAGCCACTAAATTCCGAAGACTACATTAGCACCTTGTATTAGTAGTACATACAAATCCAACACACATTGAAAATCTTGTAATTTTAAAATCACTCCTTAACACATCCCTAAATAAGTTAACTTCTCTACATTCCTAATCATCACCTTAAATTCACTTGTGGCAATAATGGGTAAATTCAACCATTTCACAACCTAAAGTTGAATGAAATTATGAGTACTACTAAAATCAATTAGAATAGAAATAGATTTACCATGTATAGTGCCTTCCAACTTCAAAGTTTTTGGAGCTTGAACACTAGAAATTGCATGATAACTAATTTCAATGCTTTCATCCATTAATGTTTCCAACATTTCTTCAGTTATTTCATTACTTTTGAAATTATTATCTTCTAATATCACCATCATGAATTTAGCCTTACATACACGATTCTTATGGAACTTCTCATCATAATTGTAATAGAGTCCCTTCTGTCTTCTTACTACCATCTATGCTATTGAGAGCTTTTTAAAAGGAATTGTTTTTTTAGGAGAAGGTTTAGAAGAAGAAGTAGAAGGAGGTGATGGTTTAGTTCTAGATGAAAATGAAGGGGGAGTATAACTCAATTTGATAGATTGTTTAAAGTAAGATGGTTTAGAAAAAGTTGATTAGGTAGAATGGTTTGGTAATGTGAAAGATTGAAAATGTATTTGTAAGTTCTATTGTTTAGTTTCAAAAATTTTGGTAAAGTTCACAATTTATAACAAACTTGTAGGTTGAAAACTTCTAACCTCTTGTTACAATAAATATTGAAGACTTAAAATATAACATTTCATGAGAAAGCTCCTAGATAGCCTCATTACTCTATTTGTATTGTTTTCAAAAGCATGCTAATATTTTGTAATAAACCCTTTTTGCATCAATTTACTCAATTTTCCCTCATAATCTTCATACATGGAAGGACCAAAATGATCTTTCAAAGCAATGAGAAATGCAAGCTAAGTACTCAATATATTATTATGAAAAACCCACTATACCAATCAAGTGCCTCATCTTCCATAACAATAGAGGCTATTCTTAGATGCTCATCGTTAGTGACATTATTAATGTCAAAAGATTGTATTGCTTTAATGATCTAAGAAATTGGATCATTACTTAAGAGTTTAGGTTATTCTAGCTTAATGTTCTAAATATAAGAATGATGTGATTCCTAATGTATGCTTTGATTAGAAAATGTTGAAAGATCAATATTCTAATGTGCTATTGAGTTGACCTGATCATTCTAATTCCTTGTAATGCAAAAATGTTTAATCAAAGCATTTACATCAACCTATAAAGCATTAGGTTTGCCTTCCATTACATCAATCTGACTAGAATTATTTTGCACTTGTTGTGATGTTTCCTAAAGTTCCTCTTGCATTTTAGTCATATTTCTTGTACTTTTTGCTATAGAAATCAATAAAAGCACCAATTGTTAGCCCAAAAATAGGCCTAGCCTAAATTCCTTTCTAAATTCAATGTCTAAACAAAACTCTAAAATCTCACCTCCTTAGTACATAGTCTCACGACATAGGTACTATCCCTTTCCCATCTTCTTTCTTACAAGAAAACTAAGTTTTCTAGTATAGAAAATATTCAACAATTTCAAAGACAATCTTTCAATTTTGTGAAATTTTTATGACAATCTATGATGATTCCACTCTATTAGATTCCTTGCTTATATATATATATATATTTCATGTTGAAAGAACTAACTATGATTTTCTTATATAATGTGTGAGGTGAATGAATGGATGAAATGAGAAGATGAAAACAAGGATGAAACAAGAGATACTAGATTTCGAGTACTAGCAGCTCCTAATGTAGATCTTTGAGGGTAAAACCAATAGTCCCTCTTCTTAATTTCTTTTTCCCTTTTATAGATGATAATATAATTGTCAATGGTATGTATTCTACTACTTGTTATATTTCAAACTGAAAATATGTTAGACTTAACCACTTTATCGTGTAATCCTTCTAATGTGTTGGTCTTCTCTTTCTTTGATTGATTGGCTCATAGCATCTTAGCCCAAAATCAAATCCATTAAATTTTTTGGCTTAGAGCCTATAATTAGATTTAGCCTTATACATCATCAAAATCTAAGAGACATTGTCCACATTTTGTTAAGTGGTTTCCTCCTACACATGGTAAATTTACAATTAAATGTAAATGGGACTTAACTCAGTGATTCTACTTTGCTTAGTGGCTTGTTAAGAAACAAGCAAGCGAGATTGGATTTGCCTTTTCTCAAGCTATTCGTAGCAATTCAATGGAAAAAACGGAGTTATTAGCAATCCTTTAGGGTGATGCAGGATACAAAAGCAAAAGTAATTAAAGGAAGAAAAAATAATATGTGGCAATGTGGAAAATTAAATTAGAAAACTAAATTAAATAATAATTATAATAAATATTCTAAGATATTCACCATTAAATATCAAAAACAAGAACTAAAGCAATAAAAGAAAGGAAAATAACCTTTTTTTAATTTAATTTTCTTTCCACGTTCGATCAAATCCTGTCTCACTTTTCTCCCAAAGTTATTTAAACACTCCTCAATTCGTAGTGTATTGAAAACTTTTCAATGCAATCGTGGTGATAATTATGAAAAAAAAAACAATGGATGAATGAAAAGAATATATATATATATATATATATATATATAAAGAAGATGATTGATGGCCTCACACCACTGATGAATTTTATTTGGCCTCACACCATTGATGAATTTTATTATGGCCTCAAACTACCAATGAAGAAGACAGAATCACTCTAATCTTAAAGAAAATAATTCAACTCAATAATGCTCTCTCAATCTTATTCAAAACCCTAATGTAGATCCCCAAATGGCAAACAAGAGAGAGGGTGAATTGTTTGTTACAAAAGATTTGTCAAATTCTAATTAAATGGTCACTTTTTAAGTTTCCTTCTTGATGAAGATTATACTTCATGAGCAAAAATAATATAGACAAAATTAATGTACAACAAAAGGAAAGAAGATTGTGATGTATAGAGGTTCCTCCTATTGAGTACATCCTCTCTTCCAACTACACTGTTAGGAATCCGATCTTCCACACCGATTGTTTCACTATTCCAATTGTTAAGAAATGTTACAAACACCAATAGCTCTTTCCCTATCTTTCTTGCCTACAACTTAGCTAAGCACAAACTACAAGACTTTGTAACCTCACTTTCTTAGACTAATTTGTACACAAAAATAGTAAAGAAGACTTTGCAAAAATGAGAAATATTAATTCTCTAGTTTAAGTTCAAGAAAACAAAGAACAATTGTTTTTGCTTTGTTCATATTTTTTCTATCTCTACTCATATATCTTTTTGTGTTTTGTTCTTTAATATCATCCTCTTCTTCGATCTTCAAATCTTTAGTTTCTATAGTCTTCTTTGTCTATAGAAGCTTTCCAATGCTCACATGATTTTCTAGCGTTCATAATATCCCTACATTTGTGGAATTTTGAAAAATCTTATCTGAAATTTAAATTCAAATTCCTTAACCATGTAAGTAATTCTATTTGAAATTTGAATTTGTCAATGTTTATCTTCATCTTACATCAACATCCTCGTATGAATTAGCCTTAGTTTGAAAACAGAAAATGCCTCTTATTGCAGATGTGCTTCAACCGATATTCCTTATCCTTTTCTTCTTCTTTTTCTTCCAATGATAATTAGTTAAAATGGATCTTAAACTAATTTGATCCATTACAAAAATAACTTTACTAAATGTAGTTACAAATAGATCTAATTTGTAAATGAAACTTGTATCAAATATAGATAAGAACTGTAAAAGCATACACTCTTCAAACCAATGTTTGTTAACCATAATATCATATTGTTTGTATCAAACTTTCTATTTAAGTGTCTACTTAAACACCTAATAGAGTGTCTGGATTAAACTTTCGATTTAAGTATTTGTAAACGACCATCTATTTAAGTCTTTGGAAAAAATAAATACTTTTATTCTATACACTTAACACATATTTATTAATAACCTTTTTTTACTATTAAAACTTATTTCAGAGAACTCAACATTATACTCCTTTTTTATGATAACAAAACCTATCTCAAGTGATAAACTCATATACTACTTTAAGTATAATATTTGTGAAACTAGTTTATCACTACATACTATTCCTTCTCCCCCTTTTTGTTATTAAACAAGTAAAATATATGACTCCCCCTTAATATATAATATAAGTATGAATCAACACCTAATAAAAGAGACTATTTATATAAAGAAAAGCACAAATATAGACCTTAAAATCTAAAAACAATCTAGCGGCTAATAAGTAGCTATAAAGGAAACTAAAATATTTTCATAAAACAAAAGATAATAATATAACTAAATCTAATAATTTAAATAAAATAACTAAATATAAAAATCTTCATACCATATGAGTCGATAACACTGACGTAAGTTTCTATGCATGTACCCATAATCCCCATCATGTCTCCTCAGCTAGGGAAGATTCACCTCCGATGAATTAAAATAGATGTAATGCTCATAAAGATCCTGATTAATTCTCTAAAGCTCTAACTCGGTAATCTATGTAGCATTTGAAAGTGGATGATCTACCCATTTGACAAGAAAATATCTACCATCACTAATAATCTGATCATTAATATTATCTTCTATCTCTTCTTTCTTTCCTTTTAATGGTGGAACATGTGGAGCTCATGGAATCAGAAAAGTAGGAAATGTAAACATTGGCTCAACTAATGAATCTATAATCTCGACTATCTCATGATAAGGTAAGAGATCCTCAACATTGAAAATATTACTAATACTTATATCTAATGGTAGCTCTAAGACATAAGCATTTGCACTTATCTTCTTCAAAACCTTGAAAGGTCTCATGCCTTTAACATGTAATTTCTTGTAAGAAGCTCGTGGAAACCTCTCTGGCCTAATTTGAGCAATCACCAAATCTCCTTCTTTAAATTCTTGATACTTGCAATGAACATTTGCAGCAAACTTCTATAATCCATTGCTTAAGTTAATTTTCTTTCTACTTTCTGCATGTAGGCCATAAATATGGGTGGCAAATGATTCAACAAGTTCAGAAGGTCTAGATGTTAATGGGAATGGGATAAAATCAATGGGGCGTTTTGGTTGATAGCTTAGTATAACTTCAAAGGGACTTAATCTAGTGGATCTATTTACTAAACTATTATAAGCAAATTCTGCTACAAGAAGGATATGATCCTAAGTAGACACATGGTCACCAACCAAACACCTCTATAAATCACCTAAACTCCTATTAGCTACTTTAGTTTGATCGTCAGTTTAGGGGTGAAAGGTAGAAGAAAACTGTAACTTAATACCTAGCATTTTCCTTAATGTCTTCCTAAAGTAACTAACAAATTTGACATACCTATCTAACACTATGGTTTTAGGTAACCCATGCAACCTAACAACCTCACTAAAGAATAATTTAGCTATATGAGAGGCATATGCAATTTCACTGCATGATATAAAATGTGCCATCTTAGAAAAACGGTCTACTACCATGAAGATTGAATCATGTTTCTTAGGAGTCATAGGTAAACCTAATACAAAGTCCATGCTAATGTTCTACCAAGGTAAATGTGGAACAAGCAAAGGTGTAAAGACCTATATTTTTTTTCCTATGCTTGGAAAGCTAACAAGTACTACATTGCCTCACAACCCTAGCCACATCCCTCTTAATGCTAAGCTAATAGAATCTATCATCAATCGTAGCTATGCTTTTATCACACCCAAAGTGACCAATAGCACCTCTAGCATGTAATTCCCAAATAAAAAAATCCCTCAAAGAAGTTTTTAGAATGCATAAATTATCACCTCTAAACAAGTAACCATCCTTAAGGACATAATCAACATAAAGTCTTAACTAACCATCAGATAATGATGCATGGATTGCCCTTAAATAAGGGCCAGTTGCATGTTGCTCTTTTATCTTTTCTGTAAGACCCACGAAATTCGTAAAATATAACACTAGAAAAATACTACAAAAATTAATTATAAATCATGAGAATTTAAAATAAAGAATATATATTCCTCAAAATCTAAATTACAGACTATATTAGGTTAAATAAGAAAAATTTATAGGAAATTACAAATTCAAAATTTTAAATAAAAAATTTGAATGGATAATTATAATTTAAATAGTCAAATTCCTAAATGTAAAATTTCATAATGAAAAACTTAAATTTTAACATTTTAATTAATAATTTATTAATAGCTAAAGACAAAATAAAAATAAAAACCTAAGTCGGTGAGATGTACAGTGACTATATAAAATACATAGTGCATCAGAAATGAGGAGAAACGCCAGAAGTCCAAAGAAAACTTCAAAAAAAAAAAAGAGAGAGAGAAAAGTGAGAAAAAGGGGAGAGGAAGAAGAAGAAGAAAATTTTAGAAAAAAAATTGTAGTTTTCGCATACGACTTCCAAATAATGAACTGAGACTACCAACGCGATCCTTGAGGTAAGAGCAACTCAACAAAACCAACTTTGCATGAAACAGGATTATTTTTTGAAGTTTAGATGTTAAGGCTCTTTGTATAGAAATCTTTACATTTAGCCTAAAACTAACAATATCAATTAGAAATACGGTAGATACGAAATTCTTAAGCTCAAATAGTATTTGATGATATATTTTTCCTTACGTTTTAGGTAAGGAAAAAGAATTTGACGAGATACTTGAGGATTATTTTGAGTAGAAGTGAGAAACGATGAGACCTAGGTGAGTAGGACTCTATGATGTGTTGTATCATGTGATTATTTGTTGAGTATGTGTTATATCAAGTTGTGTTGCTTTGTGATCACGTATGTATACATTATATTCACATGAAGGATGTGTATATATTCATATTACATAGGAGTAAATATAAAAAAGGGGATATACAAATGTGTGCGTGAGTATGTGCACTTTTTGGGTGTGAAAGTATGAGTTATACATGTGTATGTGTTAATACATGTGTTTATATGTATGTACACATATGAAGTACAATTACGTATAAAAAGTACGTGGGAGTAAGCATCTATTCATAATTTTTTGTAAACAAGGTCAGCATGGGTGTCAACATGGCCATGCTCAAGGCCGTGCTGACTTCGAAACACATTATCTTTAGTGCCAGGTTCAGCACGGGCTCCAGCATAGCCGTGCTCGGGGTAAGGGTGAAATGTTTCTTGCTTCTTACCATTTTTCTGACTTAGCACTGACTGTGCTGAGGGTTGTGCTGAACTAAAATTTCAATTTCCTTCATTCTTCACCAAAAATTCATTTTACCACTTGCTCATACCATCCTTAGCCCTCTCCTTTATCTCCATTGAAACAAAATAAAATAAAATAAATAAATAAAAATTTTACAATGGATGCAAAATTGCATAATTGAAGAAGGGTTCAAGAGTGCAAGATGTGATGGGTCAATAGAACTTTCGTATATGTATATGAAATGGGACCCACTGACATTTATGTAAATAGATAATCATCTAATATTTCTATTGGATATGTATATGTTACGAGTATTAGAGTAAATGAATGTTAGAGGCATCGAATGTTATAATGTGATTAAATAGGTATAGTACTTGGATAGAGACACTCCGTGGTCGCCTAGCCAGGGTTAGGCGATCATGGTGGGTTATCACGTTGAGTACCTAGGGAGGGGAGTGATAGCTTTTGTTGGTATCAGAGCCTAGGTTTGAGATAAGTTATAAATTAGACATAGATTGAGTTAAGGAATCAATGTCTTAAGAAATTGATTCAATAACTCTTTAAAGAGAACCTACCATAGTAAGAGAGAGTGGGTAAAACTTAGGAATTAAATTAATTAACTTAAAATTTACAATTTCCTTGTATTTGATAAAATACAGGGTATGCTGTGACGCTTGGATAGGAAATGGAACACATGTTATATGAAGGATGAAGATGGTTTAATTAACTACCGATTAAGGATGGAGATTTTACATCGTCATTACGAATACTTTTCCCTCTACAAGACCATAGATGAATTGATCGAGAACTGGAGGATTGGATTAACCGAATATTGGCAAGAGCAACTGGATAGACTGAGCGAGGATCTTGGAGACCGATATAGTAGGTATATAGCTATACTAGCTTTGGAGACCTGATTCGCATAAATGAAGGGCATAACAGAGGTACCCTATAAAATCACGTTTGTAGCTCAATTTAATTTAGGGATGGGGTATCGTCTAGAAGTATTAGTAACTTCAATTAAATCTAGGAGAAATGACCAGAAATATAAGAAGGGAACTTTGAAGAGTGCAAGATGTGATGGGTCAACTTTGAAATTTGAAATGATAGGCTGATGCTTGTTTGTTGAATGGTCAATAGAATTGTTTTACTTCCCTTATGTAGATTAGTTGTTATCGTATAATGATTGATCACTTTAAGTCGATTAATCAAAAGTTGAGATTTAACTAAAATGAGACATACATTACATGAGACATTGCATAAGTTTGAAGGCCATCACTGTCACAGGGCATCTAGAAGTAATTGTGATATTACTGAGCCGTCCTGAGCAAACTACTGGACTAGGGGATTGTCTTCACCTTGCCAATTCCTTGTCCGGAGTGTCTTTGAGGGTGTTTCTCTAACCGTTGCAAGTGCATGGGAGCGTCCGGTGATAAAATGAATAAATAATAAATATTAAGTAATGAGAAATTAAATCGGGTTGTGAGACCTAGGCATTGATGGTGGCTTCAAAATCCTTACCCCAAGGTCAAGGGGGGCATAAACCCTAGACTTTACGTTGGTTACCGGAAGACCACGTGAATTGATGCATTCATGTGGTTGTTCATGCATAGGAAATGGTTGATAACTTATTTGAAATTGCTTGTATGATAACAACACTGAGAGATTGCACTCCTATCTCACTAAGTTTATAGCTTACCCTCCCACAAATTTATCTTACAGGTCAAGACTACCTAAAATTTCTTATAGGTCATCGAACTAAGGTAAGCATCTGTTATAAAGCTAGAAGATCTTGGATATTGTGGGTGAAAGTGAGGATTGATACATAAGTTTGTTCGATAGATTTGAATTACGGAAATGTAGAAGCTATGGTAGGCTCAATGGAACTTTCGTATATGTATATGAAATGGGACCCACTGACATTTATGTAAATAGATAATCATCTAATATTTCTATTGGATATGTATATGTTACGAGTATTAGAGTAAATGAATGTTAGAGGCATCGAATGTTATAATGTGATTAAATAGGTATAGTACTTGGATAGAGACACTCCGTGGTCGCCTAGCCAGGGTTAGGCGATCATGGTGGGTTATCACGTTGAGTACCTAGGGAGGGGAGTGATAGCTTTTGTTGGTATCAGAGCCTAGGTTTGAGATAAGTTATAAATTAGACATAGATTGAGTTAAGGAATCAATGTCTTAAGAAATTGATTCAATAACTCTTTAAAGAGAACCTACCATAGTAAGAGAGAGTGGGTAAAACTTAGGAATTAAATTAATTAACTTAAAATTTACAATTTCCTTGTATTTGATAAAATACAGGGTATGCTGTGACGCTTGGATAGGAAATGGAACACATGTTATATGAAGGATGAAGATGGTTTAATTAACTACCGATTAAGGATGGAGATTTTACATCGTCATTACGAATACTTTTCCCTCTACAAGACCATAGATGAATTGATCGAGAACTGGAGGATTGGATTAACCGAATATTGGCAAGAGCAACTGGATAGACTGAGCGAGGATCTTGGAGACCGATATAGTAGGTATATAGCTATACTAGCTTTGGAGACCTGATTCGCATAAATGAAGGGCATAACAGAGGTACCCTATAAAATCACGTTTGTAGCTCAATTTAATTTAGGGATGGGGTATCGTCTAGAAGTATTAGTAACTTCAATTAAATCTAGGAGAAATGACCAGAAATATAAGAAGGGAATTTACGAATGGACACCAAATATCGATCCAGGGCAACTATACGCTGAGGATTCTTGGGATACTACTAATTATATTGAACATCGAGAGTTTGAAATGATTGATCAAGAGGAGGTGCCAGAAGAGGATCCAAAAGAGGACTTAGAAGAGGACCCAGAAGAAGATCCAGAAGAAGAAAATGCTGACTTCTGGAATCATGCGATATGAATAGAAGGATATGAAGAAGAAGGCTTGCTCCTTGAAGAATCTTTTAACTTGGAAGGTGTTCCTGAAAATGAAAGCATAGCATCCGATTTCCCCGGAGAAGAAGAAGAGGAGGAAAGAAAGAAACTGAAGAAAAAGAAGAAGAAGAAGAAGAGGACAAAGAATGAAGAAGTGATACTGATAAGAGTATCAAAGATGCAAACGAGTAATTATGAATGTTGCCTGAAGAAAGTAGAACGAAACACTAACTCTTGAAAATAACGTATAGAGGAATGTATATGCTTGTTAGCGGAACCAAAAAGGGAAATTTTGTAGCCAATGTATATGTATCCCTTTAAATTAATGTATATGTATAGATGGAATTTTGAGGAATATATGTAAATACTTAAACTTCCGTGTATTTATGATCTTTAGTATAAATATATAAAAATGTTATGGACTCTTGTTGATAATTATATTATTCATGAAATATACTTATCAATTAGATGTTCTAAAATGATAAAAAGTGCATTGATACATTCTAAAGGAACTATTAGTAGGGGATGAAAAGCCACTACAATTCCTGGACGTTGAGACGAAAGTGAAACCCCACCGATCGGAACACCACCTGTAATGCCTTAAGGAAATCTTGAAAGTTAACCTATAATGTCAGGACAAGCGACCAGATTTGAAAGACAAGATACGACAGAAACTCATACTAGAGGATAAGGAAGTAGAGAAGAATGCATGATGAAGCTTGAAACAATTGTACAATAGCTAGTGCAATAACAAGCTTTGTTAATTCAACGATTGATGCCAGGAGGTCAATCATCATCCCAACCGGTTACTCCACCGTCGCAAGCACAATAGACACTACCAATAGAGCCTCAATAGCCACAACAAGCACCATTGTCATCTCCACTAGTTCAAACCACTCACACATCACAAACAGGAGATAGACTCGAGAATAATCAGAGGGAAAGTGGTCATGTGTAGATACGTTTCCTGATTTCATACACTCTAATAGATTCTTTGATGGAACATACAGAAAGCCAAAAGAAGTCGAAGAATGGATAGCTCAATTAGAAAGATCATTTGATGCTTATGAGGTAGAGGATTACCAAAGACTAGCCTACGCTTCCTATATGCTAAAAGCTAAGGCTAGGAAATGGTGGGATGCGAGACATAGGGCATTACCTTAATCAATTTCTCGGGAAACTTTTCAAGAAGAATTCTTTAAAGAATATTTCCTAGAAAGTGTCAGAACGCAACTGAGTGGACAATTGTTCTAACTAGAAAAGGTTCGAAAAGTGTTGATCAGTATGAAAATGAATTTATTAGATTGCTACAGTTTGCCTTAAATATCTATAAGGATTCAAATGAATTGAAGAGGTAGTTATTCATGAATGGGTTAGATGTTGAAACCCAAGGACAAATCCTTGAATTCGAGTTGAAAACATATGCTGAGGTAGTAAGTAAAGCTCGAGCCTTAGAGCAAACTAAACAAAGAATGGAACAGATGAGAAATCAAGCAAGGCCAAATGTTGGAGCATGCATTCTAATGAAAAGACCTTTATTCCTACCCATCCCAAATGATAGAGGAAAAAGGCCAATGATGAACATGAGACCTCTAAGTACAAAGCTGTCAGTGATTCCCTCCTAGGCGAAATAAATTTTTGTAAAGTGTTGGAAGTGTGGATAAGGACACTATCCAAGAGATTGCAACCTCCTGAAAGGGAAATGCTTCAAATGTGGAATGGATAACCACCAAGCAATAAACTTCCCATGGAAAAATATTATAACTTGTTATTCAAGTGGACAACCCAGACATCTATCTAGCATATGTGTCCCAAGAAGCACCAAGGACCTAGAGCTAAAACAATAGCACCTAAAGCTGCCAATGAAAGACCAGCCAACAAATTGACAAGGCAGAGTACACAAGGAGCTAATTCTCAAGCTAGTAGTGCTCGAGTATTTGCTATCAAAAGCACGAACATGGAAGAATGGACTGATGAAGAGCCCGGATAGTATCAGGACATTGATTTAGCGGCCATGAATACTCAGAAGAAGGAGACGTAGTAATAGGTATGTTGAAATTAGACTTATCTAC
Source organism: Laguncularia racemosa (assembly GCA_037954665.1). Taxonomy (NCBI): domain Eukaryota; kingdom Viridiplantae; phylum Streptophyta; class Magnoliopsida; order Myrtales; family Combretaceae; genus Laguncularia; species Laguncularia racemosa. Next base: position 573,166 of record JBBMOL010000198.1, read on the forward strand.
TTATCATATCTTATACACATGAGGAGTAAGGAGAAGAATTTATAAAAACCTATGAAAGAATTACTAGTATAAGAAGAATAACGAATAAGCATAGTAATTTGATGTCATGAAATTGATAGGAATTGTTTTAATCGCTGCACAACCCACTTTTGTGCTATTCGATACGGGAGCTTCACGTTCTTTCATAAGTCTAGTGGTAACCCAACAATGAAGGCTAGGAGTTCAACCATCTTTACAGAACTTAAGGATAAGTACTCCTACGAGAGAGTAGGCTATCACTAAAGAAATGGTAAAAGATTGCTCCATCGAAATACAAGGAAGGAATATGCCTACAAATCTAATCGTCTTGGCTATGAAAGGTTATGAAGTAATTTTGGGAATGGATTGGTTATCTGAACATTACGCCTACGTAGACTACAAGAATAAAGAAGTTTAGTTTAATAAGCTAGGGACAAAAATCATAGTGTTTCGATGACAAGCAAGAAAAACGCCTGAAGCTTCTACCAATGTGGTTCAAGAAAAAGGAAAAGGTTTTCAAAACTAGAGCATGTGCTTAATAAGTGCAGTAGAAGTAGAGAAGGAATTGCTAAGGTTAGAAGAAATACCAATTGTTAAGGAATATCTTGAGGTGTTTCCTGAAGAATTACCAAGATTGCCACCTTCAAGAGAATTGGACTTTACCATCGAGACTAAACCTGGTACTGAACCAATCTTGAAGGCACCATATCGGATGGCTCTAGTCGAACTGCAATAATTGAAGAAACAATTACAAGAACTAATTGAAAAGGGATTTATTCGACCGAGCATATCTCCTTGAGGAGCTCCAATATTGTTTGTCAAGAAAAAGGATGGATCCATGTGGTTATGTATTGATTATCATGAATTGAATAAAGTGACTATCAAGAATAGGTATCCATTACCAAGAATTGATGATCTTTTTGAACAATTGAGGGGAGCGAATATCTTTTCTAAGATTGAATTACAATACAGATACCATCAGTTGAAAATCAAATTGAAAGATATCCACAAGACTACTTTCCGAACAAGATATGGCCATTATGAATTTTTAGTTATGCCATTCGGGTTAACGAATGCTCCAGCTATATTCATGGACCTCATGAATAGAATTTTTCAACCATTCTTAGATAAGTTCATTGTGGTTTTTATTGATGACATTCTCATCTTTTCTAAGACACCAGCAGAACATGAGGAGCATTTGAAGATGGCTCTAGGATTGTTGAAAGAGCATCGATTATATGCAAAATTGTCTAAGTGTGAGTTTTGGATGCAACAAGTAGCATTTTTGGGACATATCATCTCTAGCCAAGGAATAACGGTCGATCCAGCTAAAATAGAGGCTATAGTTGATTGGAAGTAACCTACAACCATAATAGAAGTAAGAAGTTTTCTTAAGTTAGCCGATATTACAGACGATTCGTGAAATTTTTTTCCCAAATATCAAAACCACTAACTACGCTGACTCAGAAAGAAGTGAAGTTCGTATGGGATGAGGCTTATGAAAGAAGCTTCCATGAATTAAAGCAACGAAAAATTATAGCTCTGATCTTGACATTACCCAATACGGAAGAACCTTTCTATATATACAATGACGCTTTTCAAAACGGATTGGGTTGTGTGTTGATGCAAAATGAGAAAGTAGTAGCTTATGCCTCTAGACAATTGAAAGCACATGAGAGGAACTATCCCACTCAAGATCTGGAGTTAGTTGCTATGGTGTTTTCCCTAAAAATATGGAGACATTATCTATATAGGCAAAGATGCAAAATATATACCGATTATAAGAGTCTAAAATATCTATTCACTAAAAAAGAATTGAATATGCGGCAAAGAAGATGGCTCGAAATTCTTAAGGATTATGATCTCAAAATCAACTACTACCCAGGAAGAGCCAATGCTATGACAGATGCTTTAAGTAGAAAGAATTGTGGCCAAATGGTGGCACTCTTGACAGAATAACGGCAGTTGATATAAGAATTTGAAAAACTGAGAATCGAATTCACTTAGCATGAAGAAGAGGCCTAATTAGCCACTCTAAAAGTATGACCTACACTTCTAAATGAGATCAAGGAAATGCAACGCACTAACCTAAAAACAATAGAACTCCGAGATAAAGTGGAACGAGGAGTCAACACTGACCTTAAAGTGACCTCAGAAGGAATCCTAAAACTAAGGGGTAGATGGTACGTACCAACAAACTCAAAATTAAGAAATGAGATTTTGGATGAAGCTCACAACTCTGGATACACCATACACCCAAGAGGAAACGAGATGTATTAAGAACTCAAGAAGGGTTATTGGTGGGAAGGCATGAAAAAGGATATAGCACGATATGTTTCTTAGTGTTCTATCTGCCAACGAGTTGAGGCTGAACATCAAAGACCTAGTGGATTATTACAACCATTGCCAATTCCAGAGTGGAAATGGGAACGAATCACAATGGATTTCGTTACAACGTTACCTAGAATGAAAGCTGGACACAAAGCTATATGGGTGATCGTGGATCGATTGACCAAATCTGCTAATTGCTTACCTGTCAATATGACATACTCTTTAGACAAATTGGCTGGAATTTATTCATGAGAAATCATGAGACTCCATGAAGTGTCACAAAGTATCGTATCTGATCAAGATCCGCAGTTTGTATCCAAATTTTGGAGAAGCTTACAACGAGCTTTAAGGACAAAACTACAATTTAGTACAGCGTATCATCCTCAAACTGACGGACAATCTAAATGAACGATCCAAACATTAGAAGATATGTTGAGAGCTAGTGTGTTGGACTTTAAAGATAGTTAGGATCAACATTTACCACTAATCGAGTTTGCTTACAACAATAGTTATCACTCATCGATCAAAATGGCCCCTTATGAAGCTTTATATGGAAGAAAATGCAAATCTTCGTTGTATTGGGATGAATATGAAAGGAGCACCATTAGGCTAGATCATTACAAGAAACGATAGACAAGGTTGCCATCATCAAAAAACGAATGAAGGAAACTCAGGATTGCTACAAGAGCTGGGCGGACTTAAAAAGGAGAGAGATTAAGTTTCTACCAGGAGAGCACGTGATAAGAATCAAAATCCATCAAGACCTATCATTAGGGTAAGAGCCAAAGGATTTCAAATCTTGGCAATAAGGGCCCATTTTGAACACATCGACCCCGGAATTATTTGTTTACTAACAACTTTTCTCTTATTCATGTATTGTATATTCCAACAGGCACACTTATCATGATTTACAAGGCAATGTACAAACTCACTAAGACTCAGCTTGTGGGTTATCCAAAGACCAACCTAAACCAGCGATGAGTTGGGCAGACGAATCCTATGGAAGAGATAGCATGATGAAGACTGATCATTGCCAATCATAGTTTTAATAAATTGAATTCTTGTTCTTAATCCTACTACGAAGAAATAGGCAAGTGCACCTATCGTAGCGCAATATAGCAAGTAAGCAAAAAGCCATCCCTCAGAGATACACCAATTACTAGTACTAACTCCGTTCCTATTATCTAACCGTTGCTTAATAATGTTGTTCGAAACAAGATTACTCTAATCTCAAAACTAACAACTCACTAACAACAATGGTTCTAAAGATTTATCAATTAACAAAAGCAACCTAGATCTTATTCTACTCCTTCTCTATCATGTAATTTATTAGATTTCTGAAGATTGTCGTAATTGACTTCTTATACTGTCGAATTCTCTAGTCAAGTTAACTACTTTCTCAAGTATATTAACCTATCTAATCCTAGGTTTATCAAATAGGATCTCTCCTTAGTTAATAGCAACCTAGAATTGCATAAAGAACATGAATTCGCATCAAAATAATCGATGTAAACAGAAGACTCTTGTTTCCTATCTCTAGAAGAACAATCAAATCTCATTAATTACATTAAATCTAATCATATGAGCAATTTCTCAATTAACTAATATGATATCACGCATAAATTCATATTCCGGATCTATGAATCTAAGAAATAATTGAAGAACATGCAATTAATCATAATAAAGTCAACAACTTTGCATTAAAGATCAAATCTTTATCACATGACAAAGAAGTTTCAAATAAAATCTAGATCTAGGGTCTACTCCTCCATAAATTTGACAAGAGAAACACAATTACTAGAAGAATAGACAAAGTTCATGGTCACAACCCTTAAAGATAAAATCTTTTTCTTCGTGGGTCTCAATCTCCTTTGGAATCGACAAAATCTTCTTTCCCTTGTTGTTATGAGAGTGAGAGAAAATGAAGAATTCATAACTTCCCTCTCTAGGGCGAACTAAAGGTCTATTTATACATGTACCCCGATTGGATATATACACAACCGAATACACAAGTAGTGTATCTCGTTCGTGTATCTCATGCTTGCTTCCAGGTGTCCTTATGTGAATATACATGAGCAAGTACATGGGAGTGTACATTGGTCGTGTATTTGAAACGTCATCGAACAGAAGCAAAACTTAGATACACAAGTAAAGTACATGGGCGTGTACTTTGCTCGTGTACTTTCTAAAAATCCGCTTCAGTATACACAAGTAAAATAGCAAAGTGCATGGGTGTGTATCTTGCTTGTGTACTTTCTAGAAATCAGCTTCAATATACACAAGCAAAACAGAAAAGTGCATGGGAGTGTATCTTGCTTGTGTACTTTCCAGAATTTTTTTCTTCACATATAATGTATCCAATTCCTTACAAACTTGCTCTGACTCTTCAAAACTCCTTCCTTTAGCTCCAAAATACTCTAGAAGATCCTGAAATTAACATTCATTCCATTAAGCACCCTTTTCTTCAACAAATCATCTAAAAATTCAACAATAAAGCACAATTTCATTACTCTAGATAAGGGTATTTTGCCACTTATCAAACTTCCCCTCACTTAAGTCTTTGCTTATCCTCAAGCAAAATAAAACATTAATCAAACTTCTCATTAATCATGATTATCGTTACCAAATAATACTACTCACACATTAGCATTTATGAATTTTAATCTTTAAAGCTTAATCCAATCCCTCAATCTAATGAGTATGCTTCTCACTTTGTCATGAAAGTATTGTAACAAAGATACTTTAGTCAAATTTCTAAGATTAATCAGAGTAAACCAAGCTTTACCCTCATCATTTAACAACAGCTTTCATGATCAAAATTAGACACAAGATCAATCAGAGCAAAAGGAAACGTGGTACATTTCAACCACCACTAAAGAGTCTATAATCTTCTCAATTATCTCTCTAAGCAAAGCAATCAATAATGAAAGTACATTGCATCTATGTTTCCCCTGGATTCCTCCTCCTTTTTTGTTGATCTCTTCAAAGATTTCATTCTTTGTAATAGTTCACTATTTTCATCCTTTTTTTAGTTCAGCTGTTTAGGATCTTGCAACCCATGTAACGAGTTTTCAGCCGATAATCCTAGGCTCGTCACCCAAATTAACAAACGTTATCCCCTCAATTAAGGGCGTTCCTACGGGCTTAATTACTCGAGTTATAGGACCCTTTCAACTTTTGCCTTTATGGTATTTCATCTTGTTATGGTAATTTCCTCGATCGGCCGATCCTAAGCCAAATGACCTTAGGTAACCAGGTTTGATTCACTTGGTGATCCTTCAAAGATTTCATTCTTTAGTCTATTACCTTAACTTATTATTTTGACTAGTTAGTAGCGGAGTCAAACTTCGCTCTTCTGAGGGACCAAAGCCTGCCCATACTAACCAATCCTTTATTTTCAAGTATAACATGCTTTCATTAAATTATTACTTTAAAGAGATCTTCTAAGAAGGATCACCAAGTGAATCATTTCATTTGCCCTTTCATGAAAGATTAAATGGCTCTCAAGATCTTTGAAACGAGGATATACCTCTTAGTAAGCTTATAAATAGAACCAATTAACATTTTACAGAGGACCTTTACCTGATCCTAACTCTAAATTCCATCGCTAAATAACGAGTAAACTTGTTTCACAGCGATTTTATCCCATAACTTTGACTAAGTATCAATGTTCCAAAGAAGAGAAAGGTGACATGCACAACACTCTTTTAGAGGAATTCATTCACTAAATGCTAAAATACTACGTAATTTGCAATCATGATTTCAAAATTCGATTATCAAGCAAAAAGAAAAAAAAATAGGGGAAAATTTTGAATGACTCATACAATTCAGCACAACCCTTATCAAATTTCTTCAGTATCCCCTTCCCCACACTTAGATTGAGACATTGTCCCCAATGTCTTTATCATTCAAGAACACAATGGGAAATAAAGAGGTAAAAAGAAAAAATAAAAAGAAGAGGAATTGAGACTTCCCGAGATTAAACAAGTGACGGACCAATTGCATAGTTAGCGGAATGTCAATCATCTATATCAATGAAGCTCGCCAAGGAAAGTTATGGGACCATTTGCATTCGCAGGATAGCACCTAGATCAGCAAAGTTCAACACAACAAAAATGAAAGGTAAAAGAGTAAATAGAGATCAGTCATTATTACAGTCATCCAGCAAGGAAGAGTCTAGCTCAAGAGAAAGAGCTCCTCGAATATGAAAAATAAAAAAGTTAACTTAAAGTCATTCATCATTCCGAACTAGTCTCCTCATCTTCATTAGTCTCATCATCATCATCATCTTCATTCTCGTTTGCTTCATCCTCTTCATCATCACTTTCCTCACCCTAGGCAATGATCGGTTCCACTTCCTCAATGGTTTCCTCTGTATCTTCTTCACTTTCTCCCTCATTTTCCTTGTCTTTATCACTGCTAGCCTCAACTTCAGAGGAAGAGGCATAAGTGGGCAAACTGGCTTGCCCCGCTGGGAAGCACTTAGCTAGCGACTGGAAAGCGTGAACTACAATTTTTCTAAATTTTTTTCCTTTCTTTTTCAACCCTTGTAGTTGAACTTTCATCTCACCTTGGGTCTTCTCAATGGATGCCAAGCAGTCAAGTGCCCACTCCGATGTGGGAATAGAAGACTCACCAGGTGAAGACAAGGAAGGAGCAGCCTTGGAGGATTGTGAAGAAGGATACGGCCTACGAGAAGTGCGGGAAGTTCCTGTGATTTTTTTCACTCCCACTTAGCAAACGGCCCATCAGAGATTCTTTCCTGATTGCACTTGATGGCCTCTAGCCTAGGGTCTTGGAAAATGTCCATGCTCTTCAGCAAATGAGTGATGAAGCTACCGTAGTAAATATCCTTAGATCGAAAGTCATGGGCCTGTCTCCATATATAAAAGGCCAACTCCAACCCAATATTAATTTGATACCCGTGGGAGATGCTGTAAAGATAAAAGATTTCAAAGTTATTGACAACTCCCTTACTGCTTTTTCGGGCTCCAATTGTGTTTATCAAGAGCCAATGACAAACTTTGAGGCAATCATCTTTAATTAGAGAGGCCTTGGAGCTGGATGGAAAGTACTCTTGATCCGGGTCTCTGGTCAACTCCTCCCAACATACTTGAGCGTCAACATTGGGAGGCCAACTGCAATGTAAACCCCGAAACTCAGGTGTCCGGGTAAAAGCTTCAGTGTAGAATCCCGTTAGAGAACAGAACTGGTAGATAGTAAGGTTATGCTATCACCCGTACACTTCAAAACTGAAGGAGTTGTCCTAACCTTTTTCAATTTTTGTCTTCTATATCTACATAGTGGATAGGAACTCAAGAGTAACATCCCTATACGCTGGTTCTTGAATGGTGAACAGGACCTCCCATGGTCTGGTGGCAAGGATCTCCTTGATTGGTTGAACTAATTCATACCTTTCCAACATGCCCCAATCCAAATATTGATGTGCACCAAACAGTTTCTGTGAGAGAATTTCGAACCGCTTCTTGCTCCATGGCTCATCCGCAACTCTTCGGGGGGGGGGGGGGGGTGGAGTAGAGGATGAACTAGCACCATCCCGCTTCCTCTTAGCAGGGGTGGTCTTCTTCTTCTTGTTAAACTTCGGTTTAACTGCACAAGTCTTCTTGCCCATCTTGAGTCCTTGAAAAGGAAGAAATTGATGGTGCGGGAAGAACAACCACGGTGTAGAGGAGTTGAGTGGGAGTGAGTGGGGAAAAAGGAAGTACATGAATGGAGAAAGGGTCGTGTAAATGGTAGAATGAAGTGAGGATTCCTTTTATAGTACAAGGAGAAAAAATAGATACACGACCAAATACACGATCGTGTACTTTGGATCATATATCTCGAGTGAGGCACTATGGTTTAGGTACACAATCGTGTATCTCGTTCGTGTTCCGTGGGAGAGCATTCTGTGAGATTAGATACACGATCATGTACACGAGAGTGTACCATGTTCGTATATCGAGAGGGGTGTTCTGTGGGTTAGGTACACGACCAGGTACACAAGCGTGTACCTTGTTTGTGTATTGAAAGGGGGTGATACGGTGTAGCAAGACGATGAGTCACCCCATATTGCTTGAGAATCTTTTCAACTTGTGAATTACAGAAGTGTGCACCTCTATCACTTATGAGTGCCTGTAGGACCCCGAATCTACAGAAGAGCTTCTTCAAGAATTTAACAACCACTTGAGAGTCATTAGTCGACAAGGCTTGTGCTTCTACCCATTTAGAGACGTAATCCACAGCTACCAATATGTATTTATTTCCGAAGGAAGGAGGAAAGGGCCCCATAAAGTCGATGCCCCACACATCGAATACTTCACACTCTAATATGTAGTGTTGTGGCATTTCATTCCTTTTCGATATGTTACCATCCCTTTGGCATCAGTCACATCGAGCTATATATCTCTAAGCATCCCTAAACAATGACGGCCGGTAAAATCCTGCTTCCAATACTTTGTGCACTGTCCTATTGGCACTATGATGTCCTCTCATTGGCCCACTGTGATAGTGGAATAAGATTTCCATCCTTCTTCATGGGAAACACACCTTCGAATCATCTGATCGGCACAAATTCTGAATAAATGTGGATCCTCCTAGTAGTAGTGCTTCAATTCGGTGAAAATTTTCTTCTTCTGCTGCTTGTTCATATCCTTAAGAAGGGCCCTTGCCACTAGGTAATTGGCAATATTAGCAAACCATGGGATGATATCATCTTCAACGGTCTTGATGGCATACAATCGTTCCTCAGGGAACTCATCGTTGATCTCAACTTCTTTCGATCTTTCTAAACAGGGATTCTCCAAACATGATAGGTGGTCGGCTGCTAGATTCTCGGCACCCTTTTTATCCCTTATCTCAAGATCAAACTCTTGAAGAAGTAAAATCCACCGAATGAGGCATGGCTTTGCATCCTGTTTTGTCAGCAAGAATTTCAAGGCGGAATGATCTGTGTATACGATGACCTCAGATAAGATGAGATACGATCTGAACTTGTCAAAGGCAAAGACAACTGCCAGCAACTCCTTTTTAGTGGTTGTATAGTTTTCTTGTACAGGAGTGAGTGTTTTGCTAGCATAATGAATGGGTTGAAATTATTTATCTTTTCATTGACCCAAAACAGCTCCCACAGCCGACTCACTAGCATCACACATAATCTCAAAGGGAATGTCCCATGTTAGTGTGACCATGATAGGTGCAGTGATGAGTTTTTGTTTGAAGAGTTCAAATGCATCAATGCATTCCTGGTTAAAGTCAAAGGAGGTATCCTTCTCCAAGAGTTTTGTCATTGGCCTAGCAATTTTCGAAAAATCATTAATGAATCGTCGATAGAACCCTGCATGGCTAAGAAAACTTCGTATTGCCTTAACCGAAGATGGTGGGGGGAATTTAGAAATTTCTTCAATCTTTGCCTCGTCCACTTCTATGCCTTTCTTGGAGATTTTATAACCCAAAACAATACCTTCTTGTGCCATAAAATGACACTTCTCCCAATTTAAGACCAGGTTAGTATCTTCACAACGTTGCAACACTAACTCAAGATGGTGTAGACACTCATCAAAAGAATTCCCGAAAATAGAAAAATCATCCATGTATACCTCCATCTTATCTCCTACCATATCCTCAAAAATAGCCATCATGCATCGCTGAAAGGTAGCTGGAGCATTGCATAATCTGAAAGGCATGCGTCAATAAGCAAAGGTCCCAAAAGGGCATGTGAATGTCATCTTTTCCTGGTCTTCGGGTGCGATAGGAATCTGAAAATATCCAAACATCCCATCGAGGAAACAATAATATACATGACTAGCTAACCTTTTAAGCATTTGGTCCACAAATGGAAGAGGAAAATGATCCTTTCGAGTTGCATCATTTAGCTTGCAGTAATCTATACAAACTCTCCATCCAGTGACAGTTTTCATCAGGATAAGTTCATTTTTTTCATTCGGTACCACTATCATACCACCTTTCTTCGAGACTACTTAAATGGGGCTCACCCATGAGCTATCAGAAATCGGGTAGATCATTCCTACATCAAGCAATTTGATGACTTCCTTTTTTACAACATCTCTCATATTTGGATTAAGTCGGCGCTGCAGTTGTACCACTGGCTTGACATAATCTTCCATTAGAATTTTGTGTGTACAAAACGATGGGTTAATCCCATTTATATCTACAATTTTCCATGCAATTGCTTTCTTGTGTTGCCCTAGGACATGCAATAACCTTTCATGCTGATCTCGATCCAGATTTGATGCAATTATGACTGGAAGTTTAGAATCTTCTTCCAAAAATGCATATTGAAGGTAGTCTGGCAGTTGTTTCAATTCTAACTCAAGTGGTTCCTCAATTGAAGGTTTCAATCTCTGAATAGTGGATCTATTCATATCTTCAAAGCTTCCTTCTTTTCTCAACTTAGGATTATTATTAAGCTGATTGACAACTGCTCTAATCGCCATATTTTCAGTTTGCTCTTTCTCCCCATTCATCAAACACAATTCCAATGCATCACCAATCAACAGGTCTTGCAATGAATCCGAAACTGCGAAGTCAAGGTAGTCGATTGCATAGCATGTATCATTATGGTGCAGGCTTTGTTTAAGGACGTCAGGCATTTTCACTATGACCTCTTCCTTTCCCACTCTCAACACTAACTTCCCATCCCCAACATCAATTATGGCTCTAGCAGTAGCCAAAAATGGCCTCCCCAATATAAGAGGGACCTCCACATCTGCTTCCATGTCAAGGATGACGAAATCCACCGGGAAGATGAAGTCCTGCACCTTCACTAATACATCTTCAACTACTCCTCTCGAGAATTTGACTGATCGATCGGTTAACTGAAGACTCATTCTGGTCGGTTTTGGCTCTCCAATACCCAATTTCTGGAACATCTTGTATGGCATCAAATTAATGCTAGCTCCCAAATCAGCCAATGCCCGTTCTTTAGATAAATTCCCTATCAGGCAAGGGATGGTAAAGCTCCTAGGATCTTTTAACTTCTTTGGGAGTTTGTTCTGAATTACAATAGAGCATTCTCCTCCTAAAGTTACAATGGAGAACTCTTCAAGCTTCCTTTCGTTTGATAGCAACTCTTTCAAAAATTTTGCATATCGTGGCATTTGTGATAATGCCTCAACTAGTGGAAGGTTGATATGCAATTGCTTGAATATCTCTAAAAATCTGCCATAGTGCTCATCTGTTCTATCCTTCTTGAGTCATGTTGGATAAGGAACATTGGGCTTGTATTCTGGGATTAATTGAGGTGATGATTTCTCTTTAGGTGATTTTTCTGAATGCTTTCCCCCTTCTTTGAGAACTGCTTGTTCTTTTGCTGGTTCAGTCACCCGACTCTCTTCTTCTTGAACCTTTGGTTGTAGTTCCTTACCACTTCGTAATGTGATAGCCTTAACATGTTCTCTAGGGTTGGTTTCCGTGTTTCCCGGTAGTGAACCTTGAGATCTCTCTAACAAAAGCTTAGCTATCTGACCAACCTGGTTTTCAAGATTGTGTATTGATGCCTCATGATTCCTCAGAGCCATGTCTTGATTTTTCATAATCAAATCTAAGGACTTCTGTCTCTCTTCTAAATCCTTGATGAATTTTGTGAGAAGATCTTCAAGTGGCGGTTTGGAACTCTGGACCAGTGGCCTGTAATAACCTAGTGGAGGATTTGGATTGCCCTTCTGAATATTACTGTTGTTATTCCAAGAAAAATTTGGGTGATTTCTCCATCCTAGGTTATAAGTATTGCTATATGGATTGTTCTGGGGCCGAATTGGGTTTCCCAAATAATCCACTTGCTCCGTTTGCCCTTCCTCACCACTTGAGGGTTCTACAATAGCCAGTTGATGTTGTGAGACGGCTAACCCGTCGATCTTTCTAGATAAAGCCTCAACTTTGGACATGGTAGAAGTAGCCACATCCACATCAAGAATGCCTGCCACCTTCTTTTCTCTACCCTTACTATGTGACCATTCATAATTATTCACAGCCATGTCTTCAAAAAGAGTTAAACTTTCTTTAGGAGTTTGATGGTTTAAGGTGCCACCAGCTACGGCATCTACTGTTTTTCTCGCTTGATAGTTCAACCCATTATAAAATATCTGAACTTAAAGCCTCTCTAGGATCCCATGGTGTGGGCATTTCCGCATTGAGTCCTTTAATCTCTCCTAGGTTTCATACAACGTCTCCATGTCATGCTGATGATAAAACTGAATCTCAGATCGAAGTTTAGCGGTCTTTAAAGGAGGGAAGAATTTGTCCATAAACTTCTTAATCAGATCTTACCATGTAGTAATGGAGTTCCTCGGTAAAGAATTCAACCATTGCTTAGCCTTGCTTTTCAAAGAAAATGGGAAGAGCCTGAGGCGGATCGCATCATCACTAACTCCATTAAATTTAAAGGTATCGCATATCTCCAGAAAGAGTTGGATATGTGCATTTGGATCTTCATCCTATAAACCATCAAATTGAGTATATTGCTGCACCATCTAAATCACAGTAGGCTTAAGTTCAAAATTATTTGCCTCCACTCGAGGACAGACTATGCTAGAGCTAACGCCTATCAAGTTTGGCCTGGCAAAATCAGAATTGGTTGTAGGTGGCTCATTAGCTCGACCATCTCTATTATCAACCAATTGATGATTCGAGGGATCCACAACAACATTTCCTTGATTCAGCTCTTGAGCACGATTATTAACTTGATCAGCTATTTCTTCCTTCAGTGATTCTCCTTGAATACCAAATGATGTTGACTCAATCGAGTGTTGCTTTTTCTGCTAACAACGAATAATTTTCTCTGGCTCAGGATTAAAAATAGCAAGTTCCTTGGAGTGACTTCTAGTCATGCACTGTAAACGTAATACAAATCAATTATGAGCTCCAAATTCTCAAGAAGAAAAGGGAAGAAAGATAAGAAAGAAAGAAATTGGTTAAATTAATAAGTAAAAAGTGTTTCTAATATTGGCGTATCCCCAGCAACGGTGCCAAAAACTTGATCATTGCCAATCATAGTTTTAATAAATTGAATTCTTATTCTTAATCCTACTACGAAGCAATAGGCAAGTGCACCTATCGTAGCATAATATAGCAAGTAAGCACAAGGTCGTCCCTTAGAGATACACCAATTACTAGTACTAACTCCGTTCCTATTATCTAAACGTCGCTTAATAATGTTGTTCGAAACTTGATTACTCTAATCTCAAAACTAACAACTCACTAACAATAATGGCTCTGAAGATTTATCAATTAACAAAAGTAACCTAGATCTTATTCTACTCCTTCTCTATCATGTAATTCATTAGATTTCTAAAGATTGTCGTAATTGACTTCTTATACTGTCGAATTCTCTAGTTAAGTTAACTACTTTCTCAAGTATATTAACCTATCTAATCCTAGGTTTATCAAATAGGATCTCTCCTTAGTTAATAGCAACCTAGAATTGCATAAAGCACATGAATTCGCATCAAAATAATCGATGTAAACAGAAGACTCTTGTTTCCTATCTCTAGAAGAACAATCAAATCTCATTAATTGTATTAGATCTAATCATATGAGCAGTTTCTTAATTAACTAATATGATATCACGCATAAATTCATATTCTGGATCTATGAATCTAAGAAACAATTGAAGAACATGCAATTAATCATAAGAAAGTCAACAACTTTGCATTAAAGATCAAATCTTTATCACATGACAGAGAAGTTTCAAATAAAATCTAGATCTAGGGTCTACTCCTCTATAAATTTGACAAGAGAAACACAATTACTAGAAGAATAGACAAAGTTCATGGTCACAACCCTTAAAGATAAAATCTTTTTCTTCGTAGGTCTTCAATCTCCCTTGGAATCGACAAAATCTTCTTTCCCTTGATGTTATGACACTAAGAGAAAATGAGGAATTAGTAACTTCCCTCTCTAGGGCGAACTGAAGGTCTATTTATACATGTACCCCGATTGGATATATACACAACCGGATACACAAGTAGTGTATCTCGCTCGTGAATCTCATGCTTGCTTCCAGGTGTCCTTATGTGAATATACACGAGCAAGTACATGGGAGTGTACATTGGTCGTGTATTTGAAACGTCATCGAACAGAAGCAAAACTTAAATACACAAGCAAAGTACATAGGTGTGTACTTTGCTCGTGTACTTTCCAAAAATCTGCTTCAGTATACACAAGTAAAATAGCAAAGTGCATGGGCGTGTATCTTGCGTACTTTCCAGAAATCAGCTTCAATATACACAAGCAAAACAGAAAAGTGCATGGGCGTGTATCTTGCTTGTGTACTTTCCAGAATTTTTTTCTTCACATGTAATGTATCCAATTCCTTCCAAACTTGCTCTGACTCTTCAAAACTCTTTCCCTTAGCTCCAAAATACTGTAGAAGATCCTGAAATTAACATTCATTCCATTAAGCACCCTTTTCTTCAACAAATCATCTAAAAATTCAACAATAAAGCACAATTTCATTACTCTAGATAAGGGTATTTTGCGACTTATCAAAGACTATTTTTATTTGTAATTATTTCTTTGGACTATTTATGTGTAAGCTTTTGGGACACTTTTTATTTGGTTATAATTGAGCTTTAGGACCGGCTACTCTAAAAGCGGCATAATTGTAATTTTGAGGACTTTTCAACCCTAAAGGGAGCAAGTATAAATACTTGCTTAAGTATGGTTTTGGGGAACTTTTGAAAATTTTTCATAATTGACACACTTCACGTGTTAAGGGTTAGGGTTGCCTAATTCCAAAAATTGCTCTTATCAATTTCAAATCCCAATTTCAGGTTGTAGCGAGTGGCTTCAAGTCTAATTTGTGAGTAATATCAAATTTTCCTTGTTGCAATTTCCTTTTCATCACTAGTGAGTTGTATCTAAGGTTAAATTGGATTTGTTATTGATTGAATTAGATTACATTTGTAATCAATTTCATGTTGTTACAATTGATTGGTTTTAGCCCTTAAGTTTTAACCTTCAATTTAGCTTCATTAGAACCGAGGATCACTTTGTTGGGAAAGTGGATCTTTGAATTAGTTCTTGCTGTTTTGTGTGTAATTCACATGGCACTCATTTTTATTTAGTGTTGTTTGAAGGATTTTATCCTTGTGGAATTATTACTTTGCAAATTAGAGCATTCGGATTTCATTGCTCTCCATTAGGTTTCACATAAATTATTGGAGTTTTGAGCCAAGGTTGAGCAAGTGCATTGAGGTTTATAATATTCCAATTACATGTGCTTAACCCCTATGTTAAGCACATCATCTTTTGGTATCAGAACTGAACATATTTGGTTCATTTCAATCTTGTTCATGTGGTGTTGTGGAATTGGTTATAGACATTGAGATTTGACGCCATTGTTCATGTGATTGGAAGTTAGTTTGATTGATATTGTTTGATTGTCTTTCAAAGTGGTTTTGCATGTGCTTAATCTTAGTTTTAGGCACATCATCTTTTGGTATTAGAGCTTGAGGTTGTGAGAAGGGATTGGTTACAAATTGAATTCGAAAGTTAGGGTTGGTTGTGTAGCACTTTGATCTAAACAAAATTTGTTGGCATGAAATTGCATTTTGTTGATTGTGTTGTTGAATTTGTTGTTTTGTTGATTAGTGGTTGATCACTTGAAGAATTAAACACTCCTAGATTCCTTAATTGTAGCTATGAACATGTAGTGCATGGAAAGCAAACCGTGAAGGGGCAAGAGTAGTGTTTCAATTGTTGAAGTGGAATTGTGTTGTGTGCATTTTCGAAAATTGGAGGAGTAGTATTTGTGATTTCAAATTTAAATTCCAGATTTGAAGTTGAGTAAAGAATAGGAAAACATTTGAAATTCAAACATCCATTAATTTGAAGTAGTTATTGAGTAGCATTAAGGATTGTTGTTTGAATTTAAATTGTTTTACCTTTTATGGAAAAGGTTGCATTTACTGGAATTATTTGAATTGTTGTTGCTGCCTTTGTTGTAAGGTTTTTAGTGTAAGGGGATTCAACAAGAAGTGTTGTGTGTGTTAAGGTAAGAAAGTGATACATTTGAAGTATTATTGTTGTTGCTTAAAGGAGTGCACTGTGTATGTGTGTAGTGTGATTTGTTATGTGTGTGTAAGTGTGAGTGACGGTGTGAATTGTTGTATGACTAAATTAATGTAAGTGATCTTGAAGTGGACGAGAGGAGTAAGAGTGTTGATCCTTTGTGATCAATTGAAGAAGTGTGAATTGTGTAGTGTATTTTCGGAAGTGAGGAGTAGCAAATTGTAATTTTCAAATTTGAAATCAGAATTGAAGTGTGAATTAAGAAGTCAATTTGAAATTTCAAAACACACATTAAGTCATAGTTTAATTGTGTGTCATTTGAATTTGAAATAGTTTCTTACCATTTGTGGACTTGTGCACTTATTGAACTCCTTTTGAATTTGAAGTGAGCTGCCTTATCTTATATAGAAGTTGCGGTTTTAGTTGTACTTTGTGGAAGTGAAATTGTGCCATGGCTTGAGGAGTGTATTTGTATCCTTGTTAATTTAATAGAGGTTATGTACATTTGGTATTGGTTATTATATGTGTTGTAAAGAACATTGTTGGTAGTGGCATAAAGCATTATAAACCTTGAGCATAAGGGGAATTTTGTGGCGGTGAATGGTGTGTTGTGTGTGTATTTTCCTTGCTACTAATTGTGTATTTAAGTGGTGAAAAGTCAAGGCAAAAATAAGGAAAGTTGAGGAGTAGAATTTGAAATTCAAACAAGTCATTAAAGTGTGAAAGTAATTGAACTAATTACTTAAACACTTGTAGTTGAATTTAATTCTATCTACTTGAAAGTAGTTGAGTATACTTCATTTGTGGCTTGGTTTTGTACTTGAACCATGGAAGTGTAAGGATAATTATTGTGTTTTTAGGTTTGAACACAATCATGTCTAGTGAAATATTTCATTATACTAATGTATTGCTCTAGACATTGACTACTTTTATTACTAAAGATAATGAACAAAGGGAAAATTTGTTCCATACTTCTTGTAGGGTATAAGGGAATTTATGTGTCCTTATAGTTGATGGTGGTAGTTGTACCAATGTGGTAGCAGCATCATTAGTATCAAAACTAAAACTTGCAACAACTCTACATCTTAAACCGTATAAATTGCATTGGCTTAGTGATCAAGAGAGTTTGCATATGACCCAAAGAGCTAAGGTACCATTCAGTGTAGGGGATAAATATTGTGATGAAATTGAGTGTGATATTTTACCTATGTATGCATCCCATATATTGCTTGGCAGGCCTTGGTTATATGACGGGAGGTCTTACATGATGGCTTTAAGAATACTTATGTATTCTAGAAGAAGGGAAAACACATTATTCTGAATCCGATGTTGCCTTCAGAGGTTCAAAAGGTTCAGCAATAGATCTGTAGACCATCACAGATTCTTGAGGATCATAGCCACATGATCAAATCTTCAAAGGCTCTTGAGGTTTCTAGTGACACGAACCAACCCTTATAGCACAAAATTTGTCAAACACAGACATGCCAACCTTTCAGAGGATCCCGATTATCATAGTCAGATGAGTAGACTACCAGAGGACTAAACTATTTAGGGGCAGCTGTGTTCACCTTCAAAGTTACTAGAGGCTCATGAGCAGTTGAGTAAACCATTGGAGAATTTTGAGGGTCGGAGTTAGATGAGCCCATCATTAGAGAACCAGACTATTCAGAGACAATTGTGTCCACCTTTAGAGGTTTTAGAGGGCCTGAGCAATCGGGCCAACCATTGGAGGGCCATGAGGGTCAGCGCCATACAGATGAGTTAGAAAAGGAGGAAACAATATCAATGGAACGGGTTGAGACAGGGGAGACCTCAGTGGATAATGGGTCATTATTTATATTACAGATGAGATACATCCTAGAAATGGAGGAGAGAAGATAATCACCCCCTATGGTATTTCAGATATTGGGATTTTGCAGTAATACTTCTTTAGGTGGCTTGCTAAGAGGAAACAGAGTCTCTACTGCATTTGATCTGTCAGATTTGAGCACAAATCTTTTTGAGGCTCGAGGAGATGATAGGAATTAAAATCCGTCAAGACCTATCATTAGGGCAAGAGCCAAAGGATTTCAAATCTTGGCGATAAGGGCCCATTTTGAGCACATCGACCCTAGAATTATTTGTTTACTAACCTCTTTTCTCTTATTCATGTATTGTATATTCCAATAGGCATACTTATCATGCTTTACAAGATGATAGATAAACTCACTATGACTCAGCTTGTGGGTTATCCATAGACCGACCTAAACCGGCGATGAGTTGAGCCGACAAATCCTATGGAAGAGCTAGCATGATGAAGACTATTTTTATTTGTAATTATTTCTTTGGACTATTTATGTGTAAGCTTTTGGGACACTTTTTATTTAGTTGTAATTGAGTTTTAGGACCGGCCACCCTAAAAGTGGCATAGTTGTAATTTTATGGACTTTTTAACCCTAAAGGGAGCAAATATAAATACTTGCTTAAGTAGGGTTTTGAGGAAATTTTGCAAAATTTTCAGAATAGACACACTTCACGTGTTGAGGGTTAGGGTTACCTAATTCCACAAATTGCTCTTATCAATTTCAAATCCCAATTTGAGGTTGTGGCAAGTGGCTTTAAGGCTAATTTGTAAGTAATATCAAATTTTCCTTATTACAATTTCCTTTTCATCACTAGGGAGTTGTACCTAAGGTTGAATTGGATTTGTTATTTGATACACTCAGAACATATATATATAATGGGAGCGTAAATTGCAGCAAGTGCACTGGTCGTATCAAGTAATAAAGTGGTGAAAAGTAAGGTTGTCGATCCCTCGAGGAACCAATAGAGTACTAGATCTATGGCAATTCTTATCAATATCTAGGTGATTAAAAAGGGGTTTTGAAATGTCTAATCTAAAAATTTAACTTAAAGCAACAAAAAAAAAAATTTATGACGAATCTATCAATTATGAACAAGGGAAATTAGAATTCACCCTAGATTTGTTAATCAAATTGCTACCAAGTTATGTCAACTAGTGGTTATAAGGTTATTCAAGTGAGTTTAGAAAATCCTTTTTAGGGATGTTGACCTTAAATCAATTAGTCGGCTTCCGCGTCTCCAATTAACCAAGGAATCAAAATTATGTTCATACACCTCCCGATGCTACAAACAACTAATGCCCTAAATCAATTAACCCTAATCCCTTAGTGATTAATTAACAAGAAACATTGCATTGCGCCCTCCATAAACTCTAATTAAACCAATTATCGCAATTCCCGTATTGATAATCAATCTAATTAAGAATTCCTAACAAATCCTAATCAATTCCCGTATCAAAAGGATTTCTAACAATTATAATCAAAGACTGATTATAATTGAAATCAAAGGAATTGCAATCATGAATAATCCTAATAATTCCTAATTACATAACATGGCTACAATTATCCTTTTAACATTCTAGAGTTTCATCCAATTTCCCACAAGGATGATTTAGAACATTATAGTATGAGTTGCATAAAAACAATTGAAATAAAGAGGTGCAATGGAATTCATATTAAACAACTAATAAATGGCATAAAAGAAAATAAAGTAAATGAAACAATGGTTATAATCTTCAAGAGCTTCAATCTTCAAAAATGACTCCTTGAATTCTTCAATTGAAAGCAAACTTCAACAAAATGACATTCTTCCTTCAAACTAAACTTTGGAAAAATCTAAAGTACCTAAGGAAATTCTAATGATTCAAAAGAAAGACAAATGATGCTAAAACAAAGAAGAAGAACAAAAGGATTCTAAACAAAAGAAAGGATGCCTAACAAAAGAAAGGATGCCTCCAAGGTTCACACAAGGGGTCTATTTATAGATCCAAAGAGGAGGGGGATAAGGTTGATCTGATGAGGATTTGAGTCAGCAAATTAATTAGGATACGATTTTGGAGAGATTCTCGCAATGGATATCCGAGGAGTAATGAAGGCCGGCTCAAGGCCGGCGGCCTTGAATGTAGGCCAGCTTAAAGGTCGACGGCTTTTCTTCTTTTTGAGGCCGGCTCAAGGACGGCGGCCTTCAGTGCAATCCTTCGCTCACTTCTTCAATTTTGTGAAAAACTCCTCCAATTAACTTGTAATTTACTTTTGGGTCCTCAAAACCTGTATTTTCACAATAAATACCATTAAGTATCATTTCTTTATATTTTCTTATAATATTAAAATAAATTTAATATAAGTCCAAAAGAAAATATAAGTATAATGTGATCTTATCAACATCCCCACACTTGAACTTTTGCTTGTCCTCAAGCAAAATAATTGATTTAAACAAGAGAAATCCATCATTGAACTTCTGGTGCCCATTGTTCTGACCATACTGAAATTTGTAACTAGTATATCTAGTTGAAATTTAGTAGTTAATCTAAATACAACAGATTTTTAATCCCAGTGTTTAACAATAGAAAACAATACTTAGTCCATAAGAAAAAACATTCATTTAAACTTCATTGGTTATTAGCAAGTATCATCTCCCTCAATTTTACTTCTCTAAACAAGATAACAAGGAGTGAAAGCATATGGTATCCATTTTTTTCTAGAATTTCTCCCTTTTTTTTATGTTTTATTTGCCTTGATTGGCAGCGGAGTGAGACTTCACTCTTCTGAGGGACCAAAGCTCACCCATGTCAACCTGACTTTCATTAAGGTACTAAATTTTTGCCTTTCTACCCTTCTCGTTATTGTGAGTTCATTGAGTCGGCACATCCTGGGCTCATCGCCTAAGTGACCAGGTTTTAAAGGGACCCCTACGAACTCTTCCTCACACTAACATTTAAGATTGGATACTCTTAACTCACTTTCCTGAGTTATTGGAGTAAAGGCTCTTTTTTTTTTTTTTTTTTTAAGGGATCACTAAGTAAAATATTTCTTTTACCTCTTTCACTAGGTGTTAAAGTATTCTCAAAGAAATTTCAATAGAGATTTATCCCAACCAATTTTTCCTTGAAGTAAACTTGCTTGTTTTTTCAACTTAAGGACTCAATCTCAAGTTCAAAGGCTAAACATAGGGTAAACCCCGTTCTCTAGAGATTTTACTCTTAAATTTTAACTATGTAAACTAGTCACAACAATTGGCGAGTAGGGCACCAATCTAATTCAATTTCAGGATTTCATTGAAAACACTTAAGGACATAAATAAAGCATGGGATTTGTAAGCTCATGATGTGTGCAATCATTATACTTCTACATTTATAATCCCTTCCCCACACTTAAATTGGACAATGTCCTCATTGTTCCTAATATATCACAAAATTAAGGAAACGAATGTCAATGCAGAAATTGAAATACTGGTACTTCCTTGGTATAAAATTGTTCATCAGGAAGAAAATTCCTCCTAAAATGTCTGTCATCCTTGGAGTGTCTTGAATGCACCGGCAGCTCTTATCTAGCCTTGAATTAGTTTTTTTTTTTTTTTAACGAAACTATTATAGATACTTATTAAGCATGGGCTGCCTCCCATGAAGCGCTTGTTTTATAGTCATCAGCCTGACTATCAGGGTTAGCTTACATCAAGGAGTTTAAACAACTCCTTCAACACCATCGTTTTCAGATTAGGATTCCAAGCTTCCTTCCATGGTATGGTGCCCTTCTTTTCAGCTTCCACCAATGTTTTGTAGGTAGATATCAACAAACTTACCTGCTGGATGTCTGCCCTTGACCATCCTAGGATTTCCCTATATTCATCCAACTGGCCTTGAATCTGCTGCTGCAATTCTTTTGTCATAGGCGCTTGATTAATGTGAGGCCATGGATTTCCTAAATTCAGACACTTATAATCAAACAATTGATTAGAAAAGACATTAGGTTCAAGTGTCTGCATAGGCATTAGTGTTGGCACTGGTAGCTTCTCATAGTCGTCTGTCTTCTCAAAAGCAACAACATTTTCAGTCTGGGGCACTTGTTCACGACCTTTGTTTTCTTGCTCATCTTCATCCCCCCAATCATCTATCTCATTCAAGACAGCTTCAAGAGTGGTTTGCCCTACATCTTCCTCCACATCATTGTTAGTAATTTCACCCTCAGCAGATATGTCAGAATACCTTGCTTTCTCATTAGACAAAAACACGGGATCATACATATCAAATGTTACCTGGTCATCTAGTGCTCTAAGGGTGAGCTTACCTTGTCCTACATCAATTAGAGCTTGACCTGTGGTTAGGAATGGTCTTCCTAAGATCATGGGTACCTCTCTATCTTCTTCCATTTCCAAGACTATAAAGTCAACTGGAAAGATGAATTTGTCCACTTTTACTAGGACATTCTCCACTATACCCTTTGGGTACTTGACACTTCTATCCGCAAGTTGTAAGGTGACGTGCGTCTCCTTACATTCTCCAAGTCCTAGTTTTTTGAAAATAGACAGAGGCATTAAATTTATACTTGCACCAGAATCTATAAGTACTTTATCAAAATTAAAATTATCAATAGTGCAAGGAATAGTAAAACTTCCCTGATCTCTTTGTTTTCTTGGCAAATTGGATAAATTCTTTTGTAAGATCATAGAACATTCTCCTATAAGCATCACTGGTTCATTTCCTTCAATCTTCCTCTTCTTTGTGAGTAAATCCTTCATGAACCTAGCATATGATGGCATCTGTTGAAGTGCCTCTGCAAAAGGAATGTTAATTTGCAATTTTTTAAAGACTTCTAAAAATTTAGCAAATTGTGAATCCAATTGTTGTTGCTTCAGCCTTCCTGGGAAAGGAATAGGAGGAACATATGCTTTCACTTTTGGTGAATTTTTCTTTGGCTCCTCTTCCTTTTATTTCCCTTTATCTTTCCCCAGGTTAACCTCCTCTTCCTCAAGTTTCTTATCAATCAATTCCTTACCACTTCTTAACATAATAGCATTTACACCCATAGGATTTTGCTCAGTATTGCTAGGTAAAGACCCAGATGGTCTATTACTCAACTGTTGAGACATTTGACTAAGCTGATTTTCAAGATTCCTAATGGTGGCTTGTTGATTTTGCAACATTGTGTCAGTCTTTTGCATATAACTTATCATGAGTTCTTCCATTTTAGACTGACCTTGCTGAGAAGAGGTATTATGATTAGGATATTGTTGATGGGGAGTATTATGATTAGGACCTTGCTTTTGAAATCCAGGGGGTTTAAGTGCGTTGTTATCATTTCTCCATGAGAAATTTGGATGGTTACGCCACCCTAGATTGTAGGTGTTTGAATAGGGTCCTTGATTTCCTCTTTGGAAATTGTTGACAAAATTTACTTGCTCTCCATGGGATGAGGAGGAAAAGTTTCTAGATGGGCACTCAAGAGTTGAGTGTGGTCCTGAGCATAACTCACAACAAGAAAATTGATTAACATTGAAAGAAGGTGCAGAGGTGAGTTTACTTACCTGGGCGGTAAGAGCAGAAATCTGAGCTGTTAAGGTGTCCATATCATTGACAGATGCCACTCTAGACTTACCTCTTTCATGTTGCCAATTATGTGCACTAGAGGCCATTTCATCTATCAAAGCACTAGCCTCATCATATGTCTTACTCATTAATGCACCACCAGAAGCAGCATCTACCAAAGATCTCAATGTGTCATCTAAACTGAGATAGAATATCTCAATAAGGAGATTATCTGGTAATCCATGATGGGGGCATTTTCTAATTGCCTCCTTAAATATTTCCCATGCTTCATAAAGTGATTCACCACTAAACTTACTGAAGTTTGTGATGTCATTTCTTAACCTAGCAGTTCTAGCTGGTGGAAAAAATCTCCTTAAAAATTTAGATGAGAGATCTACCCAAGTGGTTACAGAGTCTTGTGGCAATGAATTGTACCAAGCCCTAGCTTTTTCTCTAAGTGAAAACGGAAAAAGTTGTAGCCTAATTACATCATCAGATACATTATTCATTTTCACTGTATTACAATATTGAAGAAATACTGCAATATGCTCATCAGGACTCTCATTTGGATATCCTCCAAATTGATTTGATTGAACCATTTGAACGAGTGCTGGTTTTAACTCGAAATTATTAGCCTGAATTGTTGGTCTTCTAATTGCAGGACCTGAAACAACAGGTACCGTGTATTCTCGAAGTGCTCTACCAACACCCTGAATCTGATTGTTGTTCTCATCTGCCATGTTCTCTTCTTCCTTTCTTCTCTGCTCTCTTCTAAGTTGTCGCAAGGTGCGTTCTATCTCAAGATTAATTGGTAGAAGTTCAGCACTTCTACTCTTGCGCATAAAAAGACCCTTAAAGAGAATGGAAAACGATCACACAATGATAAGAAAAATTAAATAACAAAATAATTGTGCCTAAATTACCAACAGAATTACAAAATCTAATATCTATTAGTTCCCCGGCAACGGCGCCAAAAACTTGATACACTCAGAACATATATATATAATGGGAGCGTAAATTGCAGCAAGTGCACTGGTCGTATCAAGTAATAAAGTGGTGAAAAGTAAGGTTGTCGATCCCTCGAGGAACCAATAGAGTACTAGATCTATGGCAATTCTTATCAATATCTAGGTGATTAAAAAGGGGTTTTGAAATGTCTAATCTAAAAATTTAACTTAAAGCAACAAAAAAAAATTTTATGATGAATCTATCAATTAAGAACAAGGGAAATTAGAATTCACCCTAGATTTGTTAATCAAATTGCTACCAAGTTATGTCAACTAGTGGTTATAAGGTTATTCAAGTGAGTTTAGAAAATCCTTTTTAGGGATGTTGACCTTAAATCAATTAGTCGGCTTCCGCGTCTCCAATTAACCAAGGAATCAAAATTATGTTCATACACCTCCCGATGCTACAAACAACTAATGCCCTAAATCAATTAACCCTAATCCCTTAGTGATTAATTAACAAGAAACATTGCATTGCGCCCTCCATAAACTCTAATTAAACCAATTATCGCAATTCCCGTATTGATAATCAATCTAATTAAGAATTCCTAACAAATCCTAATCAATTCCCGTATCAAAAGGATTTCTAACAATTATAATCAAAGACTGATTATAATTGAAATCAAAGGAATTGCAATCATGAATAATCCTAATAATTCCTAATTACATAACATGGCTACAATTATCCTTTTAACATTCTAGAGTTTCATCCAATTTCCCACAAGGATGATTTAGAACATTATAGTATGAGTTGCATAAAAACAATTGAAATAAAGAGGTGCAATGGAATTCATATTAAACAACTAATAAATGGCATAAAAGAAAATAAAGTAAATGAAACAATGGTTAAATCTTCAAGAGCTTCAATCTTCAAAAATGACTCCTTGAATTCTTCAATTGAAAGCAAACTTCAACAAAATGACATTCTTCCTTCAAACTAAACTTTGGAAAAATCTAAAGTACCTAAGGAAATTCTAATGATTCAAAAGAAAGACAAATGATGCTAAAACAAAGAAGAAGAACAAAAGGATTCTAAACAAAAGAAAGGATGCCTAACAAAAGAAAGGATGCCTCCAAGGTTCACACAAGGGGTCTATTTATAGATCCAAAGAGGAGGGGGATAAGGTTGATCTGATGAGGATTTGAGTCAGCAAATTAATTAGGATACGATTTTGGAGAGATTCTCGCAATGGATATCCGAGGAGTAATGAAGGCCGGCTCAAGGCCGGCGGCCTTGAATGTAGGCCAGCTTAAAGGTCGGCGGCTTTTCTTCTTTTTGAGGCCGGCTCAAGGACGGCGGCCTTTAGTGCAATCCTTTGCTCACTTCTTCAATTTTGTGAAAAACTCCTCCAATTAACTTGTAATTTACTTTTGGGTCCTCAAAACCTGTATTTTCACAATAAATACCATTAAGTATCATTTCTTTATATTTTCTTATAATATTAAAATAAATTTAATATAAGTCCAAAAGAAAATATAAGTATAATGTGATCTTATCATTATTGACCAAATTAGATTACACTTGTAATCAATTTCATGTTGCTACAATAGATTGGTTTTAGCCCTTAAGTTTTAACCTTGAATTTTGCTTCATTAAAACCAAGGATCACTTTGTTGGGAAAGTGGATCTTTGAATTAGTTCTTGCTGTTTTGTGTGTAATTCATGTGGCACTCATTTTTATTTAGTGTTGTTTAAAGGATTTTATCCTTGTGGAATTATTACTTTGCAAATTAAAGCATTCGGATTTCATTGCTCTCCATTAGGGTTCACACAAATTATTGGAGTTTTAAGCCAAGATTGAGCAAGTGCATTGAGGTTCATAATTATTCCAATTACATGTGCTTAACCCCTATTTTAGGCACATCATCTTTTGGTATCAGAGCTGAACATATTTGGTTCATTTCAATCTTGTTCACGTGGTGTTATGGAATTGGTTATAGACAATGAGATTTGGCGCCATTGTTCATGTGATTGGAAGCTAGTTTGATTGACATTGTTTGATTGTCTTTCAAATTGGTTTTGCATGTGCTTAATCTTGGTTTTAGGTACATCAGCACGTTTATTTGAAAGTTACTCCAATCAAAGGAACAAGAAGATTTGGAATGAAAGGAAAATTGAGTCCTAGATATGTAGGGCCGTATAAAGTGCTAGAAAGAATTGGTGAAGTAAACTATCGCCTTGCATTGCCACCCCAACTATCTGGAATCCATGATGTGTTCCACGTGTCATTACTTCAAAGGTGTATCCCATATCCAAATCAAGCTATCGAAATGGATATCCTAACGCTCCAACCGAATCTGACGTATCAAAAACACCCCATTTGAATCCTTAACTTTCAAACTTGAGAGTTACATAGCAAGATTATCCGATTCATCAAGGTCCAAAGGAGTCGACACTCGGAACGAGAAGCAACTTGGGGAAAAGAAGAGGAGATAAAGGAAAGATACCCTCAACTCTTCGAGAAACTAGGTACGTACTAAAGTTTTTAGGACAAATTTTTTTTTAGGAGGGGAGGATGTAAAACCTACAAAATTCGTAAAATGTAACACTAGAAAAATACTACGGAAATTAATTATAAATCATGAGAATTTAAAATAAAGAATATATATTCCTCAAAATCTAAATTATGAACTATATTAGGTTAAATAAGAAAATTTTATAGGAAATTACAAATTTGAAATTTTAAACAAAAATTTTGAATGGATAATTATAATTCGAATAGTCAAATTCCTAAATGTAAAATTTCATAATGAAAAACTTAAATTTTAAGATTTTAATTAATAATTTATTAGTAGCTAAAGACAAAATAAAAAAGTAAAAAAAAAAAAAGCTAAGTCGGTGAGATGCACAATGACTATATAAAGTACACCATGCATCGGAAATGAGGAGAAATGCTAGAAGTCTAAAGAAAACTCCAAAAAAAAAGAAAAAATAAAAAGAGAGAATGTGAGAAAAAGGGGAGAGGAAGAAGAAGAAGAAAAATTTAGAAAAAAATTTATAATTTTCGCATACGACTTCCAAATCACGAACCAAGACTATCAACGCAATCCTTGAGGTAAGAGCAACTCAACAAAACCAACTTTGCATGAAACAGGATTATTTTTCGAAGTTTAGATGTTAAGGCTTTTTGCATAGAAATTTTTACATTTAGCCTAGAACTAACAATATCAATTAGAAATACTATAGATACGAAATTCTTGAGCTCAAATAGTATCTGGTGATATATTTTTCCTTACATTTTAGGCAAGGAAAAAGCATTTGACGGGATACCTGAGGATTATTTTGAGTAGAAGTGAGAAACAATAAGACCCAGGTGAGTAGGACTTTGTAACGTGTTATATCGCGTGATTATTTGTTGAGTATGTGTTATATCAAGTTGTGTTGCTTTGTGATCACGTACATATACATTATATTCCCGTGAAGGATGTGTATATATTCGTATTACGTATGAGTAAATATGAAAAAGGGGATATACATATATGCGCGTGAGTATGCGCACTTTTTGGGTGTGAAAGTACAAGTTATATATGTGTATGTGTTAATACATGTGTGTATATGTATGTACACATATGAAGTACAATTACATATAAAAAGTACACGGGAGTAAGCATCCATTCGTAGTTTTTCATAAACAGGGTCGGCATAGGTGTCAACATGGCCATGCTCAAGGCCATGCTGACTTCCAAACGCATTATCTTCAATGCCAGGTTCAGCATGGCCGTGCTCAGGGTAGGACTGAAATGTTTCTTACTTCTAACCAGTTTTCTAACTCAGCACTGGCTTCAGCACAAGTTGTTCTGAAGGTTGTGCTGAACTGAAATTTCAATTTCCTTCATTCTTCACCAAAAATTCATTTTACCTCTTGCTCATACCATCCTTAGCCCTCTCTTTTATCTCCATTAAAAATAAAAATAAAAAATAAATAAAAATTTTACAATGGATGCGAAATCTCACAATTGAAGAAGGGTTTAAGAGTGCGAGATGTGATAGGTCGACTTTGAAATTTGAAATGATAGTCTAATGCTTGTTTATTGAATGGTCAATAGAATTATTTTACTTCCCTTATGTAGATTGGTTGTTATCGTATATTGATTGATCACTTTAAGTCAATTAATCAAAAGTTGAGATTTAACTAAAATGAGACATGCATTACACGAGACATTGCATAAGTTTGAAGGCCATCATTGTCATAGGGCATCCGGAAGTAATTGTGATATTACTGAGCCGTCTTGAGTGAACTACTGGACTAGGGGATTGTCCGCGCCTTGCCAGTTCCTTGTCCGGAGTGTCTTTGAGGGTGTTGCTTTGACTGTTGCAAGTGCACGAGAGCATCCAGTGATAAAATGAATAACTAATAAATATTAAGTAATGAGAAATTAAATCGGGTTATGAGACCTAGGCATTAATGGTGGCTTTGAAATCCCTAACCCAAGGTTAAGGGGGGCGTAAACCCTAGACTTCATGTTGGTTACCAGAAGACTACGTGAATTGATGCATTCATGTGGTTGCTCATGCATAGCATATGGTTGATAACTTGTTTGAAATTGCTTGTGTGATAACAACACTGAGAGATTACACTCCTATCTCACTAAGCTTATAGCTTACCCTCCCACAAATTTTGTCTTGTAGGTCACGACTACCTAAACTTTCTTATAGGTCGTCGGACTATGGTAAGCCTCTGTTATAAAGCTAGAAGATCTTAGATATTGTGGGTGAAAGTGAGGATTAGTACATGAGTTAGTTCGATATATTTGAATTACGAAATTGTAGGAGCTATGGTAAGCTCAATGGAACTTTTGTATATGTATATGAAATGGGACCCACTGACAGTTATGTAAACAAATAATCATCTAATATTTCTATTGGATATATATATGTTACGAGCATTGGAGTAAATAAATGTCAGAGGCATCGAATGTTATAATGTGATTAAATAGGTATAGTATTTGGATAGAGACACTTCATGGTCGCCTAGCCAGGGTTGGGCGATCATGTTGGGTTATCACATTGAGTACCTAGGGAGGGGCATGACATTTTCAAAACCAATAACTTCAATAGTTAAAGTACTTACCAATAGGTGCATGCGACTTAGAGCATCAACAGGTTTATTCTCAACTCCAGCTTTATGTTTCAGGACAAATGAGTACTCCTGCAAAAATTGGATCCACTTGGCATGTCTAACTCTAAGTTTCTTTTGTGAATTGAGATACTCAAGAGCCCGATGATCACTATACAACATAAATTCATTAGGTAGCAAATAATGTCTCTAATGTTTTAAAACTTATACCTCTGCATAAAATTTGTTATCATAGGTTGAGTAACTTTGTTTTACTTGATTCAGTTTCTCACTTAAGAAAGCTACGAGGTATCCCCCTTAACTAAGTACTCTACCTATTCCTACACTAAATGCATCACAAGCAACCTCAAACACTTTAGAGAAATCAGGTAACCTAAGCACAGGTGCTTCAATCATCCTCTTCTTGATTTTCATGAATGCTTTAGATGCACTTTTGGTCCAACTAAATTCCCCTTTATTAATGTAGTTTGTGATCAAAGCCATAATAGTACTAAATCCTCTAATGAATCTCCTATAAAAAGTGGCAAGACCATGAAAACTCCTAATATCATGAAGGTTCTTTGGTTCAGGCCACTTAACTATTGCCTTAATTTTCTTAAGGTTTGCTCTCAATCTTTCTATTGACATAACAAAACCAAGGAAAATTACCTGAGTTATCAAAAAGGCACACTTTTTCAAGTTCACATAATGTTCTTCATACCTAAGTGTCTTAAATAATTTTCTTAGGAGCAACAAATGCTCTTTTTGGGTATGACTATAAACTAGGATATCATCAAAATACACAACAAGAAATTTTCCTACAAATGGTCTTCACACTTATGTCATCACTCTCATGAAAGTTGATGGTACATTAGTTAACCTAAATAGCATAACTAACCATTCATATAGACCCGCTTTTGTCTTAAAGGCTGTTTTCCACTCACCCCCCGGTCTAATCCTAATCTGGTGATATCTACTAAGGTCAATCTTAGAAAACCACTTAGACCCTGAAAGTAAATCTAACATGTCGTCTAACCTAGGGATTGGGAACCTATACTTAATGGTGATCTTCTTGATGACCTATGAGTCTACACATATTTGCTAACTTCCATCTTTCTTAGGAGTAAAGAGTGCAAGCACAACATGTGGACTAAGACTATCCCTAATAAAACCTTTCTACTACAAACCATCTACTTACCCTTTTAACTCTACATGCTCTCTAGGATTCATCCTATAATGGGGTAGATTAGGTAAGGCTAATTTGGGAACTAAATCTATAGCGTGCTATATGTCACACATGGGTGGTAACCTATTTGGAAACTCATCTGGTGTAAGGTCTTTATTACTCCTCAAATAAAGGTTTCACCTTTATAGATATGTTTGACTCTGGCTTTAACCACTAAAGTGTATAAAGTGATTCCTTTCAACTCAAGCTTAAATTCTCTTACACCCAAAACATAGAGGGGTTTCTTAGATTCTATAGTATTGACTAACCATTTATTAGTACTGACCTTAAGTTCTTTTGGCAAAGAAGGACTAAGCTTAATTTTCTTACCATCGTGCATGAATACATATGTACTAGCCCTACTATAATGAACCACATCAAGGTCAAACAACCAAGGTCTCCCTAAAAGGACATGAGTAATATCTATAAGCATAACAACACACCAAATCTTATTTCTATATGTAGCAAACTATAAAGGAACTAGACATCTCTAAGTGACAAGTAAGGTGGTCTTATTTACCCAAGCTACCTTATAAGGATTGAGGTGTGATTATAGTTTAAGACCTAAATTAGACATAGAAAATTGTGAAACTACATTCATGCTACTACCCCCATCAATGATTACTTTACAATTGTGACCATTACATTTTTTGTAGGTATGGAATATGCTAGTTTGTCTCTAATCATCCTCTTTTCTAAGCTAGGTAATGAGACACCTAACAACATTTAAATTGCCCTCAACAAAAGTCAAGCTTATGTCATCTTCATCACTAGAACCTTTTGGAATATGATCTAACTCCTCACAATCCTCATTCTCTAATGGTTCTCCCTCTCTTATATAAAAGTTCCTAACTGGGCATTGATAAGTAGAGTGACCAAAACTATGACACTTATAACACTTCTTACTCGAGCTAAACTTTGAACTCTCTACAGCTATGTTTTTACCTTTGATGTTTTTATCTTAAGTCATAGTAAGACTGCTAGACCTAGGTAATATAGGAGCATTACCAATGGACTAGTTAAATCTCTCACCCAGATTGTTACTCCTAAAGACTCACTCTTCGACTTGAGAACTAAACCTCTGTTGTGGTTTCAACCATTTTTCGATCTCTAAGGCTTGTTGGATGCTCTATTCCAAGGTCTCATCATAATGAGGTTGAAGCTCTCTCTTATTGTCTATGTGTAACCCATTCCTAAACCCAAAAAGTGTCAACTTAAGTGATTTTGGCTCATCACACCTAATCAAGAGCTCATTAAACCAAGCCATATATTTCCTCAATCATCACGGTTCCCTGCTTAAAGTTGATAAATTGTTGGTAGAGCTTATCTTGATAAGATAAAGGGATGTATTTTTCCTTTGGTTTGATTTTCATCTCTACCCAATGCTCTATAGGTGGTTTTCCTAATCACAAAAGTAGTCGTTTTACATAGGTCTAGTATAGTTTGGCTTAACCAAGTAATAGCATCTTAGCACAATGCATTCTACTATTCTCAAGTATCCTATAATAGGCAAGTATTATTCTATGGCAATTATCCAATCTATTAAGATAGTCAAGTCAAGACTCCCATTGAATGTGGGTAGATCTACCTTAATATGCCTAATGAAGTTGTCTACATGATTGTCACGATATGGATTCGGGTTATAAATAGTTATCTTTCTGGAAATTCCTATGTGGCATCCTATAACGTACTAGCTTGACTCTATGAATGTTTTGAACTCTAGGATTCCTCTTATGGTGTCATCTAGGGGGTGGGTCATCCTTTAAGTCAACATTCCTATTTGGGGTTTGATTTATGGTTTCTTCAGCCTCATCTTATCTAACAAGTAACCTGGCAACTTCTAAGACATCTATGCAACTTGAAAGGGTTTCTAATTGGTAATGCATTGTACCTATGGTAGTTGTAAGTTTATCCATCTTAGACATTAATTGATTCAATATTTCGGTAATATTACTTTCCATAGGTGGGTCCTCTCTAAAAGTTATACCGCTATGAGTCTTTCTGATATTAGACATTTTTTTGTTTTTTGTTTTCTTTTTTAAGGAAAGGATGCTAATCTATGAAAAAAGAAAAGATTCTCTCTTTTTTTTTAAGGAAAGAATGTTAAACTGAGCTCTGACACCAAAATTGATGCGGGATACGGAAGTGAAAGTAATTAAAAAAAGAAAAAAATAATATATGGCAATGTGAAAAATTAAATTAGAAAACTAAATTAAATAATAATTATAATAAATATGCTAAGATATTCACCATTAAACATCAAGAACAAGAACTAAAGAAATAAAAGAAAGGAAAAGAACCCTTTTTTATTTATTTTTATTTTTATATTTGATCAAATCCTTTCTCATACTTGATATCTTTGTAACTCATTTTTCTTCCAAAGTTATTTAAACGTCCTCAATTCCTAACGTATTGAAAACTTTTCGATGCAATCATGATAATAATTATGGAAAAAAGAAAAAAAATAGATGAAATAAAAGAATATATATATAAAGAAGATGATTAATATTCTCATACCACCAAATAAATTTTATGATGGCCTCACACCATCGATGAAGAAGATGGAATCACTCCAATCTTGAAGAAAATAATTCAATTCAATAATGTTATCTCAATCTTGTTTAAAACCCTAATAAAAAAAAAATTTATATAAAGGAAAAAATAAATATAGACCCTCTATAATCTAAAGAAAATCTAACAACTAATAAATAGCTATAAAAAATTATATATATTTTCATAAAGCAAAAAATAATAATATAACTAAATTTAATAATCTAAATAAAATAACTAAATATAAAAATCTTCATATCATATAAATCAATGACGCTGATGTGATCTACGCATATATCTATGATTCTATCGTAAGGCTTCATATGTGATTTAAATTAGTGATTTTACCAACATTGACATTTACTGTTACTCGTTGCTTGTCATATGTTGGTAATGGGTGTCTAATATTCAGCTACTAAGATCCATTTGTTGATTTTCCAACTCAATGCGACAATTTCACACACATGGAGGGACAAAGATAGATAGAGAGAGAGAGAGGGGTCACATCAACCTTCTAATCATCTCGCCAAGGAAGCAAGAGAAAATGAGTCTGATATGTTTATTCTCAAATTTTATAGTTGAGATAAAAAGAATAAATAATTAATTCTTTTTTTTTTATTTTTCAAGTTTGTTAATTAGTACTATAAACACTTGTTAATAAGATCGTTATTTAATCATGATAAAAAATGTTGACGGTGTAAAGGTGCTTGATACATCTGGTCATGATGCACATATACATTTGTTTAGTTATAAATTGACTCATTACAACATGGGAAATCACATACAAGGTTGAAAATGTAAAAAATTTAAAACAGTTATCTGCCTAGATCAAATCTCCCTCGTGTTTTTCTTTTCAAATATTCTCCTTTGATTTAAATAGAGTTTTCATTTATACTCCCTTTAATTATGTACTAATCCATATAAAATATGGTTGATATGTATTATATATATATATATTTGGTTAATGGATGGAAATACCATTTTGAGATATAAAAGCTTTTATCTCCACTTGTTTCGTATATATATATATATATATATATATTAATTTACCTGTATGCTTTGATAAACATCAAATAGTTATTTAAAACTGAAATACTTTACTTAACTTTTTTATTTGCAAGTAGGATTTGATTAACATCAAATAGTATTTTACAATTGAATTGCATTTTCTAAAAAAAAAAATTGAAATTCGTTGCTGTTTTATTTTTATTTTGCAAGTAGGATTTAATAAATATCAAATAGTTATTTACAATTGAAAAACTTTAGTCATTATTCAACTTTCGTAAAGCTCATAGAAGCAGAGTGAGAAAATAAAATGTTCCTAGTTGAGTGCACAACACAAAAATAATAAAATACAAAAAATTTTGGCTGTGACGAGGACATTTCGTTTCAAGATTGCGTCTATATACTCTTCATGTAAGAACCTCTCTCTCTCTCTCGATTCTCCACTTGTCGCTTTCTATCAATCCACAAAACTAACGGCGTTCTCGAACTCTCTCTCTCTCATATATTTCTATCTTCCACGTTCACAACACGAAAGATGTCAGATCACTTGGCACACAGAGTCACACAAAAACACTCTTCTCGTAGACATATTCATTTTTCCAAGGAACTGAAGCAAAAAAAGAACGAGGCCACCCAACTAAGTGGTTACTTCCATTTGCTATATTATTCTTGTTGTTCTCACATACTATCTTGTTTATATCACCGGTTTACGTGGCGCGAGGTAGCTGGTTAAATTACGTGTTTTCGTCAAACGGGGACTACAGTGTCGAGCAAGTCTGATACATCCCACTTTGTTTCTTTTTCTTAACATGGTCTTGGGATTCGCAACTGTCGAGGAGGTGTATTTGTACCTGAAGTTCGGTTCGAACGTTTCCGTCGTAATGAAGTAGTTTTTCCTTGGAATTACAACTCATGTTCATACACAAGTACATATATATGCATATATACATATGTACGTATATGGGCAGGTATAGCGTAGTTGACTAGTTGTGCTGTACTAGGATATATCATACATGGAGCTACAGGAAGATGCTTGCTTGCATGTAAAGGATCTGAAGATGGTGATTAAGTTTAACAAGGCTGTGGGTTACTGTCGGTAAGTATTTGCAATTTTTTTATTTTTATTTTTATTTTTTTATGGTTTACTTGGTTTTGTCGCCATTGCATCTGCATTTAATTTTGTTTAGGGTAAAGTTTTGTCAAATTTGGGTTGTTTAAGAAATTAGCTTCGTATGAAAAAATATCTCATTTTTTATCTTTTACTGTTTGTTGTATTACCGATGCATTTCTGTTTGCATTAAGCGATGATTTTAAGTATGAATCGGACATGTTTGACCACAAAATATTTCCTTTTTCTTTTCTTTACGTTTCTTTCTTTTTTTTTTTTTTTTTTCAAACAACGTATTAGATTTTGAGTAGATTCTTGTTTTACGGTATAGGGTTATGATTTTTCTATCAGTTTATACTTCGAAAATGATATTTTTTTTAAAGTTCACTCAAATGGGTTTCTCTTTCTTGTATATTTTATGCAGCAAAAATGGCACTTGAGGATCATGATATTGATCTGTACAAACGGGAGCTGTATATCTCTATCACCAATTTTTCGGGCTTTCCCAGATTCAGGAAATGAATTGGTATAGATTAATTGCATCAGTACAATCACTTTGATGCAATGCTCAAGAAATTAGCTCTTTGGCTTGCAACTTTTTCACTGCTAAGTACTATATCTGCAGCGATAATGGGTTCTCCCGTTGTAACTGCGATGATGAGGGAAGTTTATGGAGCATCGAGAGCATTTTAGCGTGTCAGAGAGTGAGTGATTTCTTTATTGCAGTAGCCTACTTCTCGATCCCAGTTGAATTGCTTTATTTTGTTAGCTGCTCGAATGTGCCGTTCAAATGGGTTCTATTTCAATTCAGCGCCTTCATTGTTCTGTGTGGATTGACCCATTTGCTCAATGGTTGGACATATATTCACCACACTTTTCAACTCATGCTTGCCCTCACCATCTTCAAGATCCTAACAGCACTTGTCTCGTGTGCCACGGCCATAACTCTCATCACTCTCATTCCTTTGCTTCTAAAGGTAAAGGTGAGAGAATTTATGTTGAAGAAGAAGGCTTGGGATCTTGGCAGAGAGGTTGGTATTATAATGAAGCAAAAGGAAGCTGGCTTGCATGTAAGAATGCTTACGCAAGAGATTCGAAAATCACTTGATCGGCATACAATATTATACACCACACTTGTTGAACTGTCAAAGACTCTGGGTTTACAAAATTGTGCAGTCTGGATGCCCGATGAGGGTAAAACGAGGATGAAATTGACACATGAATTAAGAGGGAGGAGTTACTCAGATAGATACAATTTATCCATTCCAATTATTGATCCAGATATTGAGAAAATTAAGGGAAGCAATAGGGTGAATATTTTGATCCCCAACTCTGCACTAGCTGCAGCAAGCAGTGGAGAGTTGAGAGAGCCAGGTCCAGTAGCTGCTATCCGGATGCCAATGCTTCGAGAATCCAACTTCAAAGGAGGTACTCCTGAACTCATCGAGGCTTGTTATGCAGTATTGGTTTTGGTTCTTCCAGGTGGACAACCAAGATCTTGGAGCAATCAGGAGCTTGAAATCATTAAGGTAGTTGCTGACCAGGTGGCTGTGGCTCTTTCCCATGCAGCAGTTCTCGAAGAATCTCAGTTAATGAGAGAGAAATTGGAGGAGCAAAACCGTGCATTACAGCAGGCAAAAGAGAATGCAATGATGGCAAGTCAAGCTAGAAATTCATTTCAGAAGAGTATGAATGATGGACTCAGGAGGCCAATGCATACAATTTCAGGGCTACTGTCAATGTTGCAGGACGAAATTTTAAGTAGGAAGCAAACAACTATCGTTGATGCAATGGCAAGGACGAGCATTGTCCTTTCAACCTTGATAAACGACATGATGGATATTTCGACAAAAGATAGTGGAAGATTTCTTCTGGAAATAAAATCTTTTCAGTTGCATTACATGATAAGAGAAGCAGCTTGCTTGGCCAAGTGTTTGTGTATCTACAAGGGGTCTCGTTTTGCAGTTGAGATCGATAAGACTTTGCCCAATTATGTGATTGGAGATGAGAAAAGGGTTTTTCAGGTTTTACTGCACATGGTTGGGAACCTTTTAAATGACAGCAATCAAGGAGGTCTAGTTACTCTTCGAATTTTTTCAGAAACTGGAAGCCAGGAAAGGAATGATCAGAAGTGGGCTTCCTGGAAGTCAAATCCTTCTGATGGAGAATTGTCAGTTAGATTTGAAGTCGGCATAGGCACTAGCATTTTGAAGCCAGAGTGCTTGGCTTCAAAAGTGCAGCTAGGTGGAAGGAGATACAATAGTGATGGGGTTGAAGAGGGCTTGAGCTTCAGCATCTGCAAAAGGCTTGTGCAGGTGAATACATAATGCTTACGCTTCTAGTTTTTTTTCTGTTAGTGAAGTTTCTTGGCATGGCTGTACTGTTTTGATACAGTCACTTCGATGTCCTAGTATTACAATTAGAAGTAAAATCTAATGTTTTGCATGAAAAACCGGGACTAGGCAAGCGTGGTGGGTGTTTTGTGTTTATTTTGTTCTGCATGCTCGAAGTTCCAATAGGGACACAATTCATTGGTTTCAGCTTAAACTACCAAGTTATCTATTTGTTCATTGAGAAAATTCTATAAGATATAGTTGATTGTGCGGTGTTAATTGAAACAGATGTTCAAGTCATTAATGATTTGATGGGACCTTTTTATCAGAACTTAACACACCCATCCTTTCCCACATCGATTTAAATTAAAGGAGGGAGGGGGTTGGTTGTGTGTAGATGATGCCCAGTCTGTTGATAAGCCTCGACTTGATCTATTTTATTGTGCATACATTCCTGCAAAGCTCTTGTTATATAATAATTAGTCTTTCTTTATTATTCAATTTGATATTTTATACTAATTTCCATTGGGTGGCTTTTCAGTTGATGCAAGGCAACATCTGGGTAGTTCCTAATTCTCATGGTTTTGCTCAAAGCATGACACTATCTCTTCGTTTTCTTCTTCCGCATTCCATTTCCGCAACAATTTCAGAAGCCGGAGGGTCCTCGGAGTACCTATCCCTTTTCAGAGGCTTAAAAGTGCTTCTGATTGAAAATGACAACGCAAACAGGATGGTGACCAAGAAGCTGCTTGAGAAGCTTGGTTGCAGAGTCTCCGCTGTTGCCTTAGGACTCGAACGCCTTAACTCAATCAGCCCTGCAGGGTCGTCCTTCCAAATTGTACTTTTAGATTTTCACAAGCCAGAAATGGATATATTTGAATTTGCAGAGAGGATCAGAAAGTTTCGGAACCATAATCGGCCATTGATTATCGCTCTTACGACATGCGGTGATGAAGATGTTTGGGAAAGATGCCTAGAGATTGGCTTGAATGGAGTCATCAGAAAGCCAGCTGTCTTGCCAGCAATTGCCAATGAGCTGCGGCGTGTGTTATTGCAGACAAATCAAGGCATGCGATAACACCTTTTTCAAGGTTCCTTAGTTCGTTTGGGTGTTCATCAAATAGGCAAACTATGTTGTTTGAAGCATTAACTGTTTCCCTTGGGAAAAAAAATGGCAGAGTTTGCATTTAGCTAATATGGTAACACACTATATCTTTTTCCTCTGGTTGAACTATGTTTAGATGCATCGAATGAACGCGAAATAGAAAGTAGGCAGGTCAATTGTGCATTGCTAACATGTGAGACGATGTCTCCATTCGCAATGCTTAGGGGTAGACATCAGTTTCGGTTCAACTCAGTCTTGAACCGGCTTGGATCCGTTGGTTCTCAAGTTCACTGGAATCGGCTCTGGATCCTATAGTTTTGAGCCAATTCACATGAACTGGCTTTAATTTTTTTTTTTTTTTTGCCTTGCATTTTACTGATCGAATGAATCCGCCAAACCGATGGATCTAATGCTAGGTTGAACCAACCATCCCGAGTCAGATTGAACTAGCCCGAATTGCTTGCTAACCCTAAACCCATGTCTACTTTGGGGTAATATGTGGGTTAAGCACACAAGCACGTGCTTTGCTGGAATAGGCATTATAGGCACACGTGATAAAAATGGAAGGCATGAACCGTGTGCATGTAAGCACAAATACAATAACGTTAGTGGGCTACTAAAATACAAGCATGCAGACATCATGTGAGCCTTATAATTTTTTTAAATTAA
The DNA here is from genome assembly GCA_037954665.1 of Laguncularia racemosa. Classification (NCBI taxonomy): domain Eukaryota; kingdom Viridiplantae; phylum Streptophyta; class Magnoliopsida; order Myrtales; family Combretaceae; genus Laguncularia; species Laguncularia racemosa. The sequence continues at coordinate 612,968 of JBBMOL010000198.1, forward strand.
TGTAGAAAAATTATTTAAATAGTTGTTTTGTTAGATAAGTATTTAATTAATTTAAATAGTTTTATTTTTAAAAATATGCCACTACTTTTATTGGACAAATTTTTATTAGTTTAATTAATTTTCTTTTCAATGTCTTATTGTATTATTTAAATATTTAGAATTTATTTTTTAGTTGTTAACTTAAACTAAATTATAATGAAAATTATAAAATTAGTTAACTATAAATTTGCAATTTAGTTTTAGTAACAAATTACTAATGAAATATATATCATATTGATTGGATAATTAAGTAAGTTATGTTGAACAATTTACATGTTCATTTTACATTCCAATTTTTAATCATAAATTTGCATGCTTTTAAATAAAAATTGAAAGGAAAAAAATTCATTAACATGGATTTGATGATATTATGAAAGACTTTATAGAATAAAGAAGCCCATAAGAATTAGTAATCCTCTGATACGAGATCGGTTTGCTCGGATTCCTAACTAATACGAATCACGCCAACGTGTGACGAAACCCAATACCAATACGTTCGGAATTCATTACCTAAGATGCCAAACATCCTCAAGTGGAAACCGCGACCCGTTGTTTATAAGCGAGACAAGAACCTTGGTATAATATGAAGACGCCACAATCGAGATGAACGCCACAGAAATAAAATCCGATAAGTTCTAGGTTAGTTCTTTAAAGAACTAAGAGAGGAATTCTCTCAAAAGTGTTTTTCAAACTTCAATGTTGTATATTCTATATTCTAACCCTAGGAGCTTTATATTAGGGTTTATAATTCGTAACAATAAAGCCCAAAATGACATAACTTAGATACGTTGCGTAATAATCAACAAAACAAACATGTAGGCCGGCAGTGTAAACATGAAGGCCAACGGCCTTGGAGCCGGTGTTGAAAATATACACGATCAGCGTTGGAAAAGTACACGACCGTGTACTTCTAGCCGTGTATCTTTCTGTGGAAATCTTGCCAATGTACATGACCGTGTAATTCTAGTCGTGTATCTTTTTGTGGAAATCTTGACACCATACACGGCCGTGCCTTTGAACCGTGTATACGATCGTGTATGATTTTATGTAACCTCCAGACTCCTACACGACCGTGCCTTGTAAAGACACGCCCTCTTCAACCCATATCCATTATGACTTGTACAAGAGCAAGGGCATTCCCATGGTTGTTCCAATCCATTCTAACTTCATGATTGCTCCAATCCTTTCCGGCTTCGTGGACATCTTTTATCAACTCGTTAAGTGCTTCCTTGAATCGTTTTGCTCGATTTCTTGTGATTGGTCCATGTGGCACTTCAAGAGGATCCACATTCCATCTTCTGGTTTGGCTCCCATCATGGTTCTCATCATTCCCCTCCTCTTGAAAATGATTTGTCCTCAAATCGCCGCCTGCATCAAAAGGACTCAAATCAGTGACATTAAATGTGGCACTTACTTGATACTCACCTGGTAAATATATCTTGTATGCATTATCATTTATGCGCTCTAGAATTTGAAATGATCCATCGCCTCTAGGAAGTAGTTTAGATCGACGCTGCATAGGAAACCGCTCTTTGCGCATGTGAACCCAAACCCAGTCTCCAGGTTCAAAAAAGCTTGTCGACGACCTTTGTCGGCTTGTTTCACATACTGCTATGTTCTTCACTTAATGTTTAGCCTTGCCTTCTCATGGATCTATTTAACAAATTCTGCTTTCTTCTTACCATCTAGATTAACATACTCAGAAATAGGCAAAGGTGATAAATCCAAAGGAGTTAGTGGATTAAAACCATACACAATTTCAAAAGGAGTAAATTTAGTAGCAGAATGCATTGTACGATTATAGGCAAATTCAACATGCGGCAAACAATCCTCCCAACTTTTAATATTCTTTTTTAATAACAGCCCTCAGCAAAGTAGATAAAGTTCGATTTACTACCTCGGTTTGACCATTAGTTTGTGGATGACAAGTAGTAGAAAACAATAACTTAGTTCCTAACTTAGCCCACAAGGTCTTCCAGAAGTAGCTTAAGAACTTAGCATCTCTATTCGATACAATTGTTCTAGGCATACCATGTAATCTCACAACTTCCCTAAAGGACAAATTAGCAATATTGCAAGCATCATCTGTTTTGTGACAAGGAATGAAATGTGTCATCTTAGAGAATCTATCAACAACTACAAAAATAGAATCCCGACCATGTTTAGACCTGGGTAATCCTAACACAAAATCCATGGAAATATCTACCCAAGGCTCATGAGGAATGGGAAGTGGGGTATAAAGCCCTTGAGGTTGGACTCTAGATTTTGCTTGCTTACACATGACACATCGCTCACAAATCCTCTCAACATCTCGTTTCATGTGAGGCCAATAAAAGTGTTCCTGCAATACCCCTAAGGTTTTAGCTACTCCAAAATGTCCCATTAAACCTCCTCCATGAGACTCCCTCACTAGTAATTCTCTTAAAGAACAAATTGGAATGCATAGTTTACTCTCCTTAAACAAGAATCCTTCATGTTTATAAAATTTACCATGCCCACTCTTCTCACAATGCACATACTCCTTACAAAAATCTCGATCAGTAGCATACAATTCCTTAATGTGCTCAAAACCAATCAGTCTAGGACTAAGAGTAAAGATAAGAGCATACCGTCTAGAAAGTGCATCAGCAACGACATTCTCTTTACCTTGCTTGTAGTGGATGACATATGGAAATGTTTCGATGAACTCCACCCAACGAGCATGCCTTTTGTTTAGCTTGTGTTGCCCCTTTAAGTACTTCAAGGATTCATGATCAGTGTGGATCACGAACTCTTTTGGCCAAAGATAGTGTTGCCAAGTCTCTAAGGCTTGAACCAATGCATATAACTCCTTATCATAAGTAGGGTAGTTCAAGGTTGTCCCACTTAGCTTCTCGCTAAAGAATGCAATTGGTCTTCTCTCCTGCATGAGCACTGCTCCAATACCTAATCCTGAAGCATCACACTCAATTTCAAACGTTTTAGCGAAATTAGGTAAAGCAAGTAGTGGCACCTGAATCAACTTATTTTTAAGTGTCTGAAAGGCCTTCTCTTGTTGCTCTCCCCATCTGAACCCCACGTTCTTCTTAATTACCTCAGTAAGTGGTGCTGCAATGGTGCTGAAATCCTTCACAAACCTCCTGTAAAAGCTCGCTAGTCCATGGAAACTCCACACATTACTTACATTAGTTGGACTAGGCCATTCTTGGATCGCACGAATCTTTTCTTCATCAACCTGTATTCTATGTGCACTAACAACAAAACCAAGAAACATAAGTTTGTCTGTGCAAAAAGTGCACTTCTTGTGGTTAGCATATAATTGCTCCTTTCGAAGCACTTCTAAAACATCCCTCAAGTGAGATATATGGTCCTCCAAACTCTTGCTGTAAATGAGAATATCATCAAAATAGACAACCACAAATTTGCCAATAAAAGTCCTCAAAACATGGTTCATAAGTCTCATAAAAGTACTAGGTGCGTTAGTTAAACGGAAAGGCATTACTAACTACTCATACAATCCATATTTCGTTTTGAATGCGGTTTTCCATTCATCACCTTCTTTCATTCTAATTTGGTGATATCCACTTTTCAGATCAATTTTGGAAAAGACACTAGATCCATATAACTCATCTAGCATGTCATCTAAGCGAGGAATGGGATGACGATACTTTACCGTGATGTTCTTGATGACGCGGCAGTCAACACTCATTATCCATGACCCATCCTTCTTAGGCACCAAAATCACAGGCACTACGCATGGGCTCATGCTTTCCCTCACGTACCCCTTCTCCATTAATTCATCGACCTGCCTTTGGAGTTTCTTTGTCTCCTCCGGATTGCTCCTATAAGCTAGCTTGTTTGGAATCAATGCTCCGAGTACAAGGTCAATTTGGTGCTCAATACCATGAATAGGTGGTAATCCCTTTGGAATCTCCTCAGTGAAGACATCTTCAAAGTCCTGCACAATAGACACAACCACACTAGGCAAAGACTTAGATAGTTCGTTAGTATTAAGACATGTTTTCTTAAAAACCAGCAACAACATAGGTTGCTTCATCACTAACGCTCTCCTCACTACACTCGCTCTTGCCACACAACTCTCCTTTTGCAAGGCTGCACTCTCCTTTTCACTCACCACCAAAGTTGATCCCCTTTCAACTTGGTCTCTCACACTCTTTCCAGCCTTCCTCTCTTTTTCCTTTTGATATTGACTTTTGTATTCCTTTTCTTTCTCATTGTCTTTTGCTCTCTCACTCTCCCTCTGCTTTTCACTCACCTTATGTTTTGCAAAAGACTGTTGTAGCTGCAACTGATCCTCATACACCTGTTTAGGTGTTAACGGTTTAAGATTAAAGCTTTTCCCCTGGTGAACAAACGTATACTTGTTAGAAAAGCCATCATGAACAACCTTCCTATCAAATTGCCATGGCCTCCCCAACAACACATGACACACCTGCATTGGCACTACATCGCATAACACCTCATCCTCATACCTACCAATGCAAAAAGCAATCAAGGCTTGCTTACTCACCTTAGTCTCACCACTATCATTCAACCACTACAATTTATATGGACTAGGGTGTCTAATAGTTTTGAGTCCTAGCCTCTCAACAATAAAATTACTCACCACATTGGTGCAACTTCCTCCATCAATGATCAAACTACAAATATGATCTCCTAGATAACATCTAGTATGAAATATATTCTCTCTTTGCACCTCCTCTTCTTCCTTCACTTGCACATTCAAAGCTTGCTTCACTACTGCCACTAACCTCCCTATTGCAGGCTCCTCATCATCACTAGCGTCCTTTAATGGAGGCATATCATCTTCCTCACTATCCCCCTCAGTCTCATACTCACCATCATCACGCAAAATCATAACACACCTATTCGGACATTGACTAGCAATATGGCCTCTACCTTGGCATTTAAAATATCTAATGTCACGATTTCTAGAAGTAGAAGAATCAGGGTTACCTTGGTTACTAGGAGTAGAACCCGCTTGTCTCAACTCTCCTTTTGGTTTGGTGGGTAAAGGCTTTTCTTCCTTCTTCCATTAGTTAGTCTTTTAGGTGGATGAACTAGTACCCTGTTGAAACCGTGCATTACTACTACCTTTCCGCCTGTGTTGGCTCTCAACCTTTATGGCTATATGAACCATATCCTCTAATTCTACATAATGCTGCAATTCAACAACATTTTGAATTTCTCTATTCAATCCAGCAAGAAATCTAGCCATGTTAGCCTCTCTATCCTCCTCTACATTCGCCCTGATCATTGTTACTTCCATCTCCTTGAAATACTCATCCACACTTCGGCTTCCCTGCTTAAGAGTTTGCAATTTGTTGTGCAATTCACGATAGTAATATGCGGGTACAAACCGCTTCTTCATCACCCTTTTCTTCTCTTCCCACGACTCAATAGGTGGTTCACCATTCCTTCTTCGATTCAACATTAGTTGATCCCACCACACTATGGCATAATCCGAAAATTCAATGGCAGCAAGTTTCACTTTCTTTTTCCCACTATAGTTGTGACAATCAAACACCATCTCCACCTTCTTCTCCCACTCTAAGTATGCCTCGGGATCATTCTTCCCTTGGAAAGGAGGAATCTTCATCTTTATACTACTTAATTGATTATCCTCTCTATTCCTATCTCCTCTATCTTCCTAATCCCTAGTTCCTCTATTTCGACCACTATAACCTCTATAACTCCCGACAGAAGGCTCATCCAAGTCATCATCCGACATTTCATCTCCATCCCTTTGTACTCTCTTAGAACGACTCTCCCTCTTACGCCCTTGGAAGACGTTTGTAGATTGCTCTAGTCTTTGCTCTACCGTCTCATGAATTTGTTCCATCCCCTCCTGAAACATTCTCTTCATCTCACCCCTCAATGCCTCAATCACTAACCTAGCATCAAACCTTCCCCTCTCACTTTCAGGAGAATGTTGCCTCGACATAGTTCCTGCAGAAAAGATTAGTACTAACACAAATATATATATATATGATTAAACCTCATGATACACTCCTTTACAAGTTTCGCTCAAAGGATGATATCACACAGTCACTCGTGTATTCTCACAAACAATGATGATATCAACTCACCAATTCCTCTTCTCAATTCTCTCGGAACTAACCCAAACTACACCGATTCCCTTCCGTAGAATTCAAAACAACTCTAGGGTTCGTAAATTTCCTCTTTTCTTTCCGATTTTTTTTTTGTCTTTGTTGTTGCTCTTGATCACGCTCCTTTTTTTGTGTCGTGATTCTTCTTGTTTTTTTTTTTGTAACAAAATCGAATAGTAGGTACTACACTTTCAATAGACAATTAATACTATGAAATTGAATACTAACAATTGATATGAAAGATTGGAGTTAGGGTTTTGATGTTACCTTCCTCTAACCGAACTAATGTGTTAACAAACCTAGGCTCTGATACCAAACTGATACGAGATCGGTTTGCTCGAATTCCTAACTGATATGAACTACGCCAACGTGTGACGAAACCCAATACCAATACGTTCGAAATTTGTTACCTAAGATGCCAAACACCCTCAAGTGGAAACCGCGACCCGCTGTCTATAAGCGAGATAAGAACCTTGGTATAATATGAAGATGCCACAATCGGGATGAAAGACTGATTGATAAGTCGGGATGAACGCCACGGAAATAAAATCCGATAAGTTCTAGGTTAGTTCTTTAAAGAACCAAGAGGGGAATTCTCTCAAAAGTGTTTTTCCAACTTCAATGTTGTATATTCTATATTCTAACCCTAGGAGCTTTATATTAGGGTTTGCAATTGCTAACAATAAAGCCCAAAACGACATAACTTAGATAAGTTGCGTAAAATCAACAAAACAAACATGTAGGCCGGCGGCCTTGGAACCGGCCTTGAGCCGGTGTTGAAAATATACACGACCGGCGTTGGAAAAGTACATGACCGTGTACTTCTAGCCATGTATCTTTCTGTGGAAATCTTGCCAATGTACACGACCGTGTACTTCTAGTTGTGTATCTTTCTATGGAAATCTTGACACCATACACGGCCGTGCCTTTGAACCGTGTATACGACCGTGTATGATTCTGTGTAACCTCCAGACTCCTACACGACCGTGCCTTGTAAAAACACGCCCTCTTCAACCCGTATCCATTATGACTTGTACAAGAGCAAGGGCATTCCCATGGTTGTTCCAATCCATTCCAGCTTCATGATTGCTCCAATCCTTTCCGACTTAGTGGACATCCTTTATCAACCCGTTAAGTGCTTCCTTGAATCGTTTCGCTCGATTTCTTGTGATTGGTCCAGGTGGCACTTCAAGAGGATCCACATTCCATCTTCTGGCTTGGCTCCCATCATGGTTCTCATCATCCTCATCATCCTTTTGCTCCTCCTCTGATACACTTAAGAGCTAAGTTTCACTAGGGTACCATAGGATAATAGGACGTGTGAGTTTTAGAAGGGATTTTAGCTAGGTTTCATGAGTTACTAGCTATGGCTCATTAACAAGCACAACACAATCAAGATTCACCACTTGATATGATTCACAAGTAGCAATTCTATGATTACTCACCACAATCCCTACTAAAGGGATAGATAAAAGTAGGTTATTTAAAAGCTCACAAACATAAAAGGAAAAGTTCAATAATATTTTAATTATCTTGTGGCTCACATAAGTAGGACTATTTATATTAAGTCTTTAGGGTTGCATTACTATATAAGGAAAATCCATAATAGTACATACAAAATATTCTCCTCAAACTATTACAAAAAGGGTGAAAAATTTAAAAAAGAAAAAAGGAATACTCAGGAAATGCATGCATCGGTCAGATGTTACGGACATGCATTGTTTAGGCACTAGTTGCATTCTTGGCAAAAGTAGACAAAATTGTATTGAGGCAAAATTATGACTCCTGCCAAGTGAACAAGGGAGTGGTTCAAGATAAATTGTGATACGAACCATGCCCACGTGTGACGAAATCATATACCAATACGTTTGGAATTACAACCCAAGATGCCAAAACAATCAAGTGGAACCACGACCCGTTGCCTATAGGTGAGGTAAGAACCTTGGTATATTATGTTGACGCCACAATCGGAATGAAAGACCGATTGATAAGTCGGTTTGAACGCCACGAAAGAGATCCGATAAGTTCAAGGGAAGTTCTTTGGAGAACCAAGAGAGGAATTCTCTCAAATTATGTTTATCAATGTTGTATGTAAGTTGTATATCCTGTTTTCCAACCCTAGCAGCTTTTAATAGGGTTTACAGCTCGTAAAACAAAAGTCCAAAACGACATAACATAATAAAGTTGCGGAAAAATAATAAACAGACAATGTACGCCAACGGCGTAGTAGGTGGCTTAGTAGCCGGCGTAGGATGTACACCAGGTATATAGGCCGGCGACGTAGTAGCCGGCGTAGTCCCTTTGTCGCGATCTAATTGTAACGCCGGTTTAAAGCCGACAGCATTTAAGCTAGCGTTGTCAAGGCCGACAGCTTTGATCTCCTTGAATGACTTGTACAAATGCAAGGTCACCCTCATGGTTGCTCCACTCTTTTCCGGCTTCTTGGATATCCTTTATTAACTCGTTAAGTGCTTCCTTGAATCATTTTGCTCGAGTTCTTGTGATCGGTCCAGGTGGCACTTCAAGAGGATCCACATTCCATCTTCTAGCTTGACTCCCATCATGGCTTTCATCATTCCCCTCCTCTTGAAAAGGATTTGTCCTCAAATGATCGCTTACATCAAAAGGACTCAAATTAGTAATGTTAAAAGTAGCACTTACTTGATACTCACCTGGCAAATTTAACTTGTAGGCATTATTGTTGATGCGCTCAAGAATTTGAAATGGTCCATCACCTCTAAGTAGTAATTTAGATCGACACTGCACAGGAAACTGCTCTTTGCGCTTGTGAACCCAAACCTAGTCTCCAGGTTCAAAGGCAACTTGTCGACGACCCTTGTTGGCTTGTTTCACATACTACTCTGTTCTTTGCTCAATGTTTAGCCTTGCCTTCTCATGGATCTGTTTAACAAATTCTGCTTTCTTCTTACCATCTAGATTAACATACTCAGAAATAGGAAGAGGTGATAAATCTAAAGGAGTTAGTGGATTAAAATGATACACAATTTCAAAAGGAGTAAACTTAGTAGCAGAATGCATTATGTGATTATAAGCAAATTCAACATGCGGCAAACAATCCTCCCAACTTTTAATGTTCTTTTTAATGATAGCCCTTAACAAAGTAGATAAAGTTCAATTTACTACCTCAGTTTGACCATCAGTCTGTGGATGACAAGTAATAGAGAACAATAACTTAGTTCCTAACTTAACCCACAGGGTCTTCCAGAAGTAGCTCAAGAACTTAGCATCCCGATCCGATACGATGGTTCTAGGCATACCATACAATCTCACAACTTCCCTAAAGAAAAAATTAGCAATATGGCAAGCATCATCTGTTTTGTGGCAAGGAATGAAATGTTCCATCTTAGAAAATCTATCCACGACTACAAAAATAGAGTCTCGACCATACCTAGACCTGGGTAATCCTAACACAAAATCCATGGAAATATCTATCCAAGGCTCATGAGGAATGGGAAGTGGGGTATAAAGTCCATGAGGTTAGACTCTAGATTTTGCTTGCTTACAAGTAACACATCGCTCATAAATCCTCTCAACATCTCGTTTCATGTGAGGCCAATAGAAGTGTTCCTACAAAACCCCTAAAGTTTTAGCTACTCCAAAATGCCCCATTAAACCTCCTCCATGAGACTCCCTCACTAATAACTCTCTTAAAGAACAATTGGGAATGCAAAGTTTATTTTCCCTAAACAAGAATCCCTCATGCTTATAAAATTTACCATGACCACTCTTCTCACAGCGAACATACTCTTCACAAAATTCTCGATCAGCAGCATACAATTCTTTAATATGCTCAAAACCAAGCAGTCTAGAACTAAGAGTAGAGATAAGAACATACCTTCGAGAAAGTGCATCAGCAACAACATTTTCTTTACCTTGCTTATAGTGGATGGCATAGGGAAAAGTTTCGATAAACTCTACCCAATGAGCATGCCTTTTATTCAACTTATGTTGTCCCTTCAAGTACTTCTAGGATTCATGATCAATGTGGATCACAAACTCTTTTGGCCAAAGATAGTGTTGCCAAGTCTCCAAAGCTCGAACCAATGCATATAACTCCTTGTCATAAGTAGGGTAGTTCAAGGTTGCCCCACTTAGCTTCTCCCTAAAGAATGCAATTGGTCTCTTCTCTTGCATGAGCCTATTCCTGAAGCATCACACTCAATCTCAAAAGTTTTAGAGAAATTAGGTAAAGCAAGTAATGGCGCATGAGTCAACTTATTTTTAAGCGTCTGAAAGGCCTTCTCTTGTTGCTCTCCCCAACTAAACCCCACATTCTTCTTGATTACTTCAGTAAGTGGTGTTGTAATGGTGCTGAAATCCTTCACAAACCTCCTATAAAAGCTCGCTAGTCCTTGGAAACTCCGAGCATTACTTACATTAGTTGGATTAGGCCATTCTTGGATCGCACGAATCTTCTCTTCATCAACCTGTATTCCCTGTGCACTAACAATAAAACCAAGAAACACAAGTTTGTTTGTGCAAAAAGTGCACTTTTTGAGGTTAGCATATAATTTCTCCTTTCGAAGCACTTCCAAAACAGCCCTCGAATGAATGATATGGTCTTCCAAACTCTTGCTGTAAATAAGGATATCATCAAAATAAACTACCACAATTTTGCCAATAAAAGTCCTCAAAACATGGTTCATAAGTCTCATGAAAGTACTAGGTGCGTTAATAAAACCGAAAGGCATTACTAACCACTCATATAATCCATATTTTATCTTAAATGCGGTTTTCCATTCATCACCTTCTTTCATTTTAATTTGGTGATATCCACTTTTCAAATCAATTTTGGAAAAGACACTAGACCCATGTAACTCATCTAACATGTCATCTAAGCGAGGAATGGGATGACAATACTTTACCATGATGTTATTGATAGCTCGGCAATCAACACACATTCTCCATGACCCATCCTTCTTAGGCACCAAAATCACAGGCATTGCACATGGGCTCATTGATAGAGCCATTTTATACTCAATCTTTATAGTATGAATTGTGTTAATTTATTATTGATTTTATAGAAATCATAAGAAAATGGTACTTAATTTTATTACGGTGATAAATCAGGTTAAATGGAGTCAAGAGTGCTAATTCAAGTAAATTAGAGAAGTCATCTACAATTTGGATCAAAGGCAAGGATTTACACTGCCGGAGGAAAGTACATGGGCATGTAGTTGAAGTACACGACCGTGTACTTAGTTTTGAAGCCACAGGAAAATACACGGTTGAAGTACACGACCGTATATCTGTCTTGAAGAATCCACGGGAATATACATGGTTGAAGTACACGACCGTGCATCTGTCTTAAAGAACCAATAGAAAGATACACGGTTGGAGTACACGGCCGTGTATCTATCTAGAAGGAGGCACGGTTTGTAATACTACCGTGGTGCAAGCCGTGCTGTACACTGCACAAGAAGATGGAAATGAGGACTATCAACAGAGAGAGACACGGCTCGTGATCTAGCTGTGGTGGAAGTCGTGGTTGAAGACGTGGATGAGACGTTTGAAGTCGTGGTGGAAGTTGAAATGGAAGACGTGCCATATACTAAACAAGGAGGAGAAATTGTTGAAGAATCACCAGAGGAAGGCACGACTTGACATCTGGCCGTGGTGGAAGACGTGGCACACACTGGACACGGATGAAAAATCGTAGATTATCCATAGAGGAAGACACGGCTTGAAATCTTGCCGTGTTGTTGGGCGTGCCAGGCGGACGATTATTCACTTCTCGAGATTTACATCAAAAAGGAAAGATATTTTTGTATCTTGCTAGCTAAAGATCCTCCGCCATTCCCTTAACAATATAAATAGAACTAACCTTAAAGGAGTTTTTCATCTTGGAGACAAGAAGGAAGGAAGGAGGCAGAGCAAGGAAACCGGGAACAGAGGCTTATTATGTTTTTACTTTTAATTTTCGTTTTGATGATGAACATGTGTAGCTAAGCAGATTTTCTAGCCAAAGGATCATTGAAGTTTAATTCTTCACGAATTGTGAGATCTAACTGAGTTGTCTTTAATCTATTCTTTGTTTTTAGATATTTATATATCTTCTGGAAGTTTTGTCAATATTATCTTTGTTGATTGGTATGAATTAGAGCTCTTCTACTCAATTAGCAAGTTAATATATTGTCAACTAGCACGTCAAATCCGTAATTGTTTGATAGTTCTAGTCTCGGTGACACAATAACATGTTTGATTATAAAATAGATGATCGAATTCATGTTATGGAGATGTATGATCTTGTTTAAATAGGTTATCTTATAATCTACTGGCATGAATTGGTGGTCTCTCTTGTTTTTAATGCTAATGATAGATTAAATCCTAAGAGCTTGTTTAGGGTTGTCTAATCGATAAGAGAAATAGTCAAAGAGCTTGTTTTGATTATCGAGGAAGTAAGGAGAGATAGGTTGTTACAGCTTGTTAATAACCATAACCAGTTTATCTAGAAATAAGAATAGGAAACATTTGCATCGATGATCAATTCCTAGAATTAAACTGTCTTGATTCCTTTGGCTAGGCTTTTATCAATATTTGATTTTATTATATTGTTTCAATATTATTTTGATTCACAAACAAAACCCCCCATTTTTCTTTTCCTCTTTATTCTCTTTAAATAGAAATATATTTAACCAATCCCTATGGATACGACCATACTCACTACTATAAGCAAATCATATCATTGTCTAGGAGTAGGTTTTTTTTTTTGTTGGATTCGACACCCATCAAATTTTGGCGCCGTTGCCGGGGATTGGTGTCAAATTTATTTCTATTCTTATATGACTCGTTCTTCTCATACAAGTGAACTCACTTATAATTCGGAGATTGAGAAGACTCTTAAGAGGCTGCGAAGAGAAGCTAGATCATCCCCTGGACTGAACTTGGCATCAGATTTGTTTGATTCATCCATTGATTTTGAAAAAGAAGACGATATGGAAAATCCCGAGAGAACATTAAGAGAATTGGCTGCACCGGATGTGAATCAACAACCCCTTTGTATTCACTATCCCGAACTAGCTATTGAATTCGAGTTGAAATCTGGGTTGATACATCTGCTACCCACCTTTCATGGTCTTGAGAATGAAGACCCTCACAAACATTTGAAAGAGTTTTATATAGTGTGTTCTAGTATGAGGCCGCAAGGAATAACCGACGATCAAATCAAGTTACGTGCTTTTCCATTTTCTTTAAGTACTAAAGCTAAAGATTGGTTGTTTTATCTGCCTCCAGGTTCTATAACCACTTGGACAGATATGGTGAGGCTTTTCTTGGACAAATTTTTCCCCGCATCTAGAGCTACTGGTATAAGAAGAGAAATTTGTGGTATCAAACAAAGGGATACCGAGACTCTTCATGAGTATTGGGAGAGGTTCAAGCAACTTTGTGCAAGCTGTCCACAACATGGGATATCTGAACAACTTCTCATCCAATACTTCTATGAAGGCTTGCTTCCGATGGAGAGGAAGATGATGGATGCTGCTAGTGGAGGCGCCATAGTGAATAAAACCCCTGGTCAAGCTAGGGAATTGATCTCCATTATGGCTGCTAATTCGCAACAATTTGGGTACAGACATGATACATCTTCAAGGAAGGTAAATGAGGTAAGTGTTTCTAACCTTGAACATCAAATTTCTAACCTAACCTCCCTTGTGCAGCAGATAGCTCTTGGAAATACACAGCAGGTGAAAGCTTGTGGAATTTGTGTTGTCCCTAATCATCCTACTGACATGTGCCCCACATTGCAAGATGACAATCATGAGCATGTCAATGCGGTAGGAGGATTCCCAGGACAGCCGCAAAGGAAATATGATCCCTACTCGAATACTTACAACCCTGGATGGAGGGATCATCCTAACTTCAGATATGGCAACAACCCACAAAATTTCCAACAATTCCAGCCTAAGCCATCAAACCAAGTACCCCAAGCTCCTTCCACTTCAGGTATGTCTCTTGAGGAAATTGTTAAATCTCTTGCTGTTAATACAAAACAATTTCAGGAGGAAATAAAGCAGGGCATTCAAAACTTGGAAAATCAGGTAAGCCAACTTGCTTCTGCTATAAACAGGTTAGAAACTCAAGGTAAGTTACCTTCTCAAACTATTACAAATCCGAAGCAAAGCGTTAATGCAATTACCTTGAGAAGTGGAACAGAATTGCAGGGATCAAATAAGAAAAGACACCTATCTAATCTTGAGGAAGAGACTAAGAAAGAAATTTCAACTCCGAGCCAGCAGGACAACTGGATTAGAGGGCCTCTAGTTGAGCCATCAAAGGTCATGTTGACACCACCTCCTTTCCCTTCCAGATTAGCGAAATCCAAGAATGAAGCGGAAGAAAAAGAGATTCTTGAAACTTTTCGAAAAGTTGAGGTAAATATTCCTTTGCTTGATGCAATTAAGCAAATACCTCGCTATGCTAAATTTCTCAAAGATTTGTGCACTAACAAAAGGAAGCTGAAAGGTAATGAAAAGATTAGTATGAGTGATAATGTTTTAGCTATTATTCAGAAGAAGCTTCCTCCTAAATGTAAGGACCCAGGTATGTTTACTATTCCTTGCAAAATAGGTAATCTTGGAATCACTAAAGCCATGTGTGATCTAGGAGCTTCGATCAATGTCATGCCTTTGTCTATTTATCAACGTTTGAATATTGGTCCCTTGAAGGAAACAGGCGTTATTGTTCAACTTGCTGATAGGTCCAATGTTTATCTTGAGGGAGTTCTAGAGGATGTTTTAGTTCAAGTTAATGGGTTGGTTTTTCTTGCTGATTTTTATGTGCTTGACATGGAAGATAATGATTCTCATAATTCATCACTGATATTATTAGGGTGACCATTCCTTAAGACATCTAAGACGAAAATTGATGTAAATGATGGTACCCTCACTATGGAATTTGATGGTGAAATGATTAAATTTAACATTTATGATGCCATGAAACATCCTAGCAATATCTCCCCTGTCTTTGTTGCGGATGTTATTGACCCATCACCACAAGCACCAAAGCTGGAATCAAAACCCTTACCCGAACACCTAGCTAGGAATGTCTAGCCAAAGATGTTAAAGAAAGGCGCTTCATGGGAGGCAACTTATGTAAAAAAAAAATCAATTTTAGTTTTGTTTTGATTCTTTCTTTTGGATCAGCTGCAGCAAGGATACATATCATCAGATGACACTCTCTAGTGCTTAAGGGGAGAACTCTAATACCAGGGAAGTACCAATATTCCCTTTCTCTTATCCTCTAATGTTCCTTGTGTTGTTAATTCCTCTTTAATTGTGCTGAATTAGGAACAGTAAGGACACTGTTCAATCTAAGTGTGGGGGAGAGGATAATAAAATATAGAGAATAGAGAACTGACTTATACTCTGAATGTTTGTCCTTAAGCAATTTTAAGCCAAATTTTTTCAAAATTATCATGAAATCTAGATATTGTACTAAATGTTGTAATAAGCATCTACAAAATGTGAAATTGACTTGTTCAAATGCTTTACTCACCTACTACTGTGATTAGAATACTTGGTTAAAATTAAGTAGTGAAATCTTTAAGAAACAAATTTACCTTATATTTAGCTTTAGAATTGGAAGTCTAAGAGTAAGTCGAGTCCCTAAGTGAAAAATAAACAAGTTTACTTCTACGTTATATTAGCAACTGTATACTCTTTGAAGTTGCTATGAAAAAAAAAAAAAATCAAGCATAGCGATTACTCCAATAATTCAAGTAATTGAGTTAAGAGTATTCAAACTTGAATGTTAGAGTGAGGAAGAGTCCGTAGGGGTATTTCAAAACCCGGTCACTTGAGTGACGAGCTTAGGATGTGCCGACTCAATGAACTCTCTATAACGATAAGGGCGAAAAAGGCGAAAGTTCATGAAAAGAAGCGGGTAAAAACCCGTCAAAATAGATGCTTGATTAAATCAAAAGAACAATGAATGTAAACATTCATTGAATGAAACAAGACTTATAATAAAAAAGGGAGAAAATCTACGGAAAGAGTTGATACTATATGCTTTTACTTTATGTTGCAAGGATTCTATACTTGCTAATATCCAATGAAGTTTAATTTGGTGTTTTTCCTTAGTGGATTAAGTATTTACTTTTGGAATAAAAATTCTTTTGCTAAACATGAGGATTAAAGTTTGTTTTGTTTAGATTAGCTATTAAATTTTGTCCATGGTAATTTGATCACATGAAACCAGTTTGGTTGAAGTAGTAGACATTAAAATTACAAGTCATGAATTACAAATGAATAGATGCTTGGAATGATGAAAAGAAAGTTCGTATAATCTATGACGGATTTCTCAATTGATTTGATTCAATTTCTTGAGGACAGGCAAGAATTTAAGTGTGGGGGAATTTGATAGAGCCATTTTATACTCAATCTTTATAGTATGAATTGTGTTAATTTATTATTGATTTTACAGAAATCATAAGGAAATAGTACTTAATTTTATTACAGTGATAAATCAGGTTAAATGGAGTCAAGAGTGCTAATTTAAGTAAATTAGAGAAGTCATCTACAATTTGGATCAAAGGTAAGGATTTACACCGCCGGAGGAAAGTACATGGGTGTGTAGTTGAAGTACATGGCCGTGTACTTAGTTTTAAAGCCATAGGAAAATACACGGTTGAAGTACACGACCGTGTATCTGTCTTGAAGAATCCACGGGAATATACACGGTTGGAGTACACAGCCGTGTATCTGTCTAGAAGGAGGCACGGTTTGTAATACGGCTATGGTGCAAGCCGTACTATACACTGCACAAGAAGGTGGAAATGTGGACTATCAACAAAGAGAGATACGGCTCGTGATCTGGCTGTGGTGGAAGCCGTGGATGAAGACGTGGTTGAAGTCGTGGTGGAAGTTAAAATGGAAGATGTGCCATATACTAAACAAGGAGGAGAAATTGTTGAAGAATCACCAGAGGAAGGCACGGCTTGACATCTGGCCATGGTGGAAGACGTGGCACACACTAGACACGAATGAAGAATTGTAGATTATCCATAGAGGAAGACACAGCTTGAAATCTTGCCGTGTTGTTGGGCGTACCAGGCGAACGATTATTCACTTCTCGAGATTTACATAAAAAAGGAAAGATATTTTCGTATCTTGCTAGCTAAAGATCCTCTGCCATTCCCTTAACAATATAAATAGAACTAACCTTAAAGGAGTTTTTCATCTTGGAGACAAGAAGGAAGGAAGGAGGCAGAGCAAGGAAACCGGGAACAGAGGCTTATTATGTTTTTACTTTTAATTTTCGTTTTGATGATGAACATGTGTAGCTAAGCAGATTTTCTAGCCAAAGGATCATTGAAGTTTAATTCTTCACGAATTGTGAGATCTAATTGAGTTATCTTTAATCTATTCTTCGTTTTTAGATATTTATATATCTTCTGGAAGTTTTGTCAATATTATCTTTGTTGATTGGTATGAATTAGAGCTCTTCTACTCAATTAGCAAGTTAATATATTGTCAACTAGCACGTCAAATCCGTAATTGTTTGATAGTTCTAGTCTCGGTGACACAATAACATGTTTGATTATAAAATAGATGATCGAATTCATGTTATGGAGATGTATGATCTTGTTTAAATAGGTTATCTTATAATCTACTGGCATACATTGGTGGTCTCTCTTGTTTTTAATGCTAATGATAGATTAAATCCTAAGAGCTTGTTTAGGGTTGTCTAATCGATAAGAGAAATAGTCAAAGAGCTTGTTTTGATTATCGAGGAAGTAAGGAGAGATAGGTTGTTAGAGCTTGTTAATAACCATAACCAGTTTATCTAGAAATAAGAATAGAAAACATTTGCATCGATGATCAATTCCTAGAATTAAACTGTCTTGATTCCTTTGGCTAGGCTTTTATCAATATTTGATTTTATTATATTGTTTCAATATTATTTTGATTCACAAACAAAACCCCCCATTTTTCTTTTCCTCTTTATTCTCTTTAAATAGAAATATATTTAACTAATCTCTGTGGATACGTCCCTACTCACTATTATACGCAAATCATATCATTGTCTAGGAGTAGGTTTTTATTTTTGTTAGATTCGACACCCATCACTCATGCTTTCTCTCACGTACCCCTTCTCCATCAAGTCATTAACCTGCCTTTGGAGTTTCTTTGTCTCCTCTGGATTGCTCCTATAAGTTGGCTTGTTGGGAATTGATGCTCTGGGTATAAAGTCAATCTGGTGCTCAATACCCCGAATAGGTGGTAACCCCTTTGGAATCTCCTTAGGGAAGACATCTTCAAAGTCCTGCACAATAGACACAACCACATTAGGCAAAGAGTTAAGAAGTTCGTTAGTATTTAAACAAGTTTCTTTAAATACCAGCAACAACATAGGTTGCTTCATCACTAACGCTCTCCTCACTACACTCGCTCTTACCACATAACTCTCCTTTTACAAGGCTGCACTCTTGATAGAGCCATTTTATACTTAATCTTTATAGTATAAATAGTGTTAATTCATTATTGATTTTATAGAAATCACATGGAAATGGTACTTAATTCTATTATGGTGATAAATCAGGTTAAATGGAGTCAAGGATGCTAATTCAAGTAAATTAGAGAAGTCATCTACAACTTGGATCAAGACCAGGATTTACACCGCCGGAGGGAAGTATATGGGCGTGTGATTGAAGTACACGACCGTGTACTTGGTTTTGAATAAACAGGAAGATACACGGTTGAAATACACGGCCGTGTATCGGAAGCACGGTTTGAGGCACGGCCATGGCGCAAACCATGTTACACATTAGACAAGAAGGCGGAAATGTGGACTTTCAACAGAGAGAGACACGGCTTAGGGCACGGCCGTGGTGGAAGCTAGACGTGCCAAGGAGAAGACTTGTTGATTATGCACAGAGGAAGGCACGGCCTAAGATCTAGCCGTGGTGAAGACCGTGCTACACACTGGACACGGAAGATGATACGTGAATTATGCACAGAGGAAGGCACGGCTTGACCCACGGCCGTGTGGTAGGATGTGCCAGGCAGACGAAGATTCACTTCTCGAAATCTACTTGGAAAAGGAAAGATATTTTCGTATCTTGCTAGCAAAAGATCACATGCCATCCCTCTAACAATATAAATAGAACCAACCCTAGAGGGTGAGGAAAACTTTTGAATCTTTGGGATCTTGAAGAACCTTGGATCATCTTGGAGGCAGAGCAGGCAACCGGGTTCATGATGTTTCTGCTTTTTATTTTCGTTTTGTTGATGAACATGAGTAGCTAAGCTACTTTTCTAGCCAAAGGGTCATAGATGTTTAATTCTCCATGAATTGTGAGGTCTAATTGACTTGTATTTAATCTATTCGTTGTTTTCGGATATTCATATATCTTCTGATTGTTTTGTCATTATTATCTTTGTTAATTGGTATGAATAGAGCTCTTCTACTCAATTAGCAAGTTAATATATTGTCAACTAGCACGTCAAATCCGTAATTGTTTGATTGTTCTAGTCTCAGTGACACAATAACATGTTTGGTTATAAAATAGATGATTGAATTCATGTTATGGGGGTGTGTGATCATGTTTAAATAGGCTATCTTATAATCTACTGGCATGAATTGGTGGTCTCTCTAGTTTTTAATGCCATTGGTAGATTAAATCCTAAGCGCTTGTCTGGGGTTGTCTAATCGATAAGAGAAATAATCAAAGAGCTTCTCTTGGTTTTCGAGGAAGTATAGAGAGATAGGTTGTTAGAGCTTGTTAATAACCATAACCGGTTTATCTAGGAATAAGAATAGAAAACATTTGCATCGATGATCAATTCCTTGAATTAAACTATCTTGATTCCTTTGGCTAGGCTTTTATCAATATTCAATTTTCTTATCTTGTTTTAACTTTATTCGATTCACAAACCAAACCCCCATTTTCCTTTTCCTTTTTATTCTCCTTGGATAGAAATAAATTTAACCAATCTCTATGGATTCGACCCTACTCACCGCTATATGCAAATCATATAATTGTCTAGGAGTAGGTTTTATTTTTGTTGGATTGGACACCCATCAAATTTTGGCGCCGTTACCGGGGATTGGTGTCAAATTTATTTCTATTCTTGTATGACTCGTTCTTCTCAGACAGGTGAACTAACTTATAATCCGGAGATTGAGAAGACTCTAAAGAGGTTGCGACAAGAAGCTAGATCATCCACTAGACTGAACTTAGCATCAGATTTGTTTGATTCATCCCTTGATTCAGAAAAAGAAGACGATATGGCAAATCCCGAGAGAACCTTAAGGGAGTTGGCTACACCGGATGTGAATCAACAATCACTTTATATTCACTACCCCGAACTAGCCGTGGAATTCGAGTTAAAATCTGGGATGATACATCTGCTACCCACCTTTCATGGTCTTGAGAATGAAGATCCTCATAAAAATTTGAAAGAGTTCCATATAGTGTGTTCTAGTATGAGGCCGCAAGGAATAACCGACGATCAAATCAAGCTCCGTGCTTTTCCGTTTTCTTTAAGTACTAAAGCTAAAGATTGGTTGTTTTTTTGCCTCCAGGTTCTATCACCACTTGGACAGATATGGTGAGACTCTTCTTGGACAAATTCTTCCCCGCATCCAGAGTCGCTGGTATAAGAAGAGAAATTTGTGGTATAAAACAAAGGGACATCGAGACTCTTCATGAGTATTGGGAGAGGTTTAAGCAATTGTGTGCAAGCTGCCCACAACATGGAATATCTGAACAACTTCTCATCCAATACTTTTACGAAGGCCTACTTCCGATGGAAAGAAAGATGATGGATGCTACAAGTGGAGGCGCCATAGTAAACAAAACCCCTGGTCAAGCTAGGGAATTGATCTCCATTATGGCTGCCAATTCGCAACAATTTGGGTATAGGCATGATACATCTTCAAGGAAGGTAAATGAGGTAAGTGTGTCTAACCTTGAACATCAAATTTCTAATCTAACCTCCCTTATGCAGCAGCTAGCTCTTGGAAAAACACAGCAGGTGAAGGCTTGTGGAATTTGTGCTGCTCCTAATCATCCGATCGACATGTGCCCTACATTACAAGATGACAACCATGAACACACCAATGCTGTAGGCGGATTTCCAGGACAACCGCAAAGGAAGTATGACCCCTACTCGAATACTTACAATCCTGGATGGAGGGATCATCCTAACTTCCGATATGGCAATAACCCACAACAATTCCAACAATTCCAGCCTAAGTCATCACACCAAGTACCCCAAGCTCCTTCCACTTCAGGTATGTCTCTTGAGGACATTGTTAAGTCTCTCGCTGTTAATACCAAACAATTTCAGGAGGAAACAAAGCAAAGCATTCAAAACTTGGAGAATCAGGTAAGCCAACTTGTTTCTGCTGTCAATAGGTTAGAAACTCAAGGTAAGTTACCTTCTCAAACTATTACAAACCCGAAGCAAAGCGTTAATGCAATTACCTTGAGAAGTGGAACAGAATTGCAGGGATCAAATAAGAAAGGACATCCGTCTAATCTTGAGGAGGAGACCAAGAGAGAGATTTCGACTCCGAGCCAGCAGGGCAATCAGATTAGCAAGTCTCTAGTTGAGCCATCAAAGGTCACATTGATACCACCTCCTTTCCCCTCCAGATTGGCGAAATCCAAGAATGAAGTGGAAGAAAAAGAGATTCTTGAAACTTTTCACAAAGTCGAGGTAAATATTCCTTTGCTTGATGCAATTAAGCAAATACCGCGCTATGCTAGATTTCTCAAAGACTTATGCACTAACAAAAGGAAGCTGAAAGGCAATGAAAAGATTAGTGTGAGTGAAAATGTTTCAGCTATTATTCAGAAGAAGCTTCCTCCTAAATGCAAGGATCCAGGTATGTTTACTATTCCTTGCAAAATAGGTAATCTTGGAATCGCTAAAGCCATGTGTGATTTAAGAGCTTCTATCAATGTCATGCCTTTGTCTGTTTATCAACGTTTAAATGTTAGTCCCTTGAAGGAAACGGGTGTCATTGTTCAACTTGCTGATAGGTCCAATGTTTATCCTGAGGGAGTTTTAGAGGATGTTTTAGTTCAAGTCAATTGGTTGGTTTTTCCTGCTGATTTTTATGTGCTTGACATGGACGATAGTGATTCTCATACTTCATCACTAATATTATTAGGGCGACCATTCCTTAAGACTTCTAAAATGAAAATTGATGTAAATGATGGCACCCCCACTATGGAATTTGATGGTGAAGTGATTAAATTTAACATTTATGATGCCATGAAACATCCTAGCGATATCTCCACTGTTTTTGTTGCGGATGTTATTAACCCATCACCACAGGCACCCAAGTTGGAATCAAAATCCTTATCCGAACATCTAGCCAAGAACGTCTAGCCAAAGACGTTAAAGAAAGGCGCTTCATTGGAGGCAACCCATGTCAAAAAAAAAAAAAATTCCAATTTTTAGTTTTGTTTTGCTTTTGTTTTAGTTTAGTTTTGTTTTGATTTTCGTGTAGTTTTGAACTCTTTGGATCAGCTGCAGCAAGGATACACATAATCAGATGACACTTTCCAGAACTTAAAGGGAGAACTCCAATACCAGGGAAGTACCAGTATTTCCTTTCTCTTATCCTCTAATGTTCCTTGAGTTGTTCATTCCTCTTTCATTATGCTGAATTTGGAACAGTGAGGACACTGTTCAAGCTAAGTGTAGGGGAGAGGATAATACAATATAGAGAATAGAGAACTAACTTATACTCTGAATGTTTGTCCTTAAGCAATTTTAAGCTAAAATTTTTCAAAATTATCATGACATCTGGAGATTGTACTAAATGTTGTAATAAGCATCTACAAAATGTGAAATTGACTTGTTCAAATGTTTTACTCACCCACTGCTGTGATTAGAATACATGGTTAAAATTAAGTAGTGAAATCTTTAAGAAACAAATTTACCTTGTATTTAGCTTTAGAATTGGAAGTCTAAGAGTAAGTCGAGTCCCTAAGTGAAAAATAAACAAGTTTACTTCTAGGTTATATTAGCTACTGTATACTCTTTGAAGTTGTTTGTAAAGCAATCATAACACTTAGTGAAAAAAAGAAGAAGAAGAAGAAAGAATCAAGCATAGCCATTACTCTAATGATTCAACTAATTGAGTTAAGAGTATTCAAACTTGAATGTTAGAGTGAGGAAGAGTCCGTAGGGGTATCTCAAAACCCAGTCACTTGAGTGATGAGCTCGGGATGTTGCCGACTCAATGAACTCACTATAACGATAAGGGCGAAAAAGGCAAAAGTTCATGAAAAGAAGCGGGAAAAAACCCGTCAAAATAGATACTTGAACAAATCAAAAGAACATGAGTGTAAACATTCATTGAATAAAACAAGATGTATAAAAGGGAGAATATATAGCAAAGAGCTTATACCGTATGCTTTTACTTTATATTGCAAGGATTATATGCTTGATAATATCCAATGAAGTTTAATTGGGTGTTTTTCCTTAGTGGATTAAGTATTTACTTTTGGAATAAAAATTCTTTTGCTAAACATGAGGATTAAAGTTTGTTTTGTTTAGATTAGCTATTAAATTTTGTCCATGGTAATTTGATCACAGGAAACCAGTTTGGTTGAAGTAGTAGACATTAAAATTACAAGTCATGAATTACAAATGAATAGATGCTTAGAATGATGAAAAGAAAGTTTGTATAATCTATGACAGATTTCTCAATTGATTTGATTCAATTGCTTGAGGACAAGCAAGAGTTTAAGTGAGGGGGAATTTGATAGAGCCATTTTATACTTAATCTTTATAGTATAAATTGTGTTAATTCATTATTGATTTAATAGAAATCATAAGGAAATGGTACTTAATTCTATTATGGTGATAAATCAGGTTAAATGGAGTCAAGGATGTTAATTCAAGTAAATTAGAGAAGTCATCTATAACTTGGATCAAGATAAGGATTTACACCGCCGGAAGGAAGTATATGGGCGTGTAATTGAAGTACACGGCCGTGTACTTGGTTTTGAATCAACAGGAAGATACATGATTGAAATACACGGTCGTGTATCGGAAGCATGGTTTGAGGCACGGCTATGGCGCAAACCGTGTTACACACTGGACAAGAAGGCAAAAATGTGGACTTTTAACAGAGAGAGACACGACTTAGGGCACGGCCGTGGTGGAAGCCGTGGTGGAAGCTAGACGTGCCAAGGAGAAGACTTGTTGATTATGCACAGAGGAAGGCACGGCCTAAGATCTAGCCGTGGTGAAGACCGTGCTACACACTGGATACGGAAGATGATACATGAATTATGCACAGAGGAAGGCACGGCTTGACCCACGGCCGTGTGGTAGGGCGTGCCAGGCAGACGAAGATTCACTTCTCGAAATCTACTTGGAAAAGGAAAGATATTTTCGTATCTTGCTAGCAAAAGATCACATGCCATCCCTCTAACAATATAAATAGAACCAACCCTAGAGGGTGAGGAAAACTTTTGAATCTTTGGGATCTTGAAGAACCTTGGATCATCTTGGAGGTAGAGCAGACAACCGGGTTCATGATGTTTCTACTTTTTATTTTCATTTTGTTGATGAACATGAGTAGCTAAGCTACTTTTCTAGCCAAAGGGTCATAGATGTTTAATTCTCCACGAATTGTGAGGTCTAATTGACTTGTATTTAATCTATTCGTTGTTTTCGGATATTCATATATCTTCTGATCGTTTTGTCATTATTATCTTTGTTGATTGGTATGAATAGAGCTCTTCTACTCAATTAGCAAGTTAATATATTGTCAAATAGCACGTTAAATCCGTAATTGTTTGATTGTTCTAGTCTCAATGACACAATAACATGTTTGGTTATAAAATAGATGATCGAATTCATGTTATGGGGGTGTGTGATCATGTTTAAATAGGTTATCTTATAATCTACTGGCATGAATTGGTGGTCTCTCTAGTTTTTAATGCCATTGGTAGATTAAATCCTAAGCGCTTGTCTGGGGTTGTCTAATCGATAAGAGAAATAATCAAAGAGCTTCTCTTGGTTATCGAGGAAGTACGGAGAGATAGGTTGTTAGAGCTTGTTAATAACCATAACCGGTTTATCTAGGAATAAGAATAGAAAACATTTGCATCGATGATCAATTCCTTGAATTAAACTATCTTGATTCCTTTGGCTAGGCTTTTATCAATATTCAATTTTCTTATCTTGTTTTTACTTTATTCGATTCACAAACCAAACCCCCATTTTCCTTTTCCTTTTTATTCTCCTTGGATAGAAATAAATTTAACCAATCTCTGTGGATTCGACCCTACTCACCGCTATATGCAAATCATATAATTGTCTAGGAGTAGGTTTTATTTTTGTTGGATTCGACACCCATCAACTCTCCTTTTCACTCACCACCAAAGTTGATCCCCCCTCAACTTGGCCCCTCACACTCTTTCCAGCCTTTCTCTCTTTTTCCTTTTGATATTGACTTTTGTGTTCCTTTTCTTTTTCTATGTCTTTTGCTCTCTCACTCTCCCTTTGTTTTTCACTCACCTTATATTTCGCAAAAGATTGTTGTAGCTGCAACTGATCCTCATACACCTGTTTAGGTGTTAAGGGTTTAAGATTATAGCTTTTGCCATGGTGAACAAGTGTATACTTGTTAGAAAAGCCATCATGAACAACCTTCCTATCAATCTGCCATGGCCTCCCCAACAACATATGACACGCCTGCATTGGCACTACATCGCATAACACCTCATCCTCATACCTACCGATGCGAAAAGCAATTAAGGCTTGCTTATTCACCTTAGTCACGCCACTATCATTCAGCTACTGCAATTTATATAGGCTAGGGTGTTTAGTGGTCTTGAGCCCCAACCTCTCAACAATGAAAGTACTCACTACATTAGTGCAACTCCCCCCATCAATGATCAAACTACAAATATTGTCACCTAGATAACATCTAGTATGAAAGATATTCTCTCGTTGCACCTCCTCTTCTACCTTCACTTGCACATTCAAAGCTTGCTTCACTACTGCCACTAACTTCCCTGCTGCAGGCTCCTTGTCATCACTAACATCCTCCAATGAAGGCATATCATCATCTTCACTATCACCCTCAGTGTCATACTCACCATCATCACACAAAATCATAACGCGCCTATTCGGACATTGACTAGCAATATGGCCTCTGCCTTGGCATTTAAAACATTTAATGTCACGATTTCTAGGAGTAGAAGAATCAGGTTTACCTTGATTACCAGGAGTAGATCCCCCTTGCTTTTGCTCTCCTTTTGGCTTGGTGGGTAAAGACTTTTCTTCCTTCCTCCAATGGTTAGTCTTCCAAGTAGATGAACCAGCACTCTATTGAAACCGTGCAGTACTACTACCTTTTCTCCTATGTTGGTTCTCAACCTTTATAGCCATGTGGACCATATCTTCTAGTTCTACATAATGCTGTAATTCTACCACATTTTGAATTTCTCTATTTAACCCAGCAAGAAACCTCGCCATGGTAGCCTCTCTATCCTCCTCAACATTTGCTCGAATCATAGTAACCTCCATCTCCTTGAAATATTCATCTACACTTCGGCTTCCCTACTTAAGAGTTTGCAATTTGTTGTGCAATTCGCGATAGTAGTAAGCAGCAACAAACTGCTTCTTCATCACCCTCTTCATCTCTTCCCAAGACTCAATGGGTGGTTTGCCATTCCTTCTTCTATTCAACATCAGTTGATCCCACCACACTATGGCATAATCTGAAAACTCAATGGCAGTAAGCTTCACTTTTTTTCTCCCACTATCATTGTGACAATCAAACACCATCTCTACCTTCTTCTCCCATTCTAAGTATGCCTCGAGATTGTTCTTCCCTTGGAAAGGAGGAATCTTCATCTTTATACTACTTAATTGATTATCCACTCTATTCCTATCTCCTCTATCTTCCCAATCCCTAGTTCCTCTATTCCTACCACCATAACCTCTATAACTCCCGATAGAAGGTTCATCAAACTCATCATCAGAATTCTCATCTCCACCCCTTTATCCTCTCTTAGAACAACTCTCTGATACGAGCCACGCCAACCCGTGACGAAACCCAATACCAATACGTTTGGAAATTCGTTACCTACGATGCCAAACACCTAAAGTGGAAACCGTAACCCGTTGTCTATAAGCGAGACAAGAACCTTAGTATAATGTGAAGACGCCACAATCGGGATGGAAGACCGATTGATAAGTCGGGATGAACGCTACGGAAATTAATCCGATAAGTTCTAGTTAGTTCTTAAAGAACCAAGAGAGGTGCCTCTCAAAATTGTTTAATGTTCAAAGATGTAAATTCTAAGTTGTTCTAAACCCTAGGAGCTTTTATACTAGGGTTACAATTCGTGAAAAACAAGTCTAAAACGACATAGCATAGATAAGTTGCGTAAAAACACGAGAACAGAACATGTTGGCCGGCAGGGGATACATAGCCGTGTACACGACCATGTACTTTGGCCGTGTACTTTTTTGTGTACATTCCGGCCACATACACGACCGTGTACTTCTGGTCGTGTACCTTCCTATGGATTTGCTTGACTCCATACACGGCCGTGCCTTTTAGCCGTGTATCTAGCCGTGTATGATTCTATGTAATCTTGGAATTCCTACACAGCCGTGCCTTAAACATATACGCCCTCTTTAACCCGTGTCCGGTGTGACTTGTATAAAAGCAAGGGTCTTCCCATGGTTGTTCCAATCCGTTCCAACTTCATGATTGCTCCAATCCTTTCCGGCTTCATGGATAACCTTTATTAACCCGTTAAAATCGTTTCACTTGATTTCTTGTGATCGGTCCAGGCGGCACTTCAAGAGGATCCACATTTCTTCTTTCGGCTTGGCTCTCATCATGGATCTCATCATTCCCCTACTCTTGAAAAGGATTTGTCCTCAAATCATTGCCTGCATCAAATGGACTCAAATCAGTAACATAAAATGTGACACTTACTGGATACTCACCTGGTAAATTTTTCTTGTAGGCATTATCATTGATTTTCTCAAGCATCGGAAATGGACCATCTCCCCTAGGGTTCAACTTGGATCTCCTCTACAATGGAAAACTCTCCTTGCGAAAATGCACCCAAACCCAATCTCCAGGCTGAAAAATCTTGGGTCTCCTGTCCTTGTTCACCCTTAAAGTGACCCTGGCATTTTGTTTTACAATCCCAATCTTTACCTGTGCATGTAGCTTTCTCACGAAATCTGCCTTAGAATCAGAATCAAAACTCACAGACTTGTTAAGTGGCAATGGCAATAAATAATTAGGAGCTAGTGGGTTTAAACCATATATAATCTCAAATGGTGAACATTGAGTAGTGCTATGTAAAGCCCTATTATATGCAAACTTCACAAATGGTAGGCAATCCTTCCAAATCCTAATGTTCTTCTCTATGATTGCCCCTAACAATTGAATTAAAGTCCTGTTAACCACATCAATTTGCCCATCAGTTTGTGGGTGACGGATAATCGAAAACATTATTTTAGTTCCCCACTTTTCCCACAATACTCTCCAACAATGACTCGAAATCTTTACATCCCGATCACTAACAATGCTACTAGGTATACCATGCGGACACACTACCTCTCTAAAGAACAAATCAACAATGTGTATAGCATCATCAGTTTTATGACAAGGAATGAAATGAACCATTTTAGAAAATCTATCAACAACTATAAAAATAGAATCTCGACCATGCCTAGGCCTAGATAATCCTAACACAAAATCTATAGAAATGTTTATCCATGGCTCACGAGGAATGACACTGTACTCATATAACCAATCTAAGAAGTCATCTAAACAAGGAAAGGGATGACGATACTTTACCGTAAAGTTGTTGATGGCGCGGTAGTCAACACACATTCTCCATGTCCCATCCTTCTTAGGCACCAAATTCACAGGCACTGCACATGGACTCATGCCTTCTCTCACGTATCCCTTCTCCATTAACTCATCTACCTGCCTTTGGAGTTCCTTCGAAAAGACATTTTTAAAATCCTGCACAATAGACACAACCGCACTAGGCAAAGAGTTAGATAGTTCGTTAGTATTAAGACATGTTTCCTTAAAAACCAGCAACAATAAAGGTTGCTTCATCACTAACGCTCTCCTCACTACACTTACTTTTGCCACACAACTCTCCTTTTGCAAGGCTGCCCTCTCCTTTTCACTCACCACTAAAGTTGATCCCCCTTCAACTTGGCCTCTCACACTCTTTCCAGCCTTCCTCTCCTTTTCCTTTTGATCTTGACTTTTATATTCCTTTTTCTTCTCATTGTCTTTTTCTCTCTCACTCTCACTCTGCTTTTCACTCACCTTATGTTTTGCAAAAGACTGTTGTAGCTGCAACTGGTCCTCATACACTTGTTTAGGTGTTAAAGGTTTAAGATTAAAGCTTTTCCCCTGGTGAACAAGCGTATACTTGTTAGAAAAGCCATCATGAACAACCTTCCTATCAAATTGCCATGGCCTCCCCAACAACACATGACATGCTTGCATTGGCACTACATCACATAACACCTCATCCTCATACCTACCAATGCAGAAACCAATCAATGCTTGCTTACTCACCTTAGTCTCTCCACTATCATTCAACCACTGCAATTTATATGGGCTAGGGTGTCTAACAGTTTTGAGCCCCAGCCTCTCAACAATGAAATTACTCACTACATTGGTGCAACTCCCTCCGTCAATGATCAAACTACAAATGTGATCTCCTAGATAACATCTAGTATGAAATATATTCTCTCTTTGTACCTCATCTTCTTCCTTCACCTGCACATTCAACGCTCGCTTCACTACTACCACTAGCCTTGCCATTGCAGGCTCCTCATCATCACTAGCATCCTCTAATGGAGGCATATCATCTTCTTCACTATCCCCCTCAGTCTCATACTCTCCATCATCACGCAAAATCATCACACGCCTATTTGGACATTGACTAGCAATATGGCCTCTACCTTCGCATTTAAAGCATCTAATGTCATGATTTCTAGTAGTAGAAGATTCAGGGTTACCTTGATTACCAGGAGTAGAACCCGCTTGCCTCAGCTCCCCTTTTGGTTTGGTGGGTAAAGGCTTTTCTTCTTTCTTCCATTGGTTGGTCTTCCATGTGGATGAACCATTACCCTGTGGAAACCGTGCATTACTACTACCTTTCCTCTTGTGCTGGTTCTCAACCTTTATAGCCATGTGAACCATATCCTCCAATTCTACATAATGCTGCAATTCAACCACATTTTGGATTTCCCTATTCAACCCTGCAAGAAACCTAGCCATTGTAACCTCTCTATCCTCCTCTACATTTGCCCTAATCATAGTGACTTCCATCTCCTTGAAATACTCATCTACACTTCGGCTTCCCTACCTTGGAGTTTGCAACTTGTTGTGCAATTCACGATAGTAATACGCAGGCACAAATCGCTTCTTCATCACTCTTTTCATCTCTTCCTAAGACTCAATAGGTGGCTCGCCACTCCTTCTCCTATTCAACATTAGTTGATCCCACCACACTATAGCATAATCCGAAAACTCAATGGCAGCAAGTTTTACCTTCTTTCTCCCACTATAGTTGTGACAATCAAATACCATCTCTACCTTCTTCTCCTACTCTAAGTACGCCTCGGGATCATTCTTCCCTTGGAAAGGAGGAATCTTCATCTTTATGCTGCTTAATTGATCATCCTCTCTATTCCTATCTCCTCTATCTTCCCAATCCTTAGTTCCTCTATTCCGACCACTATAACCTCTATAACTCCCGACAGAAAGCTCATCAAAGTCATCATCCGACATTTCATCTCCACCCCTCGGTACTCTCCTAGAACGACTCTCCTTCTTACGCCCCCCTTGGAATACGTTTGTGGATTGCTCTAGTCTTTGCTCTACCGTCTCATGAATTTGTTTCATTCCCTCTTGAAACATCCTCTTCATCTCACCCCTCAACGCCTCAATTACTAACTTAGCATCAAACCTTTCCCTCTCACCTTTAGGAGAATGTTGTCTCGACATTGGCCCTGTAGAAAAGATTAGTACTAACACAAATATATATAAAATTAAACCTCACGATACACTCCCTTGCGTGTTTTCGCTCAAATGATGATATCACACAGTCACTCGTGTATTCTCACAAACAATGATGATATCACTCGCCAATTTCCTCGTCTCAATTCTCTTGGAACTAACCCGAACTACACCGATTTCCTTTCATAGAATTCAAAACAACTCTAGGGTTCCTAAATTTTCCTCTATTTTCTATCTGATTTTTTTTTTGTCTTGGTTGTTGCTCTTGATCACGTTTTTCTTTTCTTTTCTTTTCTCTTCTTTTTATTTTGTTGTGATTTTTACTCTCTTTTTTTTTTGTAACAATTGCTTAGTCAATATTACACTATCAAAAGACAATCAATACTACGAAATTGAATACGATAATTGATATGAACGATTGGAGTTAGGGTTTTTGATATTACCTTCCTCAATCAAACTTGATGTTTTGACAAACCTAAGCTCTGATACCAAACTGATACGAACCACGCCAACCCGTGACAAAACCCAATACCAATACGTTCGGAAATTCGTTACCTACGATGCCAAACACCTAAAGTGGAAACCGCAACCTATTGTCTATAAGCGAGACAAGAACCTTGGTATAATGTGAAGACGCCACAATCGGGATGGAAGACGGATTGATAAGTCGGGTTGAACGCCACGGAAATTAATCCGATAAGTTCTAGTTAGTTCTTGAAGAACCAAGAGAGGTGCCTCTCAAAAGTGTTTAATGTTCACAGATGTAAATTCTAAGTTGTTCTAAACCCTAGGAGCTTTTATACTAGGGTTACAATTCGTGAAAAACAAGTCCAAAACGACGTAGCTTAGATAAGTTGCGTAAAAACACGAAAACAGAACATGCTGGCCGATAGGGGATACACGGCCTTGTACATGACTGTGTACTTTTCTGTGCACATTCCGGCCACATACACGACCGTGTACTTCTGGTCGTGTACCTTCCTGTGGATTTGCTTGACTCCATACACGGCTGTGCCTTTTAGCCGTGTATCTAGCCGTGTATGATTCTGTGTAATCTTGGAATTCCTACACAGCCGTGCCTTGAACATACACACCCTCTTCAACCCGTGTCCGGTGTGACTTGTATAAAAGCAAGGGTCTTCCCATGGTTGTTCCAATCCGTTCCAACTTCATGATTGCTCCAATCCTTTCCGGCTTCATGGACAACCTTTATCAACCTGTTAAGTGCTTCCTTGAATCATTCGCTTGATTTCTTGTGATCGGTCCAGGCGACACTTCAAGAGGATCCACATTTCTTCTTCCGGCTTGGCTCTCATCATGGATCTCATCACTCTCCCTCTTACGCCCTTAAAAGACATTTTTAGATTGCTCTAGTTTTTGCTCCACCGTCTCATGGATTTGTTCCATTCCCTCCCGAAACATCCTCTTCATCTCACTCCTCAACACCTCAATCACTAACCTAGCATCCAACCTCCCCTTCTCACCTTCAGGAGAATGTTACCTTGACATAGTTCCTGCAATGAAAGGTTAATACTAACACAAATATATAGAATTAAACCTCACGATTCGCTCCCTCACGTGTTTCACTCAAAGAAGGATATCCCACAATCACTCGTGTATTCTCACAACCAGATATGATATCAACTCACCAATCCCTCTTCTTAATTCTCTTAGAACTAATCCAAACCACAACAAATTCTTCTGTGGGATTCAAGAACAAACTTTTCAGCTTGAATTTTTTCCTTTTTTTTTCTTTTTTTTTTATCCTTTTGTTTTTCGTTCTTCTTCCTTTTTTTTTTTTTGTAACAAGATTGCTAGAATGAAACTACACTACTCAAGAGACAATTAACACTTTGAATTTGAGTATGAAGCGATAGTAATATGAAACTTGATATGAACGATTGGAGTTAGGGTTTTGATGTTACCTTTCTCAAACCGAACTAATGTTTAACAAACCTAGGCTCTGACACCAAACTAATACGAACTACGCCCACGTGTGACGAAACCCTATACCAATACTTTTGGAATTGCAACCCAAGATGCCAAAACAATTAAGTGGAACCGCGACCCGTTGCCTATAGGTGAGGCAAGAACCTTGGTATATTCTGTTGATGCCACAATCGAGATGAAAGACCGATTGATAAGGCGATTTGAACGCCACGGAAGAGATCTGATAAGTTCAAGGGAAGTTCTTTGGAGAACTAAGAGAGGAATTCTCTCAAATTATGTTTATCAATGTTGTATGTAAGTTGTATATCCTTTTTTCCAATCCTAGCAGCTTTTAATAGGGTTTACAGCTCGTAAAACAAAGCCTAAAACGACATAACATAATAAAGTTGCGGAAAAATAACAAATAGGCAATGTACGCCGGCGGCGTAGTAGGCGCCGTAGTAGCCGGCGTAGGATGTACGCCGGGTATATAGGCCAGTGGCGTAGTAGCTGGTGTAGGATGTAGGCCGGGTATATAGGCCAGCGGCATAGTAGCCGGCGTAGTCCCTTTATCGCGATCTAATTGCAATGCCGATTCAAAGCCGGCAGCGTTTAAGCCAGTGTTGTCAAGGTCGGCAGCTTTGATCTCCTTGAATGACTTGTATAAATGTAAGGTCACCCTCATGGTTGCTCCACTCTTTTCCGACTTCTTGGATATCCTTTATCAACTCGTTAAGTGCTTCCTTGAATCGTTTTGCTCGAGTTCTTGTGATCGGTCCAAGTGTCACTTCAAGAGGATCTACATTCCATCTTCTAGCTTGACTCCCATCATGGCTTTCATCAAATTGGTTAGAGAGTAGTACATTGAAGCTCCAAATAGATTTACGAACAATAGGGTAGATTGTTTCAAGCTATCTAAGCTCTAGGGTCGAGTTGTCTCAAATTCACGGGATGAATAGTGTAGCATCTCCTCAGTTCAAATAATGGTGAGAGAATGCAGTAGCTCAGCAAATGATGAAAATCAAACTTATGAAGGAAGATGGCTTTGTCCTCGACTGATTAGCTGGTGAGCAGCCTCTATGTCAAGTTCTAGAGTCCCTACACCTTAGCTCAAGTAATAAGACCAATGATCAAATTCCTAGGATCCCCTTGGGAGTATTGAGGATTTGTCCACAAATTAAGGAAGTCTTCCTATTGTTCTTCTTTTAGCACATATAGAGTTAGGTCGCTAACATTAAAGGTTGGAGACACTCCATATGAAATCCTATAAGAATTATGCTATTTCTGATTATAAAATTAATTAAAAAAACCAATTAAAATCTTAATAAAATAAAATATAGTATCTCAATTTTTTTTTTCTTTCTAATATTAAGACTTTCAAATGATTATGATTCTTGTCTATACTTTACAATTAGGCATTAAATATTATTGGTTACGTAAAGTTAGTTTTCAATCTTTATGTAAGAAGAAAATTGTAATGGCAATTTTCAGCGACTAATGGTAGCAATTAACAAATATTGAAGATGTTAATGAAAGTTAGGGCAAATGACTTCCCTTAGAGACCTTTTTCTTCAATTTCTATTTATATCTATGTGATGATTAATTGCTATCACGAATTATCTACTTCTACCTTTGCCTTCTATCATCATTGTCACTAAATTTCACTTATAACCATAATATTTTAAGATTGTTGTGATAATATTTAACATTTTAAAGTTTTTATTATTAAAAATATTAAAAAAAAGCTTGAAAAATATTTACTTTGAGATCAAACACACAATAAATTGAACAAAAATAAGTTAAACTCATAATGAAGGGTCCATAATGCAACCAATAAAGCATACATAAGTTTGTCTTGATTTATTGAAGTTAGTTAATTCACTTGTTTAAAAAATAAAAAATCCACTTTCACATGGTATATGTATCAAACCCATTAGGTATTAACATATTCACCTGACAGTGGGGATAATATTGAAGGTTAACCTAACACTTTAAGTTCTTAGCAATTTAATAACTATACATTAAGTTTTGGTATATTCATCCTAAAGTGTAATGTGTGTGTCGATACTAAACTAAGGTGTCACCTATTTAAATTTCATAGTGTTCTTCATTCAATAAGTTATTTGAATAGATTAGTGAAGAAGAACACTATGTATTAACTGCCATTCGGATCGAGTTTGGGTTGGGTAACAAAAAAAAGACCTATCGAGTCAATAAGGTGGGTTTTAAACATATAAATCCTTTGCCGAATCGATTTCAAGTTTCAATGAACTCGTTCTAGACCCATTTACATCCCTAATCATATAAGATCCTATTACTGTATACTTTAAACTTGTCTGCCCATGTGAATTTCGATATAAACTTAGGTTCAATAGGTTTCGATACTAGTCTTATTTATACTATCCCTGAAATTAGGTACATAGAAAAGATTTCTTTAAGAATTTTCTAGTAGATAGCAACACCATTGTCTCTACTTTATCCATTAATTTTTCTATCTATTTGTCAATCTTATATTATCTATGTATGTATACACTTGTTTGTGCACACACGTGAGTAATGCACGTGTCACATGTATGCTTTTGTGGAGTCATATAGCTTAGATATCGTAAAAGAGAAGGGGAACCCCCCACACACATACATACATATGTACTAGAAAATATATAATAAATATTGCAAGATACATGTTAAATACTATAAAAGGATTTTCACATCTTTTTATATATCTATTATTCACAAAATATGTAATAAGTTTTCAAAAGATAAGTGATTTTTTTTTTCTTTTTTTACCTATTGTACTTGGGCACTAAAAACCGTGGTGTGTCTATAGGCAATAAACAAATGAGGACTCAAACACCTCTAACCCGTTAATCAGTTGGAGGTTACATATTTTCTTATTTGACTCCATGCATATTGACAACTTGTCTGAAGAAAATTTTTTCTTTTGCTTTACAGTAGACTAATGATATTTATATGATTCAGTGTGTTCTAGCGCACCTAGTGGGCTCATTGATTTTAAGTCTTTCATTATCATTTTGCATCCCAAGAAGAGGCTATTTAGTACCAAGGGCTCTGTACCAGCACAAAAAAATATGTAATCTAAGTTCATTGTGGAGTTGGTAGCGCATGGCCTTGGATTACAGGCGGAATCTGAGAGCCCTCTTGACCTTATTTTTAGATCGAGAGAGAGCATTGGGCGTTGCGTGCACAGGTTAAAAAACAACTTGGAGTAAGATAATGAGGAAGAAAAAGGGGGCGTGTCGAGGGGGTCTGTATGAGAAACTAACAGGTGTTTTAGAAGCATTTATTAGCTATTAAAAAAATACATTTTTTTAGAAAGTATATAATCAATTTTAAAACTAAAATTATAATGTTCTTTTAAACCTTGTTAACTAATACTCCGGTGCTGTTGATTAATATGACCTTCTGTAATTATTCATTTGAGTGGCTTTCAGAGAATCTTCGTTAACTTACTCTTGCTACTACTATCAATAATGTAATGACAAGTTGCATATTTGATAAAATTTTCCGAAAGTAGCTATGATTGAAATAAATATATAAAATGGAGTATCTTGGTCTTTGTTGTGGCGGCATAAATTCGGTCGAGTCCAACTATTTGATTTTATTTTAAAATTCAAGAAAGATGGAGTACGTTATTAACCTTTAAATATCACAAATTGGTAAAAAGAATCAAGGTTTAAGGCTCAAACCTTCAATCAACCCTAGCTGGTAGCATAAGGACATGAAAGGAATAACGAAGGTATTCTATATAATGTAATTATTACAGAGAAAAGTTATTTAATAAAATTCCCCAAAAAAAAAACGAAAAAACCACTAAACAATAGATAAATAGTAAGAACTCATATAAATGAAGATCGTTGAATATTATAGAAATATATGAGCGAGCAGTGTTGCACCAAATTCATTGTAAATAACAAATACATCCTTTCAACCGGATAATTATAATGCAGATGATGTATGTCTGCTTTCAATTACAAATGAAGGATGTACAATTTAAATATTGCAAGTTGAAGATAAACGTAATAATATATATTGTATATATATATATAATGTATGTTTGCCCTTTGGTTCAAATTGATCATAAATATTACAAGAAGTATGTGATGCATATAGCAAATATACATTTGTCTACAAGTAAGAATAAATAATGTGATTATAATAAAAACTAAAATAATTATAATAGTAAATTAACAATATCTTTAGTATGCACCAAAATTTTGTACGTAGAGTTTACATGAGTATTACTTAAGAGATGTGTTTGTTTTCTTCGTTGTAACTATCCCTTAAAATACGAATGTTAATTTTGTTTAGTTCTTATAAAGTTTGATTATGTGTATACATATATGTACATTCAAAGCGATGCATTCTCATTATAATATCTAAATTCATATATATATATATATATATAAACGTGCTTGTGCCCACTAATTGATGATTTCATTGGAAAACTTCAGTAAGAAGTTTCTTTTGGGCGAATTAGAAGGTGTAATCAGATGCATTTTAGATATGGTATTTCTCTTATAAATAGATGTCATAAAGAGAGAGGATCGCTCGGGTCGCCCCATGAGAATCTACATTGATTAGCAAGTAGTTGAAAAAGAATCAAGATTTCCCGATCGAGTATTTTGGATCAAGTTGTCTATTCTTTAGATGAATAACCTATATTTATTATATATGCTTTAGATGACAGAGTCATTTCCATTATTATCCAGGGCAACTTGTAATATATATGGAGCTTTTTTATATGGTAAGATAATAATTAAATAGAATGCTAGCAGCGTGTGGGGGAAAGCAGCTCGTAGTTTTGCTATCCAAAACCAGTTCTTTTGGTACATATGGCTAGCTGTAATTTTAAGATTAATTTATTCCTTTTTACCAATGAGGAATATGGAGACAAGGATTTCATATGAAGTGATTACGTGAGTATTATGTGAGTACCGTAGTATATGTAACTTTAGAGAAATGATGTGAAGATAGCACGTAATGAAAAGATTAAGAAGAGAGTGATAGGAATCAAAATTCGTCAAAACCTATCATTAGGGAAAGAGCCAAAAGATTTCAAATCTTGACGATAAGAGTCCATTTTGAGCACATTGACTTCGAAATTATTTGTTTACTAACCTCATTTTTCTTATTCATGTATTGTCTATTCCAATAGGCACACTTAATATGCTTTACAGGGTGATTAACAAACTCACTAAAACTCAGCTTGTGGGTTATCCATGGACCGACCTAGACCGGTGATGAGCTAGGCCAACGAATCCTATGGAAGAGCTAGCATGATGAAGACTATTTTTATTTGTAATTATTTCTTTGGACTATTTATGTGTAAGTTTTTGAAACACTTTTTATTTGGTTGTAATTGAGTTTTAGGACCGATCACCCTAAAAGTGGCATAGTTGTAATTTTGTGAATTTTTTAACCCTAAAGAGAGCAAGTATAAATACCCTAAATAGAGCAAGTATAAATACTTGTTTAAGTAGGGTTTTGAGGGAGGTAGCTAATTTTTCAGAAAAAGAACAAACACTTCACATGTTGAGGGTTAGGTTTTCCTAATTCCACAATTGCTCTTATCAATTTCAATCCCAAAATTGAGATTGTGGCGAGTGGCTTTAAGGCTAATTTGTGAGTAATGTCAAATTTTCCTTGTTGCAATTTCCTTTTCATCACTAGTGAGTTGTATCTAGGGTTGATTTGGATGTGTTATTGACCAAATTTGATTGCATTTGTAATCAATTTCTTGTTGCTACAATTGATTGGTTTTAGCCCTTAAGTTTTAACCTTCAATTTAGCCTTATTTGAACAGTGGTTCATTTTGTCGGGAAAGTGAATCTTTGAATTGGTTCTTGTTGTTTGTTATGTAATTCACATGACATTATTTGTTTAGTGTCGATTGAAGGATTTTATCATTGTGGAATTGTTAATTTGAAAGTTAGAGCATTCGAATTTCATTGCTCTCCATTAGGGTTCACACAAATTCTAGTAGTTTTGAACTGAGATTGAACAAGTGCCTTGAGGTTTATAATTTGTTCCAATTGCATGTGCTTCATCTTGGTTTTAGGCACATCATCTTTTGGTATCAGAGCTTGAGGTTGTGAGAAGGGTTATTTGATTTTTGATTTTGGAAATTTAGGGTTCTTGATCTTACATTTTGATTATGAAGTTAAGAGTAAAAATTGAATTGTTGATATTGTTACTTGAAGTGGCGTGATTGTCTTGATTAAGGAGTTGAACTGATGTGCCTAAATGGGATTTAAGCACAATCAAATGGAGTAAAAATCCAACCCTAAATGCAATCCCTAATTCCGAATCAACAATTAGAGAATTGCGTGAATTCCAAAAGATATAAATGGATCTGGAATCAATAAATAATGGACTAATTCAATTACAAAGAATCAAATACTCAATATATACTAATCAAGCTTGAATCATCACGTGAATTTCAAGGTTGAGCAGCAAATAAAAATCACGATTCTCCTCTTTAGAACTAGGCATTCCACATGAACAATGATAGGCAATTGTTGATGAATAACACTATGATAAGTAATTCAACAAACTTGATATATCTCGAAATGATTATGAAGAAAATCTGACCAAGAACAATCTCAATCCAACCTTAGATATTACACACTAGAGAAGAAAAGAAATCACAACAAAATGAAATTGATATTACTCACAATTTCAAGTGTTGCACTTGCCACAATTTCAACTCTTGGGATTAAAATTGATAAGAGTCTAATGATGATTAGGAAGAACCCTAATCCTCACGAAAAGTGTATGTTCAAATATGAAAAATGGCCTCCTCAAACCCTACTTTAAGCAAGTATTTATACTTGCTCCCTTTAGGGTTAGAAAATGCATAAAATTACAACTATGCCACTTTTAGGGTGGCTGGTCCTAAATGAACATTACAATTAAAATGAAAGTGTCCCAAAAGAAAATACAACATAAAATAGTCCACAGAACAATTACAAAGTATAAAATATTATAAATCTTCATGAGCCAAGGCTTCTAAATTGAAATAGTTGCAGCGAGCCTTTGAATGCAAATCTGATGATGTTCCGTAGCCATCAACTAATGTAGGACAATGTTAGCATCTCATGGAGAATTATTATTGTACCTGTAAGGTTATTTCTCAAATACTTATTAGATAAAAGAAATGAAGTAAAATATGAGTGATTTGGATCATTATCCAAATCTAGTTCTGAAAACATAGACAGTGCTAAAAAAATTCCCATCATCTCCTCGGGCTTCTGAAAGATTTGCCCTCAAATCTAGAGGATCATTTTTGAAATTGAGCTCTGACATCTCTGTTGGCTTGCTCTCTTTGCTATCAGGTGTAGTGGAAGTAGTTCTGATCCATTCCTGAAACTAATGTACCTTAGATGGAGTCATGGGTGATAGTACTAAGCAAGACCCACCCATACTGAACATGTAGGTGTTCCTAAATCCATCATGTAACACCTGTTGATCAAACAACCAGGGTCTACCCAACAGCAAATGGAATGCATGCATAGGAATTACATCACATAGGATCTCATCGTGATATTTTTTCCCAACACTCACAAGTACCTTCGCCCTTAGCGTAACATACATACTGCCTCGATTATCCAACCAATGCAAGTTATAAGGGTTAGGATGTGGGCTAGTAGACAAATGTAATTTATCTACCAGTGCAGTAAATATAACATTTGTGCACCTACCACTATCAATGATGAGTACACAAAGGTTACCTCTGATCCTGTAAGAGGTGTGAAATATGTTCTCCCTTTGAATGTCTCTAGCATCAAGAGATATGGTTAGAGCCCTACATAACACATTGATAGGTAGATATTGTTCACCTATACACTCCTCATGTGTTTCTGCAGTCCGGTCATCATAATACTCTTATGGTGCTATTAGTAAATCTGTAGGCTCAGTCTGTTCCTCATCAACCTCAACATCTTCCCCAACGCCCTCCATAATAGTCATCACCCTCTTATTCAAACATTGTGCTGCCATATGCCCAAATCTCATGCATTTAAAGCATTTAATCTGGTGTGCCTTTCCACTAGTAGATCCAGGAATAGTCTGCCTCACATATGGTACTATTACCTCTTTGCCCTTCCCAGTAGGTATATTTTCTCTAATAGTGTTTGGGGTAGTTTTGTCTACTACTCTCACTATCTCACCTACTACCTTTGATCGCCCTAATCGACAGTCAGTTGCTATGGGTTTGGTAATAGTATTGGGCCTACTGCTCGGAGCCCTAAACAAGTTGGACCTCCTTTGCCTCTCCACTTTCAAGGTCAGCTGAATAGCCTCATCAAGTGTACTATAGCACTACAGCTCAACAACACACGCTATTTCATATTTCAAACCTGAGACGA
Organism: Laguncularia racemosa; assembly: GCA_037954665.1. NCBI lineage: Eukaryota > Viridiplantae > Streptophyta > Magnoliopsida > Myrtales > Combretaceae > Laguncularia > Laguncularia racemosa. The sequence continues at coordinate 654,456 of JBBMOL010000198.1, forward strand.
AGCGTACCACAGTTTGTTCTGGAGGTTCGATGGACCCACATCTAATCATGAGGGTTTCAAATTCCTGCACATAGTCATCCACTGTCTTACCTCCCTGCCTTAAAGTCTATAGTCACATAAATAGTTCCTATTTGTAGTGCTCAGGAATAAATCTTTTTCTTAACACCCTTTTCATATCCCTCCATGTCTGAATCTCAACCTCTACATCCCTACGCTTGTTGATAATCAAATTCTTCCACCATAGTGCAGCGTATCCTATAAACTTAACAGCAGCCAATCGGACTCTGGTATTATCATCGATCTCATAAGATTCAAAGAGACCCTTAAACTTGTCCTCTTAATCAAAATAATCATTAGTTGATCCCTTGCCATCATAAGAAGGCATCTGCAGCTTCACATACTCCAATCCCCGAAGTGGCTTGAAATCCCTATTCTGATATGGATTAGCCCTAAAGTTGTCATCCCTTTCTTCCGTATATGGTTGATGATCCTCATCCATATTTCTATTCAGATTTCCATCTGCCACTAATCTGTCTCTCTGAGGATTCTATGGAGCTACCCGAGGTGGTGCCTGAAGGTTCACCACTGGTGGTTGTGGTAATGTCATCTTATCAATCCTAGTTGCCAAAGTAGCAACTATGGTAGTAAGATCTTAGAGCTGTTCTTCCAAAGTCCTTTTACCTACAATATTATGACCCTAACCTCCACCAACCTGGCTATTGGCTTCATTGCCAATTCCCCCATTTACACTTTCATTGGACATGTTGTGATTTAAGAAGTAATCTCACAAATCTCAGCAACACTAACCCATACGTTTAACAACCACAATAATGCAATAACTTATGTTCCAAGAAGAATTATAGGCATAACGAAATAATTTAGTACTCCAAGTAAAATCCAATAAATGAAGTACACACAAAACTACTTTTAAGTAGTTAGAATTAAATTCAACTACAAGTACTTAAGTAATTAATCAATTACTTTCACACTTTAGTGATTAGTTTGAATTTCAAATTCTACTACTCAAAACCTTCCTTTCTTGTTAAGGTTTCACACTATAATAAATCACAAATTGAAGCACCTTAACACAAGCATAAATGCACAACTCCACCGTCACAAGATTTCCTTGCTCATGGTTCCACCACCAATCTCGCCATTAGCAACAATTCTCTATTCAACACACACAAAACCACACCAAAAATACACACACACCCTTCACTAAACTTGTAAAAATACAACTCCACATACACACCTCTTAAGTCATGGTGCATCAGCCTCCCCAAATACAACATACTCACATCGCCACTTACACAATACACACATCACATGCAACACAAACTTCATCAATTCACTACTCCTCTTCAAGGCAAATTCAAGGACAACACATTGCAAATTCCTCACTTCAAACACAATTCCAAATCGAAACTTACACAAAAGGCAGCAATTTAAATTTGAAAACCAAACCACTTCACTAATTGTAACCCTTCCACATTTGGTAAAAAGTAATTTTCAAATTCAAACAAACACACATTAACTCCTTCACTCTTAATGCTTGTTTTGAAAATCAAATAACTTCCATTCTTCCACACTACTCAAATCTGGAAATTGCAAATTGCTCTCCCCAATTCCGAATTCACAAATGTCACACACAACACTACAACACACAGCAAGGATTTCAAAACAACACTTTCCTATCCTTCAAATTTCACTTCCCATGAATAATGATAATTATGATTTCCATTAAACCAATCACGGTCAACTAAAGGAGACAAATAATATGGTGAGTACTCCACGTCTACAACAATTAACAACAAGGAAATCACTTCAACAACACAATTGAAATAACTCAATTCTTCAATGCACAATTTTCTGATCAAGGTAATAAGAACCTTAAATTTCTGAATTCCAAATTGCAAATCCCTCCTCTTAAACCTCAAGCTCTGATACCAAAAGATGATGTGCCTAAATGGGATTTAAGCACAATAAAATGGAGTAAAAATCCAACCCTAAATGCAATCCCTAATTCCAAATCAACAATTGGAGAATTGCGTGAATTCCAAAAGATATAAATGGATCCGGAATCAATAAATAATGGACTAATTCAATTACAAAGAATCAAATACTCAATATATACTAATCAAGCTTGAATCATCATGTGAATTTCAAGGTTGAGCAGCAAATAAAAACCGTGATTCTTGATAAGTATAAATTAACACTTGTATTTTAGATGAATTCTAGTTGTTTGTGTAATAAGTTGATGTTATCTTGAAGAATTTTGATACTTAAAAGAGAAATATTTCAGTTTCAGGGATGAGGACCACTATTTTGAGAGGAGATATTGACTTAGATTGAGATCAGAGAAGAATACACGAAGAAAAATGCTTTTTGGAAGGAATAGGGGAAGTACACGAGCGTGTATTCCCAGAGCACGATCGGGTGTTGGGCTTGAAAAACCAACAGAAGCTTACACAGTTTGAGTACATGGTTGAAGGCACGACCGTATGTTGGCTTATTCACAGAAGTACACGATTGTGTGTTATTGCCCGTGGGTTTTTTTTTTTACTTCAAACACTATTGCAAGGCACGGTCGTGTATAACCGTGGGTCAAGACTGTGTATATGGAAAAGTTTAGTCATTTCAGCAGATTCTTCGGTTTCCATATATATATCTCTTCGTTTTCCAGGTGAGGGGGTTCCTAACCGAAAGAAGATAGAAAAAAACAACAAAAAGAAGAAGAGGAGGAGACCAGGAAAGATTATCTAAGGGAAAAGCAACATCAACAGATTCATCTTTCTCTTCCGAAGGGTTTATGCACACGGGTTTTTTCGTCTTCATTGATTTGTAACTTGAAAACCATGAGTGGCTAATTTATTTCATACCTGAACCTTACGAACCCTAATTGTCATGTAACATTGGATTGATTGCATAGTTAATGAATAGTGGAATTCTCTGAATTTATTCATGTTGTTCATTTAGTGTTGCTAATTTGAGGTATGGCCAGCATTGAGTTTGCATTGATTTCTTAGAAGTTGATTGGAAAATCTCTTGTTTGAATAGATCGTGCATGAATAAAGAAATTCATATGTAATCTAGGGATAGAGAACATGAATTTTCCGTATTAGGTTAAATTAGATAATTCAACCTAATGGAGGGTTCAAGAGTGTTAATGCAATTTTAATCGATTTTGACAAAAGAGGGATCTTTATTAATGTGATTAGGGTTAGGAGCTAATAAATCTGGAAGGAATTTAGCTTAGTGTTAGATACTCCATGGTTCAGAGATAACCATTGCTCGATTAACTAATTTATTGAAAGGGTGAAGTTACATGACAATTAGAGGAGTAGTAAGGGTAGGGTATGCTCTTAGTTATTGGATTTAGTAATCAAGTTATTATTTTAGTTTTAATTGCTGTAGATTTTGTTAAGAGTTTTTAATTTAAGTAGAATCTCTTGAATTTGTGCGGTTAGATAGTTGGTTTAGAGTTATTATTGGTACTTGTTGATCCTTCAGGAAACGATACCTGAATACAATTCTATACTATTACAATCGACAGGTGCACTTGCCTTATTGATCATAACAAAGAGTCATAGAAATGGAATTTAAAATTTGTGTGATTACGGTCAACTTAAGGAGACAAATAATATGGTGAGTACTCTACGTCCACAACAATTAACAACAAGGAAATCACTTCAACAACACAATTGAAATAACTCAATTTTTCAATGCACAATGGACTAATTCAATTACAAAGAATCAAATACTCAATATGTACTAATCAAGCTTGAATCATCATGTGAATTTCAAGGTTGAGCAGCAAATAAAAACCGTGATTCTCCTCTTTAGAACTAGGCATTCCACGTGAACAATGATAGGCAATTGTTAATGAATAACACTATGATAATTAATTCAACAAACTTGATATATCTCGAAATGATTATGAAGCAAATCTGACCAAGAACTATCTCAATCTAACCCTAGATATTACACACTAGAGAATAAAAGATATCACAACAAAATGAAATTGATATTACTCACAATTTCAAGTGTTGCACTTGCCACAATTTCAACTCTTGAGATTAAAATTGATAAGAGTCTAATCACAATTAGGAAGAACCCTAATCCTCACGAAAAGTGTATGTTCAAATATGAAAAATGGCCTCCTCAAACCCTACTTTAAGCAAGTATTTATACTTGCTCCCTTTAGGGTTAGAAAATGCACAAAATTACCACTATGCCACTTTTAGGGTGGCTGGTCCTAAATGAACATTACAATCAAAATGAAAGTGTCCCAAAAGAAAATACAACATAAAATAGTCCATAGAATAGTTACAAAGTACAAAATATTATAAATCTTCATGAGTCAAGGCTTCGAAATTGAAATAGTCGCAGCAGGCCTTTGAATGCAAATCTGATGATGTTCCGTAGCCATCAACTAATGTAGGACAATGTTGGCATCCCGTGGAGAATTATTATTGTACCTATAAGGTTATTTCTCAAATACTTATTAGATAAAAGAAATGAAGTAAAATATGAGCGATTTGGATCATCATCTAAATCTAGTTCTGAAAGCATAAACGGTGCCAGAAAATTTCCCATCATGAACTTGCTGCTTGTTGAAGTGAGTTTTGAGGACTTGTTGAAGCTCCATTTAGTTGATAATTTCGTGTATTAAGAAGAAGAGTAATAGCATATTTTTGTGAATTCAAATTTCATAACTTGAAGTTGCCTCAATTATGATGAAGTGGAGGTGTATTTTGCTTAGTGTACATTTTTAAAAGTGAGTGTGTAGGTTAAGGAAGTTATTTGAATTTCAAAACACACATTAAGTGATAAAAGTAATTGTGTGTTCATTTGAATTTGAAAGTGGCTCCTTACCATTTGTGGAATATTGCAATTAGTGAACACATTTTGAATTTGAATTTGAGCTGCCTTTTGTTGTGAGTTGCAGTTTGAAACTTGTATAGAAGTGGAGAATTCAAGTGTGGAAGAGTGTGTATGTGTGTGCTGCAACGTGTATAAAAGGTGTGTGTGTGTGGTGTTGTGTTTTATAAATTTAGTAAAGGATTTGTGTATTTTTAGCGTGGTGTTTTGTGTGTTACATAGAGAGGTGTTGATTGGTAGCATGTATTGTGTGGAACCATGAGCAAGGGAGTAGTGTGGCGGTGAAGTTGTGTATTTTTGTATGTATTGAGGTGCTACCCATTGTGAAGTGATTGGTGTGAAACCAAAGCAAGAAAAGGAAAGTTGAGTAGTAAAATTTGAAATTTAAACAAGTCATTATAGTGTGAAAGTAATTGAACTAATTTCTTAAAAACTTGTAGTTGAATTTAATTCTATCTACTTGAAAGTAGTTGTGTGTACTTCATTTGTGGCTTGGTTGTGTACTTGAACCATGGAAGTATAAGGATAATTATTGTGTTGATGGGTTTAAACACAATCATGTCTAGTGAAATGTTTCATTATGCTAATGTATTGTGCCAGATATTGACTACTTTTACTACTAAGGATGATGAACAAAGGGAAAATCCATTCCATACTTCTTGTAGGGTACAAGAAAATTTATGTGTCCTTATAGTTGATGGTGGTAGTTGTACCAATGTGGTAGCAGCATCGTTAGTATCGAAACTAAAACTAGCCACAACTCCACATCCTAAACCGTATAAATTGCATTGGCTTAGTGATTAAGGGAGTTTGCATGTGACCCAAAGAGCTAGGGTACCATTCAGTGTAGGGGATAAATATTGTGATGAAATTGAGTTTGATATTTTACCTATGTGTGCATCTTGTATATTGCTTGGCAGGCCTTAGTTATATGACAGGAGGGTCTTTTATGATGGCTTCAGGAATACTTATGTATTTTAGAAGGAGGAAAAGTGCATTATTCTGAATCCAATGTTGCCTTCAGAGGTTCAAAAGGTTCAACAATAGATCCGTAGACCATCAGAGATTCCTAAGAATCATAACCACATGAACTAACCTTCAGAGGGCCACATTGTGCAGAAGCAGACATGCTATCCTTCAGAGGTTCCTAAGGCTCCTAGTTACATGAGTCAACATACAGAGGATAACATTTGTTAGATATAAATGTGCTAACCATTAGAGGATCCTGATGGTCAGAGTTAGATGAGTAGACCACCAGAGGACCAAACTGTTCAAGGGCAATTGTGTTCACCATTAGAGGTACTAGAGGCTCGTGAGTAGTTGAGTAAACCTTCAGGGATACTGAGGGTTAGAGTGATGTGAGCAAATCACCAGAAGGCGAGGGCCAGACTGTTTAAAGACATTTGTGTCCACTTTTAGAGGTTTCGGAGGGCCATGAGCGGTTAAGTTAACCATTAAAGGGCTATGAGGATCAGCGACATACAGATGAGTTAGAAAAGGAGGAAACAATATCAGTGGAACAGGTTGAGATAGGGGAGACCTTAGTGGATAATGGGTCATTATTTGTGTTGTAGATGAGATACATCCTAGAAATGGAGGAGAGAAAACAATCACCCCTTGTGATATTTCAAATATTGGGATTCTGCAGTGATACTTCTTCAGGTGACTTGCTAGGAGAAAACAGAGTCTCTAATGTATTTGATTTGTCAAATTTGAGGACAAATCTTTTTAAGGCCCGAGGAGATGATAGGAATCAAAATCCGTCAAGACCTATGATGATACGAACCACGCCAACCCTTGACGAAACCCAATATCAATACGTTCGGAATTCGTTGCCTAAGACGCCCAAACACCTGAAGTGGAAACCGCGACCCGTTGTCTATAAGCGAAATAAGAACCTTGGTATAATGTGAAGACGCCACAATCGGGATGAAAGACCGATAGATAAGTCGGGATGAACGCCACGGAAATTAATCCAATAAGTTCTAATTAGTTCTTGAAGAACCAAGAGAGGTGCCTCTCAAAAGTGTTTAATGTTCAAAGATGTATATTCTTAGTTGTTCTAAACCCTAGGAGCTTTTATACTAGGGTTACAATTCGTGAAAAACAAGTCCAAAACGACGTAGCTTAGATAAGTTACGTAAAAACACGAAAACAGAACAAGCTGGTCGGCAGGGGATACATGGCCGTGTACACGACCGTGTACTTTGGTCCTATACTTTTCTGGCACATTCCGGTCACATACACGACCGTGTACTTCTGGTCGTGTGTCTTTCTGTAGATTTGCTTGTCTCCATACACGGCCGTGCCTTTTAGCCGTGTGTCTAGCCGTGTATGATTCTGTGCAATCTTGGAATTCCTACATGGCCATGCCTTGAACATACATGCCCTCTTCAACCCGTGTCTGGTGTGACTTGTATAAAAGCAAGGGTCTTCCCATGGTTGTTCCAATCCGTTCCAACTTCATGATTACTCCAATCCTTTCTGGCTTCATGGACAACCTTTATCAACCCGTTAAGTGCTTCCTTGAATCGTTTCGCTCGATTTCTTATGATTGTTTCAAGCGGCACTTCAAGAGGATCTACATTTCTTCTTCCGGCTTGGCTCTCATCATGGATCTCATCATTCCCCTCCTCTTGAAAAGGATTTGTCCTCAAATCATTGCCTGCATCAAATGGACTCAAATCAATAACATTAAACGTGACACTTACTTGATACTCACCTGGTAAATCTTTCTTGTATGCATTATCATTGATTCTCCCAAGCATCGGAAATGGACCGTCTCCCCGAGGGTTCAACTTGGATTTCCTCTGCAATAGAAACCTCTCCTTGCGAAAATGCACCCAAACCCAATCTCCTGGCTGAAAAATCATGGGTCTCCTACCTTTGTTCACCCTTGAAACGACTTTGGCATTTTGTTTTTCAATCCTACTCTTTACCTGTGCATGTAGCTTTCTCACGAAGTCTGCCTTAGAATCAACATCAAAACTCACAAACTTGTTAAGTGGCAATGACAATAAATAATTAGGATTCAGTAGGTTAAAACCAAACACAATCTCAAATGGTGGACAATGAATAATGCTATTTAAAGCCCCGTTACATGCAAACTCCACAAATGGTAGACAATCCTTCCAAGTCCTAATGTTCTTCTATATGATTTCCCCTAACAATTGAATTAAAGTCCTATTAACCACATCAATTTGCCCATCAGTTTGTGGGTGATTGATAGTCGAAAACAATAACTTAGTTCCTAATTTTTCCCACAATACTCTCAAAAAATGACTCAAAATTTTTACATCCCGATCACTAACAATGCTCCTAGGTATACCATGAGGACGCACTACCTCTCTAAAGAACAAATCAATAATGTGTATAGCATCATCAGTTTTATGACAAGGAATGAAATGAACTATTTTAGGAATCCTATCCACAACCACAAAAATATAATCTCGACCATGCCTAGGCCTAGATAATCCTAACACAAAATCTATGGAAATGTCTATCCATGGCTCATGAGGAATGATACTATACTCATATAACCAATCTAAGAAGTCATCTAAACAAGGAATGGGATAACGATACTTTACCGTAAAGTTGTTGATGGCGCGACAATCAACAAACATTCTCCATGTCCCATCCTTCTTAGGCACCAAAATCATAGGCACTGCACATGGACTCATGCCTTCTCTCACGTATCCCTTCTCCATTAACTCATTTACCTGCTTTTAGAGTTCCTTCGGAAAGACATTTTCAAAATCTTGCATAATAGACATAACCACACTAGGTAAAGAGTTAGATAGTTCGTTAGTATTAAGACATGTTTCCTTAAAAACCAGCAACAACATAGGTTGCTTCATCACTAACGCTCTCCTCACTACACTCGCTCTTGCTACACAACTCTCCTTTTACAAGGCTGCCCTCTCCTTTTTCACTCACCACCAAAGTTGATTCCCCTTTAACTTGGTCTCTCACACTCTTTCCAGCCTTCCTCTCTTTTCCCTTTTGATCTTGACTTTTATATTCCTTTTCTTTCTCATTGTCTTTTGCTTTCTCACTCTCCCTCTGCTTTTCACTCACCTTATGTTTTGCAAAAGACTGTTGTAGCTGCAACTGGTCCTCATACACTTGTTTGGGTGTTAACGGTTTAAGATTAAAGCTTTTCCCCTAGTGAACAAGCGTATACTTGTTAGAAAAGCCATCATGAACAACCTTCCTATCAAATTGCCACGGTCTCCCCAACAACACATGACATGCTTGCATTGGCACTACATCACATAACACCTCATCCTCATACCTTCCAATGCGAAAACCAATCAATGCTTGCTTACTCACCTTGGTCTCTCCACTATCATTCAACCATTGCAATTTATATGGACCAGGGTGTCTAACATTTTTGAGCCCCAGCCTCTCAACAATAAAATTACTCACTACATTTATGCAACTCCCTCCATCAATGATCAAGCTGCAAATATGATCTCCTACATAACATCTAGTATGAAATATATTCTCCTTGAAATACTCATCTACACTTCGACTTCCCTACCTCAGAGTTTGCAACTTGTTGTGCAATTTACGATAGTAATATGCAGGCACAAACCGCTTCTTCATCACTCTTTTCATCTCTTCCCAAGACTCAATAGTTGGCTCACCACTCCTTCTCCTATTCAACATTAGTTGATCCCACCACACTATAGCATAATCCGAAAATTCAATGGCAGCAAGTTTTACCTTCTTTCTCCCACTATAGTTGTGACAATCAAACACCATCTCTACCTTTTTCTCCCACTCTAAGTACGCCTCGGGGTCATTCTTCCCTTAGAAAGGAGGAATCTTCATCTTTATGCTACTCAATTGATCATCCTCTCTATTCCTATCTCCTCTATCTTCCCAATCTCTAGTTCCTCTATTCCGACCACTATATCCTCTATAACTCCCAATAGAAGGCTCATCAAAGTCATCATCCGACATTTCATCTCCACCCCTCGGTACTCTCCTAGAACGACTCTCCCTCTTACGCCCTTGGAATACGTTTGTGGATTGCTCTAGTCTTTGCTCTACCGTTTCATGAATTTGTTCCATTCCCTCTTGGAACATCCTCTTCATTTCTCCCCTCAACGCCTCAATTACTAACCTAGCATCAAACCTTCCCCTCTCACCTTCAGGAGAATGTTGTCTTGATATTGTCCCTGCAGAAAAGATTAGTACTAACACAAATATATATATAAAATTAAACCTCACGATACACTCCCTTACGTGTTTTGCTCAAATGATGATATCACACAGTCACTCGTGTATTCTCACAAATAATGATGATATCAACTCGCCAATTTCCTCTTCTCAATTCTCTTGGAACTAACCCGAACTACACCAATTTCCTTCTGTAGAATTCAAAACAACTCTAGGGTTCGTAAATTTTCCTCTATTTTTCTATCCGAATTTTTTTTTTGTCTTGGTTGTTGCTCTTGATCACGTTTTTCTTTTCTTTTCTTTTCTCTTCTTCTTTTTTTTTCGTCGTGATTTTTACTCTTTTTTTTTTTTTAACAATCGCCTAGTCGATATTACACTATCAAAAGACAATCAATACTACGAAATTGAATACGATAATTGATATGAACGATTGGAGTTAGGGTTTTTGATATTACCTTCCTCAACTGAACTTGATGTTTTGACAAACCTAAGCTCCGATACCAAACTGATACGAACCACGTCAACCCGTGACGAAACCCAATACCAATACATTCGGAATTCGTTGCCTAAGATGCCCAAACACTTGAAGTGGAAATCGTGACCCGTTGTCTATAAGCGAGACAAGAACCTTGGTGTTGTGTGAAGAGGCTACAATCGGGATGAAAGATCGATTGATATGTCGGGATGAACGCCACGGAAATTAATCCGATAAGTTCTAGTTAGTTCTTGAAGAACCAAGAGAGGTGCCTCTCAAAAGTGTTTAATGTTCAAAGATGTGTATTCTTTGTTGTTCTAAACCCTAGGAGCTTTTATATTAGGGTTACAATTCGTGAAAAACAAGTCCAAAAGGACGTAGCTTAGATAAGTTGTGTAAAAACACGAAAACAGAACAAACTGGCCGGCAGGGGATACACGGTCGTGTACTTTGGCCGTGTACTTTTCTGTGCACATTCCGGTCACATACACGACCGTATACTTCTGGTCGTGTATCTTTCTGTAGATTTGCTTGTCTCCATACACAGCCGTGCCTTTTAGCCGTGTGTCTAGCCGTGTATGATTCTGTGCAATCTTGGAATTCCTACACGGCCGTGCCTTGAACATACACGCCCTCTTCAACCCGTGTCCGGTGTGACTTGTATAAAAGCAAGGGTCTTCCCATGGTTGTTCCGATCCGTTCCAACTTCATGATTGCTCCAATCCTTTCCGACTTCATGGACAACCTTTATCAACTCGTTAAGTGCTTCCTTGAATCGTTTCGCTCGATTTCTTGTGATTGGTCCAGGCGGCACTTCAAGAGGATCCACATTTCTTCTTCCGGCTTGGCTCTCATCATGGATCTCATCATATGATTAGGGCAAGAGTCAAAGGATTTCAAATCTTGGCGATGAGGGTCCATTTTGAGCACATCGACCCCGGAATTATTTGTTTACTAACCTCTTTTCTCTTATTCATGTATTGTATATTCCAATAGGCACACTTATTATGTTTTATAGGGCGATGGACAAACTCACTAAGACTTAGCTTGTGGGTTATCCATGGACCGACTTAGACCGGCGATGAGCTAGCCCTACAAATCCTATGGAAGAGCCGGCATGATGAAGACTATTTTTATTTGTAATTATTTCTTTGGACTATTTATGCATAAGCTTTTGGGACACTTTTTATTTGGTTGTAATTGAGTTTTAGGACCGGCTACCCTAAAAGTAGCAAAGTTGTAATTTTGTGGACTTTTTAACCCTAAAGAGAGCAAGTATAAATACTTGCTTAAGTAGGGTTTTGAGGGAGGTAGCTAATTTTTTAGAAAAAGAAAAAACACTTCACGTGTTGAGGGTTAGGTTTTCCTAATTCCAAAATTGCTCTTATCAATTTCAATCCCAAAATTGAGATTGTGACGAGTGGCTTCAAGGGTAATTTGTGAGTAATATCAAACTTTCCTTGTTACAATTTCCTTTTTATCACTATTGAGTTATATCTGGGATTGATTTGGATGTGTTATTGATTGAATTTGATTGCATTTGTAATCAATTTCTTGTTGCTACAATTGATTAGTTTTAGCCTTTAAGTTTTAACCTTCAATTTAACTTCATTTGAATCGTGGATCACTTTGTTAGGAAAGTTGATCTTTGAATTGGTTCTTGTTGTTTGTTATGTAATTCACGTGACATTATTTGTTTAGTGTTGATTGAAGTACTTTATCATTGTGGAATTGTTAATTTGAATGTTAGAGCATTCGGATTTCATTGCTCTCCATTAAGGTGATGGGAAAAATTTTGGCACTGTCAACTGCTTCAGAACCCAATTTAGATGATTAACCAAATTGCTCATATTTTATCTTATGTCTTTATTTCTAATAAACTTTGAGAATAATCTTATAGGTACAATTATATATCTCCATGGGATGTCAAAATGTCCTACAACTTCAGTTGGACACAGAACATTTTTCTGGATAACAATCAAAGGCCCGCTGCGATTGTTCTCTATTCTGAGGCATTGGATCATGAAGATTTATGTTATTTTGTATCTTGTAAATGTTTATTGAACTATTTTGGTTGTATTTTGGTTTTGGGACACTTTTATTTCTTTGTAACTTTCATTTAGGGTTAGCCACCTTAAAAGTGGAAAACTTATAATTTTGAGCACTTTTTAACCCTAGGAGTAGCAAGTATAAATACTTGCTTAAGAGAGGGTTTGAGGAGCTTATCATTTTGCAGATTAAACACCTCCTTTCACGTGAGAATTAGGGTTCATACCTTGGTTCCAAACTCTTATCAATTTCAATACCAAGAGTTGAAATTGTGGCGAGTGCAACATCTTGAAATTGTGAGTTATATCAATTTCATTTTGTTGTGATTTCTTTTCTTCTCTAGTGTATCATATCTAGGGTTGAATTGAGATAGTTCTTGGTCAGAATTACTTGTTGTTATTCACGAATTTTTATGCTTATTTGAAGGAATTATCAAATTGATCCGATTCATCTTTGAGGATTTCCTTGATAACGTGTTCTTCATTATTGGAAAAGGGATTGTTTTGTTACGGTTTTCTTTTGTCAAATTGAAGATTCATTTGCGTGGATTACATGAAATTAGAGTATTGTTAGAAGGAATTTTCATTGTGGTATTCTAATTATATCATTGGTTGTTTGAATTTCATCATTAGGGTTCAATTGAAAAGTGCCATTTTTGAATCCGATTTTGCCTTGACTTGAGATAGTTTTTCTTAAGTCTTTTGGATGTGCTTTTAAGTGTGTTTAGGCACATCATCTTTTTGGTATCAGAGCTCCTTTTGAGAGAAGGGAATTGGTTGTATTCAATTTCATGGAAGTGATCATCAATTAGGGTTGATCAAGTGAAAACCGAAATTGTGTTGTTGTTGTTGTTTGAGATTGCGAAATTACTTTGGATTGGGATTTGATTTGCTGATTGTTGGAGTTGATTTGGGAAGGTTATTATATCACTTTGTGGACACTAATTCGCGTGGAAGAGCAGAAGTACAAAGTGAAGTTTACTTTAGCAAATTTTTTTTTGAAATTGTGAAACTTACCAATTGTTACTATGAAGTAGCTTGTAGCGTAAGGAGTTGTGTTGTTTGTTGTCTTTGAATTCCATTGTGTAATTCTAAATTGGTGAAGTACAATTTGCATATTACATTAAGTTTGATTAGTAAGGAATTATTTGAATTCAAATCATATGCAATTAAGTTGTGGGAGTTAATGATTGCTTTTTGAATTTGAATTCATTATTACCAATTGAGGAAGGCTTGCAATAAGTGAAGTTATTTGAATTTCAAATTGAAAGTTGCTGCCTATAGTGGGATTCATAATTCATTTTGGGAAAGCTACTTATTAATCTCTTGTCTTCATTATTTTCCGTGGAAGTTGAAGACTACTTGTAATCAATATTCACCTTGTTGTTGCCGTGGAAGTGATACATCTTAATCGTTATTATCGCTAGTGTGTTGATGTGGAGTGAACTTGTGGAAATTAAATTTGCTGCACCGTGTACTTGTGGCTTGTTGTGGAGAAGTGTATTACACGTGAGTTGAAATTATAAAATTATAACATTAAGTGGGTTTGTTTGTTTGTCTTTGTAGTTGCTATTGTGTGGAGTTTAAGGAAGTATAGTAGTGGAAGTGTGTACCCTTGAATCATATCGTTTTGAGGAACAACATACAAGAATCTACAAATATGTCTAATGACAGTGTGAATGGGGGATTGGGTGAAGAAGCCAATAGCCAGGTTGGTGGAGGACATGGTCGTAATGTGGCAGGCAGGAGAACTTTGGAGGAACAACTTCAGGAGCTTACTACTATGGTTGCTACACTAGCAACTAGAGTTGACAGGATGACTTTACCACAACCACCAGTAGTAAACCAACTAGCACCACCTCGAGTAGCTCCACAAAACCCTCATCGAAATAGAGTAGTAGGAGATGGAGACTTAAATAGAAGGATGGGTGAGGAGCATATTCTAAACAGGGAAGAAAGGGATGATAATTTTGGGGTCAACCTAAATCAGAATAGGGATTTCAAGCCACCTCGGGGTTTGGAGTATGTGAAACTACAGATGCCATCCTATGATGGTAAGGGATCAGCAGATGAGTACCTAGACTGGGAGGATAAGGTCGAAGGTCTCTTCGAATGTTATGAGATCGATGGCAGTACTAGGGTCAGATTGGCTGCTGTTGAATTTGTAGGGTATGCTGCACTTTGGTGGAAGAATCTGATCATCAATAGGCGTCGGGATGGAGAGGCTGAGGTTCAGACCTGGAGGGATATGAAGAGGTTGTTAAGGAAAAGGTTCATTCCTGAGCACTACAAACAAGAGCTGTTTATGCGACTGCAAACCTTGAGGCAGGGGGGTAAAACAGTGGATGATTATGTGCAGGAATTTGAGACCCTTATGATTAGGTGTGGGTCTGTTGAGCCTCCGGAACAAACTATAGCACGATTTGTCTCAGGTCTAAAATATGAGATAGCGTGTATTTTTGAGCTGCAGCGCTATACCACACTTGATGAGGCTATTCAGTTGGCCTTAAAAGTAGAGAGACAGAGGAGGTCCAACTTCTTTAGGGCTCCTAGTAGTAGGCCCAACACTGCTAATAGACCCATCTCAGCCGACAGTCGATCAGGGGGAGCAAAGGTGGTAGGTGAGGGAGTCAAGGCAGTGGACACTACTACCCCAACCATTATAAGAGAAAACTTACCCACTAGGAAGGGTAAAGAGGTCATGGCCCTAGAAACGAGGCAGACTGTTCCCGGATCTACTAGTGGGAAAGCGCGCCAGATAAAATGTTTTAAATGCATGAGATTTGGGCATATGACTGCACAGTGTCCAAATAAGAGGGTGATGACTGCTATGGAAGACATTGCAGAGGATACTGAGGATGACCATGAACAGATTGAGCCTACAGATCTACCAACAACATTGCAGGAATATTATGATGATCAGAATGCAAATACGCCTGAGGAGCATACTGGACGGAAATATCTACCCCTCAATGTGTTACGCAGGATTTTGTCCACATCTCCTAATATCAGTGATATTCAGAGGGAGAACATCTTTCATACCTCTTGCAGAATCAGAGGTAACCTTTATGTACTCATCATCGATAGTGGTAGTTGCACGAATGTTATATCTGCTGCACTAGTAGACAAATTACAACTGTCTACTATACCCCATCCTAGTCCTTATCATTTGCATTGGCTAGATAATAGAGGTAGTATGCATGTTACCCTTAGGGCAAAGGTTCCTGTGAGTGTCGGGCAGAACTATCATGATGAGATCCTTTGTGATATAGTTCCTATGCATGCATTCCATTTGCTATTGGGTTGGCCCTGGTTGTATGATCGACGGGTGATACATGATGGGTTTGAAAATACCTACATGTTCAGCATGGGCGAGACACACATAATCCTATTACCAATGACTCCATCTGAGGTCCAGGGTTTTCAGAAACAGGTCAGGCATCCATCCACTACCATGGTTAGTCGGGGGAGCAGGATAACAGAGATCCTAGGGTTCAATTCCACAACTGATCCTCTAGATTTGAGGGAAAATCTTTCAGAAGCCCAAGGAGATGATGGGAAAAATTCTGGCACTGTCAACCTCTTCAGAACCCAATTTGGATGATTAACCAAATTGCTCATATTTTATCTTATGTCTTTATTTCTAATAAACTTTGAGAATAATCTTACAGGTACAATTATATATCTCCATGGGATGCCAAAATGTCCTACAACTTCAGTTGGACACAAAACATTTTTCTGGATAACAATCAAAGCCCGCTGCGATTGTTCTCTATTCTAAGGCATTGGATCATGAAGATTTATGTTATTTTGTATCTTGTAAATGTTTATTGAACTATTTTGGTTGTATTTTGGTTTTGGGACACTTTTATTTCTTTGTAACTTTCATTTAGGGTTAGCCACCTTAAAAGTGGCAAACTTGTAATTTTGAGCACTTTTTAACCTTAGGAGTAGCAAGTATAAATACTTGCTTAAGAGAGGGTTTGAGGAGCTTATCATTTTGCAGATTAAACACCTCCTTTCACGTGAGAATTAGGGTTCATACCTTGGTTCCAAACTCTTATCAATTTCAATACCAAGAGTTGAAATTGTGGCGAGTGCAACATCTTGAAATTGTGAGTTATATCAATTTCATTTTGTTGTGATTTCTTTTCTTCTCTAGTGTGTCATATCTAGGGTTGAATTGAGATAGTTCTTGGTCAAAATTACTTGTTGTTATTCACGAATTTTTATGCTTATTTGAAGGAATTATCAAATTGATCCGATTCATCTTTGAGGATTTCCTTGATAACATGTTCTTCATTATTGGAAAAGGGATTGTTTTGTTACGGTTTTCTTTTTTCAAATTGAGGATTCATTTGCGTGGATTACATGAAATTAGAGTGTTGTTAGAAGGAATTTTCATTGTGGTATTCTAATTATATCATTGGTCGTTTGAATTTCATCATTTTATCATTAGGGTTCAATTGAAAAGTGCCATTTTTGGATCCGATTTTGCCTTGACTTGAGATAGTTTTTCTTAAGTCTTTTGGATGTGCTTTTAAGTGTGTTTAGGCACATCATAAGGTTCACACAAATTCTAGTAGTTTTAAACCGAGATTTAACAAGTGCCTTGAGGTTTATAATTTGTTCTAATTGCTTGTGCTTAATTTTTGTTTTAGGTGCATCAGAGAGTATGATGTGCCTAAAACCAAGTTTAAGAACATGCAAAACTAATTTAAAAGACAATCATACAATGTTAATCAGACTAACTTCCAATCACATGAACTTCTTCTACTATTAAACCAATTCCACAACACCAACGTGATCAAGATTGAATGAACCAAATATGTTTAACTCTGATAACAAAAAGATGATGTGCTTAAAAGGGGGGGTTTAAGCACATGCAAATGAACCAATTAAACAACTCCTAAATGACAAGATCAAACTTGTTCAAATTGTAGCAAAATTGCATGAACCTTAATTTTTTGGAATGTGATCCAAATTACAAAATCAATGAAATTAAACCCACAATGATGATGTTTCTCAATTGAATCAAGAATTCAACTCAATTTCCAATCTAATCCCAATCAAAACATCAACACAAAAACCGTAAACCCCTCCTCACAATAATGCCATTCCACGTAACAATAAAAGGGAAAAATTGAAGGCAATATCAAGAGATAAAACCAATCAATTAGATCACATTACATGAAAGGATCTTAGATCACAAGTGATGCCAAAATCAAATCAAAAGAACCAACCTAATCAACCCTAGATATTACTCACTACTGGTGAAAAGGAAAAAAAAAAACGTAGGGAATTGATATCACTCACAATTCTCTATGTTGCAACTTGCTACAATTCTAATTTTTTGATTGAAATTGATAAGAGCCTATGAAATCTTAGGGAAACCCTAATCTCTCACACGAAATGTGTTTGCTACAAATTTCAAGTCTATTATCCAAAATGCTACTTAAGCAAGTATTTATACTTACTCCCTTTAGGGTTAAAACATCCACAAAATTACAACTATGCCACTTTAGCGTGGCCGGTCCTAAAACACAAATTACAATCAAATAAAAATGTCTCAAAAACTTACAACATAAATGGTTCCAAGAAATAAATTACAAGTACAAAATTGATGTGCCTAAAACCAAGTTTAAGCACACAAAAACCAAGATTGAAAGACAATCATACAATGTCAATCAACCTAGTCACTCAATGGCGTCAATTTTGAATGAATGTAACCAATTCTTCAATTAGGATGTATTCAATCTTAAATCCAAATATGATATAGCTCTGATACCAAAAAGGTGATGTGCCTAAAAGGGGATTAAGCACAAGAAAAAACAACCCCAAAACACAAGACCAATTTGGTTCACTTTTAGAGCAAAATTGGACCGTAAACCCTAAATGAAATATTTGATCCAAATGTTATACTTCATGAAATGATTGACATGATGAAGTATTCCTCAATGAAGGTCACAAATTATACTTGAAAAGCCACGTGATTACTACACAAAATCAACAAGAACAATAACCATGATCCACCTTCCACAACAATTGCTTTCACGGTTCAACAACGTGCAAAATGGAGAAATAGAAATCAAGTATAAAAGTAACTCAATTAAGCACAAAAATTCGAATAATAATGATTCAAATCTGACTAAGAAAGTTTCAATCTAACCTTAGATATTACACACTAGAGAAGAAAAGAAAACACAACAATTAGAAATTGATATAACTCACAATTTCAATTATTGTACTCGCCACAATCTCTACTCTTGGGATTGAAATTGATAAGAGGAAATTGAACTAGGATAACCCTAAGCTCTCTCACGTAAAAATGATGTGTTTAATATGAAAATTGGCCTCCTCAAAACCCTACTTAAGCAAGTATTTATACTTGCTCCCTTTAGGGTTAACAAGTCCACAAAATTACAACTATGCCACTTTTAGGGTGGCTGGTCCTAAAAGAAATTTACAAACAAATTAAAGTGTCCCAAAAGAAAGATTGCAACATAAATAGTCTAAAGAACAATTACAAATACAAAAATAATCTTCAATAAGCTAGCTATGCAATGGAAGTCGTTAGTTCAGCTCATCTTCAGTTTTTAGGTTAGTCCTTAGATAACCCATAAGTTGAGTCTTAGTGAGTTTGTCCATCGCCTTGTGAAGCCAAATAAGTGTACCTGTTGGAAAATACAATACAAGAATAATAGAAAAGAGGTTAATTTATAAATAATTTCGGGGTCGATGTACTTAAAATGGGCCCTCATTGCTAAGATTTGAAATCCTTTGACTCTTGCCCTAATGATAGGTCTTGATGGATTTTGATTCCTATCATCTCCTTAGGCCTCAAAAAGATTTGTCCTCAAATTTGACAAATCAAATGCCGTAAAGACTCTGTTTCCTCCTAGTAAGCCACTTGAAGAAGTATCACTACAGAATCCCAATATCTGAAATACCACAGGGGGTGATTGTTTTCTCTTCTCCATTTCTAGGATGTATCTCATCTACAACACAAATAATGACCCATTATCCACTGAGGTCTCTCTTATCTCAACCCGTTCCATTGAAATTGTTTTCTCCTTTTCTAACTCTTTTGTATGGCGCTGATCCTCATGGCCCTTTAATGGTTAGCCCAACTACTCACTGCCTTCTGAAACCTTTGAAGGTGAACACAACTGTCTCTGAACAGTTTGGCTCTCTGATGATAGGCTCATCTGACTCTAACCCTCAGAATCCTCCAATGGTTTACTCAACTACTCTTGAGCCTCTAGTGCCTTTGAAGGTAAACACAATTGTCCCTGATCAGTTGGGTCCTTTAGTAGTTTGCTCATCTAACTATGATCATTAGGATCCTCTAAAGGTTAGCACATCTGTGTCTGACAAATTTTGTGCTCTATGGGTTGGTTCAACTGCTCATGGCCCTCTAATGGTCTACTGATTTGTTGCTAAACCCTTTGAACCTTTGAAGGCAACATTGGATTCAGAATAATTCGTTTTCCCTCCTTTTGGAATACATAAGTATTCTTGAACCCATCATGTAAGACCTTCCTATCATATAACTAAGGCTTGCCAAGCAATATATGGGATATACACATAGGTGGAATATCACACTCGATTTCATCATAGTATTTATCTCCTACACTAACAGGTACCCTAGCTCTTAAGGTCACTTGTAAACTCCCCTGATCACTAAGCCAATATAATTTATATGGTTTAGGATGTGGAGTAGTGGCAAGTTTTATTTTTGATACTAACGATGCTGCTACCACATTGGTACAACTACCACCATCAACTATAAGGACACATAAATTTCCTTGTACCCTATAAGAGGTATGGAAGAAGTTTTTCCTTTGTTCATCATCCTTAGTAGTAAATGTAGTCAATGTCTAATGCAATACATTAGTATAATGAAACATCTCACTAGACATGATTGTGTTCAAACCCAACAACACAATAATTATCTTCACACTTCCACAGTTCAAGTACACAACCAAGCTACAAGTGAAGTACACTCAACTACTTTCAAGTAGATAGAATTAAATTCAACTACAAGTGTTTAAGTAACTAGTTCAATTACTTTCACACTTTATTCACTTGTTTAAATTTTAAATTCTACTACTCAACTTTCCTTATTCTTGCCTTGGCTTCTCACCACGTAAATATACAATTGGTAGCAATTAAACACATACACAACACATCATTCACCGCCACATAACTTCCCCTTTGCTCACGATTCGATAATGTTCACGCCACCAACAACAAGTAGCTTAACAACACATATAACAACCAACACCAAATGTTAACACCTTTTACTAAATTTACAAAAAGTACAACACTACATACACACTACTTCAAGCTAAGGTGCACTTTCCTCACTTTCACACAAACATCAAACCGCAACGTCAACACAAAAGGCGGCCCACTTTCAAATTCAAAAGAAGTTCAATAAGTGCACAACTCTACAAATCGTAAGAGGCTTTTTCAAATTCAAAGATACATAATTAACTATGACTTAATGTATATTTGAAATTTCAACTTGACTTCTTAATGTACACTTTCAATTTTGATTTCAAATCTGAAAATGACAATTGTAATTCCTCTACCTTTTCCAAAAACACACACTACACAATTCCACTTCACAATTGAAACACCACTCTTCCCCTTCACGGTTTGTTATTCATGCACTATATACTCACACTTTAGCCTCAACGTGCAGCACCTTACTCCACACAACTTCCACAAATTCACACCAAAACGCACACAACCTTCACAAAATTTTACAAACACAACTCTACACACATACACCTTCAAGTCATGGTGCTAATGTCCCTTCTATTCAACACACACAATACAACTCTAACAACTCAATATTTTCCCTTTTTACACTGCAATTCACACTCCAAAACACAACACACACACCCTACGATTCAAACTTCCAAACATACAAAATTTCCCCACTACAAACATTAAAGCAAACCGCAACTTATACACCAAAATAGCAACAATTCAAATTTGAAAATCAAACCACTTCACTAATTGCAACCCTTCCTCAAATGGTAAGAAGTAATTTTCAAATTCAAACAACCATTCATTAACTTCTTTAACTTAATGTTTTTTTTGAAAATCAAATAATTTCCAAATCTTCCACACTACTCAAATCTAGAAATGCTCAATTACACCCTCCATTTTTCCGAAAATAAACATGTAAGGATCACAATTCTTCTTCCTACACAATTGCACTTCTGAATTTATTTTCAAAAATGCACTAACTCTCCTCTTCCTTCACAATGAAGTCCACAACATAGAAGCTTCAACAAGTACTCAAAACTCACTCCAACAAGCAGCAAGTTCAACTTCCACTCAAGACAAATCATGCCACTCTAAGCAATTACAACAACAACTTCAATTTGCTCTAAATTTCGGAATTGAAGATGTAAGAACATGAACCCTAAATTTCCGAAATTCAAAATCTAACAACCTTTCTCACAACCTCAAGCTCTGATACCAAAAAGATTATTTGCCTAAAACCAAGTTTAAGCACACAAAAACCAAGATTGAAAGACAAGCATACAATGTCAATCAACCTAGTCACTCAATGGCGTCAATTTTCAATGAATGTAATCAATTCTTCAATTAGGTTGTGTTCAATCTTAAATCCAAATATGATATAGCTTTGATACCAAAAAGATGATGTGCCTAAAAGGGGATTAAGCACAAGAAAAAATAACCTAAATAACAACCCCAAAAGACAAGACCAATTCGGTTCACTTTTAGAGCAAAATTAGACCGTAAACCCTAAATGAAATCTTTAATCCAAATGTTATATTTCACGAAATGATTGACACGATGAAGTATTCCTCAATGAAGGTCACAAATTATACTTGAAAAGCCACGTGAATACTACAAAAAATCAACAAGAACAATAACTGTGATCCACCTTTCACAATAATTGCTTTCACGGTTCAACAACGTGCAAAATGGAGAAATAGAAATCAAGTATAAAAGTAAATCAATTAAGCACAAAAATTCGAATAATAGTGATTCAAATCTGACTAATAAAGTTTCAATCCAACCCTAGATATTACACGCTAGAGAAGAAAAGAAAACACAACAATTAGAAATTGATATAACTCACAATTTCAATTGTTGCACTCGTCACAATCTCAACTCTTGGGATTGAAATTGATAAAAGGAAATTGAACTAAGATAACCCTAAGCTCTCTTATGTAAAAGTGATGTGTTTAATATGAAAATTGGCCTCCTCAAAACCCTATTTAAGCAAGTATTTATACTTGCTCCCTTTAGGGTTAACAAGTCCACAAAATTACAATTATGCCACTTTTAGGGTGGCTGGACCTAAAAGAAAATTACAAACAAATGAAAGTATTCCAAAAGAAAGATTACAACATAAACAGTCCAAAGAAAAATTACAAATACAAAAATAATCTACAATAAGCTAGCTCTGCAATGGAAGTCGTCGGTTCATCTCATTTTCGATTTTTAGGTTGGTCCATAGATAACCCATAAGTTGAGTCTTAGTGAGTTTGTCCATCGCCTTGTGAAGCCAAATAAGTGTGCCTATTGGAAAATAAAATACAAGAATAATAGAAAAGAGGTTAATTTATAAATAATTTCGAGGTTGATGTGCTCAAAATGGGCCACATCGCCAAGATTTGAAATCCTTTGGGTCTTACCCTAATGATAGGTCTTGACGGATTTTGATTCCTATAAAAAATAATCTTCAACAAGTTGTCTCTTCAATGGGATTCATCGGTCCAACTCATTGCCGGTTTAGGTCGGTCCATGATTAACCCACAAGATGAATCTTAGTGAGTTTGTCCATCGCCCTATAAAGCATGATAAGTGTGCCTGTTGGAATATACAATGCATGAGTAATAGAAAAGAGGTTAGTAAACAAATAATTCTGAGGTCGATTTTCTTAAAAAGGACCCTCATCGCCAAGATTTGAAATCCTTTGGCTCCTGCCTTAATGATAGGTCTTGTAGGATTTTGATTCCTATCAGAGTAATAGGGAGGAGAAATAAATAATCTCGAGATTCTCAAATGCACAAGTTATATATAAGGGAGTAAAGGTGATACGAACTCTATGCCGAAACCCGAGATCAATTTGAAACTCGAAAACTCGTTCATCGATCTTGAACGAAGGGAAAACCGTGACTCATTGCTTATAGAGAAGCAAGAACCATGGTATTATGTTTACGCCATAATCGGGATGAAATACCGATTGATAAGTATTGTTACTAAAGCTATAGAATGATTCCAATAAGTTCGAAATTCTTCAAGAACAGAAGAAAAAAAAGGTTTTTGATTTTTCAATTGTTAAAAAGTTGTTTACAATGGAGTTTCTAATGGCTATTTAAGCCTTTACTTAAAATACAACAAAAAGGTAATAAACCCTACTTGAACCAGCCTACTTTTCTCCTAAGTTAACACTCAAAGCCAGCAACTTATATGCACCTTGGGCCGACGTATGAAGTAAGCTGGCCACTTAGGCCAGGGGCTTACTTTGCCGGCCTGCAAAGAAATTTCACACTGGCCATTTTAGGCCAGCGGCCTTTCACCTCCACGCCAGCAACTTTCCTTCTTCCACGCCGACAGCTTTGATTCTTCAATAGACGTCTTCAAATCGTCTTCGTTCCGGGACGTCTTGGATTCTAATGACTTAGATTATTCTTAGATTGATGCAAGCATTGCTCCTCATCTTGGATTTCTTTGATTAGCCCATTGAGTGCATCCTTAAGTCGTTTAGTTCTAAGTTGGGTCATAGGTCCAACTAGCATCTCAAGAGGATCCGCTATCCATTTCCTAGCTCGATTGTCATCATTCCCCTCCTCCTGAAAAGGATTTGTCCTCAAATCATCGCCTACATCAAAAGGACTCAAATTAGTAATATTAAAAGTAGCACTGATAGGATACTCACCTAGTAAATCAAGTTTGTAAGCATTGTTATTTATTCACTTAAGGACTTGAAAAGGACTGTCGCCCTTAGGAAGTAACTTAGATCACCTTTGTGCTAGGAACCACTCTTTACGCATGTGCAACCAAACCTAATCTCCAGGTTCCAAGATTATTTGTCAGTGCCCTTTGTTGGCTTGTTTTGCATATTGTTCCATTCCTCGCTCAATGTTGAGTTTGGCCTTCTCATGAATCTACTTAACAAATTCATCTTTCTTTTTGCCATCTAAATTAACATGTTTAGAAATAGGTAAAGGAGTTAAGTCGAATGGAGTCAAAGAATTAAATCCATAGACAATCTCAAAAGGTGAAAATTTAGTGGCAGAATGTATAGCACAATTATAAGCAAATTCAACATGTGGCAAACCGTCTTCCCATGTTTTAATATTCTTTTGAATGATAGCCCTTACTAAAGTAGATAAGGTTCTATTAATTACTTTTGTTTGCCTATGAGTCTATGGATGACAAGTAGTAGAAAACAATAATTTAGTTCCTAACTTACACCACAAGGTTTTCCAAAAGTAACTCAAGAACTTAACATCCTTATCAAATACAATTGTTCTAGGCATACCATGCAATCAAACAATTTCTTTAAAGAACAAATCTGCAACATGTGTATCATTGTCTATTTTGTTAAATGGAATAAAATGTGCCATTTTTGAAAATCTATCCACAACAACAAAACTAGAATCTCTTCCAAGTCTAGTCTTGGGTAAGCCTAATACAAAATCCATGGAAATATCAACCTAAGGCTCACTAGGAATAGTAAGGGGCTGGTACAAGCCATGGGGTTGCACTCAGGATTTATTTTGTCTGCAAGTGATACATCTCTCACAAATTTGCTTAACATCTCGTTTCATGTGTGGCCAATAAAAATGTTCCTGCAAAACCCCTAAGGTCTTAGCCACTCTAAAGTGTCTCATTAAACCTCCACCATGAGACTCTTTTACTAATAACTCCATGAGGGAACAGTTTGGAATACAAAGCTTGTTTTCTCTAAACAAAAACCCTTCATGCCTAAAGAATTTTCCACTAGCTCCCTTTTCACAACAAGCAAAGTCATCACTAAAATCTTGGTCAAGAGGGTACAACTCTTTAATATGTTGAAAACTAAGCAATTTAGCATTAAGAGTGGAGATTAGTAAGTACCTTCTTAAGAGAGCATCTACAACAATGTTTTCCTTACCTTGTTTATACTAGATGACGTATGGAAAGGTATCAATAAACTCTACATACCTTGCATGTCTCCTATTTAGTTTATGTTGGCTCTTCAAGTGCTTCAAGGATTCATGGTCAGTGTGAATCACAAACTCCTTAAGCTAGAGATACTGTTGCCAAGTTTCCAATGCCCTCACCAACGCATATAACTCCTTATCATATGTTGGGTACCTCAATGTGGCTCCATTTAGCTTTTCGCTAAAATATGTGAATGGTCTTCCTTCTTGCATAAAAATAGCTCCAATACCTAAACCAGAAGCATCACATTCAATTTCAAATGTTTTAGAAAAACTAGGTAAATCAAGCAAATGAGCATGGATCAGTTTATCTTTAATTAATTGAAAAGTGTTTTCTTGTTCTACTTCCCACTTAAATCCGACATTCTTCTTGATGACTTCAGTGATTGGTGCAGCGATGCTACTAAAGTCTCTCATAAATCGTCTAAAAACTCGCAAGCCCATGGAAACTACAAACTTGGCTCAAATTAGTTGGGCTTGTCCATTCTTGTATAGCTTAGATTTTCTCTTCATCAACTTGGATGCCCTATGAACTAACAACAAAACCAAGGAAAAAAAGTCTACCTGTATAAAAAGTGCACTTCTTAAGATTAGCAAATAGCTTTTCCTATTGCAACACTTCTAAAATAGAATTTAAATGAAATAAATGATCATCTAAATTCTTACTGTAGATAAGGATATCATCAAAATAGACCACTATAAATTTTCCAATAAAAGCTCTCAAAATATGGTTCATTAACCTCATGAAAGTGCTTGGTGCATTAGTTAACCCAAAATGGAATAACTAACCATCGATATAAACCATACTTTGTTTTAAATGCAGTCTTCCATTTGTCTCCTTTTTTCATTCTAATTTGATGGTACCCACTTTTCAGATCAATTTTAGAGAAAATACAGGAACCATGTAACTCATCTAACATGTCGTCTGATAAGTACAAATTAACACTTGTATTTCTGATGAATTCTAGTGGTGTATGTAATAAATTGATGTTATTTTGAAGAGTTTTGGTAATAAATTGATGTTATTTTCAATTTTAGGACTAAGAACCACTATTTTGAGAGAAGCTATCAACTTAGATTGAGATCGGATAAGAAAACACGAAGAAAAATGCTTGTTGGAAGGAACAGGGGAAGAGCACGACCGTGTGTCAAGGAAACATGCCCACAGAAGCATACACTGTTAAAGGCACGACCGTGTGTTGAGCTTGGAAAATCCATAGAAGCACACACGGTTGAGTACATGTTTAAGGCACGGCCATGTGTTGAGCTTGAAACATCCACAGAAGCACACACGGTTGAGTACACGGTCTAAAACACAACCGTGTGTTAATCACGTGGGTTTTACTGACACTACTCAAAGGCACGGCCGTGTATAAGCCGTGTGTCAAGACCGTGTGCTTGAAAAAGTCAGTCGTTACAGGAGATTTTTAGGCTTCCATGCTTATATATATTCTCATGGAGTTTTGAACTTGAAGGAGATAGAAAGAAACAACGAAAGGAAGAAGAGGAAGAGACCGGGGAAAGATTATCTAAGGGAAAAGCAACATCAATGGATTCATCTTTCTCTTCCGAATGATTTATGCATACGGGTTTTTCATTTTCATTGATTTGTAACTTGAAAACCATGAGTGGCTAATTTATTTCATACCCGAACCTTATGAACCTTAATTGTCATGTAACATTGGATTGATTGCATAGTTAATGAATAGTGGAATTCTCTGAATTTATTCATGTTGTTCATGTAGTGTTGCTAATTTGATGTATGGCCAGCATTGAATTTGCATTGATTTCTTTGAAGTTGATTGGAAAATCTCTTGTTTGAATAGATCATGCATGAATAAAGGAATTCGTATGTAATCTAGGGATAGAGAACATGAATTTTCTGTATTAGATTGAATTAGATAATTTGACCTAATTGAGGGTTCAAGAGTGTTAATGCAATTCTAATTGATTTTGATAAAAGAGGAATCTTTATCAATGAGATTAGGGTTAGGAGCTAATGAATCTGGGAAGAACATTGGCTTAGTGTTAGATACTCTGCGGTTCAGAGATAACCGTTGCTCGTTAACTGATTTATAAAAAGGGTAAAGTTACATGATAATTAGAGGAGTAATAAGGGTAGGGTATGTTCTTAATTATTAGATTTAGTAACCAAGTTATTGTTTCAGTTTTAATTGCTTTAGAATTTGTTAAGTGTTTTTAATTTAAGTAGAATCTCTCGAATTTGTGCGGTTAGATAGTTGGTTTAGAGTTATTATTAGTACTTGCTGATCCTTGAGGAAACAATACCTAAATACAATTCTATACTATTACAATCAATAGGTGCACTTACCTTATTGATCGTAATAGAGAGACGTAAAAAAGGATTTTAAAATTTGTGTGATTACGGTCAAAACCAAGTTTTTGGCGCCGTTGCCGGGGATTGGCGATATTAAGAAAGCTCAACGCTGACTACTTTAACCATTTATTCTTTAGTATTTGTTGTTTTACATTCACTCTTTTGTATTCCCTTAATTTTCTTTTTAGTTTATGACAAGGAGCTCTTCGTCCAAACTTCTTGCTTTTGACCCAGAGATTGAGCGGACATCCAGAAGAAGGTTGAGGAGTGCCTTTGAACAAGCTGTGGGAAATCCAGTTTTTGAAAATCAACAATTAGGTGAAGAGGAATTGCAGTCTAGTGAGGGTGAGAATTCAGTTGAAGAAATGGCATATCAACACCGAATGGTCGTTGATTATGCTAGACCTACATTAGATAGCATGGGATCTTGTATAGTCAGACCTACAATAAACGCCAAAAATTTTGAAGTCAAAGCCTCTACAATGAACATGACCCATAATCAATGCCAGTTCGATGGTTTAGTTTATGAGGACCCCCAAACTCACATCCAGATGTTTCTAGACATCTGTGAAACAGTTAAATAGAACGGGGTGATAGATGAAGCTTTGAAGTTCCATCTTTTTCCTTTCACATTGAGGGGAAAAGCAAGGCAGTGGTTTAGCTCCTTAGATCGGAACTCCATCACAACTTAGGCCCAGTTGGCGGAAACATTATTGGACTACTACTTCCCGCCTTCTAAAACGGCCAAACTGAGAAATGATATCACATCGTTTACTTAGATGGATAATGAGCCCCTTCATGAATCTTGGTTAAGGTTTAAGGAATTGCTTAGGCGGTGCCTACATCATCAGATGCCCAATTGGTTACAAGTCTCCACCTTCTATAATGGGCTTGATTATCCAACGTGATAAACCATTGATGCTGCTGCTGGTGGTACACCTAATGTGAAGACTCTTGAGGAGTCTTTACAGCTGTTTGAAAATATGGCAAAGAATAACCATCAGTGGAGCAATGGCTGGACAAGGCAAAGAGTAGTAGGGATTATAAAGTTGAAATGATGACCACTCTTATAGCAAAGGTTGATGCTCTAGCAAAAAAAGTTGATGGGATGGCAATATCTGAGTCGCCCCAATATTTTCCAGTTGAGCAATCAATCACATCAGTGGCTCATGATTATATGGAGCATGTTGATTATGTTAGCAATCCTGTGTGATCTCAGAACAACCCTTATAGCAACACATATAATCCAGGCTGGCGCAATCACCTTAATTTTCATGGAGTAATCCACCAATTCCTTGGGGTAATGCACCTGCACCTGGATTCCAAAGACTTCCTCCACCACCTTTTACTGAAAAGAAGTCCAACCTAGAGGATATGATTTCCAAGTTCATTAAAACCTTAGAGCGACGCCAGCAAGCAACAGATACTGCTTTAAGAAATCACGAGGCTTCCATTCACAATCTGGAAAACCAGGTGGGTCAGATTGCAAAAATGTTATCAGAGAGACCACAAGGTTCCTTACCTGGGAACACGAAACCTAATCTAAGGGAGCAGGTGAAGGCAGTGACCCTTAGGAGTGGAAGGGAACTGCATTCTGACACCATTGGAGTGCTAGGGGTTGTACAAGAACAAGAGGTTAAGGTTAGACAAGATAAGGTTGCTGAAGAGGAACAAGCCATTACAAAGGGTAAGGAAAAGGAGCTTGATAAGGAGGAAGATCTAGGAAAGGCCAAGACATCAACAGTTTAGCCCTACAAGCCTCCAATTCCATATCCAGGCCGCTTGAAAAAAGATAAAGAGCAAGAACACTTCAGTAAGTTTTTAGATTTGTTTAAACAATTGCATATTAATATATCGTTCGTGGAAGCTCTTGCGCAGATGCCCAGGTACGCAAAGTTCTTGAAGGATTTGCTATCAAACAAGAAACGGCTAGAAGAGGTTTCTACTGCAGTCATTAAAGCAGAATGTTCAGCTATTTTGCAGAACAAGTTGCCTAAGAAACTTAAGGATCCAGGCAGTTTTACTATTCCACGCCTAATAGGTGAATTGCCTGTGGAGAGAGCTTTGGTAGACCTTGGGGCAAGTATAAACTTGATGCCCTATTCACTGTTTCGGAAGCTCAAACTTGGTGAGCTAAAGCCTACAAGGATGAGTTTGTAGCTGGCTGATCGCTCTGTCAAATTCCCTAGAGGAATCATAGAAGATGTCCTAGTAAAGGTAGAAAAGTTCATTTTTCCTATTGACTTTGTTATCTTGGACATGGATGCAGATGTAGAGGTTCCGTTGATCTTGGGACGACCATTCCTTGCTACTGCACGAGCGGTGATAGATGTTACTGATGGGAAACTGATTTTAAGATTGGGTGAAGATGAGTTGATTGTGACAATCCCAGCAGCTCTGAAACAATCTTTAAGCGCTGATGATTCTTGCTATGCTATTGATTATGTTGATATGTCTATGATGAGTTCTATGCAAGAATTGTTATGCCGTGACCTTTTGGAATTTAGCTTGACAGCAACTGGAGGAGAAGAATGTGAGAACTTTAATATTCAGAATGTGATGGCTCAATTGAATTCTTGTGAGGAGGCTAAGATTCAAGAGGATGAGCCACAGGAACCAAGAGCAAGGAGGTCATCAACTGAGCTTCTTCAGGAATTATCTACTAAGGTTCAGTCCATGCAGGAGGAGCATCAGAGGATGATGAAGAAGCAGAATAGGTTAAAACAGTTCCTTCGGAACGGTTTTACCAAGCTGGGTGAGACGCTTGGGATAGACTTCGCGTCTTGCAGCTGTTCTAGAGATGAGGACGTTCGGGTCGATCCACATACACGAGTCCCAGGTTCTTCTCTTCGGTAGGAAGAAGGTGGACATCGAGATGATTCGGACAATGGGGATGGGGTTTGAAAGCTTAACTCTTTAAATCCCTTCTGTAGGATTTTATGTTTTCTTTTTGTCAAGACTTTGCATTAAAACAGGGATGGATGCTGTTATTGTTCTTTCTGGATGCTTTTATTGTTCTTTCTTTATGCTTTTATTTTTTTTTTTCTTTTCTTTGGTTTTTCATTTAAGAGATTTTGTTAAATTGACGAAGTACAAGACTTTAGATACATGACAAGATTGGGGAGGATAAATATTTGGAGTTCTTTTCAAGAACTCATGGTCCTGTGCGCATGAATGATATTGATTTGAGTTATTCTGCAAAAGTGGATGCTGAATGCGCGATTCTGATATTGATCCAAGGGAGTCTCATTTCTCCTTCTCTTTTATTTCCATTTTCTTCCCTTTTTGTGTAGTTTAATATAGACATCGGGGACAATATCTAAATCTAAGTGTGGGGGAGGAAACTGAGATAAGAAGCATGAAATATAAGTGTTAATGAATCAAAATTATAAAGTTTCCCCACTTAAGATAATTACTAACAATTAAGAATTGCTAAGATTTTGTTATATTATTTA
Organism: Laguncularia racemosa; assembly: GCA_037954665.1. Lineage (NCBI taxonomy): Eukaryota > Viridiplantae > Streptophyta > Magnoliopsida > Myrtales > Combretaceae > Laguncularia > Laguncularia racemosa. The sequence continues at coordinate 686,045 of JBBMOL010000198.1, forward strand.
CTGTGCTGAAAATTCTTGGGAATTTTGCAAATGTTTACTCTCTTATCTTGTTTTATAAATACTCTGCTAGAATTATAAGTTGAAATCCAAGTGAAGAGAATTACTTATTGTCTAAGCAGTTATTTCGATAATTGAGAGTGAATTAAGATCTCTAATAGGTTTAGTATGCTCTTTCTTTTGCTATTAATGTGAGTTATGCAATTCTGAGTAAAGGAGTAGAGGATACTTGTAGCTTGGTGATTCTTTTTCACAACTATTGGAATTGAGAACTTTGGGAGTAATTATTTCTGAAAAAAAAAAAAGAAGTTCAGAAGTGGACCTCATTGACTCGAGTAATTAAGCCTGAGGGGTGCCCTTTTGAGGGAATAACATCTATTGACTTGGGTGACGAACTCGAGATCAATGGCTGAAAGCTCGCTACAAGGGTCGTGATAAAAGTCCAAGAAAACTGACCTTAATTAAGCTGTAATTGAAATTAATTAATTGAGATGGTAGAGGTTCGAAGGGGTATCTTAAAACCTAGTAGCCTAAGATCGTCTGGTCTGGGACTTACTGACTAAGGAAACCATTTCAGTTGAAAGGTTAAAGAAAATAGATAGTTGACTTGACTCAAACAAGTAAATCCGAGGGACGCCTTCTACACTGAGGGGATAACGTCTGTTAACTTGAGTGATGAGCTCGGGATTATCGATTGAAAATTTGTTACATGAGTCAATTAACTAAGTTACATACTTAATGGAAAATCTCCCAATTGTATTTAAAAGGACTAAAGGAAAGAAAAAAATCTAGGAGATAAGTGGATACAACATGTCTTTACTCCTTATTGCATTGCTTATAGGAGTAGTTAAGAGGGAAGTATACTTTACTTTACTGGTATTGATCTTTGTTCGGTTTCACTTTTGGGAATTTATGTTTAAATGATGAGAGTACTAGTTTAAGTCACTTGGATTAGTCTTGAGAATTCTGGTATTTGTATTTTGTAAACAACTAATGGTAGGATTGAGTAGAGATTGCATAGTATGGAGGTAGATCATGAGAATCAATGACGCGAAAAGAAGTTCTTGATTATTGAGTTAATGAAAATCTTGTCCTTGGTTTTTCTTTGGCTTTATTCTACTTGAGGACAAGCAAACGCTTAAGTGTGGGGGAGTTTGATAAGTACAAATTAACACTTGTATTTCTGATGAATTCTAGTGGTGTATGTAATAAATTGATGTTATTTTGAAGAGTTTTGATAAATTGATGTTATTTTCAGTTTTAGGACTGAGAACCACTATTTTGAGAGAAGATATCAATTTGGATTGAGATCGGATAAGAAAACACAAAGAAAAATGCTTGTTGGAAGGAACAGGGGAAGAGCATGGCTGTGTGTCAAGGAAACATGCCCATAGAAGCACACACGGTTAAATACACTGTTGAAGGCACGGCCGTGTGTTGAGCTTAGAAAATCCATAGAAGCATACATGGTTGAGTACACAGTTTAAGGCATGGCCGTGTGTTGAGCTTGGAACATCCACAGAACCACACACAGTTGAGTATACGGTTTGAGACATGGCCATATGTTATTTGTGTGCATTTTACTGACACTACTCAAAGGCACGGTCGTGTATAAGCCGTGTGTCGAGACCGTGTGCTTGAAAAAGTCAACCGTTACAGGAGATTTTTAGGCTTCCATGCTTATATATATTCTCATGGAGTTCTGAACCTGAAGGAGATAGAAAGAAACGGCGAAAGGAAGAAGAGGAAGAGACCAAGGAAAGATTATCTAAGGGAAAAGCAACATCAACGGATTCATTCTCTTCCGAAGGATTTATGCATACAGGTTTTTCATTTTCATTGATTTGTAACTTGAAAACCATGAGTGGCTAATTTATTTCATACTCGAACCTTATGAACCTTAATTGTCATGTAACATTGGATTGATTGCATAGTTAATGAATAGTGGAATTCTCTGAATTTATTCATGTTGTTCATGTAGTGTTGCTAATTTGATGTATGGCCAGCATTGAATTTGCATTGATTTCTTTGAAGTTGATTGAAAATATCTTGTTTGAATAGATCATGCATGAATAAAGGAATTCGTATGTAATTTAGGGATAGAGAACATGAATTTTCCGTATTAGATTGAATTAGATAATTCGACCTAATTGAGGGTTCAAGAGTGTTAATGCAATTCTAATTGATTTTGATAAAAGAGGAATCTTTATCAATGTGATTAGGGTTAGGAGCTAATGAATCTAGGAAGAACATTGGCTTAGTGTTAGACACTCTGCGGTTTAGAGATAACCATTGCTTGTTAACTGATTTATAAAAAGGGTAAAGTTACATGATAATTAGAGGAGTAGTAAGGGTAGGGTATGTTCTTAATTATTGGATTTAGTAATCAAGTTATTATTTTAGTTTTAATTGCTTTAGAATTTGTCAAGTGTTTTTAATTTAAGCAGAATCTCTCGAATTTGTGCGGTTAGATAGTTGGTTTAGAGTTATTATTGGTACTTGCTGATCCTTGAGGAAACGATACCTGAATACAATTCTATACTATTACAATCGATAGGTGCACTTGCCTTATTGATCATAACAGAGAGTCGTAAAAAAAGGATTTTAATTCTTACTGTAGATAAGGATATCATCAAAATAGACCACTATAAATTTTCCAATAAAAGCTCTCAAAATATGGTTCATTAACCTCATGAAAGTGCTTGGTGCATTAGTTAAACCAGAATGGAATAACTAACCATCAATATAAACCATACTTTGTTTTAAATGCAGTCTTCCATTTGTCACCTTTTTTCATTCTAATTTGATTGTACCCACTTTTCAGATCAATTTTAGAGAAAATACAGGAACCATGTAACTCATCTAACATGTCGTCTAATCGAGAAATAGGATGACGATACTTTACTATTATGTTGTTAATCATTCGACAGTTAACACACAATCCTCTGACACCCATCCTTCTTAAGGACTAAAATCATAGGAACTACATATAGGCTCATGCTTTCTCTCACATACCCTTATCCATCAGCTCACTAACCTGTTTTTAGAGTTCCTTTGTTTTCCTCAAGATTACTCCTATAAGAGAGTCAGTTTGGAATGGTCGCACCAGGTACAAAATCGATCTGATATTCAATTCCTCGGATGGGAGGTAATCATTTTAGGATTTCATCTGGAAAAACATCTTCAAATTCCTATAACAGAGAAACAACAGAACTTGGCAAAGAAGTGTCAATTAGGTCGAAGCTAAAAAGTACCTCTTTGTATAAGAGTACTATCATAGGTCTCTTTGTTCCTAAAAACAAAGCCTTCTTAACATCACTAGCCCTCGCATAAAAATTTTCTTTTCTCTCTCACTATTCAATTCTCTCCCATTCTTTTCTTTTTCTCTTTTCTCAGATTCTCTCTCTTTTTCTTTTGCAGCAACACTCACTCTTTTATTTTCACTAGCTTTTTTGCTCATTCTCTCTCCGTAACCTCACTTAATCCTCATATACTTCACTAGGAGTCAGAGGACAAAGAGTAACAGGCCTCTAATCTTATACAAAAGAGTATTTATTAGTGAATCCATCATGTTTCACCTGTCTGTCAAACTACTATGGCCTACCTAGCAACAAATGTGTAGCTTACATAAGAACTACATCACAAAGAACTTCATCCCCATATTTTCCTATGCTAAAAGAAACTAACACCTGTTTTGTAACCCTCACTTCACCACTATCATTTAACCACTACAGTTTATAAGGGCGATGATGCTTAATTGTGGGAAGCCCCAATTTCTCAACCATGGTCGTGTTGGCAACATTGGTATAACTCCAACCATCTAGAATTACACCACATACCTTGTCTTTAACAAGACACCTAGAATGAAATATGTTCTCCCATTGCACATTCTTCTCTTCCTTTGTCTGCACACTCAAAGCCCTCCTGGCTACTAACATCTCCCCCTGAACAGCATATTCTTCCCCCATGTGCACTACCCTTCTAGGCATTTTATCCCTCCTATGTCCAACAGAAGCAATCCGAGGCTGTTCAAAATTCTGCTCCATTTGCTCATGAAATTAATCTATCTCTGCTTTAAACATCCTCCTCATCTCAACAGTCAAAGTCTCCATGATCAATTTCGTGTCAATACCACCCATCACACTATCAAGAGAATTTCTATTAGACATGCTTTTTCTGCAACAAAAACAAAGATGATAATAGAAAATAAAGATCCTTACTAAATCACTCCCTCATGTGTTTTGCCACTCAATCACTAAATGTCTCTCCAATCACTTATGTTTTATTTCTCACAAGATTTAATTGGCTTTTGTGCACTCTAATGTTCTCACCACTCTTGCCTCTTACCATTCACAACCTCTTCCTCAATTCTTTTAGAATTCAACAACAAATCAGAAGTCATTCCATAGATTTCAACAGATTCCTTTGTTGTGGGAAACAACAATTCAACAAGTCACAATAGTTTCCCCAACAATTCAATTAACACAATTATGTACTTCAACACAACTATTGCCAAAAATCCTAATTTGTTTTTTATACGAATTTTCCTCTCTTTTTTTTTTTACTATTTAACAAGAAATTAAACGTGAACCAATTGAAAGCATACAGTGATTGCTATAACAAGTTTAATAAAATCAATAGATGTACAAAGATTCGAACTTCTCTCTTTTTTTTATATACGAATGTTTTGAAACTTAGATGTATAAAGAACAAAATTGGATTCAAGATAGGCAATTTCTAACCAAATCGATTGCTTTGATACCAAATGATACGAACTCCGTCAACCTATGCTGAAACCTGAGATCAATTTGAAACTCGAATAATCATCGATCGATCGTGAACAAAGGGAAAACCGCAACCCATTGTTTATAGAGAAGCAAGAACCTTGGTATGATGTTTATGCCACAATCGAGATGGAATACCGATTGATAAGTAATGTTACGAATACTATAGAACGATTCCGATAAGTTTGAAATTCTTCAAGAATAGAAGAAAAAAAAGGTTTTTGATTTTTCAATTGTCAAAAAGTTGTTTACAATGGAGTTTTAGCCACTATTTAACCCTCCATACAAAATATAACAAAAAGGTAATAAACCTTACTTGAACCGGCCTACTTTTCTCCTAAGCTGACACTTAAAGCCAGCGGCTTATATGCACCTTGGCCTGGTGTACGAAGTAAGCTAGCCACTTAGGCTGGCGACTTACTTTGCCGGCCTAAAAGGCAATTTCACATTGGCCATTTTAGGCTGGCAGCCTTTTACCTCCACATCGGCAGCTTTCCTTCTTCCACGTTAGTAGCATTGATTCTTCAACAGACGTCTTCAAATTGTCTTCATTCTGGGTTGTCTTGGATTCTAGTGACTTGGATTATTCTTGGATTGATGCAAGCATTGCTCCTCATCTTGAATTTCTTTGATTAGCCCATTGAGTACGTCCTTAAGTCATTTAGCTCTAAGTCGAGTCATAGGTCCAACTGGCATCTCAAGAGGATCCGCTATCCATTTCTTAGCTCGATTGTCATCAAAAGGAAACTTCAAACATCAACCTTATGGCTCTTAAGCAATTGAGTTTGTTCTTTACCTAAACTCTTGTTTAATCCTTAAGAGTAAAAATTTGTAGTGGAATACTGTTTCTTTAATATCTAGAATTCTATGAAATGAGCAAGAATAACTAAGTATTTATAAACTCTTAAGTTTGATGACATCCATCAGATCACCTTAGTGATCAATGAACGAGATGGAGTATACTCATTCTAAGGTTATCTTAATGATCTTACTATGAATCTAAGGCCAATATAACCCTCCTCAAGGATGCATAAGCCAACCTGAGAAAGGTTTGGGTGTGAATGAACTGATCAAATGATTCTTGTTCTGAATCTACTAAATTAACTCTCCCTAGGTCATCCTAGTAGATAAACTAAACTTACTAAACCATGTCACTTAACCTAATGAGTTAAGCCAAATAATTAATGAGCTTAACTCAAAAATTAACATAGCAAATTTTAACATTCTACACAATATATATGGTTGCCACATTGATAGAGCCATTTTATACTCAATCTTTATAGCATGAAGTGTGTTAATTTATTATAGATTTTATAGAAATCATAAGGAAATGGTACTTAATTCTATTATGGTGATAAATCAGGTTAAATGGAGTTAAGGGTGCTAATTTAAGTAAATTAGAGAAGTCATCTACAACTTGGATCAAAGACAAGGATTTACACGGCCGTGTACTTAGTTTTGAAGCCACAGGAAACTACACGGTTGAAGTACACGACCGTGTATCTGTCTAGAAGGAGGCATGGTTTTAGACACGGCTATGGAGGAAACCGTGCTACACACTGCATGAGAAGGAGAGAGACACGGCTTGTGACACGGCCGTGGTGGAAGTCGTGGTCGAAGCCGTGGTCGAAGTTGAAATGGAAGACGTACCAAGGATGAGAAATTGTGGAACATCAACCAGAGGATGGCACGGCTTGAGATCTGGCCGTGGTTGAAGCCGTGGTAAACACTGATCACGGATGAAGACTTGTAGATTACCCATAGAGGAAGGCACGGCTTGACCCACGGTCATGTGGTAGGGCATGCCAAGCGGACGATTATTCACTTCTCAAGATTTACATAAAAAAGGAAAGATATTTTCGTATCTTGCTAGCTAAAGATCCTCTGCCATGCCTTTAACAATATAAATAGAACTAACCCTAGAGGGTTAGGAGAATCTTAGATCATCTTGGAGACAAAAAGGAAAGAAGGAGGCAGAGCAGGCAGCCGGGAACAGAGGCTTGTTATGTTTTCACTTTTAATTTTCGTTTTTATGATGAACATGTGTAACTAAGTAGTTTTTCTAGCCAAAGGGTCATAGAAGTTTGATTCTCCATGAATTGTGAGATCTAATTGATTTGTATTTAATCTATTCTTTGTTTTTGGATATTCATATATCTTCTGAACGTCTTGTCATTATTATCTTTGTTGATTGGTATGAATTAGAGCTCTTCTACTCAATTAGCAAGTTAATATATTGTCAACTAGCACGTCAAATCCGTAATTGTTTGATTGTTCTAGTCTCAGTGACACAATAACATGTTTGGTTATAAAATAGATGATCGAATTCATGTTATGGAGATGTATGATCATGTTTAAATAGGTTATCTTATAATCTACTGGCATAAATTGGTAGTCTCTCTAGTTTTTAATGCTATTGATAGATTAAATCCGAAGAGCTTGTCTAGGGTTGTCTAATCAATAAGAGAAATAATCAAAGAGCTTGTTTTGGTTATCGAAGAAGTACGGATAGATAGGTTGTTAGAGCTTGTTAATAACCATAACCAGTTTATCTAGAAATAAGGATAGAAGATATTTGCATCGATGATCAATTCCTAGAATTAAACTATCTTGATTCATTTGGCTAGGCTTTTATCAACTTTCGAATTTATTATATTGTTTCAATATTATTTGATTCACAAACAAAACCCCCCCATTTTTCTTTTCCTCTTTATTCGCTTTGAATAGAAGTATATTTAACCAATCCCTGTGGATACGACCCTACTCACTACTATACGCAAATCATATCATTGTCTAGGAGTAGGTTTTTATTTTTGTTGGATTCAACACCCATCAAATTTTGGCGCCGCTGCTGGGGATTGGTGTCAAATTTATTTCTGTTCTTGTATGACTCGCTCCTCTCATACAGGTGCACTCACTTATAATCCGGAGATTGAGAAGACTCTTAAGAGGCTGTGAAGAGAAGCTAGATCATCCCCTGGACTGAACTTGGCATCGGATTTGTCTGACTCATCCTTTGATTATGAAAAAGAAGACGATATGGCAAATCCCGAGAGAACATTAAGGGAATTGGCTGCACCGAATGTGAATCAACAACCACTTTGTATTCATTATCCCGAACTAGCTATTGAATTCGAGTTGAAATCTGGGTCGATACATCTGCTACCCACCTTTCATGGTCTTGAGAATGAAGATCCTCACAAACATTTGAAAGAATTTCATATAGTGTGTTCTAGTATGAGGTCGCAAGGAATAACTGACGATCAAATCAAGTTATGTGCTTTTCCATTTTCTTTAAGTACTAAAGCTAAAGATTTGTTGTTTTATTTGCCTCCAGGTTTTATAACCACTTGGACAGATATGGTGAGACTCTTCTTGGACAAATTCTTCCCCGCATCCAGAGCCGCTGGTATAAGAAGAGAAATTTGTGGTATCAAACAGAGGGACACCAAGACTCTTCATGAGTATTGGGAGAGGTTCAAGCAACTGTGTGCAAGCTGTCCACAACATGGGATATTTGAACAACTCCTCATCCAATACTTCTATGAAGGCTTGCTTCCAATGGAGAGGAAGATGGTGGATGTTGCAAGTGGAGGCGCCATAGTAAATAAAACCCCTGGTCAAGCTAGGGAATTGATCTCCATTATGGCTGTTAATTCGCAACAATTTGGGTATAGGCATGATACATCTTTAAGGAAGGTAAATGAGGTAAGTGTTTCTAACCTTGAACATCAAATTTCTAACCTAACCTCCCTTATGCAGCAACTAGCTCTTGGAAATACCCAACAAGTGAAGGCTTGTGGAATTTGTGCTACTCCTAATCACCCTACCGACATGTGCCCCACATTGCAAGATGACAATCATGAACACGCCAATGCTGTAGGAGGATTCCCAGGACAGCCACAGAGGAGATATGATCCCTACTTGAATACTTACAATCCTGGATGGAGGGATCATCCTAACTTCCGGTACGACAATAACCCACAACATTTCCAACAATTTCAGCCTAAGCTATCAAACCAAATACCCCAAGCTCCTTCCACTTCAAGTATGTCTCTTGAGGAAGTTGTTAAATCTCTTGCTATTAATACAAAACAATTTTAGGATGAAACAAAGCAGAGCAATTCGAAACTTAGAGAATTAGGTAAACCAACTTGCTTCTTATGTAAACAGGTTAGAAAATCAAGGTAAGTTCCCTTCTCAAACTATTACAAATCCGAAGCAAAGCGTTAATGCAATTACCTTGAGAAGTGGGACAGAATTGCAGGGATCAAATAAGAAAGGACACCCATCTAATCTTGAGGAAGAGACTAAGAAAGAGATTTCGACTCCGAGCCAGCAGGACAACCAGATTAGAAGGTCTCTAGTAGAGCCATCAAAGGTCATGTTGACACCACCTCCTTTCCCTTCCAGATTAGCGAAATCCAAGCATGAAGCGGAAGAAAAAGAGATTCTTGAAACTTTTCGAAAAGTTGAGGTAAATATTCCTTTGCTTGATGCCATTAAGCAAATACCTCTCTATGCTAAATTTCTCAAAGAATTGTGCACTAACAAAAGGAAGCTGAAAGGTAATGAAAAGATTAGTGTGAGTGAAAATGTTTCAGCTATCATCCAGAAGAATCTTCCTCCTAAATGCAAGGATCCAGGTATGTTTACTATTCCTTGCAAAATAGGTAATCTTGGAATCGCTAAAGCCATGTGTGATCTAGGAGCTTCGATCAATGTCATGCCTTTGTCTGTTTATCAACGTTTGAATGTTGGCCCCTTGAAGGAAACAGGAGTTATTGTTCAACTTGCTGACAGGTCCAATGTTTATCCTGAGGGAGTTCTAGAGGATGTTTTAGTTCAAGTTAATGGGTTGGTTTTTCCTGCTGATTTTTATGTGCTTGACATGGAAGATAATGATTCCCATAATTCATCACTGATATTATTAGGGCGACCATTCCTTAAGACATCCAAGATGAAAATTGATGTAAATGATGGTACCCTCACTATGGAATTTGATGGTGAAATGATTAAATTTAACATTTATGATTCCATGAAACATCCTAGCAATATCTCTACTATTTTTGTTGCGAATGTTATTGACCCATCACTACAGGCACCAAAGCTGGAACCAAAACCCTTACCCGAACATCTAGCCAGGAATGTCTAGCCAAAGACGTTAAAGAAAGGCGCTTCATGAGAGGCAACCCATGTCAAAAAAAAATATTTAATTTAGTTTAGTTTAGTTTTGATTTTAGTTTTGTTTTGATTCTTTCTTGTGGAATAGCTGCAGCAAGGATACATATCATCATATGACACTCTCTAGTGCTTAAGGGGAGAACTCCAAATACCAGGGAAGTACCAGTATTTCCTTTCTCTTATTCTCTAATGTTCCTTGTGTTAATTCCTCTTTAATTGTGCTGAATTAGGAACAGTGAGGACACTGTTCAAGCTAAGTGTGGGGGAGAGGATAATAAAATATAGAGAATAGAGAATTGACTCATACTTTGAAACTTTGAATGTTTGTCCTTAAGCAATTTTAAGCCAAATTTTTTCAACATTATCATGAAATCATGAAATTGTGCTTTATTGTTGAATTTTTAGATGATTTGTTGAAGAAAAGGATGCTTAATGGAATGAATGTCAATTTCAAGATTTTCTAGAGTATTTTGGAGCTAAGGGAAGGAGTTTTGAAGAGCCAGATCAAGTTTGGAAGGAATTGGATACAATACATGTGAAGAAAAGAATTCTGGAAAGTACACAAGCGAGATACACGCCCATGTACTTTGCTTGTGTATACTGAAGTGGATGTCTGGAAAGTACACTAGTGAGATACACGCCCATGTACTTTGTTTGTGTATATTGAAGTGGATGTCTGGAAAGTACACGCCCATGTACTTTGCTTGTGTATCTAAGTTTTGCTGCTGTGCAACGATGTTTCAAATACACGACCAATGTACACTCCCATGTACTTACTCATGTATATTCACATAAGGACGCTTGGAAGAAAGCATGAGATACACGAACGAGATACACTACTCGTGTGTCCGCTCGTGTATGTATCCAACCCGGGTACATGTATAAATAGACCGTTAGTTGCCCTAGAGAGGAGGTTCCGAATTTTGTACTTGCTCTGACACACATAGTAGCAGGGGAAAGAAGATTCTGTCAGTTCCAAAGGAGGTTGAAGACCCACGAAGGAGAAGATTTCATCTTTAAGGGTTGTGACTATTAATTTTAATTATTCTTCCCGTAATTGTATTTCTTTTGTCCAATTCATGGAGGAGTAGACTCTAAATCTAGATTTTATTCAAAACTTCTCTGTCATGTGATGAAGATTCGGTTTTTAATGCGAAGTTGTTGACTTTCTTATGATTAATTGCATGCCCTTCAATTGTTTCTTAGATTCATAGATCCGGAATATGAATTTATGCGTGATATCATATTAGTTAATTGAGAAATTGCTCTTATGATTAGATTTAATGCAATTAATGAGACTTGATTGTTCTTCTAGAGATAGGAAACAAGAGTCTTCTGTTTACATCGATTCTTTTGATGCGAATTCACGCGCTTTATGCAATTCTAGGTTGCTATTAAATAAGGAGAGATCCTATTTGATAAATCTAGGATTAGATAGGTTAATATACTTGAGAAAGTAGTTAATTTGACTAGGGAATTCGACAGTATAAAAAGTCAACTACGCCAATCCTCATAAATCTAATGAATTACATGATAGAGAAGGAGTAGAATAAGATCTAGGTTGCTTTTGCCAATTGATAAATCTTCAGAACCATTATTGTTAGTGAGTTATTAGTTTTAAGATTAGAGTAATTAAGTTTCAACCAACATATTTAAGCGTCGGTTAGATAATAGGAACGAAGTTAGTACTAGTAGTTAGTGTATCTCTATGGGACGACCCTGTACTTGACACTATACTACGTCCACGGTAGGTACACTTGCCTATTGCAACGTAGTTAGAATTAGAAACAGGCATTATAAATATTAAAGCTACGATTGGCAATGATCAAGTTTTTGGCGCCGTTGCCGGGGATACGCCAATATTAGAAACACTTTTTACTTATTAATCTAACCAATTTATTTCTTTCTTATTTACTTATTTTTTATTTTTTATTTTTTCCTGAGAATTTGGAGCTCATAATTGATTTGTATTACGTTTACAGTGCATGACCAGAAGTCGCTCTAAGGAACTTGCTGTTTTTAATCCTGAGCCAGAGAAAATTGTTCGTCGTTATTAGAAAAAGCAACACTCGACGGAGTCAACATCATTTGGTATTCAAGGAGAATCACCGAAGGAAGAAATGGCTGATCAATTCAATAATCATGCTCAAGAGCTAAATCAAGGAAATGTTGTTGTGGATCCCCCGAATTATCAACCAGTTGATAACAGAGATGGCTGAGTTAATGAGCCACCTAGAACCAATTCTGATTTTGCTAGGCCAAACTTGATAGGCGTCAGCTCTAGCATAGTCCGTCCTCGAGTGGAGGCAAATAATTTTGAACTTAAGCCTGCCGTGATTCAGATGGTGCAGCAATATACTCAATTTGATGGTTTACAGGATGAAGATCCAAATGCGCATATCCAACTCTTTCTGGAGATATGCGATACCTTCAAATTTAATGGAGTTAGTGATGATGCGATCCGCCTCAGGCTCTTCCCATTCTCTTTGAAGGGAAAGGCTAAGTAGTGGCTAAATTCTTTACCGAGGAACTCCATTACTACATGGTAAGGTCTGATTAAGAAGTTTATGGACAAATTCTTCCCTCCTTCAAAGACCGCTAAACTTCGAGTTGAGATTCAATCTTATCATCAATATGACATGGAGACTTTGTATGAAACCTGGGAGAGATTCAAGGACTCAATGTGGAAATGCCCACACCATGGGATCCCAGAGTGGCTTCAAGTTCAGATATTTTATAATGGGTTGAACTATCAAACGAGACAAACAGTAGATGCTGCAGCTGGTGGCACCTTGAACCATAAAACTCCTGAAGAAAGTTTGACTCTTTTTGAAGACATGGCCGCGAATAATTATGAATGGTCACATGGTAGGGGTAGAGAAAAGAAGGTGGCAGGCATTCTTGAAGTGGATGTGGCTACTTCTATCATGTCCAAAGTTGAGGCTTTATCTAGAACGATCGATGGATTGGCTGTCTCACAACATCAGTTGGCTATTGTGGAATCCTCAGGTGGTGAAGAAGGACCAACTGAGCAAGTGGATTATTTGGGAAACCCAATTCGGCCCCAGAACAATCCATACAGCAATACTTATAACCCAAGATGGAGAAATCACCCAAATTTTTCTTGGAGTAACAACAGTAATATTCAGAAGGGCGATCCGAATCCTCCACCAGGTTATCAAAGGCCAATGGTCCAGAGTTCCAAACCGCCAATTGAAGATCTCCTCACAAAGTTCATCAAAGATTCAGAAGACCGACAGAAGTCCTTAGATTTGATTCTGAAAAATCAGGACTCGGCTCTGAGGAATCATGAGGCATCAATACACAATCTTGAAAACCAGGTCGGTCAGATAGCTAAGATTCTGTCGGAGAGATCTCAAGGTTCACTACCGGGAAACACGAAAACCAACCCGAGAGAACATGTTAAAGCTGTCACATTACGAAGTGGTAAGGAACTACAACCAAAGGTTCAAGAAGAAGAGAGTCGGGTGACTGAACCAGCAAAAGAACAAGTAGTTCTCAAAGAAGAGGGAAAGCATTCAGAAAAATCACCTAAAGAGAAATCATCACCTCCATTAATCCCAGAATACAAGCCCAATGTTCCTTATCCAGCACGACTCAAGAAGGAGAGAACAGATGGGCACTATGGCAGATTTTTAGAGATATTCAAGCAATTGCATATCAACCTTCCACTGGTTGAGGCATTATCACAAATGCCACGATATGTAAAATTTTTGAAAGAGTTTCTATCGAACAAAAGGAAGCTTGAAGAGTTCTCCACTGTAACTTTAGGAGGAGAATGCTCTGCGGTAATTCAGAACAAACTCCCAAAGAAGTTAAAAGATCCTAGGAGCTTTACCATCCCTTGCCTGATAGGGAATTTATCTAAAGAACGGGCATTGGCTGATTTGGGAGCCAGTATTAATTTGATGCCATACAAGATGTTCCAGAAATTGGGTATTGGAGAGCCGAAACCGACCAAAATGAGTCTTCAGTTAGCCGATCGATCAGTCAAATTCCTGAGAGGAGTAGTCGAAGATGTATTAGTGAATGTGCAGGACTTCATCTTCCCGGCAGATTTCATCATCCTTGACATAGAAGCAGATGTGGAGGTCCCTCTTATATTAGGGAGGCCATTTTTTGCTACTGCTAGAGCCATAATTGATGTTGGGGATGGGAAGTTAGTGTTGAGAATGGGAAATGAAGAGGTCATAGTGAAAATGCCTGACATCCTTAGACAAAGCTTGCACCATGATGATACATGCTATGCAATCGACTGCCTTGACTTCGCAGTTTCAGATTCATTGCAAGACTTATCGATTGGTGATGCATTGGAATTGTGCTTGATGAATGGGGAGAAAGAGCAACCTGAAAATATGGCGATTAGAGCAGTTGTCAATCAGCTTAATAATAATCCTGAGTTGAGAGAAGAAAGAAGCTTTGAAGGTATGAATAGATCCACCATTCAGAGATCAAAACCTTCAATTGAGGAACCACCTGAGCTAGAATTGAAACAACTGCCATACTACCTTCAATATGCATTTTTGGAAGAAGATTCTAAACATCCAATCATAATTGCATCAAATCTGGATCAAGATCAACATGAAAGGTTATTGTATGTCCTGAGGCAACACAAGAAAGCAATTGCATGGAAAATTGCAGATATAAAGGGGATTAGCCCATCGTTTTGTACACACAAAATTTTGATGGAAGATCGTGTCAAGCTAGTGGTACAACCGCAACGCCGACTTAATCCAAATATGAGAGATGTTGTAAAAAAGGAAGTCATCAAATTACTTGATGTAGGAATGATCTACTTGATTTCTGATAGCTCATAGGTGAGCCCCATTCAAGTAGTTCCGAAGAAAGGCGGTATGACAGTAGTACCGAATGAAAAAAATGAACTCATCCCGATGAGAACTATCACTGGATGGAGAGCTTGTATAGATTACCACAAGCTAAATGACGCATCTCGAAAGGATCATTTTCCTCTTCCATTTGTGGACTAAATGCTTGAAAGGTTAGCTGGTCATGCATATTACTGTTTCCTCGATGGGATGTCTAGATATTTTCAGATTCCTATCGCACCCGAAGACCAGGAAAAGACAACATTCACATGCCCTTTTGGGACTTTCGCTTATCGACGCATGCCTTTCGAATTATGCAATGCTCCAGCCACCTTTCAGCAATGCATGATGGCTATTTTTGAGGATATGGTAGGAGACAAGATGGAAGTATACATGGATGATTTTTCTATTCTTGGGAATTCTTTGATGAGTATCTACACCATCTTGAGTTAGTGTTGCAATGTTGTGAAGACACTAACCTGGTCCTAAATTGGGAGAAGTGCCATTTTATGGCAAAAGAAGGTATTGTCTTGGGTTATAAAATCTCCAAGAAAGGTATTTTCAAGGTGAATGGTCAAAGGCTTAAGCATTACTTTAGGGACCAAACAGTTTTGGAAGAAAAGGAGGAGCTGAACCTCATTCTCATCTCCATTTGAGCTCCACTGGTTCATTACGTCAAGCTAACGACGTTAAACAACAGCGCTTCTTAGGAGGCAACCCATGTTGCTTAGGTAAGTTTTCTTCTTTATTTTTTTATTTTTTTATTTTTATCATCCGTTGTTTTGGAGTAACTTTTGCAGAACAGCAAGCTACAAAGGGGTTAACCAAGTGTGGATTCTATGAAAGTCACCTTAATAGAGCTTCTTTTAAGCTCTAAATGTGGGGAAATTCAGGATGGGAGACCTTTTCAAGGGAATGCAAGATGAAGTGATGTCAGGTATGTACTTTGATCTGCACAACCGGGTACACTAGTTGTGTATCCGGGTTTTTCACACATGCTAGAGGGTGTCTAAATTGACTTTGCAATACCAAAGGGGAATACATCATGGCGTGCCCTCCCGTGCACTTCAAAATATGCTCATTGTGTACATATCAGAGATACACGAATAAGGTACACGCTCGTGTATCTGACCCACAGAAGGCACAATTCGATACACGAACAAGGTACACGCTCGTGTACCTGGTCGTGTATCTGACCCGTAGAACACCTCCTCTATATACACGAACAAGGTACACGCTCGTGTACCTGGTCGTGTATTTAACCCACAGAATGCTCTCCCAGATACAGGAATAAGGTACACGCTCGTGTACCTGGTCATGTATCTACCTACAGAATGCTCTCCCATGATACACGAACAAGGTACACGTTCGTGTATCTAACCCACAGAAAGGATTCCAAAGTACACGACCAAAGTACATGACCGTGTACTTTGGTCGTGTATCTAATTTTTCTGCTCGTACTATAAAACGACTCCTCACTTCACTCTGCCATTTACACGACCCATTCTCCATTCGTGTATTGGACCCACTCACTCCGATTCTACTCCTCCATACCTTGGTTGTCCTTTCCACACTATAAACTTCTTCCATTTCAAGGATTCAAGGTAAGTAAGTTCTCTCTTCTTCTTCTTCAATACTTATTGCAATAAGGTTGCTGCTCGGTTTTCTTTTACGACTACCATACATGCTTGCATCTATGATGATGGTATGATGAGTGATTTCGCATTGTGGAAGTCGATTGTTGATAGATCTGTAGACATTTTGAACTCACGTGAATGCATGTATGATTGATGTCTTGAGTGGCTGCCAAATAAGTGAATCGACAGTTAGGGTTTGAACATGAATATTTGGGATTTTGATTTTGTGGGTTTCTGGAACAATGTTGTTGTGTTTCTTTTCCGATCTTCTTCTCAGAAACCAAGTTATGAGGCCATTTTTTTTTATGATCACTAAACTATCGCACCTAGCTTCTTAGAATCAAGATTCGAACTTTATCGTTTGATGATGCTTTAGGTGTGTTGTAGTTACATTGTTGGCCTTCAGGAAGGTAGGTTGATAATAGACTAAAGCCACAAGACCTGATTGTGAGCGTTCCTATGGTAATTTGTGCATGTATTAGATGGGCAGATACACAACTAGGTACACGGTTGTGTACCTTGGTTGTGTATCTCAACTGTGTTATCCTCCTTGTTTCAGAAACTCAATGCAAGTCCTATCATTTTCTTTGTGTACTTAACAAACCTACCCTATTTTGAGACCATTATGATTGATTCAGATGGTCACAAAGACTTGTGCAGTTAAACTAAAGTTTACTAAGAAGAAGAAGACCACCCCTGCTAAGAGGAAGCGAGATGGTGCTAGTTCATCCTCATCGACATTCTGCTAGCTATGCAATTGGTCCATCACTTGTTGAATCCCGGGAAGTCTCAATTCCTTTTCTTTTTATTTTTTCTTTTTTCCTCTTTATTTCTCATTACGTTCTTGAATAATAAAGACATTGGGGACAATGTCTCAATCTAAGTGTGGGGAAGGGGATGCTAAAGAAATTTGATAAGGGTTGTGCTGAATTGTATGAGTCATTCAAAAAAATTTCCCCTAATTTTTGTTTTTCTCTTTTTGCTTGATAATCGAATTTTGAAATCATGATTGCAAATTACATAGTATTGTAGCATTTAGTGACTAAATTCCTCTAAAAGAGTGTTGTGCATGTCACCTTTGTCTTCTTTGGAACATTGATACTTAGTCAAAGTTATGGGATAAAATCGTTGTGAAACTCAAAGATCTTGAGAGCCATGTAATCTTTCATGAAAGGGCAAATGAAATGATTCTCTTGGTGATCCTTCTTAGAAGATCTCTTTAAAGTAATAATTTAATGAAAGCATGTTATACTTGAAAAATAAAGGGTTGGTTAGTATGGGCAAGCTTTGGTCCCTTAGAAGAGCAAAGTTTGACTCCGCTACTAACTAGTCAAAATAATAAGTTAAGGTAATAGAGGTTCGATGGGGTTCCTTTAAAACCTGGTCACCTAAGGTCATCTGGCCTGGGATCGGCCGACCGAGGAAATTACCGAATAAAATGAAATACCATAAAGCCAAAAGTTGAGAGGGTCTTGTAACTCAAGTAATTAAGCCCATAGGAACGCTCTCAATTGAGGGGATAACGTTCGTTAACTTGGGTGACGAGCCTAGGATTATCGGCTGAAAACTCGTTACATGGGTTAAAAGATTCAAAAAAAAAAAAGGATGAAACTAGTGTGAACTATTACAAAGAATAAAATCTTTGAAGAGATCAACCAAAAAGGAGGAGGAATCTAGGGGAAACATAGATGAAATGTATTTTCATTATTGATTGCTTCACTAAGAGAGATAATTGAGAAGATATTAGACTTTTTAATGGTGGTTGAAATGTACCATGTTTTCTTTTGCTTTGATTGATCTTGTGTCTAATTTTGATCATGAAAGCTATTGTTAAAATGACAAGGGTAAAGATTGGTCTACTCTGATTAATCCTAGAAATTTGACTAAAGTATCTTTGTTACAATACTTTCATGATAAGGTGAGAAGCACACATCAGATTGAGGGATTGCATTGAGCTTTAAAGATTAAAATTCACAAATGCTAATATTTGAGTAGTTTTATTTGGTAACGACAATCATGATTACTGAGAAGTTTGATCAATGTTTTGTTTTGCTTGAGGACAAGCAAAGACTTAAGTGTGGGGAAGTTTGATAAGTCACAAAATACCCTTATCTAGGGTAATGAAATTGTGCTTTATTGTTGAATTTTTAGATGATTTGTTGAAGAAAAGGATGCTTAATGGAATGAATGTCAATTTCAGGATTTTCTAGAGTATTTTGGAGCTAAGGGAAGGAGTTTTGAAGAGTCGGATCAAGTTTGGAAGGAATTGGATACAATACATGTGAAGAAAAGAATTCTAGAAAGTACACAAGCGAGATACACGCCCATGTACTTTGTTTGTGTATACTGAAGTGGATGTCTGGAAAGTACACAAGTGAGATACACGCCCATGTACTTTGTTTATGTATATTGAAGTGGATGTCTGGAAAGTACACGCCCATGTACTTTGCTTGTGTATTTAAGTTTTGCTGTTGTGCAACGATGTTTCAAATACACGACCAATGTACACTCCCATGTACTTACTCGTGTATATTCACATAAGGACGCTTGGAAGAAAGCATGAGATACACGAACGAGATACACTACTCGTGTGTCCGCTCGTGTATGTATCCAACCCGGGTACATGTATAAATAGACCGTTAGTTGCCCTAGAGAGGAGGTTCCGAATTTTGTACTTGCTCTGACACACATAGCAGCAGGGGAAAGAAGATTCTGTCAGTTCCAAAGGAGGTTGAAGACCCACGAAGGAGAAGATTTCATCTTTAAGGGTTATGACTATGAATTTTAATTATTCTTCCCGTAATTGTATTTCTTTTGTCCAATTCATGGAGGAGTAGACTCTAAATCTAGATTTTATTCAAAACTTCTCTGTCATGTGATGAAGATTCGGTTTTTAATGCGAAGTTGTTGACTTTCTTATGATTAATTGCATGCCCTTCAATTGTTTCTTAGATTCATAGATCCGGAATATGAATTTATGCATGATATCATATTAGTTAATTGAGAAATTGCTCTTATGATTAGATTTAATGCAATTAATGAGACTTGATTGTTCTTCTAGAGATAGGAAACAAGAGTCTTCTGTTTACATCGATTGTTTTGATGCGAATTCACGCGCTTTATGCAATTCTAGGTTGCTATTAAATAAGGAGAGATCCTATTTGATAAATCTAGGATTAGATAGGTTAATATACTTGAAAAAGTAGTTAATTTGACTAGGGAATTCGACAGTATAAAAAGTCAACTACGCCAATCCTCATAAATCTAATGAATTACATGATAGAGAAGGAGTAGAATAAGATCTAGGTTGCTTTTGCCAATTGATAAATCTTCAGAACCATTGTTGTTAGTGAGTTATTAGTTTTAAGATTAGAGTAATTAAGTTTCAACCAACATATTTAAGCGTCGGTTAGATAATAGGAACGAAGTTAGTACTAGTAGTTGGTGTATCTCTATGGGACGACCCTATACTTGACACTATACTACGTCCACGGTAGGTACACTTGCCTATTGCAACGTAGTTAGAATTAGGAACAAGCATTATAAATATTAAAGCTACGATTGGCAATGATCATACATCAAGATCATTCTTCCCTTAAAAGGAAGGAATTTTCAATTTTATATTTCCTAGATTGCTATCTTCTTCCTTCCTAGTTCCTCTACTTCTCCCTACATTCCTCCTATAACCCATAAAAGAATCCTGATCAGATTCAGTTGCAGACCCTTCTCTATCCCACTCATCCTCTTCCATGCGCACTACCCTTCTTGGCACTTTATCCCTCCTACACCTAGTAAAAGCAATCCAGGACTGCTCAAAATTTTGCTCCATCTGCTCTTGAAATTGATCCATCTTTTCTCTAAACATCCTCCTCATCTCAGTAGTCTGAGTTTTCATGATCAATTTCATATCAATACCCCCTATCACACTATTAGGAGAATTTCTATTAGACATATTTCTGCAACAAAAACGAAGATGACAATAGAAAAGTAAAAATCCTCACTAAATCACTCCCTCATGTGTTTTCTACTTAAATCAAGGAATCTCTCGAATCAATCATGTTTTATGGATCATAAGATTCAATTGGCTTTTATGCACTCTAATGGTCTCACCACTCTTGCCTTTTACCACTCACAAACTCTTCTTCAGTTCTTTTAGAACTAATCAACAATCTGAGTTTTTCCCACTAGTTCAATAGATTCCTTATTGTTGGAATCGATAATTCAACAAGTCACTACAATTTCCCTAGGAATTTAAACAGATGCAAATATGATTTTTGGGCCTTCAATAAAACAATTGCTAAGAATCCTAAAAAAATATTTTTTTATAAAAATTTTCCTATCTTTTTTTTTTAACTATTCAAACAAGAATTTAAACATGGATTAATGAACGCATACAATAACTGCTATAACAAGTCTAATAAGATCAATAGATACATAAAGATTCGAACTTTTCTCTCTCTTTTTTTTTTTTTGAATTTAAACCCTAAATCTATAAAGAACACAAATTGGATTCAAGATAGGCAATTCTTAACCAACTTGGGTGTGCTTTGATACCAAATGATATGAACTTCGTCAACTTATGCCAAAACCTGAAATCGAATTGAATTGAACAACCTATGATTGATCACGAGTGAAGGGAAACCACAACCCGTTGCTTATAGTGAAGCAAGAACCTTATTATAATGTATACACCACAATCGGGATGGTAGATCGATTGATAAGTAAAAGGATGAACACCAAAGGAAAATTTTGATAAGTTCAGGTTCTTTAAGAACGAAAGAAGAGTGTTTGTGTTTCAATAATGTCAAAAAAAGTGTTTATAATAGAGTCTTTGATGACTATTTATAGTCTCACTAAAAAGAGTAAACAAAACATCATAAAAACCTTAATGCGATTAAGGAAAAACATTATACACCGGCGACCTAAAGTTGTCTAAAGCCAACCTACATTTACTCCTAAGCCGGCACTCAAAGCCGACAGCTTTGAATTTCCTCCAAGCCCACCTATCTTCTTAACATTGGCCACTTAAGCTGGTGGCTTTCAACCTCCAAGGTCGGTAGCTTTCAAGACTCT
This sequence comes from Laguncularia racemosa, assembly GCA_037954665.1. NCBI lineage: Eukaryota > Viridiplantae > Streptophyta > Magnoliopsida > Myrtales > Combretaceae > Laguncularia > Laguncularia racemosa. Next base: position 707,567 of record JBBMOL010000198.1, read on the forward strand.
TCAAATAACTTCAAGCCATCTTCACTCCGGGACATCTTAGACTTCAATGACTTAGATTATTCTTGGTTTGTTCTTAGGTTGATGTAAATATTGCTCCTCATCTTGAATTTCTTTGATTAACCCATTAAGTGCATCCTTAAGTCTTTTAGCTCAAAGTCAAGTCATAGGTCTAATTGGAATCTCGAGAGGATCTGCTATCCATTTCCTAGCTCAGTTGTCATTAGTCTAGAATGGAAGAGCTCATGTTGAGCTATATGCAAAAGACTGACACCATGTTACAGAATCAAGAAGCCACTATTCGAAATTTAGAGAGCTAAATTAGTCAAATTTTTGAACAGTTGAGTAGTAGATCATTAGGGTCTTTACCTAGCAACACTAAGGAGAACCTAAAGGTGTCAATGCTATAATGCTAAGAAGTGGCAAGGAATTGGAAGTAGTTGACGGAAAAGTTCAAACTTAAAAGAAGAGTCTAAAGAAAGACAAAGGGAAGCAAAAGATGGAGGAACTAAAGTAGAAATCATCAAAGGAGAAACCATATGTGATATGACAATCCAATTGCAATCAACACAATTCCAATTATGAAATAATTGAACAAGTATGTCTAAAATAGCAAGGATCCCCTTTTGTGACATGGAACCCTATTTTTTTTCAAGAACAATGAACAAATGAATTCTAAATTCTTACTAGATATTACTCACTAGTATAATGAGGAAACAACTTGCAATTGCTAATTTTACACACAACAATCTAAGCATCAACTCACCATAACCCTAAAAGAATTGGTAAAAGTGTATGGAAAAAGAGAGAAATTCCCTTTCCACGTGTTGCCTTCACCGAAATATGACAAAAGTGTCTTTTGTTATTCCCCTTTACAAGTATTTATATTAGTCCCTAAATATGAAAAAAAACAACATAAGAAAATAATGAAAAATAGCATAACACATGGCTAACTATTCAATGTTCATTTTGGTTCAAAACATGGACTATGAACCATTCTCTAAACCATGTGTTGATTAGTTTGATCGCCTTCTTGTAATACTGAAAAGTGTACCTAATTAAATATAAAACAATCATATAAAATGAATGAAGACACTATGTGAATGTCTTCATGTTCCATTTAGTCAAAAAGGACTCTCAATGTAAGGCTTTGTAGTCCTTTAGCTCTTGCTCGGGTAATGGGTCCTATTGTCAAATTGGCTTGATTCCTATCATCTCCTTGGGCCTGTGGAAGATTTGCACCTCAAATCTAATGGGTCTTCATGAGTATCTTCTGATAAGTAGAGTGATAGAATTTTGAATGGTCCATCTGCTCTAGGTGAAAGTTTCTGTGATTTCTTATGAGGAAACCTATCTTTGTTGAGATAAATCCAAACTAAATCACTTGGATTATAAACCTCGGTTTTCCTATTTTTTGTTACCCTGAAGTTTCTGTTGCTCCTGAGTTTTCTTAAGATGCTTAGAAGCCTTTTGATGAAGCTTTTGAATCTCCTTTGTACGCTCTACTCCACTCAAACTTTTTTCCTTTGTTGTTGAATTAACTATTAAATCTAATGGAAAGGTAGGATTATAGCCATACACAACTTCAAAGGGAAACTTACTAGTTGAACTATAAGTTAACCTATCATAAGCGAACTCAACAATAGGAAGACACGAGTCCCAATCGGTAAGATTCTTGCCAACTGTAGCTCTTAGCAAGGCACTAAGAGTACGATTGACAACCTCTGTCTAGTCATCTGTCTGGGGGTGACATGATGTACTATACATGAATTTGGTACCAAGTCATTTCCAAAGTGTCTTCCAGAAGAAACCGAGAAACTTAGTGTCTCTATCAAACACTATGCTATAGGGAACACCATGTAATCATATAATTTCCTGCATAAAAAGGTTTTAAAAAGTGCATCATTTGTTTTGTGGCAAGGCACAAAATATGACATTTTACTAAAGCAGTTGATGACCACCATAATGGAGTCTTTACCTCTCCGTGTCTTAGGAAGACCCAAGATAAAATCCATGCTGATATTAATCCAAGGCTATGTAGGTAAAGGTAAAGGCATATATTCACCCCAAGGTCCCTTCTTTCCCTTCGCCCTCTTACAAACACCATATCTCTTCAACACCTTGTGGACATCCTTTAACATACCCTTCTAATAGAAATGTTCTTTTAATAACTCTAAAGTTCTCTTTTCACCAAAATGCCCAAATAACCCTCCAGCATAAGCTTCCTTGACCAACAATTCCCTAATAGAACCACAGGCTATACATAACTTTCCTACTCTATACAAAAAACCATCTACCACATTCCCTTCAGAACATTGCTCAACAATCAATTTCAAACGTTCATCATGAACATACTATTCCTTAATTAATTCAAACCTAAGCAACTTTGATTGTAGAGAAGTGATAAGTGCATACTTACGTGACAAGGCATCAGCTACAATGTTTGTGCTCCCCTTCTTGTACTTAATCACATAGGCAAAGCTCTCTAGGAATTCCACCCATTTAGCTTAGCATTTTGACAAATGTTGTTAACCTTTGAAGTGTTTCAATGACTTATGATTTGTATAAATAATAAACTCCTTAGGAAGAAGGTAGTGTTACCACGTCATCAATGCCCTCATTAAGGAATAGAACTGCTTATCATATACAGAGTAGTTTAGAGGTGCACCACTCAATTTCTCATTGAAATATGCAATGGGCCTCTTTTCTTACATCAACACAACACCAATTCCTACACCAGAGGCATCACACTCCAATCAAAATCCGGTAACGTTAACATTAGAGCATTAGTTAGCTTTGCTTTTACTTCCTCAAAACTCTTTTGGGTTCGTTCTCCCCAAATAAAAGGAACATTCTTTTTAGTCAACTCAGTTAATAAACTGACAATGCTACTAAAATTCCTAATAAAATGCCTATAGAAAGAAGCCAGCCCATAAAAAATTCTTACCTCAACCGTTGATTGTGGTGTCAGCCGATCCATAACAACCCTCACTTTTTCTTCATCCACCTTTACATCAAAACCAGTCACAATAAAACCAAGAAATGTTACCTTAGATTATTAGAAAGAACACTTCTTGAGATTTGTGTACGACAACTATTTCCTCAATATTGAGAAAACTACCTATAAATGTTCAACATGACTTTCTAAGTCGTTACTGTAAATCAAAATGTCATCAAAATAAACGACAATAAACTTGCCCAGAAATTCTTTCATGACATGATTCATCAACCTCATAAAAGTACTAGGGGCATTAGTCAACCCAAATTGCTTGACCATCCACTCATCCACTCATACAACCCATGGCGTGTTTTAAAACGATCTTTGACTCATCTCCACCCCTTATATGAATTTGGTGATATCCGCTTTTAAGATCCACCTTAAAGAATACCTGTGCACCATGCAGTTCATCTAACATATCATCAAGTCTAGGAATGCGATACTTATATTTGATGGTAATTTTGTTGATGGCTCTACTATCATTACACATCCTCCATGTGCCATCCTTGATACGAACCATGCCAACCCGTGACGAAACCCAATACCAATACGTTCGGAAATTCGTTGCCTAAGACGCCCAAACACCTAAAGTGGAAACCGCGACCCGTTGTCTATAAGCGAGACAAGAACCTTGGTATAAAAATGAAGACGCCACAATCGGGATGGAAGACCGATTGATAAGTCGAGATGAACGCCACGGAAATCAATCTGATAAGTTCGAATTAGTTCTTGAAGAACCAAGAGAGGTGCCTCTCAAAAGTGTTTAATGTTCAAAGATGTAAGTTGTTTATTGTTCTAAACCCTAGGAGCTTTTATACTAGGGTTACAATTCGTGTAAAACAAGTCCAAAATGACGTAGTTTAGATAAGTGGCGTAAAAACGCGAACAAGCTGGCCGGCAGGGGATACATGGCCATGTACACGCCTGTGTACTTTGGCCGTGTACCTTTCTGTGCAACTTCTGGCAACATACAAGCCCGTGTACTTTGGCCGTGTATCTTTCTGTGCAACTTTGGCAACATACACACCCGTGTACTTTGGCCGTGTATCTTTCTGTGGATTTGCTTGACTCCATACACGGCCGTGCCTTGAAAGTACACGCCCTCTTCAACCCATGTCCGGTGTGACTTGTATAAGAGCAAGGGTCTTCCCATGGTTGTTCCAATCTGTTCCAACTTCATGATTGCCCCAATCCTTCCCGGCTTCATGGACATCTTTTATCAACCCGTTAAGTGCTTCCTTGAGTCGTTTCGCTCGACTTCTTGTGATCGGTCTAGGCAGCACTTCAAGAGGATCCACATTCCTTCTTCCAGCTTGACTCTCATCATGGATCTCATCAATCCTTCTAAGGAACAAGAAGTGTAGGAACAACACAAGGACTAGTACTATCCCTAACAAAGCCCCTTTCTACTAGTTCATCCACTTAACGCTTCAATTCTTTAGCTTCTTCAGGATTCATGCAATACGCAAGCCAATTTGGAAAAACTAACCTAAGTTAAAAATCAATGGCATGTTCAATGCCCCTCATGGGTGGTAATCCTTTAGGTAATTCATTTAGGAATATATCCATGTACTCATCTAATACTTGGTTCACCACTGGGGGTAATTATTCCCATCCATCCACTTCCAATACATATCTCATTTGTAGCATATACACTGGCCTCTCTTCCTCTATTGCCTCCTCCAGTTCATGCTATCCCACTAACAAGGTTTTCTTTTTACTAGTCTTATTAATTTGCCTCTATGCCTCTTGTACTTTAGTAGGTGACATGGGGTTCAATATAATGTGCTTACCCTCCTTCTAGAACACATAGGTATTCTAAAACCATCATGCAACACCCTCCTATCATACAACCAAGGTCTGCCAAGTAGTATGTGTGATGCACACATAAGAAGAATATCACAAACAATCTCATCATGGTACTTCTCCCCTATGCTGAATGAAACCTTAGCCTTTTGAGTGACATGAAAATTGCCTTATTCACTCAACCAATGCAATTTATAAGACTTAGGATGCAAGGTAGTGACTAGCTTTAATTTACTCACTAGTGAAGCAGCCACTACATTAGTACAACTACCTCCATCAATGATAAGAGCACAAAGATTACCTTAGACCTTATAGGAGATGTGAAATAAGTTCTCCCTCTGTTCATCCTCATTAGCAAGAAAGGTAGTCATCACCCTACACAATACATTAAAGGATAAATACTGATCATTCCCCTTATTCTCATGTACCTCAGCATCTGCATCACCATAATATTCATCCAATACAGTTGATAAATCTGTGGGCTCATGTATCTCTTCTTCTTCTTCCTCACTCTCAACCTCCATGGTAGTCATAACTCTTTGGTTTAGACATTAAGCAACCATATGTCCAAAACTTAGACATTTAAAAAATTTGACCTAGAAATTCTTTCCTCCTAATGACCCAGCTGCCACCTATTTGTTCTCATACCCAGCAATTGTTTTCCCTTTCCCAGCAAATTCTTTCTCCCTTATAATGCTTGATCCACATTTCTATTATATCTCCCCTTATCAGCCTGTTTACCCTCCGATGCATGTAGTTTTGTAGAGGATCCATACCTTTTACTCGCTGCTCTATAAGGGTTAGATCGCCTCTATCTCTCTACTTTCAAAGCTAACTGAACGGCCTCATTAAGGGTGTCATATCACTGCAGCTCTACTTTATGGGCGATCTCATATTTCAACCTGGACACAAATTGTGCCATAGTCCATTCAGGAGGTTCGACTACTCTACATCAAATCATTAGTGTCTCAAACTCCTAGACATACTCATCCACATTTTTGCCTCCCTGTCTCAATGTTTGGAGATGCATGAATAACTCCTACCTATAATGCTCTGGTGATGTGCCTAAAAGGGGATTAAGTACAATCAAATGGAACAAAAACCAACCCTAAATGCACTCAAACAATTTCGGATCAATAGGCTAGAAATTTGCATGATTCCTAATGAGTGCAAGGAGATCCAAATTCAATAATTAATGAACTAATCCACCACAATGAATCAAATCCCTCAATACACACTAATCAAACTGGAAATATCATGTGAATTTAAGAATATTCAGCAAAAGCACGATCGTGATCCCCCTTTATAGAAATGCAATTCACGTTGACAATGATAAGCAATTGTTGATGAATAACAAGTATGTTAAGTACTCAAACAAGCTCACTATTTCGAATAAAAAAAATCCAAATCACCAAGAAATGTTCCAATTCAACCCTAGATATTACACACTAGAGAAGAAAAGAAAACGCAACAATTTGAAATTCATATGACTCACAATTTCAAGTGTTGCACTCACCACAATCTCAACTCTTAGGATTGAAATTGATAAGAGGAAATTGAACTAGGAAACCCTAAGTTCTCTCACGTGAAAGTGAAGTGTTTGTTCTAAAAATTGGCCTCCTCAAAACCCTACTTAAGCAAGTATTTATACTTGCTCCCTTTAGGGTTAGAAAGTCCACAAAATTACAACTATGCCACTTTTAAGGTAGCCGGTCCTAAATGAAAATTACAAACAAATGAAAGTGTCCCAAAACAAATGTAAGTCATAGGTGATAGTACTATTTGAGACCTTCCCATACTGAACATATAGGTGTTCTTGAATCCATCATGTAACACCTTCCAACAAACATCCAAGGCCTACCCAACAGCAAATGGAATGCACACATAGGAATTACGTCACATGGAATCTCATCGTGATATTTCTATCCAACACTCGCAGGCACCTTCGCCCTTAGCGTAACATGCATACTGCCCCGATTGTCCAACTAATGCAAGTCATAAGGGCTAGGATGTGGACTAGTAGATAAATGTAATTTGTCTACTAGTGCAGCAAATATAACATTCGTGTAACTAACATTATCAATAATAAGTACACAAAGGTTACCTTTAATCCTACAAGAGGTGTGGAATATGTTCTCCCTCTATATGTCACTAACATCAGGAGATAAGGTTAGAATCTTATGTAACACATTAATAGGTACATATTGTTCACCTTTATGCTCCTCATGTGTTTCCACAGTTTAGTCATCATAATACTCCTACAGTGCTACAAACAGGTCTACAGGCTTAGCCTGTTCCTCCTCAACCTCAACATCTTCCCTAGTGCCCTCCATAACAGTCATCACCCTCTTATTTGGAGACTGTGCTACCATGTGCCCAAATCCCATTCACTTAAAGCATTTAATTTAGCGTACTTTTCCACTAGTAAATCTAGGAACAGTCTGCCTCACATCTGGTGTTATCACCTCTTTACCCTTCCTAGAGGGTATATTTTCTCTAGTAGTGCTGGGGGTAATTTTGTCCACTGCTCTCACTATCTCACCTACCACCTTTGCCCCTCCTGATCGATCGTCAGCTACCATGGGTCTGGTAGTAGTATTAGGCATGCTGCTTGGAGCCCTGAACAAGTTGGACCTCCTTTGCCTCTCCACTTTCAAGGCCAACTGAATAGCCTCATCAAGTGTACTATAGCGCTGCAGCTCAACAACGTACGCTATCTCATATTTCATCCCTGAGACGAAGCGTGCTAGGGTTTATTTTGGAGGTTCGATTGACCCATATCTAATCATGAGGGTTTCAAATTCCTACACAAAATCATTTACTGTCTTGCTTCCTTGCCTCAAAGTCTGCAGTCGCATAAACAGTTCCTATTTGTAGTGCTCAGGAATAAATCTTTTTCTCAACACCCTTTTCATATCCCTCTATGTCTGAATCTCAACCTCCCTAATGAGATCCATGATGAGAGCCAAGCCGGAAGAAGAAATGTGGATCCTCTTGAAGTGCCGCCTGGACCAATCACAAGAAATCGAGCAAAACGATTCAAGGAAGCACTTAACAGGTTGATAAAGGTTGTCCATGAAGCCGGAAAGGATTGGAGCAATCATGAAGTTGGAACGGATTGGAACAACCATGAGAAGACCCTTGCTTTTATACAAATTACACCGGACACGGGATGAAGAGGGCGTGTACTTTCAAGGCACGGCCGTGTAGGAGTCAAGCAAATCCACAGAAAGATACACGACCAAAGTACACGGGCGTGTATGTTGCCAGAAGTTGCACAGAAAGGTACACGGCCAAAGTACAAGGGCGTGTACACGGCCGTGTATCCCCTGCCGGCCAGCTTGTTCTGTTTTCGCGTTTTTACGCCACTTATCTAAACTACGTCGTTTTGGACTTGTTTTACACGAATTGTAACCCTAGTATAAAAGTTCCTAGGGTTTAGAACAATGAACAATGTACATCTTTGAACATTAAACATTTTTTAGAGGCACCTCTCTTGGTTCTTCAAGAACTAAATCGAACTTATCGGATTGATTTCCGTGGTGTTCATCCCGACTTATCAATCGGTCTTTCATCCCGATTGTGGCGTCTTCATTTTTATACCAAGGTTCTTGTCTCGCTTATAGACAACGGGTCGCGGTTTCCACTTTAGGTGTTTGGGCGTCTTAGGCAATGAATTTCCGAACGTATTGGTATTGGGTTTCGTCACGGGTTGGCGTGGTTCGTATCAGTTTGGTATCAGAGCTTAGGTTTGTCAAAACATCAAGTTCGGTTGAGGAAGGTAATATCAAAAACCCTAACTCCAATCGTTCATATCAATTATCGTATTCAATTTCGTAGTATTGATTGTCTTTTGATAGTGTAATATCGCCTAGGAGATTGTTAGCAAAAAAAAAAAAGAGTAAAAGTCACGATAAAAAAAAAGAAGAGAAAAGAACAAAAAAGAAAAACGTGCTCAAGAGCAACAACCAAGACAAAAGAAAAAAAAAAATCGAATAGAAAAATAGAGGAAAATTTACGAACCCTAGAGTTGTTTTGAATTCTACGGAAGGAAATTGGTGTAGTTTGGGTTAGTTCTAAGAGAATTGAGAAGAGGAAGTTGGCGAGTTGATATCATCATTATTTGCGAGCATACACGAGTGACTGTGTGATATCATCATTTGAGCGAAACACGTAAGGGAGTGTATCGTGAGGTTTGATTATATATATATTTGTGTTAGTACTAATCTTTTTTGCAGGAACTATGTCGAAACAACATTCTCCTGAAGGTGAGAGGGGAAGGTTTGATGCTAGGTTAGTAATTGAGGCGTTGAGGGGAGAAATGGAGAGGATGTTCCAAGAGGGAATGGAACAAATTCATGAGACGGTAGAGCAAAAACTAGAGCAATCCACAAACGTATTCAAAGGGCGTAAGAGGGAGAGTCGTTCTAGGAGATTATCGAGTAATGGAGATAAAATGTCGGATGATGATTTTTATGAACCTTCTGTTGGGAGTTATAGAGGTTATAGTGGCGAAACAGAGTGACTAGAGATTGGGAAGATAGAGGAGATAGGAAAAGAGAGAATATATTTCATACTAGATGTTATCTAGGAGATCACATTTGTAGTTTGATTATTGATGGGGGAAGTCGCACCAATGTAGTGAATAATTTTATTGTCGAGAGGCTGGGGCTCAAAACTATTAGACACCCTAGTCCATATAAACTGCAGTAGTTGAATGATAGTGGTAAGACTAAGGTGAGTAAGCAAGCCTTGATTGGGTTTCGCATTGGTAGGTATGAGGATGAGGTGTTATGTGATGTAGTGCCAATGCAAGCATGTCATGTGTTGTTGGGGAGGCCATGGCAATTTGATAGGAAGGCTGTTCATGATGGCTTTTCTAACAAGTATACGCTTGTTCACCAAGGGAAAAGCTTTAATCTTAAACTGTTAACACCTGAGCAGGTGTATGAGGATCAATTGCAGCTACAACAGTCTTTTGCAAAACATAAGGTGAGTGAAAAGCAGAGTGAGAGTGAGAGAGCAAAAGACAATGAGAAGAAAAAGGAATATAAAAGTCAAGATCAAAAGGAAAAGGAGAGGAAGGCTGGAAAGAGTGTGAGAGGCTAAGTTGAAGGGGAATCAACTTTGGTGGTGAGTGAAAAGGAGAGGGCAGCCTTGCAAAAGGAGAGTTGTGTGGCAAGAGCGAGTGTAGTGAGCAGAGCGTTAGTGATGAAGCAACCTATGATGTTTCTGGTTTTTAAGGAAACATGTTTGACTACTAACGAATTATCTAACTCTTTGCCTAGTGTGGTTATGTCTTTTGTGCAGGACTTTGAAGATGTCTTTCTTGAGGAGATTCCAAAGGGATTACCACCTGTTCGTGGTATTGAGCACCAGATTGACCTTGTACCCAAAGCATCGATTCCAAACAAGCCAGCTTACAGGAACACCCTAGAGGAAGCAAAGGAACTCCAAAGTCAGGTTGAAGAATTAATGGAGAAGGGGCACATGAGGGAGAGCATGAGTCCATGTGCAGTGCTTGTGATTTTGATGCCTAAGAAGGATGGGACATGGAGAATGCGTGTTGACTGTCGTGTCAGCAACAACATCACGGTAAAGTATCGTCATACTATTCCTTGCTTAGATGAATTCTTAGATTGGTTATATGAGTATACTGTCATTCCTCATGAGCCTTGGATAGACATGTCAATAGATTTTGTGTTAGGATTATCTAAGCCTAGGCATGGTCGAGATTCTATTTTTGTGGTTGTGGATAGGATTTCTAAAATGGTTCATTTCAGTCCTTGTCATAAAACTGATCATGCTATACACATTGTTGATTTGTTCTTTAGAGAGGTAGTGCATCCACATGGTATACCTAGAAGCATTCTTAGTGTTCGAGATGAGAAATTTTTGAGTCATTTTTGGAGAGTCTTGTGGGAAAAGTTGGGAACTAAACGGATGTTTTTTACTATCCGTCACCCACAAACTGATGGGCAAATTGAGGTGGTTAATAAGACGTTAATTCAATTGTTAGGGGCAATCATAGAGAAGAACATTAGGATTTAGAAGGATTATCTACCATTTATGGAGTTTGCATGTAATAGGGCTTTAAATAGCATTATTCATTGTTCACCATTTGAGATTGTGTATGATTTTAACCCATTGGTTCCTAATTATTTATTTCCATTGCAACTTAACAAGTTTGTGAGTTTTGAAGCTGATTTTAAGGCAGATTTCGTGAGAAGGCTAAACATCGAGCGAAGAACGGAGCAGTATGTGAGACAAGCCAACAAGGGTTGTCGACAAGCTGTTTTTGAACCTGGAGATTGGATTTGGGTTCACATGCGCAAAGAGCGGATTCCCGTATAGCGTAGATCAAAATTACTTCCTAGAGGCGATGAACTAATTCAAATTCTTGAGTACATCAATGATAATGCATATAAGAAAGATCTACCAAGTGAGTATCCAGTAAGTGTCATGTTTAATGTTACTAAGCTAAGTCCATTTGATGCAGGCAATGATTTGAGGACAAATCCTTTTCAAGAGGAGGGGAATGATGAGATCCATGATGAGAGCCAAGCCAGAAGAAGAAATGTGGATCCTCTTGAAGTGCCGCCTGGACCGATCACAAGAAATTGAGCAAAACGATTCAAGGAAGCACTTAACAGGTTGATAAAGGTTGTCCATGAAGTCGGAAAGGATTGGAGCAATCATGAAGTTGGAACGAATTGGAACAACCATGAGAAGACCCTTGCTTTTATACAAGTTACACCGGACACGGGATGAAGAGGGCGCATACTTTCAAGGCACGGCCGTGTAAGAGTAAAGAAAATCCACAAAAAGATACACGGCCAAAGTACACGGGCGTATATGTTGCCAGAAGTTGCACAGAAAGATACACAGCCAAAGTACACGAGCGTGTATGTTGCCAGAAGTTGCACAGAAAGGTACACGGCCAAAGTACACGGGCGTGTACACGGTCGTGTATCCCCTGCCAGCCAGCTTGTTCTGTTTTCGCGTTTTTACACCACTTATCTAAACTACGTCGTTTTGGACTTGTTTTACACGAATTGTAACCCTAGTATAAAAGCTCCTAGGGTTTAGAACAATGGACAATATACATCTTTGAACATTAAACATTTTTTAGAGGCACCTCTCTTGGTTCTTCAAGAACTAAATCGAACTTATCGGATTGATTTCCGTGGCGTTCATCCCGACTTATCAATCAGTCTTTCATCCCGATTGTGGCGTCTTCATTTTTATACCAAGGTTCTTGTCTCGCTTATAGACAACGGGTCGCGGTTTCCACTTTAGGTGTTTGGACGTCTTAGGCAACGAATTTCAGAACGTATTGGTATTGGGTTTCGTCACGGGTTGGCGTGGTTCGTATCACTCCCCATCTTTATGCCTATTGATAATCAAATTCTTCCACTATAGTGCAGCATATCCTGTAAACTCAACAATAGCCAATCGGACTCTAGTATTATCATCGATCTCATAACATTCAAAGAGACCCTCAACCTTGTCCTCTCAGTCCAAATAATCATCAGTTGATCCCTTGCCATCATAAGAAGGCATCTACAGCTTCGCATACTCTAGTCCCCGAGGTGGCTTGAAATCCTTATTCTGATATGGATTAGCCCTAAAGTTGTCATCCCTTTCTTCCCTATAAGGATGATGATCCCCATCCATCCTTCTATTTAGATTTCCATCTCCCACTACTTTGTCTCTCTAAAGGTTCTATGGAGCTACTCGAGGTGGTGCCTAAAGGTTCACCACTGGTGGTTGTGGTAATGTCATCCTATCAATCCTAGTTGCCAAAGTAGCAACTATGGTAGTAAGATCCTAGAGCTGTTCTTCCAAAGTCCTCCTACCTGCAATATTATGACCTTTACCTCCACCAACCTGGCTATTGGCCTCATTGCTAATTCCCCCATTCACACTTTCGTTGGACATGTTGTGATTTAAGAAGTAATCCCACAAATTACAGCACACTCCTTCAACAACACCAACCCACGCGTTTAACAACCATAATAATGCAATAGCTCACGTTTCAAAAAGAATTGTAAGCATAAGGAAATAATTTAGTACACCAAGTAAAGTTTAATAAATGAAGTACACACACAACTACTTTGAAGTAGTTAGAATTAAATTCAACTACAAGTGCTTAAGTAACTAGTCAATTACTTTCACACTTTAATGACTTGTTTGAATTCAAATTCTACTACTCAAACCTTCCTTTCTTATTTTGATTTCACACTACAATCACCCACAATGTACAGCACTTCAACAAATACAAATAATCAAAATCCATTGCCACTCTACTACTCTTATCCCACGGTACTACTTCACTCACGCCTACTACAATTGTCCACCAATTCACACTAAAAATAATCCACACCGAAATACACAACCCTTCACAATTTTTGACAAACACAACCCTACACACTCCACGGTTCACACTCCCAAACATACAATTTTTACCACTACAAACACTAAAGAAAACCGCAACTTATACACCAAAATAGCAATTCAAATTTGAAAATCAAACCACTTCACTAATTGCAACCCTTCCACAATTGGTAAGAAGTAATTTTCAAATTCAAACAAACACACATTAACTCCTTGAATCTTAATGTTTGTTTTGAAAATCAAATAATTTCCAAATCTTCCACACTACTCAAATCTGGAAATGCTCAATTACTCTAATTTTCCTAAAACAAACAATGTAAGGATCACAATTTTTCTTCCTACACAATTGCACTTCCGAAATTGCATTCAAAATGCACTACTTTCCTCTTCCTCCATGATGAAGTCCACAGCATAGAAGCTTCAACAAGTAATCAAAACTCACTCCAACGAGCAGCAAGTTCAACTTCTACTCAAAACAATTCACGCCACTTCAAACAACTATAACAACAATTTCAATTTACTCCTAATTTCGGAATTGAAGATGTAAGAACATGAACCCTAAATTTTCGAAATTCAAAATCAAATAACCCTTCTCACAACCTCAAGCTCTAGTACCAAAAAGTTGATGTGCCTAAAAGAGGATTAAGCACAACCAAATGGAACAAAAACCAACCTTAAATGCACTCAAACAATTTCGGATCAATAGGCTAGAAATTTGCATGATTCCTAATGAGTGCAAGGAGATCTAAATTCAATAATTAATGAACTAATCCACCACAATGAATCAAATCCCTCAATACACACTAACCAAACTTGAAATATCATGTGAATTCAAGAATATTCAGAAAAAGCACGACAATGATCCCCCTTTATAGAAATGCAATTCACATTGACAATGATAAGCAATTGTTGATGAATAACAAGTATGTTAAGTACTCAAACAAGTTCACTATTTCAAAAAAAAAATCCAAATCTAACCAAGAAATGTTCCAATTCAACCCTAGATATTACATACAAGAGAAGAAAAGAAAACACAACAATTTGATATTGATATGACTCACAATTTCAAATGTTACACTCGCCACAATCTCAACTCTTGGGATTGAAATTGATAAGAGGAAATTGAACTAGAAAACCCTAAGTTCTCTAACGTGAAAGTGAAATGTTTTTTCTGAAAATTGGCCTCCTCAAAACCCTACTTAAGCAAGTATTTATCATTAGGGCAAGAACTAAAGGATTTCGAATCTTGGCGATGAGGGCCCATTTTGAGCAAATCGACCCTAGAATTATTTGTTTACTAACCTCTTTTATCTTATTTATGTATTATATATTCCAACAGGCACACTTATCATATTTTATAGGGCGATGGATAAACTCACTCAGACTCAGCTTGTGGGTTATCCAAGGACCGACCTAAACCGGCAATGAGTTGGGCCGACGAATCCTATGGAAGAGCTCGCATGATGAAGACTATTTTCTTTTATTTTGTAATTTTTATTTGGACTATTTTATGATGTATTTTCTCTTGGGACACTTTTATTTAGTTGTAATTGAGTTTTAGGACCAGCCACCTTAAAAGTGGCATAGTTGTAATTTTTGTCCATTTTCTAACCCTAGAGGTAGCAAGTATAAATACTTGCTTATAGTAGGGTTTGAGGAGGCCAAAATTTTTCAGATTTGAACATCACATTTTCGTGAGAGGGCTTAGGGTTTCCTAAATCCAATTTCTCTTATCAATTTCAATTTCCAAGAGTTGAAATTGTGGCGAGTGCAACAAAGGGCAATTGTGAGTAGTATCAATTCCTTCTTTGTTGTGTTTCCATTTCATCACTAGTGAGTCATATCTAGGGTTGATTTGGAAGTTCTTGGTCAGATTTTTTATTGCATTTGTGATCAATTATCTTGTTATAAAATTGATTGTTTTAGTATTTGATATCATCATCAATATTGGAATCTATAATAACGTGAATGGTGCTTGTTGGGAGAGGATTAAATCACAGTTTTTAGATCTATTATTCTTGATATAATTCATGTGGATTTCACTTGTAATTGTTGTTATTTGGTGAAGATTACATAGATGGATTGTTAATTGCATCTTTTAACCTTCGGATTTCATCAAAATTCCATTAGGGTTTACGCAATTTCTTGATTCCATTGGACCGATTTTAATTGTGAGTTAGGGTTTGTTTCTTTGATTCATTTGCATGTGCTTGGGCTTGGTTTTGAGCACATCAATAAACCTCTTCGTCATAACCCATTTCATCTCTTGCCAAGTATGTATTCCCGCATCCCCATCTCTCCTTCTATTGGCCACAATATTCTTCCACCATAAAGCGACATACCCTGTAAATTCAACTGCTGCTAATCATACTTGAGTATGGTCATTGTTCTCATAGCACTCAAAAAGTCATTCCACCTTATCCTCCTAATCCGGATAATCCTCTATAGATCCCCTTCTAACAAATGAAGGCATTTTTTATTTCACATATTTTAAACCCTTGGGTAGTTTAAACTCACAGTTGGGATAGAATTCATCCTCAAAATTATCATCTCTTCCTTCTAGTTAAGCAAGGTAATTTCCTCTAATTCGCCTTCTCCTATTACCTCCCAATGCTCCTTCCCTACGAGCATTATTAATAGCTACCTAAGGAGGGGGTACTAGTGATTTCACCATTGGTTATTGGGGAAGTGGTCAACCCTTGCAGCTAGATTAGCAACAATAGTGGTTAACTCTTGTAATTGTTCTTCTAAATCCCTTCTTCCACTTGCAACATGGCGTATTTAGCCCACTCCTCCAACCTAACTATTGGCTTCATTCCCAACTTCTCCATTCACGCTATCATTTGACATGGTTGTTGAATTAAAGCTTTGAAAAAATTTCTCCAATCCACAAACACACCTTCACAACACAAGTTTCTTCAACTCACAAACACACCTTCATGGCACAAGTTTCTTCAACTCACAAACACACTTCACGGCACAAAGTTTCTTTAACTCATAAACACAACCCAACAATCACACCTTGTTCAAATTTCAATTCAAAATCACATGTACTACAACACCACGCTACATATACCCTAAATTCACTCTTCTCAAATGAAGTCAATGGAGCATTCATAGCACTTTAATTCACATTTACTACTCAATCACACAATTATGGAATCGATTATAGTAAACCCCAATCATTCACGAAAAAACCCCTAAAGTAGCCCTTTCTTCAATTTTAACCCACAATGACTAATGAAATACGACACAATTCATGCAATATATCTAATTTCAATTCACATAATCAAACAATTGAGCAAGTGCATGGCATAAACCCTAAATCCCCAATTCAAAATCAATACTTCCACGTGCAATTCCCTTCTCTCAACTAAAAGTTCCGATGCCAAAAGATGATATGCCAATCCAATTGCAATCAACACAATTCCAATTATGAAATAATTGAACAATTATGTCCAAAATAGCATGGATCCCCTTTTATGTTATGGAACCCTAACTTTTTTCAAGAACAAAGAACAAATGAATTCTGAATTCTTACTAGGTATTACTCACTAGTAGAATGAGGAAATAACTTGCAATTACTGATTTTACACACAAAAATCCAAGCATCAACTTGCCACAACCTTAAAAGAATTGATAAGAGTGTATGAAAAAAGAGAGAAATTCCCTCTTCACGTGTTGCCTTCACCGAAATATGACAAGAGTGTCTTTTGTTATTCCCTTTTACAAATATTTATACTAGTCCTTAAATATGGAAAAAAAAACAACATAAGAAAATAATGAAAAATAACATAACACATGGCCGGCTATTCTATGTTCATTTTGGTTCAAAACATAGACCATGAACCATTCTCTAAACCATGTACAAATTAGTTTGATCGCCCTCCTGTAATACTGACATGTGTACCTGATTAAATATAAAACAATCATATAAAATGAATGAAGACACTATGTGAGTGTCTTTAGGTTCCATTTGGTCAAAAAGGACTCTTAATGTAAGGCTCTACAGTCCTTTAGCTCTTTCTCGAGTAATGGGTCATGTCGTCGAATTGGTTTGCTTCCCATCAATATGTTCCTCCTATTTCCTTTCCAGGAAGACTAAAGCAACAGTAGCTAGATGCCCAATTTGCTAAATTCCTAGATTTTTTTAGGAAGCTACAAATCAACATTCCTTTTGTAGAGGCACTTTAGTAGGTGCCTTCCTATGCTAGATTCATGAAGGATCTGCTCATTAAAAAAAGAAGGATTGATAGGAATAAACCTGTGATGCATACATGGGAGTGTTCTACGACCCTACAGAAGGAATTATCTAGCCTACCAAGAAAACAAAGAGATTAGGGGAGTTTTAATGCCTTTTTCTATTTTCAAGAAACTAGGACTTAGAGACTACAAGGAGACTCATGTCACCTTACAACTTGCTGATAAGAGTATCAAATACCTAAGGGGTTGTGGAGAATGTCCTAGTGAAAGTAGAAAAATTTATCTTTCCAGTTAACTTTATAATCTTGGAAATGGAGGAGGATAGAGAGGTACCCATGATTCTGGGTAGATCGTTTCTTGCAACAAGTAAGGCATTAATAGATATGGAATAAGGTAAGCTTACTTTAAGAGTTATGGATGAACAAATAACTTTTAATGTTTATGAGGCCATAAAGAAATTTGATGATTGCAAATCTTGTTACACTATTGATGTTATTGATGAGTTTACCCGTGAGTTTGTGGAAGAGAAAGTAGGATTGGACACAATGGAATTAATTCTTAGGGATCTAGATGATTAGAGAAATGACGATGAATTTAAGGAAGAATGCATAGAACAGGCATCAGAAATCAAAGCTCGATATTATGAGGAGCTACGTACAAGTGAGAAGAAGCCAATACCATCATTGACACAACCCCTGGTGCTAAAACTTAAACCATTACCTAGTCATTTAAAATATGTTTATTTTGGAACAGATGATACTTTACCTATAACCATACCCTCTTCTTTAATAGGTGATTAAGAGCCACAACTCTTAGGCAATCTAAGAGAGCATAAGGAAGCCATCGGGTAGACCCTTGCTGACACCAAGAGGATTAATCCTTTGATTTACACTCATAAGATATTGCTGGAAGCTGAGTGCAAACCTACAGTACAACTGTAATACTTGAAAATTTTAGTTATTTATTTATTTTAAGATATATATTGTCACAAAGAACAAAGGATGAGGATGAGAATTTTAGAAAATTAGAGGGGCAATTTGGACATTTCACGATAGGTAGTATTTAACCTCAGATGACCTAACATTCCCTCTTTTTCACTCCCTCACAGTAAAATAGTATACTATGATAGACACACTCTATGAGAACCCTAAGGAAACTAAAGAGAATTCACTGACACTCAATCCAATGTTACTAGAGTAAGATTGAAGAAGGAACGTTAAGAACTAAGGAATTCCTAGATCAAGGAATCGACACGCGAGAAATTTGATGTAAGTAATCTACTTCTTGTAATTTATATGTAACTACGTGTTTTGGAGACTTAATCAAGCTTAAAAATAGAGAGAATCGGGTTTAGGAAAATTGGGAATGAAGAATTAAGAGTTTGTGGAGATTATTGAGGGTAACATGGTCTCCCAACACGGTCGTGTTTCAATCGTGTTGAGTTTGAAGGTTACACCAAAAGATAAACGGCCTCCTAACACAGTCGTGTTTCGACTGTGTGGAGTGTGAAGGTTACACCAAGAGATACACGACCTCTTAACATGGTCGTGTTTCGATTGTGTTAAGTCAAGGGTAACACGGCCTCTGATAGGAATCAAAATCTGACAAGACTTATCATTAGGGCAATAACTAAAGGATTTCGAATCTTGGCGATGAGGACCCATTTTGAGCAAATCGACCCTGGAATTATTTATATACTAACCTCTTTTATCTTATTCATGTATTTTATATTCCAACAGGAATACTTATCATGCTTTACAGGGCAATGGACAAACTCACTTAAACTCAGCTTGTGGGTTATCCATGGACCGACCTGAACTGGCGATGAGCTGGGCTGATGGATCCTATAGAAGACCGGCATCATGAAGAGCATTTCTTTTATGTATTTTTCATTTTATGAACTATTTTAGTTGTATTTTGGTTTTGGGACACTTTTATTTCTTTGTAACTTTCATTTAGGGTTAGCCACCTTAAAAGTGGCAAACTTGTAATTTTTAGCACTTTTTAACCCTAGGAGTAGCAAGTATAAATACTAGCTTAAGAGAGGGTTTGAGAAGCTTATCATTTTGCAGATTAAACACCTCCTTTCACGTGAGAATTAGGGTTCATACCTTGGTTCCAAACTCTTATCAATTTCAATACCAAGAGTTGAAATTGTGGCGAGTGCAACATCTTGAAATTGTGAGTTATATCAATTTCATTTTGTTGTGATTTCTTTTCTTCTCTAGTGTGTCATATCTAGGGTTGATTTGAGATAGTTCTTGCTCAGAATTACTTGTTGTATTCACGAATTCTTATGCTTATTTGAAGGAATTATCAAATTGATCCGATTCTTCTTGAGGATTTCCCTTGATAACGTGTTCTTCAATATTGGAAAAAGGATTATTGTGTTACGGTTTCTCCTTGTCAAATTAAGGTTTTATTTGCGTGGATTACATGAAATTAGAGTGTTTTTAGAAGGCATTTTCATTGTGGTATTCTGATTATATCATTGGTTGTTTGAATTTCATCATTTCATCGTTAGTGTTCATTTGAAAAGTGCCATTTTTGGATCCGATTTTGCCTTGACTTGAGATAGCTGTTCTTAAGTCTTTTGGATGTGCTTTTAAGTGTGTTTAGGCACATCATCTTTTTGGTATCAGAGCACATGTTGAGAGAAGGGAATTGGTTGTATTCAATTTCGTGGAAGTGATCATCAATTAAGGTTGATCAAGTGAAAACCGTAATTGTGTTGTTGTTGTTGTTTGAAGATTGTGAAATTACCTTGGATTGGGATTTGATTTGCTAATTGTTGGAGTTGGTTTGGGAAGGTTATTATATCATTTTGTGGTCACTAATTCACGTGGAAGATCTGAAGTACAAAGTTTTGTTTACTTTAGCAATTTTTGGAACTTGCAAAACTTACCAAAATCCTTATCGTGAATAGCTTGTGGCATGAGGAGGTTGTGAAGTTTGTTGTTTGATTTCCATTGTATAAATTTTGAATTGGTGGATTACAATTTGAAGATTACATTAAGTTTCATTAGTAAGGAATTATTTGAATTCAAATCATATGCAATTAAGTTTTGGGAGTTAATGATTGCTTTTTAAATTTGAATTCATTGTTACCAATCGAGGAAGGCTTACAATAAGTGAAGTTATTTGAATTTCAAATTGAAAGTTGCTGCCTATAGTGGGATTCGGAATTCATTTTGGGAAAGCTACTTATTAATCTTTTGTCTTCATTATTTGCCATGGAAGTTGAAGACTACTTGTAATCAATATTCACCTTGTTGTTGTCGTGGAAGTGATACATCTTAATTGTTGTTGTTGTTTGTGTTGTTGCCGTGGAGTTATTGGTGGAGTGAGTGCACCGTGATTGAAGGTGTGTGTGGTGGTGTAAATTTGTGGATTTATGTGGATTAAAGGTGTTGCACATCATGATCAATTGTAGGTGTGAAACCGTGGCAATAAAGGAAAATTGAAGTAGTAGAATTTGAATTCAAAAACAAACATTAAAGTGTGAAAGTAATTGAACTTATTACTTCAAGACTTGTGAGTTGAATTTAATTTCTTAACTACTTAGAAGTATTTATTTGTGCTTTACTTATTCTAATATACTTGAAGTGATAAAAAGTATTTATTGCATTGGTGACTTGTTGCACTGTGGGTGTATAAGTGTGTGTGTTGTTATCCAAACTTGTTATTGTGACGTGGTGAAGTGAAGGGAGTGTGCTACAAATTATTTGAGATTACATTTGTACTTTAGATAAATCGCATCCACAAACATGTCATATGATAGTGTGAATGGGTACATTGGCAATGAGGCCAATAGCCAAGTGGGTAGCAGACCAAGTCGTCGAAATACAAATGGAAGAACTCTAGATGAACAACTTCAGGACCTTTCCACACTTGTTGCTACATTAGCAACAAGGATTGATAGGATGACATTGCCCTCACCACATGTGGTAAACCTTATGGCACCACCTAGAGTAAAGGGAGATTATCATGCTCTTAGGGAAGATAGAGATGATAATTTTGGGCTTAATCCATACCCGGACAGGGAATTTAGACCACCTCGAGGACCAGAGTGTGCGAAGCTACAGATGCCTTCTTTTGATGGTAGGGGTTCCGCAGATGATTACCTAGACTGGGAGGACCAAATTGTGCAGACGCAAGTATGCCAACCTTCAAAGGTTCTTAAGGGCTCTAGTGACACGAGCCAACCCTTAGAGCATAAAATTTGTCAGACATCGATGTGCCAACCTTCAGAGGATCCTAATAATCATAGTCAGACGAGCAGACCACCAGAGAGCCAGACTGTTCAAAGACAGTTATGTTCACCTTCAGAGGTTTTAGAGGGTAATGAGCAGTTGGGCCAACCATTAGAAGACCCTGAAGATCAGCATCATATAGATGAGTCAGAAAAAGAGGAAACAAACTCAATGGAATGGGTTGAGACAGAGGAGACATCAGTAGATAATGAGTCCATGTTTGTGTTGCAGATGAGATACATCCTAGAAATGGAGGAGAGAAAACAATCACTTACTATGGTATTCCAGATATTGGGATTCTGTAGAGATACTTCTTCAGATGGATTGCTTTTAGAAAATAGAGTCTCTACTGCATTCGATCTACCAGATTTGAGGACAAATCTTTTTGAGGCCCGAGGAGATGATAGGAATCAAAATCCGACAAGACTTATCATTAGGGCAATAACTAAAGGATTTTGAATCTTGGCGATGAGGACCCATTTTAAGCAAATCAACCCCGGAATTATTTATATACTAACCTGTTTTATCTTATTCATGTATTTTATATTCCAATAGGAATACTTATCATGCTTTATAGGGCAATGGACAAACTCACTTAAACTCAGCTTGTGGGTTATCCATGGACAGACCTGAACCGGCGATGAGTTGGACCGATGGATCCTATAGAAGACCGGCATCATGAAGAGCATTTCTTTTATGTATTTTTCATTTTATGAACTATTTTAGTTGTATTTTGGTTTTGGGACACTTTTATTTCTTTGTAACTCTCATTTAGGGTTAGCCACCTTAAAAGTGGCAAACTTGTAATTTTGAGCACTTTTTAACCCTAGGAGTAGCAAGTATAAATACTTGCTTAAGAGAGGGTTTGAGAAGCTTATCATTTTTCAGATTAAACACCTCCTTTCACGTGAGAATTAGGGTTCATACCTTAGTTCTAAACTCTTATCAATTTCAATACCAAGAGTTGAAATTGTGGCGAGTGCAACATCTTGAAATTGTGAGTTATATCAATTTCATTTTGTTGTGATTTCTTTTCTTCTCTAGTGTGTCATATCTAGGGTTGATTTGAGATAGTTCTTGGTCAGAATTACTTGTTGTATTCATGAATTCTTATGCTTATTTGAAGGAATTATCAAATTGATCCGGTTCTTCTTGAGGATTTCCCTTGATAACGTGTTCTTCAATGTTAGAAAAAGGATTATTTTGTTACAGTTTCTCCTTGTCAAATTAAGGTTTTATTTGCTTGGATTACATGAAATTAGAGTGTTGTTAAAAGGCATTTTCATTGTGGTATTCTGATTATATCATTGGTTGTTTGAATTTCATCATTTCATCATTAGTGTTCATTTGAAAAGTGCCATTTTTGGATCCAATTTTGCCTTAACTTGAGATAGCTTTTCTTAAGTCTTTTGGATGTGCTTTTAAGTGTGTTTAGGCACATCAGCCTCCCAACACGGTTGTATGTCGACCGTGTTGAAATAAGAAGAACACGGCTTCCCAACATAGCCGTGTTCCAATCGTGTTGAAGCCAAACTTTACATCGAAAGATACACGACCCTTAACACGGTCGTGCTCCAGCCCATGTTGAGTAACACGAGCCCTAACATGGCCGTGTTGAATAAAACATTATGTGATTATATATCCATTTAACATCAAATTAAGTTAATTTCCACATAACCTAGATAGCTAGTAAAGCCTTAGAGAAACTAAATAAACAGGGTTAAGAGAATTAAGAGATGATATCAATTTAAGATTAAGTACTAAGAAGAGCTTGTTGATTTGTACAAATTTCAATTTAGCTTAAGTCTAAGACCGAGAAGTACTCAAGGTTAGGATTTAAAGTACGTGTAACTTGTATATTGATTTATGCTTGTTTAAGTTAGTTTATGCACTGAAATTGATTAAGTTAAATGATTTGAGTTAAGTATTTAAGTTATATGTTGAATGTGCTTGGCTTAGCCTAAAGGCCCGTAGTGGCAAATCCCTAGGGGGTATCCCAATGATCCTTGTGTGACATTATCCCTAGTGGAGTTATGCATAGAAATGATCTAGGCTAAATGTTGTTAAGAGGTTCAAGTGTACATGGGTATGGAGCTCGTAGTGGCAGTTCCCATCAGTAGGATTAAGTGGTTTATGTGAACATAGGTGTGGGGCCCGTAGTGGCAGTTCCCATCACCAAGATTAAGTGTACCATGGGTGTAGGGACGGTACTAGCAGTTCCTATCACCAAGTTTAAGGATTAAGGGATCATGGGTATGGAACCCGTAGTGGTAGTTCCCATCACCAAATCATCCTCCAGTGTGTTAAGAGGGTTATGAGTACCCTGTTGATGCTTGTGGACATAAATTGTATTAAGAAATAGTTGTTTGTGTTTAACTACTACATGATGTGTGTGGTACTTGTTCATGTTTGTTCATGCGTGTATGTTTGTATTATACGTACTAGGCATTAGCTCACTCTTTGGGGAACATTTTTAGATGCAAGTGTTGAAGGGGATGAGAACCCAAAAGATAACTTGGGTTTGGGTAAACCATAGAGAGAGGAAGATGAAGATTACCATTGCTATTGGTTAAGGAATGTTATTTTGTATTCAAAGACTTCCACTGCGTTAGATGTTTGATATGGTTAATGAAATTATTTTGAAATTTAGGATGTGTGGAATGTTTCTATATAAGAGTTATAGGTCAAAATGTATCAGAGTTGATTTAGAGCCTTAATGTGTTCTTGTGAGATAAGGACATGTGGCAAACAGTAGCGCAGCTCGGGTTTTAGGGCATTACAACTTAGGCGGTATCAAAGCCTCAGGTTTATGATCTTTAAAGACTTAAGTTTGAATCTATAGAGAATAGATTGATGATCCTTATGAGTTATATTTTAATCTATGGAGCATGGATCATTGATCCTGAAGAGCTTAGATAATGATCCTGAGAACTAAGCGATGATCAATAGACATAAGTTTTAAACAATAAAGTATAAGATATGATCTTTAGAGGAATTAAGCACTTGATCTATAAGATAGTGACACATGAAGAAAGTGGGTAAAATATGGGACTTTTACTTAATTATTTAATTATTTTCTTATATTATTATTACTTTACTTGTATTCTTCTAACTGCTAAATTATAAATATGAATAGACCCATATGTAGAGGTATATGTACTTATACTTACACACTATGACACTAACCATGATTGATATTAACTCAAGTAGATCTGGTTGTCTCTTCTTAAACAAAATGCCTCTAAGAAGAATCACTGGATCAGGAGCAAGAATGGGTGCTACACGTGATAACCCCAATGAGAAGGAAGTTCAGACTCCACAGCCATAAGGGGAAAGAATCTAAATGGCTGAAGAGATAGTTCAGCTACTACATACTGTGAACCATCTGGTAAGACTACTAGCATAACAACACCAAGCCTCCGATGTCTTACAGCACAGGAATGCTAATGAACCCATCAACTTTGACAAGTTCATAAAAGTAGTTAAGGAATTTAACCTTAAAGTAGATGACCTACTCAAAGCTGAAGATTGGGTATAGGAAATTGAGAAGACATTTACTGCCTTCTAGATGCCAGAAGATAGGAAGGTAAATTATGTTACATTCATGCTAAAGGGAACTATAACAAAATGGTGGGCTTTGGTTCCTAAACTTGCAAGGGAATACATGAATTGGGTTATATTTAAGGAGTTGTTTTATCATAGATACTTCCCCAGTAGCTCCAAAGACAGGATGGAGAATTAATACTACAACTGTGGATAGGGGAACTGAATAGTTGAAGAGTATTAGGCAAAGTTGAATCGCCTCATTCAGTTCCTCCCTAAAAATGTACGTAATGATGCTAAGTCTCGAGCTAGAAGGTTCCTGAGAGGATTGGAATTAGACCTACATCTTGCAGTAGGGGCCTTTCAACTAAACAGATATGTTGTAATGGTTAACAAAGCAAAGTACCTCAAGTAAAATAAGAAGATCATAGAAGAACAGATGATGAAAAATTTTCCAGCACCGCCTATACCTTCAGAACTAGATTTGGCTGATGGTCCAAATCACTTATATTTTTACTTTATATCTTTTCATCTAATAAATATTTGAGAAATAATCTTACAAGTACAATAATAATTCTCCATGGGATGCCAATATATCTTACACTAGTTGATGGCCACGAGACATCTTCAGATTTACAATCAAAGACCCGCTGTGATTGTTTCCATTCCGAAGCATTAGCTCATGAAGATTTATGATATTTTTGTACTTTGCAATTGTTCTATGGACTATTTTATGTTGTATTTTCTTTTGGGGAAGTTTCATTTTTAATGTAATTTTCATTTAGAACCGGCCACCTTAAAAGTGGCATACTTGTAATTTTTGTCCATTTTCTAACCCTAGGGGTAGCAAGTATAAATACTTGCTTATAGTAGGGTTTGAGGGGGCCAAAATTTTCATAATTATCTTCACATTTTCGTGAGAGGGCTTAGGGTTTCCCTAGTTCCATTTTCTCTTATCAATTTCAATTTCTAAGAGTTGAAATTGTGGCGAATGCAACAAAAGGGCAATTGTGAGTAATATCAATTCCTTCTTTGTTGTGTTTCCTTTTCATCACTAGTGAGTCATATCTAGGGTTGAATTGGATGTTCATGGTCAGATTTTGATTGCATTTGTAATCAAATATCATGTTATAAGACTGAATGGTTTTAGCATTTATTATTATCTTCAATTTTTGAATCATTGTTGACGTGAATTGGACATTGTTGAAGGAGGAGAATTACGAAATTGAAACTTGTTATCTTGGTGGATTTCACTTGTATTTATTGTTAATTGTTGAAGTTTATCATAATTGGTTTGTTGATTGAATCTTTGAACCTTTGGATTTCATCAAATTTCCATTAGGTTTCACGTAATTTTCATTGTCCAATTGAATCGGATCATATGTGTGAGTTGGGGTTGTTTCTTTTATTCATTTGCATGTGCTTGGGCATTGGTTTTGAGCACATCATCTTTTAGTATCAGAGATTGAGGTTTGTGAGAAGGGATTTGTCAATTGAAATTTGGAAATTAAAGGTTGTTGTCTTACCATTTTGAACCGAATTGTAGGAGTGGAAATTGAAGTAATTGATTACCTTTAATTTCCCTTTAATCAATCAACAAGCAACAATCATAACTGAATTGTTGCTTATTGATGTAGACGTGGAGTGTTTGTAATTTCTTTTTCCCTCTTGAGTAACCGAGATTGATTAAAGGGAAATGATCATTGTGATTAGTTGAGGGAAGTGGAATTTCGGAAAAATTGAATTTTGTTACCTTCATCTTTGTCGTGAGTGATTTGTTGAAGAAAATAGGGGAAGCTCTTGACTTGAATTGAATTTGAGAAAATTAAGTTGTTGTCTTCATCCTTGCCATGAGTTATTTGTTTGAGGAAAAAGAGGAGGTTCTTGAATTGAATTCCATCATTTGGGGATTCAAATACTTGAAGCTTTGTTAATGAGTGTATGTTGTTTACTTAACATTACAAAATTGGAAGAGTCATTTTCTTTGGCAGATTTTGTTCAATTGGCGTAAAGAATTAGGAAACTATTTTGAATTCAAATCAATCATTAGTTATAGAGTTATTGTGTATTAATCACTTTGATTGCACATTAACTAGTTGGAATCAATTGCTTGCCATTTGGAGAAGTATCCATATTTGGTTCCATTTTGTTGTTGTTGCCGTGGAATTGAAGAGCTAAACCGTGATTATTTGTGTTGTGTGTAGTGAAGGATTGCAATGTATTATAGTTTGTTTGAATTAAGTGCATTGTGTGTATTGTAAGTGGCGGTGTGAGTAATTTTGGCGTGAAATTGTATTGTGAAGTGAGTTTCTTATGGATTATAGAAGTGTTGAATCGTGATGTGTTGACTTTGTTGTGGAGAAGAGTGCTATGGATTATAGAAGTGTTATACCGTGATGTGTTGATTTTGTTGTGGAGAAGAGTGCTACACGTGGATTGTAAGAGTATACATGTGCCTTGAGTGAAGTTAAGTGGAGTTGTGTGTTTTTCTTTTGTAGTGGTTGTTGTGTGGCGTTAGAAGCAGTATGGTTGTGAGGTGTGCTCCTTTTCTTCAAATTGTCCTTGAGGTTCAATATACCGAGTCTACAACTATGTCGAATGATAGCGTGAATGGGGGAATTAGCGATGAAGCCAATAGTCAGGTTGGTGGAGGTCAGGGTCATAATGTTGCAAGTAGGAGGACTTTGGAAGAACAGCTCCAGGATCTTACTACTATAGTTGCTACTTTGGCAACTAGGAATGACAGAATGACATTACCACAACCACCAATGGTAAACCATCAGGCACCACCTCGGGTAGCTCCACAGAATCCTCAGAGAGAGAGTAGTGGGAGATGGAAATTTGAATAGAAGGATGGGTGAGGAACCTCTTCCATACAAGGAAGAAAGGGATGATAACTTTGGGGCTAATCCATATCAAAATAGGGATTTTAGGCCACCTCGGGGCTTGGAGTATGTGAAACTGCAGATGCCTTCTTATGATTGCAAGGGATCAGCTGATGATTATTTGGATTGGGAGGACAAGGTTGAGGGTCTCTTTGAATGTTATGAGATCGATGATAATACCAAAGTCCGATTGGCTACTGTCGAGTTTATAGGATACGCTGCACTATGGTGGAAGAATTTGATTATCAGCAAGCGTAGGGATAGAGAGGCTAAGATTCAGACATGGAGGGATATGAAAAGAGTGTTGAGAAAAAGATTCATTCCTGAGCACTACAAACAGGAACTGTTTATGCGACTGCAGACCTTGAGGCAGGGAGGCAAGACAGTGGATGATTATGTGTGGGAATTTGAAACCCTCATGATTAGATGTGGGTCCATTGAACCTCCAGAAAAAACCATAGCACGCTTCGTCTCGGGCTTGAAATATGAAATAGTGTGTGTTGTTGAGCTGCAACACTATAGTTCACTTGATGAGGCTATTCAGTTAGCCTTGAAAGTGGAGAGGCAAAGGAGGTCCAACTTGTTTAGGGCTCCGAGCAGTAGACCCAATACTATTACCAGACCCATAGCAGCTGACGGTCGATCAAGAGGAACAAAGGCAGTAGGTGAGGCAGTGAGAGCAATGGACAAAACTACCCCAAATACTACTAGAGAAAATTTACCTACTGGAAAGGGTAAAGAGGTAATAACACCAAATGTGAGGCAGACTGTTCCCGGATCTACTAGTGGAAAGGCACGCCAGATCAAGTGCTTTAAATGCATGGGATTTTGGCATATGGAAGCACAGTGTCAAAATAAGAGGGTAATGACTATTATGGAGGGCATTGGGGAAGATGTTGAGGATGATAATGAACAAACTAAACCTACAGATTTACCAACAGCACTGCAAGAGTATTATGATGACCAGACTGCAGAGACACATGAGGAGCGTACAGGTGAACAATATCTACCTATTAATGTATTAAGCAGGGCTCTAACCATATCTACTGATACTAGAGACATTCAGAGGGAGAACATATTTCACACTTCTTGCAGAATTAAAGGTAACCTTTGTGTACTCATCATCGATAGTGGTGGTTGCACGAATGTTATATCTGTTGCACTAGTAGACAAATTACATTTGTTTACTATTCCACATCCTAGCCTTTATAACTTGCATTGGCTGGATAATTGAGGCAGTATATATGTTACACTAAGGGCAAAGGTACCTGTGAATGTTGGGCAAAAATATCATGATGAGATCCTGTGTGATATAATCCCTATGCATGCATTCCATTTACTGTTGGGTCGACCTTGGTTGTTTGATCGGCAGGTGTTACATGATGGGTTTAGAAACACCTACATGTTCAGTATGGGCGAGTCTAGCATAGTTCTATCACCAATGACTCCATCTGAGGTACATCAATTTCAGGAACAGATTAGAACTACTTCCACTACATTTGATAGTCGGAAGAGCAGATCAATAGAGACATCAGGGTTCAGTTCCAAAACTGATCCTCTAGATTTGAGGGCAAATCTTTCAGAAGCCCGAGGAGATGATGAGAAATTTTCCAGCACCGCCTATATCTTCAAAACTAGATTTGGCTGATGGTCCAAATCACTTATATTTTTACTTTATATCTTTTTATCTAATAAATATTTGAGAAATAATCTTACAAGTACAATAATAATTCTCCATGGGATGCCAATATGTCTTACACTAGTTGATGGCCACTGGACATCTTCAGATTTACAATCAAAGACCCGCTGTGATTGTTTCCATTCCGAAGCATTAGTTCATGAAGATTTATGATATTTTTGTACTTTGTAATTTTTCTATGGACTATTTTATGTTGTATTTTCTTTTGGGGCACTTTCATTTTTATTGTAATTTCCATTTAGGACTGGCCACCTTAAAAGTGGCATACTTGTAATTTTTGTCCATTTTCTAACCCTAGGGGTAGTAAATATAAATACTTGCTTATAGTAGGGTTTGAGGGGGGCAAAATTTTCAGAATTATCTTCACATTTTCGTGAGAGGGCTTAGGGTTTCCCTAGTTCCATTTTCTCTTATCAATTTCAATTTCCAAGAGTTGAAATTGTGGCGAGTGCAACAAAAGGGCAATTGTGAGTAATATCAATTCCTTCTTTGTTGACTTTCCTTTTCATCACTAGTGAGTCATATCTAGGGTTAAATTGGATGTTCTTGGTCAGATTTTGATTGCATTTGTAATCAAATATCATGTTATAAGATTGAATGGTTTTAGCATTTGTTATTATCTTCAATTTTTGAATCATCGTTGACGTGAATTGGACATTGTTGAAGGAGGAGAATTATGGAATTGAAACTTGTTATCTTGGTGGATTTCACTTGTATTTATTGTTAATTGTTGAAGTTTATCATAATTGGTTTGTTGATTGCATCTTTGAACCTTTGGATTTCATCAATTTTCCATTACGTTTCACGCAATTTTCATTATCCAATTGAATCGGATCATATGTGTGAGTTGGGGTTATTTCTTTGATTCATTTGCATGTGCTTAGGCTTGGTTTTGAGCACATCAATAGAGGAGCCGTAGAGCAACAATAGCTCTAGGAAAAAGACTTACCTCTAGTGGAATGGGGTAAAATAGGGGTAAAAGACATCAGTTGTTGCAAAGCAAAACACCAAGAGCTGTAGCCCCTCCTCTCCATATCAAACAAGTGCCTTTAGCACTCACTACAGCAAGCACAAATGTTAAATGTCCCAGATGTTACTAACTTCATGAGTTAAGAGAGTGCAGATGGCTAGATGGGACATGTTTCTCTTGTAGGAAGACTGGGCACATTAGCAAGTATTGCACTAAGAGGTCAGTCCCCCTAATCTTCTGTCATGTGTGCAACCAGAGGGGACATAAGGCAGTCAACTGTCCTCAAGGACAAATAAAAAATTCGACAGGCCAGTTCAACAAGCAGTTAGACCTCTAGTGAGAGGATAAAGAGGTAGACCATAGGTAGAAGGTCCTAGACAAAGGGTTCTCACCAGAGTGTTTGCCATTCATCAACAGCATATCCTAGATGTGGATAACATTGCAAGTATATTTCCAGTACACTCCTATAATGCATATATGCTATTCAATACCGGTGCATCTGTATCCTGTGTGCCTGAGAATTTTATATGTGCATGTGCATTAAATGTTGAAAACATGAATGACTGTCTGGCTATTAATACTCCTTTAGGAGTAGGAGGAAGCATAAGTAGGATATTTAGAGGAGAATAGAAATACATGGTAGGGTGATGCTAGCAAACCTCCCGGTATTAGAAATGATAGAGTTTGACATTATATCGGGTGTCAATTAGCTGTCAAAATATCATGCCACCATTAACTATCACAGCATTGTGATGCAATTTAATATACTAAGGGATGGATGTCTTGAATACAAGTTAGAAGTGCAAAGACCTACTAGATTGCCTACTTATGAGATGTGGGGAACAAGTGTACTAGCAACTATATCTATTGAAGCTAGTGAAGAAGTTAAGATGGAAGGAGTATAGATAGTGAGGGAATTTCCTTATGTGTTTCCAGATGATCTTCCTAGTTTACCCCTAACTAGGGAAATAGAATTCAACATTGACTTGCTATAAGGTACAGTACCCATATCAAAACCAGTCTATAGGATGGCACCAGTGGAATTGGAAGAATTAAGGAAACAATTATAGGAGCTACAAGATAATGGTTTTATAAGACCCAGCATCTCTCCTTCAGGTGCACCAGTCCTATTTGTAAAGAAAAAGGATGGAAGCATGAGACTATATAGATTATAGGGAGTTAAACAAGGTCATAATCAAAAACAAATATCCTCTTCCTATGATAGATGACCTGTTTGACCAGTT
Organism: Laguncularia racemosa; assembly: GCA_037954665.1. Taxonomy (NCBI): domain Eukaryota; kingdom Viridiplantae; phylum Streptophyta; class Magnoliopsida; order Myrtales; family Combretaceae; genus Laguncularia; species Laguncularia racemosa. The sequence goes on from JBBMOL010000198.1 coordinate 739,562, forward strand.
GTAGGGAGATTAAGTGTTCTCCAAAGTAGACTTGAGATCAGGCTACCATCAACTAAGAATCAAAGAAGAGGACGTCTAGAAAATAGCATTTTGGACTAGGTATGGACACTATGAGTTTTTGGTAATGCCCTTTAGACTAACGAATGCACTAGTTGCATTCATAGACTTAATGAACAGGGTATTTAGGGATTTTCTTGATAAATTTGTAATCATCTTTATAGATAATATCTTGATATACTCTAGAAGAATTGGGGAGCATGAAGAACACTTGAGACTAGTATTGGGTAAATTACAAGATAAGAAGTTGTACGTTAAATTCAGTAAATGTGAATTCTGGCTAGAATAAGTAATCTTCTTTGGTCATGTGGTTAATAGGGATAAGATATCTATGGACCTAGAAAAGGTGAGAGCGATAGTAGACTGGCACAGATCGAAAACAGTTACAGAGGTAAGAAGCTTCTTAGGTTTAGCAAGCTACTACAAGAGATTTGTAGAAGGGTTTTCTAAAATAGCAACTCCTCTCACTAGATTAACTAAGAAGAATGTGAAATTCGAATGGGATGACAGAGGTGAAGCCAGCTTTCAAATGCTTAAAGAGAAACTTGTATTAGCTCCATTTTTTACTTTACCCAGAGTGGAGAAGAGTTTATAGTGCATAATAATGCCTCAGTTCAAGGGTTGAGGTGTGTATTGATGCAAGGTCATCAAGTAATAGCTTATGCATCTCGACAATTGAAGCTATATGAAAAGAACTACCCAACTCATGACTTAGAATTGGTAGCTGTAATGCTAGCTTTAAAGCAATTGAGCCATTACTTATATGGAGAAAGGTGCAAAATCTTCACTGACCATAGAAGCTTGAAGTACATATTTACGCAAAAAGAGCTAAATATGAGACATAGGAGATGGTTGGAGTTAATCAAGGGTTATGACCTGGAGATATAATACCACACAAGAAAAGCTAACGTGGTGGCAAATACCCTTAACAAAAAGAAACAGGGTAATGTAGCCACTCTCATCACTTTACAGAAGGAGTTATTAGAAGACATGTGTAAATTAGAGCTAGAAATTTTAACACAAGAAGTGAGAGCAAAAATGGCTACCTTAAGGATTCAGCTAACCATAATGGACAAAATTAAAGCTGGTTAGATGGAGGATAAGGACATACAAGAGATTAAGAGCTGAATGGAACAAGGCAAGGCACGAGAATTCAACTTAGATGTAGAAAGGACCTTAAGGTACAAAATGAGACTATATGTGCCAAAAGATGCAGAATTGAAGAGAGAGATAATGAAAGAGGCACATCACTTCGCCTACACCATATACCCTAGAAGTACTAAAATGTACAAAGATTTGTAGAGTGGTTATTAGTGGAGAAATATGAAAAGGGAGATAACTGAATATATAGCCAAATGCCTCACATGCCAGTAAATCTAAATAGAACATCAGAGACTAGCTAGAGAATTACAGCCTCTTCTAGTACCGGAGTGAAAATGGGAGCATGTGACAATGAACTTTGTTATAGCCCTCCTAAACACCAAAGAGAAACAAGATGCAGTTTGGGTTATAATGGACAGATTGACCAAGTTTGCTCATTTCATACCTATCAAAGTAGGATATAAGTTGGAGAAACTGGCTCAGATATGCGTACAAGAGATAATTAGACTACATAAACTGCCAGTGACAATCACTTCTGATAGAGACATAAGATTTGTGACCAGATTCTAAAACAACCTACACAAAGCATTAGGCACCAAACCGTAATTTAGTACAGCATTCTATCCACATATAGATAGTCAATTTAAAAGGACTATACAAATATTGGAATATTTACTTAGGGCATGTGCATTAGATTTTAGAGGAAATTTGAATGAACATATACCTCTAGTGGAGTTTGCCTATAATAACAGTTATCAAGCAACTATCTAGATGGCACCATATAAAGCACTTTATGGAAGAAGGTGTAGATCCCCACTACATTGGGATGAAGTGGGAGAAAGACAGATGATGGGGCTAGAATTAGTACAAGAAGTAGTAAACAAAGTAAAACTAATCAAGCAGAGAATACAGATGGCCCAATCTCAACAAAAGAGCTATGCAGACAAGAAAAGATACCTTTTGGAATTTCAAGTGGGAGATAAGGTATTATTAAGGATTTCTCTAACAAAAGGGGTGATCAAACTAAATAAAAAGGGAAGTGACGTAGGAACTGGAAGCAGAAATGAGGAAGAAGTATCCAGAACTCTTCTAGAATTAGGTACTTTCAAGGACAAAAGTTTTTATAAGGGGGGTAGAATGTAATGCTTGAAAATTTTATTTATTTATTTATTTCAAGATATACGTTGTCATAAAGAACAAAGGATGAAGACGAGAATTTTAGAAAATTAGAGGGGCAATTTGGACATTTCATGACAAGAGTATTTAACCCCAAATGACCTAATGTTCCCTCTTTTTCACTCCTTCATAGTAAAATAGTAGACCAGGATAGACGATCTCTATAATAACCCTAAGGCAACTAAAGATAATTCATTGACACTTGATCTGGTGTTACCAAAGTAGGATTGAAGAAGGAACGTTAAGAATAAGGGAATTCCCAAATCAAGGAATCGATACGCGAGAAATTTGATGTAAGTAATCTACTCCTTGTAATTTATATGTAACTACATGTTTTGGAGACTTAATCAAGCTTAAGAATAGAGAGAATCAGGTTTAGGAAAATTAGGAATGAAGAATTAGGAGTTCGTGGAGATTGTTGAGGGTAATGCAATCTCCCAATACAATCGTGTTTCAACCATGTTGAGTTTGAAGGTTACACCGAGAGATATACAGCCTCCAAATACGATCATGTTTCAATCATGTTAAGTGTGAAGGTTACACCGAGAGACACATAGCCTCTTAACGCGGTCATGTTTCAACCGTGTTGAGTTTAAAGTTTACACCGAGAGATATATGGCCTCCAAATACGGTCGTGTTTCAATCATGTTAAGTGTGAAGGTTACACCGAGAGATACATGGCCTCTTAACATGGTCGTGTTTCAACCGTGTTGAGTCAAGGGTAATGCGGCCTCCTAACACGGTCATGTTTCGACTTTGTTGAATTAAGAAGAGCATGGCCTCCCAATACAGTCGTGTTCCAACCGTATTAAAGCTAAACTTTACACCAAAAGATGCATGACCCTTAACACGGTCGTGCTCCAACCCATGTTAAGCAATACGGCCCCTAATAAGGCCATGTTGAATAAAACATTATGTGATTATATATCCATTTAACATCAAATTAACAAAATTTTCACGTAACCCGGATAGCTAGTAAGGCTTTAAAGAAATTAAATTAATTGGATTAATAGAATTAACAAATGATATCAATCTAAGATTAAGTACTAAGAAGAGCTTACTGATTTATACAGATTTCAATTTAGCTTAAGTCCAAGATCGGGAAGTGCTTAAGGCTAAGATTCAAGGTATGTGTAACTTGTGTGTTGATTTGTGCCTATTTAAGTTAGTTTATGCACTAAAATTTATTAATTTAAATTATTTGAGTTAAGTATTTAAGTTGTATGTTAAATGTACTAGGTTCGGCCTAAAGGCCAATAGTGGCAAATCTCTAGGGGGCACCCTAATGATCCTTATGTGACATTGTCCCTAGTGGAGTCGTGCTTGGAAATGATCTGAGTTGAATGTTGTTAAGAGGTTTAAGTGTATATGGGTGTAGGGCCCATAGTAGCAATTCCCATCATTAGGATTAACTGGTTTATGTGAATATGGGTGTAGAGCCCATAGTGGCAGTTCCCATCACCAAGATTAAGTGTACCATGGGTGTAGAGCCAATATTGGTAGTTCCCATTACCAAGTTTAAGGATTAAGGGATCATGGGTATGGGGCCCATAGTGGCAATTCCCATCACCAAGTCATGCTCCAATCTGTTAAGTGTACTAAGGGGGTCATGAGTACCCTGTTGATACTTGTGGACATAAATTGTATTAAGAAATTGTTGTCTATGTTTAAGTACTGCATGATGTGTATGATACTTGTTCATGTTTGTTCATGCGTGTGTGTGTGTTATATGTACTAGGCTTTAGCTTACCCTTCAAGGAACATTTTTAGATGCAAGTGTTGAGGGAGATGAAAACCCAAAAGATAACTTGGGTTTAGGTGAACCACAGAGAGAGGAAGATGAAGATTACCATTACTATTATAGTGATTAGGATTTAGGAGAATTATGTTATTTGATTGTAATAAACAATATCTTTTGAGGAATGTTATTTTGCGTTCAAAGACTTCCACTACGTTAGATGTTTGATATGGCTAATGAAATTATTTTAAATTTAGGATGTATGGAATGTTTTTATATAAGAGTTACAAGTCAAAATGTATCAGAGTTGATTCAAAGCTTTAACGTGTTCTTATGAGATAAGGACACATGGCGAAAAGTAGCACAGCCCGGGTTTTGAGGCCTTACAACAACCACAAAAATGACTTAACCCAATTCTCAAAGAGGTAGTGAAGAAAGAGGTACTTAAACTGTTAGATATAGGTGTTATTTAAACTATCTCATGATGGGAATCAACTCTATGGTTCCAACAGTGGGGAAAACAAATTAGATACATGAGCCTAAATATCCACATGTTGTCATATATATCTAATAAAACTTTATCTTTGCATTATAGTAGGTACATCTATTGGTTTTACAAGATGGCAAATAAAATGCACTAAGGATCAAATTGGGGAAATTCTTAAGCTTACATCCAATGATCTACAATGTGTTCAATTGAAGTGAAGAACCGTCCATTTGAAGACTATTTGTACTTATAATTTGTTGATTTTAATATTGGCCACTTAAGTGGCTTATTTGTAATTTTTGTGTTATTTTTACCCTAATTGGAGCAAGTATAAATACTTGCTAAGTAGTGTTTTGAGAGAGCTTTTTGAACACTTGAAAAATATACACTTTTTCCGTGAGGAAAGGGTCCTTGCATGCAAACTTCTCTTATCAATTTCACTTGTGAAATTGTGGCGAGATTAACTTGAAGAGATTGTGAGTAATATCAATCTTTCTCTAGTTGTTTCAAATTGTATTTAGTGCATCATATCTAGGTGCAATTTATTTGGTTACTTGCTGTTCTACACGTGAATTAGGGTTCATCAATTTCAGATTTGTATCACATCAATTTAAGTAGAATTCTAATTCATTTATATTGTTATACGTTGTTTCTTATACAATTGCATTGTCCATCAATACAATTTAGTATCATTATCAATTGGTTCCACATGAATTAGGGATCAAAGGAGAGTTGTTGATCACGCATTTTGTTTTAATGTGTATGCAATTGGAATTGTAAGGCACATCATCTTTTTTGGTATCAGAGCAAAAGGTTTTGGAGAAGGGGATTTGCATGAATTTCAATTGGGAAATTAGGGTTCTTAAATTTTCATTTCTTAATTGAAGTTGTTTGAAGTGGAATTGAAGTAGTTACTTGTGATTGTATGGTGATATACCTTATTGTTGCAGAAGTGGAATTAGAATTTTGGAAATTGAACTTTGTTGTCTTTATCTTGCCATGAGTGCTTGTTGTGAGTAGAAGAAAGGGAAGCTTGAATTTGAATTTGAACATTGAGTAGTGTTGATTGTTGTAATACACTTTCCTTTGCAAGAATTCGGAAGTGCAACATAATTCTTTTCATATTTGCCTTCTTTGCCGTAGACAATTAGGAAACTACTTGAAATTCAAAACAATCATTAAGTTGAAGAGTTATTGTGTATTGTTAATTCTAATACACTTTGACTATTTTTTGAATTGTTTCTTACCATTTATGGAGAAGCTTCATTAAGTGTTGCAATTGTGGTGTTGTTGCTGTGATTGGAAGTGTAGTGTGAAGTGTCTGTGTGTGCTGCACCGTGAGTGAAGAGTGAGTGTGTTATGGTGAAAGGTTATTACAGCGTGGTGTAGTAAGTGTGTTGTGGTGAAAGGTTGCTACACTCTGGTTGCATATATATGTATGTGCCGTGGGTGTGTGAAGTTTAAGTGGAGTATATTTTGTGTCTTAAAGTGATTGAGGACATGGAGTAATGATTTGATTGTTGTTATGGCATGGAAGCGTGGTTATTGTAAAAGGGTGATTGTGAGCTTTACTACATTTGTCTTGAGTTGTCTTTATATTTCAACAAATTAAGTTAACAACCATGTCAAATGATAGTGTGAATGGGGGAATTGGCAATGAAGCCAATAGCTAAGTTGATGGCGGTTAGGGTCATCGAACTGCAAGTGGAAGAACCTTGGAGGAGCAGTTACAGGACCTCACTACCATTGCTGCTACATTAGCAACAAGGATAGATTTTATGACAATGCCACTACCACCAGTGGCAAATCCTCAAGCACCACCACCTAGGGTAACTCCTCAAAATGTTCATAGGGAGGGAGCAGTTGGAGGTAATATAGGAAGAAGAGTGGAAGGAGATTATCATGCTCATAAAGAGGAAAGAGATGATAATTTTGGGATTAACCTATACCCAAACAGGGATTTCAGGCCACCTTGAGCACTGGAGTATGTGAAACTGCAGATGCCTTCATTTGATGGCAAGGGTTCAGTAAATGATTACTTGGATTGGGAGGATAAAGTTGAGGGTTTGTTCGAGTGTTATGAAATTGATGATAACACTAGGGTTTATCTTGCAACTGTGGAATTCATAGGTTATGCCACCTTGTGGTGGAAAAATCAGGTGATCAGCAGACGGAGGGATAAAAAGGCTAAAATACATACATGGAGGGACATGAAACGGGTTCTAAGCAAAAGGTTCATACCAGAACATTACAGGTAGAAACTATTTATACGTCTTTAAACACTAAGACAGGGTGGCAAAAACAGTAGATGACTATGTATAGGAGTTTGAGATGCTGATGATCAGATGTGGATCAGTTGAGCCTCTTGAGCAAACCCTAGCACAATTTGTGTCTGGGTTGAAATATGAGAATGCCTGTGTTGTTAAGCTGCAAAGATATAATACACTTGATGAGGCTATACGGTTGACCTTAAAAGTGGAGAGGTAGAGGCGATCCAATCCTTTCCAAGCCACTAGTAATAGATATGGTTCTATTACTAAACCTATTGGAGTAGATGGTCAGATGGATGGACAAAAGGGAGTAGGAGAACATGCTAAGGCTGTAGACAAAATTATCTCTAGCACTAATAAGGAGAAAAATGTTTCTAGGAAAGGTAAAGAGGTAGTTAGATCTAATTTTAGGCAAATAGCACCAGGATCAACCAGTGGGAAGATACGCCGATTAAATGTTTCAAATGCATGGGTTTTGGAAATATATTTACACAGTGTCCCAATAAAAGAGTGATGACTATTATGGAGGGCAACGAAGAAGATGATGAGGAAGAAGTTGTCGAATTGAAAAATTTATCCCTAACTCTGTAGGAATATTAAGATGATCAGAACGCTAAAACACATGAGGACAAAAAGGGTGAAAATTACTTACCTATTAATGTGTTACGCAAGGTTATGATCATATCTCTAGATGTCAGGGATATATAGAGGGAAAACCTATTCCACACACCTTATCAGATTTGAGGTAACCTATCTTTTCATTGATGGTGGTAATTGCACTAATGTCATATCTGCTATATTAGTAAATAATTTACAATTAACCACTAGCCCACATCCACACCCTTATAAATTGCATTGGTTGGACGACCGAGGTAGCTTACACGTTACACAGAGGGCAAAGGTGCCATTCAGTATAGGAGATAGATACAGTGATGAGATTATCTATGATGTGCTTCCTATGTGTGCCTTTCATATATTATTGGGTAGACCATAGTTATTTAACAGGAAGGTGTTACATGATAGGTTCAAAAACACTTACATGTTTCAGAAGGATGGTACACGGGTTGTCTTGAGTCCTATGTCTCCATTTAAGGTTCGCTCTTTCCAAGAACATACTAGAAACACCAGTGGCTCCACAAGACCTCTAGCCAACAAGCAAACACAAATACTAGGTGTTAGTCTAAGAGGAGACCCCTTAGATTTGAAGGCAAATCCTTTAGAAGCTTGAGGAGATGATGGGAATCAACTCTATGGTTCCAACAGTAGGGCAAACAAATTGGATACATAAGCTCAGATATCCACATGTTGTCATATTTATCTAATAAAACTTTATCTTTGCATTATAGTAGGTACATTTATCAGTTTTATAGGACGGCAAATAAAATGCACTAAAGATCAAATTAGGGACATTCTTGGGCTTACATCAAATGGTCCACAACGTGTTCAATTGAAGTGAAGAATTGGCCATTTAAAGACTATTTGTACTTGAAATTTGTTGATTTTAAGACCAGCCACTTAAGTAGCTTATTTGTAATTTGTTGTGTTATTTTTACCCTAATTGGAGCAAGTATAAATACTTGCTAAGTAGGGTTTTGAGGGAGCTTTTTGAACACTTGAAAAATATACACTTTCACCATGAGGAAAGGGTCCTTGCATGCAAACTTCTCTTATCAATTTCACTTGTGAAATTGTGGCGGGATTAGCTTGAGGAGATTGTGAGTAATATTAATCTTTCTCTAGTTGTTTCAAACTGTATTTAGTGCATCATATCTAGGTGCAATTTGTTTGGTTACTTGTTGTTCTACACATGAATTAGGGTTCATCAATTTCATATTTGTATCATGTCAATTTGAGTGGAATTTTAATTCATTTATATTGTTATCCATTGTTTCTTATACAATTGCATTGTCCATCAACACAATTTAGTATCATTGTCAATTGGTTCCATGTGAATTAGGGATCAAAGGAGAGTTGTTGATCACGCATTTTGTTTTTATGTATATGCAATTAAAATTGTAAGGCAGATCTTCTCATATAGTAAATGGGTTACTCTTGTTCAGTTAGTGCCTAAAAAAGGTGGTATAACTATGGTTAAAAATGAGGCTAATGACTTAATCCCAACTCGCATTGTGACTAAGTGGAGAGTTTGTGATGTGCCTAATCACACTTTAAAACACATCCAAAAGACTTAAGAAAAGATATCTCAAGTCTAGGCAAATCGGATCCCAAAATGGCACTTTTCAAATGAACCCTAATGTTGAAATGATGAAATTCAATTCTACTAATGATATAATCTGAATACCACAATGGAAATGGTTTCTAATAACACTCTAATATCATATAATCCACGCAAATGAAGCCTCAATTTGACAAAGAAAACCGTAAAGTAAGATTCCTTTTCCAAATGGTGAAATTCACGTTTTCAAGGAAACTTTTCAATGATGATCCAAATCAAATGATAAGTACTTCAAATAATCACAAGAATTCGTGTACGATAAGATGTAAATCTGACCAAGAACTATCTCTAATCAACCCTAGATGCAACACACTAGAGAAGAAAAGAAATCACAACAAAATGAAATTGATATAACTCACAATTTCAAGATGTTGCACTCGCCACAATTTCAAGTCTTGGAATTGAAATTGATAAAAGTTGGAACCAAGGTATGAACCCTAATTCACATGTGAAAAGAGGTGTATGTTCTGCAAAAATAAGCTCCTTAAACCCTCTCTTAAGCAAGTATTTATACTTGCTACTTCTAGGGTTAAAAAAGTGCTCAAAATTACAAGTTTGCCACTTTTAAGTTGGCTAACCCTAAATGAAAGTTACATGGAAATAAAAGTGTCCCAAAACCAAAATACAACCAAAATAGTTCATAAAAAGAGTAAATATATAAAGAAATGGTCCTTCAAGATGCCGGTCTTCAAGAAGCTTTTGAATCAGTTTCAATTGACAACCCTGATTCACTCAGTAATAAGGGTGTTTTTGCATCCTATAAGACTGACAAATGAACCTGCTGAAATGCATCAAAATTATAGTGCAAAGATGTAGAAAGTGAGTTAGACTTCTCAAGGTTAGGTTTCTCTAGCAAAACCCTCATAACTAGATTCTAGAGACCCTTAGCTCGGGCCCTGGTGATAGGTCCTGGAAAAGTTTGATTCCTATCAGTTTGTATAGACTATAGGAAACTAAATGATGCTACCTGTAAAGATCATTTCCTCCTCCCCTTCATAGATTAGATGCTGGAAAAATGTATTGGGCATGACTATTACTACTTTTTAAATGGTTATTCTGGTTATAATTAGATTCCTATAGCACCTAAGGACTATGAGAAAACCATCGTTACTTATCCCTATGGCACATTTGCTTTTAGGAGAATGTGCTTTGGTCTCTATAATGCACCTGCCACTTTTCAGAGGTGTATAATGTCTATAGACATGTTAGAAAATTTCATTAAAATATTAATGGATGACTTTTCTGTTTTTAGGAAGTCATTTGAATCATGTCTAACAAATTTAAGCTATGTGCTTAAAAGATGTAAGGAGACTAATCTACTTCTTAATTGGGAGAAATGCCATTTTATGGTAAGAGAGGGAATAGTCTTAGGTCACAAAGTGTCAAAGAAAGGGATTGAAGTTAATAGGGAAAAAGTGGAGATAATAGAAAAGCTACCACCACGCACTACAGTGAAAGGAGTCAGGAGCTTCTTAAAACGTGCTAGCTTCTACAGAAGGTTTATCAAGAACTTCTCTAAAATCTCTAAACCTCTTTGTAATTTACTAGAAAAAGATTTTTCTTTTGTTTTTCATGACAGTTGTTTATAGGCATTCAATTTACTGAAGGAGAAGCTCACTTTTGCACCGGTGATTGTTGCACTTGATTGGGAGCATCCATTTGAGTTGATGTGTGACGCTAGCAACTATGTTGTAAGACTGGTACTTGGGCAAAGAAAAGGTAAGCCATTTCATGTAATATACTATGCTAATAGAACTCTAAATGAGGCTTAGAAGAACTATGCCACAATTGAAAAAGAACTTTTAGCAGTTATGTTTGCATATGACAAGTTTTGGCCTTATCTGATAGGTTCTAAGATCATAGTATACACAAACCATATTGCTCTTAAATATTTATTTGCTAAAGTTGATGCTAAACCTAGGTTAATTTGATAGATTTTACTACTACAAGAATTTGACCTAGAAATTAAAGATAAAAAGGGAACCGAAAATGTAGTGGCTAATCATTTATCTTGTTTGGAATCTGATTGTTTAGATCCACCCATTAATGAAAAGTTCCTTGATGAATAGTTGCATGTAGTAGAAATTTAAGGATTACCTTAGTATGCTAATATAGTCAATTATCTAGTTAACAAAATCACACCATACGATTTGTCATATCAACAGAAAAAGGAATTTTTGCATGATGTGAAATACTATTTTTGGGATAAACCATATCTGTTTATATGTTGTGTTGATTAAATAATTAAACATTGTGTACCTAAAATTGAACAGCTTAGCATAATACAACACTGTCATTCTAAGGAAGCAGGAGGCTACTTTGGTGTGGAAAGAACTGCAGCTAAGATTTTATCTTGTAGATTTTATTGGCCTAAACTATTTAATGATTGCAGGAATTACATTACATCATGTGTTTAATGCCAAAAGACCAGCAATATTTTTAGGAGACATTAATTACGATAGAATAACATTCTTATAATTGAGCTTTTTGATGTGTGGGGAATAGACTTTATGGGCCCTTTTCCCTCATCTTTTTCAAATAAATATATTCTTGTGGCTGTCAACTATGTGTCAAAATGGGTAGAAGCAGTTGCTCTACAAACTAATGACAGTAGAGTTGTAATTAGATTTTTGAAAAAGAACATATTTTCAGGATTTGGGGTACCTAAAGCTGTCATAAGTGATGGGGGATCACATTTTGCAATAGGCAATTTGAAATATTATTATTGAAATATGGAGTTACTCACAAAATTACCACCCCTTATCATCCATAGACTTTTGGACAGGTTAAGGTGTCCAATAGGAAAATAAAGCGTATCTTAGAGAAAACTATCAATGCATCTAGGAAAGGTTGGCCTTTAAAACTTGATGATACATTGTAGGCTTATAGGATAGCTTTCAAAACCCCTATAGGAATGTCCCCATACAAGATTGTTTATGGCAAATCATGTCACCTACGGATAGAGCTTGAGCACAAGGCATACTAGGCCATAAAATACCTTAACTTTAAGTTACAAGCTACAAGTGAAAAGAGGTTGCTCCAGCTGAATCAGATAGTTGAGATAAGAGAGGAAGCATATGGAAATGCTAGGATATACAAGGAACGAGCAAAGCGATGGCAAGATAAGAACATCTTAGAGTAAGAGTTTTTGCCTAGTCAAAAAGTCTTGTTAAACAACTCTCAATTGAAGTTGTTCCTAAGTAAGTTGAAATCTCGATAGTTTAGACCATTTGTTATTGCCAATGTTTTTCCCTATGGTTGAGTTAAAGGCAGAAGACAACCATACTTTTAAAGTAAACGATCATCTTCTTAAGCATTACTATGAGGGGGGAAATATTGATAGAGATGCCACTATCATGGATTTAGGAAATCCATCATAAGAATCGGGAAAGTCGGGCCAATGACTATAAACTAAGCACTTCATGAAAGGCAGTCCATGCTTAACACAGGTGTAAAATAATTTCGTTTTTTTAACCAATATTATATAAATATATATATATTAAGCCACCGGCCTTTAGGTGGCTTTTCTTCTTGTTTTATTTAAACTAAAATTTAAAGAAAAGAGTAAAGGAAACAATTTTGGAATAAAGGCCACTAGCCTTGAGGCAACCTTTCTTCTCATAATTTTTTTTTTTAATTTAACACCAACCATGTTCGCCACCAGCGTACAGTTACGATAGCCTGCACAAGTCTTGTTTAAGACACATTGTGGTTTCTTTTCTCCCTCTCCTCTCCTCATTTACCCTTCTCTCATGCACACCCTCACTTCTCCCTTATACTCTCATGCACACACTCACTCTCTTTTCATCTTTTAACTTCACCTCTTACTCTCATACTTCTAGGTTTCGCTCTAACTCTTCAACATCAAGAATGCCACCCAAAAAGTTCCAGCCAAGGAGAAAGAAGCAAAAGACCACTAAGCCATCATCTTCCAGAACTAGAAATTTTCTTTTTAATCAAGAATATGCCAAGCAAAGAAAGAAAAAATTGCTTAAGATGACATTCATGAATCATCAATATTTGGACTAGGGACTTTTACAAGAGTATAGGATGGATGAGAGAATTCAGCGGCTTATGGAAGATAAGACTTGGTTCAAGCTATTTGAGATAAAGGAACCAACCTTTAAGAATATCACAATAAAGTTCTTGTCCACCATGAAGATAAAAAGAGATGGGAATCTATCCATTATGACCTTCTAGGGCTTTGGAGAAGTTAATGAGATAGAGTTAAAGCAGATTGGATTCTTCTTAGGGCTTTATGATGATATAAAACCTAACTTAGACTTACCAAACTCTTGGCCTGAAAATATGAATGCTAAAATCTTTTGGTCTCAAATGATTCTACCCAAGAGAGATGACTTTGTACCATCTAAATCCCTTACCTCTACTTTTGCAGTTGTGGAGCACAAGTTACTCCATCACATTCTAGCCCACATCATCAGTTGCAAGAAAACTACTCACAATAAGGTGAAAAACTTTTATATGTTTTATCTTTATGGTATGATTTCTAGGTACAAAATTGATATTGGTGTGGAAGTGGCTAACTTTATTTATAGGCAAGTGGATGATATAAGAACATAGGTTATTCTTTGTGGAGGCTACATCACTGCACTATTGAAAGGAATGGGGATTTTTAAGCCACCTAAAGGGGATGAAGGTATAGAGTGCAAGAGAATCTCTATTGGACCATTTAGGTCTTGGGGGTTGCCTAAGATAGCAAATAGGTTCAATCCAAATGATGATAAAGAAATTCATGAAATGCCTCCTGCTAAAAGAGCTTTTGCATCCTATCCTACTCCTCCTACTAGTGGTTATAAGTAGTTGAGACAAGAAATTAAGGAAGTCAAGAAGGAAACCCAAAATGAGTAGAACAAGAAAAAGAAGTTTAGGACTACCTTACTTAACATGTTGAAATCTACTATCTCTTGCTTTTAACCAGTAGTTGTAGAGCAACTACATTATGAGACTTCCAATGAGGACAGTAGTAGCACTAAGCCAGAAAGCTAGAGCCCTTACTCACTTTCTATTTTTCTTTTTCTTTTTTTTTTCTTTTTTACTTTGTTGTTGGCCTATTTTTGTTCTTTATCAAGCACCCACTTGATTAGGTAGACTTTTGATCTTTTGCTGCTAATCAGTACATTAGGATAGAATTTTTTAATGATATCCTTGCTCTCTTTTTTTCCTTCATGGTTCTAGACACAGGGCTGATCTAAACAAGATGACTCTCTAAATAATATCCTGGTTGGAATTCTCTTTTACTGCTGAAAACTTGACACTAGGGAAATGCCGATTTTTCCTTTTCTATAATTTTTTTCCCTATTTTTGAGCTAAAGTAGGAACGATGAGGACATTGTTCAATTTAAGTGTGGGGAAGGGATAATAGGATATAATTGAGTATAATGGCTGATGTCTAAATTTTGGAAATAATTGCACACATTTTGAGCTTGTATTTCTCATACTTTGACCTTGCATATGTCCTTAAGTGTATGTTTCAAAATTTTCATGAAATTTGGAGATAGTACTCAATGTTGTTGATAACATCTGTGGAAATTTTGAATTTGACTTGAATTGTTGCCTGCCTCACCAACTATTGTGACTAGACTACTTAGTTGAAATTAAGTAGTGAAATCTCTAAGGAACAAATTTATCTTATGTTTGGCTTTTGAATTTGAAATTTAAGAGTAAGTCGAGTCCTTAAGTGGAAAAACAAGCAGATCTACTTCCTAGTGAATTTAGCTTATATATCCTCTCTTGAATTTCTTTGAGAATACTTTAACACCTAGTGAAAGAGGTAGAAGAAAATTTTTACTTAGTGATCCTTTATAAAAAGAGTCTCACGTTAGGAAAAAAAAAAAAAAAAGCATAGCCTTTACTCCAATGACTTGGGCAATTGAGTTAAGAGTATTCAATCTTGAATGCTTATGTGAGGAAGAGTTCATAGGGGTCCCTTTAAAACCTAGTCACTTGGGTGATGAGCTATGAACTCTCCATAATGAGAAGGGCGGAAAGGCAAAAGTTTAGTACTTGAACCAAAAAAAAAAAAAAGAAAAAAGAGACATTGAATGCAAATCAATAAGTGAAATAAGACTAGTAATAAAAAGGGAGAAATTCTCGAGAAAGAGTGGATACCATATGCTTTCACTATTTGTTACCTTGTTTAGAGAAGTGATTATAGGGATTATATGCCTATTAATAGCTAATGAAGTTTAAATGAGTGTTTTTCTTGTTGGACTGAGTATTTTCTTTTGAAATAGAATTCATTTGCTAAACATTAGGACTAAAAGTTTGCTTTGTTTAGATTAACTACAAAAATTTCAACTATAATACTTTAGTTACATATTCCAGTGTGGTTAGAGTGGTAAGCACTAGAATTTCAAGTCATGAGCTATAAAAGAAAAGATGCTTGAATTTGTGAAAATAAAAAAATTTGTATTCTCAATGACAGATTTCTCCACTGGTTTTATTCATTTTACTTGAGGACAAGCAAAAGTTCAAGTATGGGGAAGTTGATAAAGACACATTATACTCATATTTTATTGTGCGAATCATGTTAAATTTTCATTGATGTTATAAAAATTCTAAGGAAATGATACTTAATTATGAATGTTGACATATTTCAGGTCTTTAAGGACTTGAGGTGAAAATACGAGCAATTTAGAGGAGTTTTATGCAATTGAAGAACACTTGATCAATCTAGGCTGGCCAAGAGGATTCAAAGCATTCTGGAATGAAGGTTACCGGCTTACAACTGAAGGTTATCGACCTAGAGCTGGCCTATAATCCATTGGAAGATTAGGTGACCTTCAAGTTACACCACCGACCTTGAGCCAGCTTTGAAATCCAAGCGACAATCACTCAAGAAACTTAATTTTAGCCTAAATTTCCTCCTTCATTATTCTATAAAAAAGCTTGGTTTGTGACGATTTGGATATCCTTAGCTATTCTGATGACCTAGAGATTGGTTTTGAAAAGATAGAGTTGTTCCTCTGATGAATTGTTTTTTTGATTAATGATTTTTGGGAATCATCTTAGAAGATTGAAGATTATTGTTCTTAAAGTTCTTGAGGAGTTTTGCAATTTTTTCATACTATCGTTTTATTGGGTTAGCGATCTCTAAACTTTTACTTGTTTGTGCAATTCAATAATTAATTTTTATTATTTAATATGAATTCCATTGCACTTACTCCCATCAATTGTTTTTGTGTTATTAATTCCATGATGTTCTAAGCTTTCTTTGTAGGAATATGATGAAACCCTAAAACAACTAAGATGACAATTGTATCCATATTATAGAATTCATATATATGTGGAAAATTCATACGGTAATTCCTATACTATAAACTATTGTTTCTTGATTGAATCAAGTTTGTAGAAATTTTAATGACTCAGCAGGGAATTTAGGGTTTAATAGGAATTCCTAACTAAGATTTAATAATATATGTGGAAGTGGCATTATTTAATCTTATTAGAAATTAGCCTTAGGATTAATGAAATGTTTCTGGTTAATTTCTCGCTAAGGGATTAGGAGGGATTAATTTAGGGCATTAGTCAATCATATAATTGGAAAGTTTATGATTGTAGATTAGAGTCCAATGTTAATTTTGTTTAGTGGGAGCTAATGAATTAATTTAGGGTTTTAAGACTTTAAAACTTGGAAAAGGATTAGAGGTTCTGACAATTTCATATGAATATCCACATAGCTACGAATTATTATAACATGAAGGCAATTTAATTAGTGAAATTAGGGTGGATTTTGTTCTTCCACTATCAATTGATATATCTTTAACAACAATTCTCTTTCTGCTTATAGTAACAATCTAAGGTAATTAGTTGTTGATTAGTTAATTCTCTCAATTCCATTATCTAAATAATAATAGAATTTGATTTTGGTTTAGTACTTAATTAATCCCCATGGGATCAACACTCTACTCGCTAATTTATTACTTAATCTAATCCAGTACACTTGCTGATAGAATTCGTGCATATTTTCATCTATACATTCGCAGCGAATCAAAGAGCAAATAAAACTCAGCCACCTTGATCAAGTCTCAAGAATAGTTATTGGAGGATATGTGAAGATTAGATTTAAAATTAATAATAGAGCAAGTTTGCTTTACACTAGCCAATTTGAGAATGCAACCAATTCTTTAAGAAAAAAACAAAAGCCACTCAAGTACAAGACCTACTACTATAAAAGATCAAGCACTATGTTGAGGATGTAAATAGGAAAGAATCCACATTTAATGAAGATGGTATGCTAAGACATGAAAATTGGTTATGTGTACTAAATAATCCATGATTGAAGGAGATTTTAAAGGGAACTCAAGGTATTTTGTAAACCCTAATAGCAATAAAATATATAAGGACTTAAAATCCATTATTGGAGGAGCAATATGAAGAAAAAAAAAACATACTAGTTCATTTCTAGTTGTGTTACTTGTCAATAAGTGGGGATTGAGCATTATAGTCCTATAAGTAAATTTGTCAAACCCAAAAATTGTTCACTATTTTTCCTTAATTTTAATTTATGTTAAACCCAACCTATTTAACATAAATTCCTCGATAAAGGAAAATTATTTTAATTCTAAAAATTCTTTTGAAAATGTTTTTATGGAGTCATTACCAACTAAAGTTTGAGCAAAGAAAAAAGAAAGGTTGGGATCAAATGAGCAAAATGATCCAAACCTAGTCATTGGTCTAATGAAAAACAAAAAATTTTAGGGTCTTTAGACTTTAAATTTTAAAACCCTAATAGAATAGCAAGTGAGAACCTTTCAAAAAGAGAGAGAGAGAGAGAGAGAGAGAGAGAGAGAGAGAGAGAGGATATTTACTTTTCTCAAAAAAGGAAAAGAAAATTGTCTAATTTGAAGTGCTAGTTACTCCAAGAAAGAGTTTTGATGATAACAAAACACATGTAGAAGTTTTACTAATGAAATTACTTGAGTGTGCAAATTGTTATATCTAAGATAGAATCCTTAACATACTTAAAAGGAATTATCAAAATTAGGATTTGGATCGTAAGTACATATTAGAATGATGTCACAAAACCAATAAAAATATAGCCAATCTAATTAATCAAGAAGTAAACTATGGAAAGTATTGATCAAGTATTTAGATAAAATAGAAGGCAAGAAGAATTAGAGTTTGAAGTATAAAGTTAAAACTACTATAGTACAAGCAAAAGATCAAAAGAGCTAGAAATTAAAAAAAAAAAAAAAAGCTTTAGAATATTTGAATGTGAATGAGACACTTAAGATGCTAAAGATACCTTTAATACCATCACATTTTACTCTTATCCTTTAGGCTTGGATTAAATAGTTTTGCAATTATGAACGGAGGACCTAGAGTCCACATAACATTGTACGTATATATCTATATATCACTAGAAACCAAAGAATTTTGGTTCCTTGTGAACACCAATCTTATTTGATATCTATTATCTAGTTGAACTCTTTTTAGTATATGAGATAATTATTTTCCTGTTGTTTATTCTATAGGTGAATTGAAGTAGCCTAGTTCCCTCTTATATGTCTAAGATATACTTAAAATTATTTTCTAATATTGTCTTTATCTACTAGCTGTACACATAACAACTTACTAGCTATTCAAACATCTTATCTACATCATATGTGTAGTAATAACATAAGTAGTTGTCCTAAGGCCTTACAAGGTGTATACAACTTCTTTTAATATTATTAAAGGGTATCATGGGGTATGACAAGATTAATGAATGTACCATCAGCAATCTAATCTTAACATGATATATAGCTCCAAACATAGAAACAAACCAACTATAGAGGTATAAGCAAACTAATAGATGCAATAAGTCTATGGGAACTCAATATGCATGTATAAGCAATGTCAAGCAAGTTATCCTTAAATTATTAAATGTTATGCATGTACAGACACTTAATTCAACATCCAGGTATTGATTATTTAGTATTAGTAATATAGCCTAAGAAATTGACCCTATCTTATTTCAAGCTAAGAGGTTGCTAGATATGAATGGATTATCAACTCTATGCCTCTAAGTGATCTATTAGGAACTACATAGACAAATGCACTCGCATAAAGCATTACCATGGTATGCTCCTAACCACATGGCCCTTCAAGTGATTTAGTTTACTTTGCGGTCTAGAGAAGGTCAAGTTTCTTACTTCCTTACGTAATATGATCTATTCAACTAGTTTATGCAATGCATGTGTCATTGAAAGTATAGTCAAATTTATGTTATTTAGTTATAGGTGGTTAACTAAATAAGAGCAAACTCTCCAAGAATTGAATATCTAATAGAAATTGATCATCACTAAATTATATCAAGCATAGTTTCAATCTACAAGACATGATATAGCATCCCACATTGAATTAATGAAATCAATTACATTCTATACACATTCAACAAGCATATTAAGGCTACACTTATACAAGCACAAATATTGTAAGTGTAATATGTCATAGATACCAACCTAGTTTAGCCAACTGCTTAATAATCCTCGATTAATGTGCCTACTTCAACCATTAATCTATAGATAACATAAAAGACATCAAACATTACATTATACTTAACCTAGAAACCATGTTTCATTATCATATATTGTACATAATATAATATATATTATATACTTATTTTGTTATATCCCATAAGTATTTCAATTTAATCATAGTGAAATTATCCTGTGTTAGATTCATTTCCAAGAAAGCAAGAGAAATTTTTTGTGGCTTTGTGATCTGTGGTGTTAGAGAAGATGATTAAGCCTCTAACAATAATGACCAGTAGTTGAAGATGGCTCAAATGGGTGATTCCATTGCTGAATGTAACCAAAGAGGTGGAAGAGGAGAATGTCTATGTAAAAGAGTGATAGATAGGAGAGTTTGGTTATGAGAGTGATGTGCCTAAAACCAAGATTAAGCACATGCAAAACCAATTTGAAAAACAATCAATCAATGTCAATCAAACTAGTTATTCAAATGGCGCAAATCCTCAATACTTGTAACCAATTCTTCAACTAGGATGTGATCAATATAAATATCCAAGTGCGATTGCTCTGATACCAAAAGATGATGTGCTTAAAACCAAGATTAAGCACATGCAATTGTAAAAAATTATAAACCTCAATGCACTTATTCAATCTCGGTTCAAAACTCCAATAATTTGCGTAAACCCTAATGGAGAATAATGAAATCCGAAAGCTCTAAATTGCAAATAACAATTCCACAATGATAAATTCCTCCAAAATAAAAATGATCACAAATAAATCCATGTGAATTACACACAAAATAGCAAGAACCAATTCCATGATCCACTTTCCCAACAAAGTGATCCATGGTTCAAAATTATGCTAAATTGAAGGTTAAAACTCAAAGGCTAAAACCAATCAATTAAAGCAACAAGAATTTGATTACAAATGCAATCAAAATTTGGTAAATACACTTCCAAATCAACCCTAGATACTACTCACTAGAGAAGAAAGGAAATTACAACAAGGTAAATTTGATATTACTCACAAATTAGCCTTGGAGCCACTCACCACAACCTCAAATTGAGATTTGAAATTGATAAAAGCAATTTGAATTAGGAAAAACCCTAACTCTCACACATAAAGTGTTTGTTCTTTTCTGAAAATTTGGCTAACTCCCTCAAAACCCTACTTAAGCAAGTATTATATTTGCTCCCTTTAAGGTTAAAAAAGTCCACAAAATTACAACTATGCCACTTTTAGGGTGGCCAGTCCTAAAAGACAATTACAAGCAAATAAAAAGTGTCCCAAAAGCTTACACATAAATAGTTCAAAGAAATAATTACAAATAAAAATAGTCTTCATCATTCTAGCTCTTCTATAAGATTCGTCGGCCCAACTCATCGTCAGTTTAAGTCAGTCTATGGATAACCCACAAGCTGAGTCTTAGTGAGTTTGTCCATCGCCCTGTAAAGCATGATAAGTGTGCTTGTTGGAATATACAATACATGAATAAGAGAAAAGAGGTTAGTAAACAAATAATTCTAGGGTCGAATTGCTCAAAATGGACCCTCATTGCTAAGATTTGAAATCCTTTGGCTCTTGTCCTAATGATAGGTCTTGTAAGATTTTGATTCCTATCAGAGAGTGTGTTCTATCTAGTCTAAGGAAACAATGAATAACTTGTTTGTACATGGGGCAATAAAATGTTATAATCCTTAATAATTTGCTTAGTTAATGTATTTTTTAGGTCTATATAGGTGTGCCGGTGTTAATTTAAATACAACTTAAGAGCCTAAAAGGTTAAGGACTTAAAAATTACGTATTAGTATCATGTAAATATATTGTGGAAAAAGTACACTTTTAGCTCTCAATCTTTGAAACTTTTTCTAATTCAATCCTAAAACTTTTCTTTTCTTCTATTTCAATCATCAAACTTTCCTCATATTGACAAATAAGGACATACATTAGCTCTATCAATTTTTTTATCAAATTTTAGTGATGTAGCCTTTTTGTGATTTTTTTGGTGCTACTGCCGCACATTCATTAGCTAAGTTAACAAAATTAAACCATATACCCTACTTGATTTTCAAAACAAAAAAATGTAGTGATAATAAAATAAGGTAAAAAAATGATAAATTCTCTCAAATTAAATCATGATTCTTTATATGCCCTAAGAAACCTTAACCTGATGGGAAATTTTTTGACACTGTCAACCTTTTCAGAACCCAATTTGGA
Organism: Laguncularia racemosa; assembly: GCA_037954665.1. Classification (NCBI taxonomy): domain Eukaryota; kingdom Viridiplantae; phylum Streptophyta; class Magnoliopsida; order Myrtales; family Combretaceae; genus Laguncularia; species Laguncularia racemosa. The sequence continues at coordinate 761,322 of JBBMOL010000198.1, forward strand.
TGATGATCCAAATTGCTCATATTTTACCTTATGTCTTTATTTCTAATAAATATTTGAGAATAATCTTACAGGTACAATGATAATTCTCCATGGGATGCCAATATGTCTTACAACTCCTGTTGGACACAAAACGTTTTTCAGGATGACAATCAAAGACCCGCTGCGATTATTTTCTATTCTGAGGCATTGGATCATGAAGACTTATGTTATTTTGTATCTTGTAATTGTTTTATAAACTATTTTGGTTTTGGGACACTTTTATTTCCTTGTAATTTTCATTTAGGGCTAGCCACCTTAAAAGTAGCAAACTTGTAATTTTGACCACTTTTTAACCCTAGGAGTAGCAAGTATAAATACTAGCTTAGAAGAGGGTTTGAGGAGGCTAATTTTTACAAATTTGAGAGGACATTTCACCTGTGAATTAGGGTTCTTTCCTTAGTTCCAAACTCTTATCAATTTCAACCTAAGAATTGGAATTGTGACGAGTGCAACGAAGGCGAATTGTGAGTCATATCAATTCAATTTTGTTGTATGTTCATTTCTTCTCTAGTGAGTCATATCTATGGTAGATTTGGATCTTTCTTGGATCTAATTGTGATTCTATTTTCGTAAACATCAATCTTGTAAGATTGATTGTTTCATTGAACACTTGGATTTCATACTTCCTTGTTATTGTTGGCGTGAACTAGTGATTGAAAGGGAAAGTGGATTTCATTGGTTTATTGCTTCCTTTTGATCTAATTTTACGTGAACTTCATCTTCGCTTGTGGTTATTTGGTTAATGCTATCATTAGAGATTACAATTGAATCATTTGAACAACAATTTCCATCAAATCTTCAAAGGTGTCACGAAAATTGCTTACTAGGTGGACCGATTTTTGTATTAGATTTGAGATTGTTTTTCTTGAGTCTTTTGATTGTGCTTCCAAGTGGGTTTAGGCACATCATAACCCTAATTCTCTATGGCTTGTACCTAATCACAATGTTTCACATGTGCCTAAAAATCCCTAACCCTAATTCTCCATAGTGTGTATTTGAAAGACCTAAATTTGTCGTGTGTTTGAGGAAACCCTAACCTAAAAACCATACATGCATCCAATCTTCAATACCTCTATGGTGTAGTTGAAGAAGCCACCTATTCATATTAGTTAGTGTTGACACATCTGTAGTCCCCTCCTTTAACAAAACAAAGTTTTTGGCATAGAGTGGTAATTTTGACAAAACTTTGACTAGTAAGTTTTTTAATTCTTTTTTCTTTTTTTTCTGTAATTGTAGAATCTCTCTTTAGGAAGTCACATTTAGTAATGGGTCATGTTAATTATTGTTATTTTATTTTGGGTTTATTGTCTTTTTGTGCAGTGACAAAAAGATATGGCAGCACATGCATATATCCATGAGGTTAAAGTTTTCCATGGTAGAAAGTTAATTAAGGATCCCACACAACATTATGAAGGAAGTACATTAAATACTATAAGTTTGGACATGGTAAGACTTTCTGTAGCAGACATTAAAACACAATAGCTAGTCACCTAAGGTTTAAATCATTGTTTTCATTGTATTCGAGACTAAGTGAAACCTTAAATGGAGATTTCATGGAGTTGTTTTTTGATACACTTGCTATTGATTTTGTTTTCCAAATTCTTAAGGGTAGAATTGTGGAGTTTTATGTTACTATACAGCAAATGAGTGAAGTTGACCTTTTAAAGGAGATTAATGTTAAGGATATAGATGTGGGGAATGATAAAAAGTGCACTAGCGAGACATATGACAAATTGGGACCTATAGATGACCACAAATTTTTTAGTGACAATGATGATGAGAAGATTGTCGAGGCTAGGAAAAACTTAAGTGGTTAGCTTTGTAAAGATAAAGTACTAGATGCACATGAGGAGAGTGAAAATAAAGAGGTGCCTAAATGTGACCTTAAGAATACTAAAGATCTTGAGTATAGTGAAACAGACTACTCCAGTTAGAATGATGAATGTAGCTATGAGTAGTTTGGAGGGGATGACAATGATGATCTCAAAACTTTGAGAAGAAATAAAAGAAAGTACCTGAGTTATAAATGTGATACAAGTAAACCAAATTTTAGTGTTAAGCTAATCTTTAAATCTATAAATACCCATATATATATATATACATATTTATTTAATATTTATTAAAATTAAACCCAAGGTTAAGTATGTAAATAGCCTAAAGATATGGAGGCAATTCGGTTATTTTAGGGTCAAGATCTTTAAACCCCACTTAACTTAATGCTCTTCTTTTCTCATTTTACATAGCTGCAATCATAAAAACCCTCTTAGACACATAAGGTGACCTAATAGAAAGCAACAAAATCAATCCCCTTTTTGCTAGTTAAGGGTTTCAATCACTAAGATACATGCATCGAATTATAGATTCATAAATCTAAGTAAATTGCATAACGTGTTGTTAGAATTCGAAATAAGGAGCAAGACGAAACAAGCATAGGAACAAGTGATTTGAGGATCTTAATCACAATTTGAAACAAGTAAGTGCATAAATCCATGTAATGTATCAGGATTAGCAAGTTGATTGATCAATTAGACTTAAATTCATAGAAATTAGGTTGGGGGAACAATTGGAGTAGAGGAAAAAGAGATTTGCAATGGAATAATGGACTATACGGCCAGGTACATGCCCATGTACCTACCCATGTCAAAACACAAATGTGTACAGAAAGGTATACAGTCACCAAACACATTCATGTACTTAAGCATGTCAAATTGCGAAAAATCATAGAAAGGTACATGGTCACTATACACGACTGTGTACTCTACCGTGGCAAAGTACATGACAAAATACATGACCATGTACTTAGGTGTGCTGGATTAACAATTATGCATAGAAAGGCACACAGCCACTAGTATGACTATGTTCTCTCCTATGTTCCTCTACATGATCACTCATACGGCCGTACTGTTTTAGGATACTCACTATTCCATTATATTTCATTCACTAGTGATTCTAAGTGTACGTAATTGTAGATTTGAGTAAGTTTGAGGACTAAGAGATTATAGGAGTATGAAAGGATCATTTACTATGTAAATACCCGAGTAATATTTTATATATATATGTGTAACTAATAATAAAAAAAAAAATCTACTAAGGATAATATGGGAAATAAGAATTATGATTGGGGATAGGATGGTAATTTCGTGACCTAGGCATATAAGTTCTTTTTACCTAGGGTTAACACTTTTCCTGCCTTTGCCTCTCATAGAACCCTAGAGCCTTCTTATGTAAATCCATAGAGAAAGAGACGACGTGTGAATCCATAGAGAAGGAGACAACCCTTTTTGCACCACTAGCTTATCAAATTAAGGTAAGTACATAAATCAACGACTATGAATCGTGATTTATGTATGTATATGGTAGCGTAGAGAATTAACATATTGAGGTTTACAAATCTAAATCAATATGGGATACACAAGGGACGAAACAAGTTATTCATTCATCACGATAACAATTCGGATCAAGTAAGTGTATCTACTAGTGTATGACATTATAAATTTTGTGTTAAATGGGCCAATTAAGTTAAATTGAATAGAAATCGAGCTGAGGGATCAATTTACAAGGTGTACAGTGAGATACACAGCCTCTCAATATGACCGTGTTGGAACTGTGTTGAAAACTCAAAGTGAACCAAGAGATACATGACTGTGTTAGAGACCGTGTTGAAAATGAAAGGTGAACAGAGAGATACACAACCTCTCAACATGACCGTGTTGAGACCATGTTGAAAAGAAAAAGAAAAATTTAACATGACCTATTAACACGACCATGTTAAGATCGTGTTGATAAATAGTGAACAGAGAGATACATGACCATGTGATGGGAATCAAACCAATGCAACTACAAAATCTATTAACCAAGCAAAGAGCTAGAGGACTACAGAACCTAGCATTGAGAATCCTTCTTGAATAAATGGAACAAAAGACATTCACATAGTGTCTTTCTTTATTTTATATAATTGTTTTACATTTCATTAGACATATTTTTCGGTATTATAGGATGGCGAACAAACACACTAATGCTTGGTGTGTGAGTCATTCATGGACCTATAAAAATCAAGAAGCTAGCCATACATTGTTCTAAATGTGGAAGAACCGGTTGACACTTATTCCAAGATGTGGGAAAACCAGCTTGAAGCATTTTTCTTTTGTTAATTTTTTCTTATTTAGAACAAGTATAAATACTTGTAAAAGAGGGGATTGAGGGGACTTTTTTCGGAATTCATTTCTTTGGCTACCATTTTCGTGGAAAGGTTTCCTCTTTCATGCAAAAACACTCTTATCAATTCAACCTAGAATTGTGGCAAGTAGACTTGTTTTTGTTATGCGTAACATCAATGATTCCAAGTCCATTTCCTAATTTCTACTAGTGAGTTACATCTAGTAAGCAATTGGGATCCTTATTTTCTCTCCATTTCACGTCAATTAGGTTCGAGTCCATTAGGGTTCACGCCAATTGATTGTAGATTGTTATCTTGTTCTTCCATCATTGTTTTAATATTGTAATTGGATTTGAAGCACACCATAATTTGGTATCAGATCATGGTTTTGAGGAAGGGAATTCGTGATTTTTAAATCAGGAATTTAGGGTTCTTGCCATGACATTAATATTTTGTTGTGGTGGAAGTGAAATTGAAGACATTGTGTTGATTGTGTTGTGATTACAATTGATTGTTGCATATTAAAGTTGTGGAAATTAGATTTGCAATTTTTCTTCTCCTTCTCACCATTAGATCCTAGCTTGGAAGATTAGGAAGTCATTTCAATTTGATTCCATAATTTTTTTGTGTAGTAATTGTGCATTCAATTACTATGAATGCACTTTAACTTGAGATTGGAAGCATTTGTGCCGTGAGTGTGTGTGTTGTACCGTGAGGATATTATGCCGTGAGTGTGTAATTGAGTGTTGAAGGGATTTTGTGTGTGGAGTGTGTTGACCATTTATGCCATGGAGAGTGTATTGAGCATTGAAGAATTTATACCTAATATGGGTTCAAGGCCTATGATGGCGAGAACTTGAAGAAGGCCGCTAAGGAGAGAGGTAACTATTGTCTTAAACTCTAAGAAATCAAGATATTAAATGTTTTAAGTGTTTGGGGACTGGGCATATAGAATCTCAATGTCCAAACCAAAGAGTGATGATCATGCACGAGAGTGGGGAGATTAAAACTGATGATGATGGCTTTTATTGTGCTAATGATACTATGCCACAGCTAAAAGATGCTAGTGATTGTGAATATGCTATAGAAGGCAAGTCATTGGCCATTATGCGTTCCCTGAATGTGTAAGTGAAACAAGAAGAGAATGACAATGTGTAGCGAGACAATATTTTTCACACTCGGTGCCATGTATAAGACAGGGTGTGTAGTTTGATCATAGACGGAGGTAGCTATGTTAATGTTGCAAGTAACATACTTGTTGATAAATTGGATTTGTCCACTATAAAGCATCCCAAGTCGTACAAGTTGCAATGGCTAAATGAATGTGGAGAAGTGAAGGTGAATAAGCAAGTCCATGTGACATTTTCAATCGGGAAATATAAGGATAAAGTCCTTTGTGATGCTGTACCTAGGCATGCTGGTCATCCTTTACTCAGAAAGCCTTGGCAATTTGACAAGAGAGCCATTCATGATGAGTACAAGAATCAGTACTCATTTGTAAATGATGGAAGGAAAGTTACATTGATGCCAATGACGCCAAGCCAAGTGCATGAGGATCAACTACAGCTTAAAAAAGCCATTTGTGAGAAAAGTGAGGTAGAAGTCGAGAAACAAAAGAAGAAAGAAAAGAATGAGTTTCTTTGCAAAAGAACAAGAGATCAAGTGCACTTAAGGTTGGAAGACCAATGATTCCGTTTGTATATAAGGAGGCCATGTTTGCTAATTCTAACCTTAACACCTCTTTACCTAGTTGTGTGTTTTCTCTTTTGCGGGATTATGAGGACGTCTTTCCCAATAAAGTACCTAATGGTCTACCACCAAAGCGAGGGATTAAGCATCAAATTGACTTTATTCCTAGAGCGGTGATTCTAAATCAACCAGCTTATAGGGCGAATCCTATGGAGACAAGGGAACTACAACGGCAAGTGGAAGAGTTAATGGCTAAAGGACATATTCGAGAAAGCATGAGTCCGTGCGCAGTTCCAATATTGTTGGTGCCTAAGAAAGATGGGATATGGCGCATGTGTGTTGATTACCGAGCCATTAACAAAATCACAATGAAGTACCAACACCCTATACCTTGTTTGGATGATATGCTTGATGAATTGCATGAATCTGTGATATTTTTTAAAATAGATCTAAAGAGTGGCTATCATCAAATTAGAATGAAAGAGGGTGATGAATGGAAAACAACTTTCAAAACAAAACATGGATTGTATGAGTGGTTAGTGATGCCATTTAGGTTAACTAATGCACCTAGTACATTTATGAAACTAATGAACCATGTTTTGCATGCATTCAATGGAAAATTTGTCGTTGTATACTTTGATGATATTTTGGTGTATAGTAAGAGTTTTTATGAGCATATGGAACATCTTAGGGCTGTTGTTGATGTGCTGAGATAAGAAAAATTATATGCCAACTTGAAAAAGTGTAGTTTTTGTATAGACAGAGTGGTGTTCTTGGGTTTTGTTGTTACAGCAGGTGGAATACAAGTGGATGAAGAAAAGGTGCAAGCCATCAAGGATTGGCCATCTCCTAAATCGCTGATTGAGGTAAGAAGTTTTCTTAGGTTAGCTAGTTTTTATAGACATTTTGTGCGTAATTTTAGTACATTGGCTGCCCCATTGACTGAATTAATCAAGAAATATGTTGGGTTTAAATGGAAAGTAGAACAAGAAAATGCCTTTAATGTGATAAAAAAAAAAAGTTATGTTCTACTCCATTGTTAGTTCTACCTAATTTTTCCAAAACTTTCAAGATCGAACGTGATGCCTCCAGGATTGGTATAGGAGTTATTTTGATGCAAGATAAGTGTCCTATTGCTTACTTTAATGAGAAGCTAAATGGAGTTGTTTTGAAGTACTTGACGTATGACAAGGAGCTCTATGCATTGGTGCATGCATTGGAGATGTGGCAACATTACTTATGGTCGAAAGAATTTGTTATTCATATGGATCATGAATCTTTGAAGCATTTGAAGGCCCAAGGCAAGTTGAACAAAAGACATGCAAGATGGGTCGAGTTCATAGAGATGTTTCCATATGTGATTTAATACAAGCAAGGTAAGGAAAATGTGGTAACGGATGCCCTATCTCACAGGTATGCTCTTATCGCTATTCTTAGAGCTAAATTGCTTAGATTTGAGCACATAAAGGAATTGTACATACAAGATTTTGATTTTCATGCTGTGTATCATGCTTGTGAAAAGGATACATTTGATAGATTCTATAGGCACGATGGATTCCTGATGTGCCTAAAACCAAGGTCTAAGCACATGCAAATGAACCAAAGGAACAACTTCAATTCACAAGATCAAACCGGTTTAAAGGGCACCAAATTGGCGTGAACCCTAATTGAGGAATGATGAATTAAATGATAAAATCAAGGAAATGAAATCCACAAAGATGTTAATCCTCAATTTGAATCAATTAACCAACTTAATTCCAAGAGAAATCCAATCAACAAAACATAAATCTAACCGTAATCCTCCTTACAACAAAGAAGCTCCACACCACAAAAATAATTACAAATTGATGGAATTAACAAGTGCTAAAAGCCATTCAATTATGCAATGATGGTTTGATTACAAATGCTATAAAAAATCTGACCAAGAAGACTTCAATCCAACCCTAGATATGACTCACTAGAGATGAAAAGAAAACACAACAATAAGAAATTGATATGACTCACAATTTTCCCTTGTTGCACTCGCCACAATTTCAATTCTTGGAATTGAAATTGATAAGAGAAATTGAACTAGGATGAACCCTAATCCCCCCACATAAAGTGTATATTCTAATCTGAAAATTTTGGCCTCCTCAAACCCTACTTTAAGCAAGTATTTATACTTGCTCCTTTTAGGGTTAGAAAATGCACAAAATTACAACTATGCTACTTTTAAGGTGGCTGGTCCTAAATGAAAATTACAATCAAAATGAAAATGTCCCAAAATGATTACAACATAAATAGTCCAAGTAAAAAACAAATATATAAAAAATTAGTCTTCAAGATGCTAGCTCTTCCATAGGATTCGTCGACTCAGCTCATCACCAATTTAGGTCGGTCCATGGATAACCCAAGAGTTAAGTTTTAGTGAGTTTGTCCATCGTCCTGTAAAGCCTGATAAGTGTGCCTGTTGGAAAACACAATACAAGAATAATAGAAAAGAGGTTGATTTATAAATAATTCTGGGGTTGATTTGCTCAAAATGGGCCCTCGTCACCAAGATTTGAAATCCTTTGGCTTTTGCCCTAATGATAGGTCTTAACGAATTTTGATTCCTATCAATTCCTTTTTAGGGAGAACAAGTTGTGCATTCCTAAGTGTTCAATGCGAGAGTTGCTTGTGCTTGAGTCACATGGTGGAGGTCTTATGGGTCATTTTAGTATTGCTAAGACATTGGATGTGCTGAAAGAACATTTCTTTTGGCCTCATATGAAAAGAGATGTGGAAAGAGTTTACTCTAGATGCATTACATATAAGAAAGCCAAGTCTAGAGTCAAACCTCATGGTCTTTACATACCTTTACCTATATCGAATGAACCTTGGACTGATGTTTCGATGGATTTTGTTTTTGGTTTACCTAGGTCTAGGAGAGGTAGAGATTCCATTTTTGTGATTGTGGATCGTTTTTCAAAAATGGCACATTTTATTCCATGTCACAAGACTAATGATGCTATGCATGTTGCTGAATTGTTCTTTAAAGAAGTCGTTCGTTTGCATAGAGTGCCAAGGAGCATAGTAAGTGATAGAGATGTCAAATTCCTTAGTCATTTCTAGCGTGTTTTGTAGGGGGGAAATGGGAACAAAGTTGTTATTTTCTACTACATGTCACCCACAAACCGATGGACAAACTGAAGTCGTGAATAGGACATTGACTACTCTTTTGCATGCTGTGATAAAGAAGAATTTGAAATCCTAGGAAGAATGCATTTCGTTTATTAAGTTTACGTACAATCAAGTTGTGCATTCTTCTACTGGTTTCTCACCTTTTGAGATTGTATATGGTTTCAATCATTTGACTCCATTAGATTTGATTCCTTTGCTTATGAATGGGATTACTAGTCTTGATGGTAAAAAGAAGGTTGAGATGGTGAAAAAGATTCATGAAGAAGCAAGACATCACATCATGAAGCAGAATGAGAAGAATGATACCCAAGCCAACAAAGGCAGAAAGAAAGTTACTTTTGAACCTAGAGATTAGGTATGGGTGCATATGAGGAAAGAAAAGTTTCCAACTCAAAGGCAGACTAAATTAGATCCAAGCAAAGATAGGCCATTTCAAGTTGTGGCTAAAATCAATGACAATGCATATACGTTGGATTTGCCAGGTGAATATAATGTTAGTGCCAAATTTAATGTGTCTGATCTACCCTTTGATACAGGTTCAGATTTGAGGACGAATCCTTTTGAAGAGAGGGAGGATGATGGAGGACCATCTCAAGGTTCGGGTGTTGAAGAGGACAAATGCATTTGAAGTGGAATTGAAGAACTACAAATACTCAAAGGGCCAATCACAAGGGCGCGAGCAAAACAGATCAAGCAAGCCATGCAAGGCTTTGTGAAGATCGTTTTTGAAAATGAGGTCAAGTCTAAAATGACCTTAGAGACATGGAGCTAGGCTGAACCCAAATCCATTAATGTCATCCAAGCCTAAGAAAATGGAGCCCAAATTAGCCAAGACAGTAAGCCTAGAAGATAATTGAGGACATTGCTTACATCAATAAAATAGTTATCTATGTAATTAAGAGAAACACATTTAATATGCTTTGGTAATAGGTTGTTGATGGGTATGTGGATGGTTTGCTTTCATTATTTAGCCTTGGAACTCTATATATAGGGTATCAAAACTTGTGTTATGTAAAATGGACGAATTTGTCAATTAAAGAGATATTTTCTCATATCTGTTCTTTTTGAATAAGCAGCCAAGGTTTTGACCTTATGGGTTCAAGCTTAGTTTATATTATTGTTCTTGTCTCTTATAAGCAATGGGTCAATAATTTCTTTATATATATATATATTACTGGTTTTTGTCTCCATAGACAATGGGTCAGTAATTTGTTTTTTTTTTATTATTCAAAATCGGGATTTGGGCGGTCCAGGAAATCGATCATTTGTTGCTTGGTCTCACAACTCTATTCATGGGATTTCACATCACCAAGCATTAGTGTATTTGTTCACCATCCTATAATACCGACAAATGTATATGATAAAATGCAAAACAATTATATAAAGTAAATAAAGACACTAAACGAATGTCTTTGAGCTCTAATTGTTCAAAAAGTATCTTCATTGCCAATTTTTGTAATCCTTTAGCTCTTGCTCTAATTATAAGTCCTGTAGATGTATGATTCCTATCACATTTGCTCATTAACATAAATCATTGATACAACACAATTTCTTGTCAGCAAAAATACATACATACTTAGAGAACCTATTTCATCAATTAAATAGACCAAACCAACCACTACTTTAATTGCTAAGAAAGCTATTACAAACACTACAACATCATGTTAGTTGCTTTCTCAACCCATTTTCTACAATAAGGCGAGCAAAATTCACCACAAATATTATACCATGTAATTTGTAGGGTACATTTGAAGATTATCTTTGACTTTTCTCTAGAAAAATTTTACTTTATGCCTAAGCTCTTCCAACTCCACAATGTCTTCCCCATCAAGCAAACTATTAATAACTTTCTCCATGCGTTCCAAAAATTTCCAATCAACCCATTTGTGGAAATTGCATTCTTCTTCCTTCCACAATGGGCAAGTCATGAACCTTCTACCTAGATTCCGTCGGGTCCACAATATCGATTCTCATGCCTTTGATCCCTAAAAACATTTCAAACTACTAACTACACTTGAGACAAATAGGTAATCAACCTTGTTCGAATTCCCCTCTAAATCTTCTTTTTTCCATGAATTTTGGTGACCCAATGATTGGGTTAGTTTCTCAATTAGAGTTAAAGGAAATGTTTTTGGGTTTTTGGAATGTCGATTATGGAGAGTCAAGGTTAGGGTTTCTTAGGGCATGTAAAAAACTGCAATTTAGTTTGAGAGGATTTGTCATGTTTTTTCCTCGTTTTAATATCACTGCATTTTTCTGTTCTAAAAATCGGGTTAGGTATATGGTCTTATGTTGCTACCTTGATGATGAATGGATGACATGTGGCACACAAAAAAAGCCACATCATTAAAACTAGATGGAAAAAATGACAAAGCTAACGAACTTCTTATTTGTTGACATATGGAATGGTTGAGGATTAAAAAAAAAAAAGAAGTTTTAGGATTTGAATAAAAAAAAAAGTATTAAAGATTAAGAACTAAAAATGTACTTTCCTCTATATAATCAAGGAAGAGAGTTTTTGTGTAACATTGAAATCACTGAATCAATTAGTACCTCCCAAAAAAATTAGCTATTAATAGCTAGCTATATATAAGACATTTTGTTTTAGATTTTATTTAATTTACCCTTATGTCTCTTCTTCCATACTCTGATTTTTAATGATTATTAATTAGTAGTACAAACTCGAGTATTTATTTTCTACAAACTATTTTAGATTCTATTTGACTAGCTGATGACGAATTTTTTCCTGCATCCCACGTAAACTATTGCTAGTATTATTATAGCTCATCGTATATCAGTTTTGTATTTCGTCTCACTCTGGTACGATTTGATCGTATTACGCTAATTGTTCTTAAGCTCAAACCCATTCCAGAATCCGTAAGTAAAAATCTCGGGATTCAGGGTCATTGTAAGCAGTTTCCTTCGGGTTCGGTGCACAATTGAAGAACTTTTCCAGACGAAATTTTGGAAAGAAAAAGTTTTTATGGCCCTACCACCCCTAAAGATACCTAGAGAGGCTGGATATCTGGACAAGAACAGTCCAATACCGAAAATGGGAACCAAGATCCTTCTTTATTAAAACCAAAATTGACGTTTTGAATTCTTAAATCAATCAACAAAATCACAGAAGATGAGAAATACAACTGACAACTTAGTGCATGCCCAATTGCCATCGTGCCTCAATACAAGAACGTATTTATCAAACAATACAAGATCGCATTAATCAATTGAAATAAGCGTACTATCACCATGCTCCTGCGTTTTCTTTTTTCCAGGTGAAGACCATGTTCCTGTTGGTACAAATGAAAAATTGGACAGGGATTTACGTTTGTGCTCCATGCATATGACCGGCCTCCAATTCGACATGATGGATTGATATGCTTTTAATCAGAAAAATAGTTTCATGCGGTCAACAATCAGCCAAGTTCATTTAGCATGCATTGGGCTCCTTTCTTCAACAAGACCAACTGCAACTTTCACCTGCTAATAATATTTCCAATAGGCTGTGTGTGACTAGAGTTTAATCATGTCTAAAGAATCTCAGCAATCTGCCAAAAGACGACAAATCAACAATTACCAGACTCAGAAAAAAAAACAAACAAGATTAACAAATTATAAGCAATCAACATTGATTAAAATCCTGAAAACCAAGCAAACCAAGTGATCATAACGTTCCTGCTATTATATACTGAAGCCCCCAGCAGATAACATTCTAGTGCTGGTGAACCAGAAACGTGAGATATCAGTAGAACCAGATTTCTCAGAGTCAGAAATTCGCATGCAAGACATCATGATCAAGAATTTTAAAGCAGAAAATCTCATACTGAATGGCGATAAGTTGAAAGAATGAAGAATGCTTGATCTAACAGATTAAAAATTAACCTTGCCCTGTCTGGGTGGGACAATCTAAGATCATCCTCCTGGCAACAAATGTCCATAGAAATTTTCCCTATAAGACTTTCGAAGCCTAAGTTTCACACATGGATGGAATGTACCAGCAAATATCATGGAAATTTTTTTTCCATTTATGAATGACTAAAATTTTTCTTCTTTTAAGGGTATCCATAATGGAGTTTAGAATCTTCTTCATTTGAAAGGAGGTCTGTTAAGGTTAAGACAATATACCTCACTATTATTGCCCTTTTGATGCTACTGACCCTACTGTCTTAGTTCCTATAATTGAACTCAAAGAGATGGAGAAAAATTTGGGCCATTTCAGTGATCATAAAAGTGCAGAATACAGTAACTATTATACTAAACAAATGACATGATCCCCCGAGGACTTGCCCAGCTCCTATTTGGCTTTCAGTAACATTTACCAGCAATCTTATCTCACTTACCTCATTATACAGTAAAATGCTAAGAAGAAAACCACAAAATAAGTTGCCAGTTTGCATATCTGATGACTAGATTTCTTCTCAAATACCTGCATCAAGCAACACTGTCATATTGCACATCTTCAAGGATACCAATGATACAAGAGATGACACCTAAAGGTTACGAGTTGAAGCATTTGGCACCTTCCTGAAACGATCCATAGTCCCTGACATTGTACCCCTTGATGCATCCATGCTGTTTCCCTGTATAAACAAGATTAATCAAAATGACAAAGAAAATTAATGGAAAGAAAAAGAAACAAGAATTACCATTTGATCAAGAATGCGATTGTGACTTTCCACTTCTTCATGTATATCACCTGTTAACTGCCAAATAACCAATCATACGATTTTATAGGCAAAGATACTCCAATAGTTTTTTGTTCACTTCTTTTCCTTTCTAAAAGAGTCACAATAGAAGACTTGATATGGTACTAAATAATTTTTTATGCAAAATTCATGAAAAAATAACTCCTTATGGAAAAAATGACATTCACTGGGCATATGTGATGCACCAAAACTTCTCCCCAGGGTTTGTAATGAAGTGTTTGACAAGGCACAGCAAATATCCAACATGCCTGGACATGTTTATGGCACGCAAGAGTGTACCATTGTCCAAAAGCAAAAAAATGCAAAGACCAGACACACATTTCAAACATGCCGTTTAGGTAAGTCCACACGAGTCGAATACTTCAATGAAATAATTGTAATTTTATTAAACTAATCCACCATAACACCAATAGAAAAATTCCTTTCGTTCATTGAAATAAAATTATCAGTCCTGACCACTCAAATACTATCACTCTCTGATTTGACTACCTACAGGAGATGTTTTATTCATCCCTTTATCCGTTACAATATTTTAAATTGAAATTCCTTTTAAGACATATTATTACCAAATATATTTTGAAGCATTTCAAATGAATAGTTTTTTGTTTTCATGTGTTGTAGTTACCTATACAAGACAAATTTCTGGTTTAGTTCGATATTGTAATTTTCCCAACCAAATTGAGAGAGTGAAAAAAAAAAAAAGAAAAAATCATACTTTTGGTGCAGTTTGCACTTTAGTTTGATTTGGTTGGTTTGTTTGTGTGAAACCTGGAAATTTTGACTATGTAAGAATAATAGTAACTAATAGGAAAAAAATAATACAATGTTCTTGTAATCATACAATCGCTAACCGAAAATTTCAATTTCGAAAAAACTCATCATATTGAGACCTTACAAATAATTTTATATAAAAGAATGCCAGATAATAAAGTACAAAACCACCATTTGTAATTTAGACATCACGTTGCAAAGATTTATATGGGTAATCTTGTGGACTTGATTTTGACAACATCCAAGCCATATTTGGCAGATTACAAAAAATCCATCCCAAGAGAATATACTTTTTCAATGAGTATATATCATTCCCATGATGGAGGGAAGGTATCATCAATCTAACCATAACAAGGCCACCAAAACACATCCTTGAAAGAACATCTTATTAAGATTTTTATGCCATTATTTTTCTTTCTTTTAACCAAGGACCTCAATGATACTAAAATTTCAGTAGATAATCAGGCATTATAAACAGTAATCCTTATAATTCTCTCAGTTGCTTTTCCTAAGACGATGAATGCAGTGCCACAATCAGAGTGTGTTTAAATTATGAGAGGAAAAACAAAAGGAATTTAAAAAGAAAACAAGTTTGGTCTTTAAGGTAGCTTTACACATTTAGATTTTGAAAGAAAGCAGATGCAAATGATTTTACAACAGAAAAAATGAAAAAAAAAAAAAAAAGGAAAATTCATAGTATGATGAATTACAAATGCACTACTATTTCTTCTTCTGAGAAGCATTAACTAAATCTCAATTAATTCAAAACTTTAACCAGGAGATATGTTGGAGTGACTGAACATAAGTCAATAAATTAGGTAATACGCTAAAGTTGGATCTTTTCATGCCCTACTCAGCACATAAGTAATCTGTATATTTAACAATTATTCATGGTTGAGGCAAACAAATGGAATCATATCAAACTTACTCTCTTCAAGAAGACAACTCTATCTTGTAAACTTTCAATGGCTTTGTCGTTATCATGCTGAGATGAGGAGGCCCTAAGACCTTCTTCAAGACCATCATAACCATCAAAGAGTGCAGCTCTAGAAGAGCGAGTCTCCCTACACATCAATATCACATAGAAATTGATAAGCTGAACAGCTGAACCTATAGAATAATTGAATAAATATATGATGCCTATAATGGATCAAATATAATACACAGAGACTTTCAAGTGTGTGCATGCATGTGAACAACTGGGAATGCAGCAGTTCCCAAATACCACAACTTGCCCAGATATGAAGCTGGCAGAATCTAGGCTCTAAGGCACTACTAGAATCCAACTACCAAAGTGGAAGTGGACAGTACTAGAACTAATAGGAACAGCAGGCAACACCTTATTTCTCACCTCCATGATTGCACCAAAAATTATAAAAAGGTTACTCTATTTTATATTATCTAAAGAACAATGCATTGTATATGATGCCCTACTGGAAAAGCCCACTTCAAACACATCCAACAACTAACAAAAGCAGTACTGTGAACTAGTTTT
This sequence comes from Laguncularia racemosa, assembly GCA_037954665.1. Classification (NCBI taxonomy): domain Eukaryota; kingdom Viridiplantae; phylum Streptophyta; class Magnoliopsida; order Myrtales; family Combretaceae; genus Laguncularia; species Laguncularia racemosa. The sequence goes on from JBBMOL010000198.1 coordinate 777,340, forward strand.
CCATCACTGCATTCTTCCACTAAGTTTGAAACAAGTTGATATCAGATCAGAAACAACTAAAGATACATATATAGGCTACGCAGACCATGCTTCCACTAAGGTCTTGCTTTGCTTATTTACATACAACTATTCTGCTACATAAATTTCCACAAAAATAACAGGTATTCTACAGTCCCGCATCCAGTCCTTCGTCTGCCCATCAAAATAACCACTGTATTAACTACTATATCCATCTCAATGGTCAAATGACGGACCGGATAATCTCGCCATCAGGACCATACAAGTCCCAAAAATGAATACGAGAAAATA